>CM061146.1:17852555-18580055 GCA_030710495.1 Labroides dimidiatus | reverse complement strand
TAACATGCACTGAGGGAGTGTGCACCTTTCTCTGCAGCTTGTGAGGCCTGTGCATGTGTGATCTCTATCCCTGAGTGTAAACACAAACTTAGAGTTGTGTGTGCACATTTTAAAGTGTCCATTTCTTTGTACTTCCTCATGATGTGTGTGTATATTGTGTGTGTGTGTGAGTGTCTGTGTGTGTCTGAGTGTTGCCAATTACCCCAGCTATAAATACAAGATCCCCATCCGTCACTGAGTTTCTGGGTGGCTGCAGCGCCGCCATAATTGGTTTCAGATGGTCACCGGGATCCTTCTCTCGCTGCAGCAGCCCCGTCACACTGCCTGTGTGTGAGAGAGAGCCGCAGGGGAGAGCAGGGGAAAAAAGATGAGTGACAGGAGTGAATAAATACAGAGCGAGCACAGGAATAAACAAGCAGACACTAAATGTTTCTTTTGTCCTGAAATTTCCCTCAGCTGGTGAGTTAAGAGGGGAAAGAATGACCTGTTAACTCTTAAAGAGCTCAAGATTCGGGACCATTTGTGTTTTTATTTTGAAGTGATTCTTTAAACTAGCTGAGATTGGAGGCTCTTTGATTGATGTTACATTTTTTTGCGTTCATGATCTTGATATAAATGCAGATCAAAAAGCAAAATTCTATATTTTCTGCCTATTATATTACATTATAAACAGAAAATATAAAACACAAATATCATAAAAAAATGTTTTTACAGCTTAATCACAGTTGGGCAATAGCATTTGTTCATACTACAATTTCCAAATGAGTCATTATATTCCCGTAGTTGGGCAGCAGGGCTTTGCATGGCAATTTGACTTGCTTTTATTTATTTGAGGATTAAAGTTAAATCGGCCTTAGTTCTGCTTCTCCATCAGGCCCCTGAGGACACTTGATCAATGGCCATATTAACAATGAATTAGCAGACTGGGCGAATTGATTCCTAGAGCAGAGGACACTGTGACTCAGTGACAGCTGGTGAGTGGCTCCGTCTCAAAAAGGTTGGATCGAAGTGGAATTACAAGCAACCTAAGCAAGGAACTGTACCTCTCAATGTAGGGCTTTATTGAAAGAAATGTGGGGTTGGTATGATGTAGAAAAACAGGAAGGGAAGTGACCTTCATCAGGCAATTACATAAAAATACAAAGAAAGAGAAAAATTCAAAGAAAGAGAAAAATTCAAAGAAAATTCAGTGAGACACTGTCTTGTCTCTTAATCCTAATTTGTTTAAAGGACTATAACTGATAAAGACAAATGACCTACACTCACCAGCTCTTGACTACAAATCTCTCACTCTGATTTTTTTATGACCTTTTTTTAAATAAAAGAATGGAAACATTTTCTTTTTAATACACTTAGATCATTTAAATTTCTATGCTATTATTAGAAATACTGGTGCTGCTCTGGGACACATTAGCACTCTTCTAACTCTAATAGAAAAAATAAAACACTCTCAATATTGACATTTCTTTCATGGCGAGTTCTCATGTCAACAATTCTTTCTGACAAATGTCAACACTGTTTTCCACAATCCAGCTTTCTATGCTGGCCAGTGCTACCTGTTTTCCTCCTGGTCGTGGGAAAGCAGTCAGGAGGACTCAAAGTGTTTTTCTCTCTCTCTCTTCCTCTCTATACGGTTCATGTTAATGTGGAAGCATCTCACTAATTATTACAGACATTTCTGGTCGGCCGAGCCAAGAGCATGTGGACATGCAGGAATCCACCACTGTTATAAATCCATTAAATCCCTCTCATTAGAGCATGAGCCTCATCGCTGTGAGGCGGGACACACAGAGCGAGGGCGCGTGCTGTTTCTCACACCGGGTGTCGCCATGCTCCCTCTGCCGCAGTGATTACTGGCTCACTGTGGCTTTAATTGACTCAGAAAACAACAACAACACGACTCCAGCACAACAAAGTGGATGTGCTCATTTCAAAGCCTGTACGACTGTTAAAGAGGCCAGTGAGTCACTGTGTCAGAGGAAGCATTCAGATCCTTACAGGATAAAATACTATCAGTAAAATATTCTGAATTATTAGTAAGACTAAAACCACTTTTAAACTTGTTAAACATGTTATTCTATTTAACCTTACTTTTAGTTTTGTAATTCTGTAATTTCAAAGTTTAATAATCACCATCATATTAAAGCTGTAGAGTGAAACATTTTCTATATATCCCCCAAGTGCAGTATGATGCTAAACTGACCAAAAAAAAAACAGTTCGAACATCTAAAAATGCCCCCAAAGTCCCAAAACCAAAACACAAATTAAGTGTTTTACATGTTCATGAGAGACATCAAACCCTCCTTTACTGTCGTGCCATGTCTCATCTTGAAGGCAGAGAGGCAGAGAAACAGAGAATACCCTGGAAAGGTCACCAGTTTCTCACATGGCTACAAAATAAAACCAAAAAAATGTTTTATTCTTGGGTAAACACAGCAGTTTTTATTATTAATTTGATCAACACCTCACCTGTCCAGCTGTGGGCTACATGACACTTTCAGGGGACCTATAACTGAAGGAATGTCTTTACAAGCAGCAATCTTAGTGAGGGCCACTTCAGGGGGAAAGCTATTTTACAATATTATTCTATTTCCTATAATATAGTATGACACACTCTTATTTTTTATTGTTTAACTGGAAAGCAAGTGAAAATGGAAGCTAAAATAACAAACCCTAAGCTCTTGCCAGGGGAAATTTACTGCAATCCAAAACATCCAGCAGGATTGCTTGCTTCTTTTTAAATAGGAAAAGTGAGTTGTTTCTATAATACACTACAGCACCAACTTGATTTACACACAGGTCCATAAATCACTGTGACATTTTCAACTGTGTCAGCTGAATCCTGTTTTTCACGGTGTACTCTACACTGTCTGTCAACAAGTGATACGTCTGTGTCAGAGGGGATTAAGACATTGGAGCCATGCAAGGATGAATATTTAGCTTTTTTTGTGTTAAACAACTGGAAGGAAAGTGTTGAGCAAAGACGGCGGGAGTTCAAGTGTGGAGGGCGCGAAGGGAAAAATACCGAGCAGAAACGAGAGGAGACAATGCTGGAAGATGGAGAGAGGGGGATGAGGAAAAGTGAAAGGAGGAAGAAGATAGGGAGGTGAAGGAGAGGACAGCAGGCACTCATCAGGAGGAGAGCCGAGAGAGGAGCGAAGGCCACGACGTGGAGAGCAGGCCCTTGTGAAAATGGAGATGTACTAAACCTTTGCTAACCTGGATCGCCCAAGATAAAATATTTATATATGCTATTGTGTGACGAAGCACTGGGCTGAGTAGAGCCTTAATTTGTTTTTCTCTGGGGTAAATTAATTCCCTCCCCATCATCAGCAGAGTGAACCCGGAGTGATTACTGCTCGGTCTCCTTCTGGCTCCTCCTGCAACAAGCACTTGAGAGATTTTAATGGTCAAACTCAAACTTACAATTATACTTCATCTGCTCCATACATTTCCATAGATTAAAGGTGAAGCAGGAACACTTAAAGGAGATGATCCCTCATTGCCTCCTTTTTTCCCTCTCTCACTTCATCTCCCATCAGCCCTTTCTTTCCTAACCTCAGTTCAATCTCATCTTATGTGTGATTGAGAAAACCATCCAAAACAATAAAACATAACTGATTTGACAAGAGCATACAGTCAAATGTTTACCCTTTAGATGTAGGCAACAATATGCACCAAGTGGGTATTTATATGGAAAGTATAGATCATTATTAGTGGTGTATATATGCAGTATATACTTTGACTAGATGTATGAACAGGATAAACAAAGAGGAGAGAAGGCTACATCTGTGTATGCTAACCATATGTAAATCACACCGTCGAAGCACAGAGTGTGAACAACATTTGTAGCCCAGCACGGATCCACACTGATTGTCATGCTATTATAGCCAAATAGCGACACTTGGTCGCCGGTCGACAGGGCATAATCATGTGTGACTAACAGCGACAGGGAGAGCGCTACAAAGGGAAAGCGAGATGGTGGAGGTACAGGCTCTTTGTCTCCTCTGCCATCTTCCTCGACTCTGAGTAGCCTGGAGGAGCGAACACAACGAGAGATGATAAAAAGATGGAAGCCACTCAGAGTTCAAGGCGGAGGTGCCCTTTCATCTATTTCAAGACAATCATGTTGGGTTCTACATGTACATTACTGCAAACTAGCAATCTTTGCTTTCTGCAGAAGGAGTGACAGGAAGGGAAAAGTGAAGAGGTGGTGGCACAACTAACTTCAGAATGATACTTCTCTGACTTACTGCAGCAGCTTTAGCTGTGGAGAAATAAGTCAAATAAAAATCAGATGGTAAGTTTTTGTATCATGGCACCTCTGTATCAGCGACCTAAGAATTCACATTTGTAGAAAAATAACACCACCTTCCTAAAATTTTTCATCAACACAGCAGAGAAAAACACAATAGAATACAATAAATACAATAAAACATTTTTTGTCCACGATGCAGAAAATATTATTTTTCAAAAAAATTGCAACATGACGGTAAAGCTGATTTGAGCAGTTATTTAACATCTAAATACAGTTTTAGGCAGTGATTCATTTCTAATCTGTGATTTCACACAGTCTACGTAGATATCAGCACCTGAAGGCGTTACTTTGGCCTGTCACACACCTTTTGTGTAAATATTAGTTATTTCAAATAAAATGTTGTAAAAATTGTATGAACATCTTTTCCCAACATACATGGAGCAGGTAAACAATGGCAGGACTTGTGTATTTTCTTTTAAAATAAATTCTTTTTATGTTAATTCACACCAAGTTTTGACAAAACTGTTGCAGGATGGATGACTTTTTCTTTGGTGTTGGTCGAGATGTCCTCTGCAAATGAAGTGCAGATGCACAACACTTTCCAGAACAGATAACATTTCTCTTCACCTGTTCTCTGACTCCAGGTTATGTACTCGTATATTAAACAAGGCTTTTCAATGTTTTCTTGCTTGTTCACATTACCTCAAAGCTCCTGTTAGAAGCTTCCGATCTGTCAATTTTGGTGCACCTGGTGGAAAAAGCAGTACCCTGCCATCCCTTGCTCATTTTATCTCTGTAGTAGTAAACAAAGAAAGGACTCTATCACCATCACAGACAAACAACTACAGAGAATTCATCAGCCCTGTCGCTGATGGTCTTTCTTGCTTTAGTAAAACATTAATGCATCTGTTCCAGTTTCAGGCCGTTTCATAACAAATAAAAACTCCTCTCAGCAGCTCTAAGTTAGGAATATGTGTCCTGTTTGCAGCCGTCGTACCTCACAGGCAGAGGGAGAGGAGGAAGCGGTGATTCAACAACATGGGTGAGTCAGTCCGTCCAGTAGTCAGTCAGACATCGGGTCAGTCAAGGAGCCAAAAGGTCCACCACAGCTTGTCTTCCACATTACCTTTATGCATTTTCTCAGCCATGGTGGGCCGCCCACAGCAGCAAGAAAATTACAAGAGCTAAGCCCAATTTTTTCTCATTTGATGAGTAGGTAAGGAGCTGTTTTGATGCTGCTTTATGCACCAGAACCACAACCGGAACTGATGGACAATTAACCTCGACTGTAATTAAACCCACTGAGCACTGCTGCTGATTGGAGAAGCTTTGTTTTCCTGTGTTACTCATTCTGACGAGGGCCATCTTAACCCCTAAAGAGAGTTTTATTTTTGCTTCAAGGAACGTTCATGTCTAGTCTTTTGATCTTCCAGTCAACCACTTGGCTCATCAGATAATCAGTCAAACACAGAGTCGGGCTGTGCTGCAGGCGAGCGATCAGACTCAGAGTAAAGTTAAAAGCTGTTCCTGCCACGCAGTCTGATAATGTGTGCATTACAGCTGTACAGTTCAGCAGCAGCCTGTGGTTTAATGAACGAAACTCAAGCTCTCTGTTAAACAAACAGGCCCAACCTGTGAAGAAAACCTCCACATCACCCTTTCTTCATGTCTCATTAAAATGGCTTGGACATGTCAAACGAGCCAGACTCAATGGCCGCCTTCCATTTCTTTAATCTTTCAACTACAGTTACAGCTGCTTTTCTGCATATTTGTGTAAGGAAACATTAGAAGTCGCTGCTGATGGGATTTGCCCTTTTTTAGCCTGTGGATGAATGACCTAATTAAATCACCATGACACCAATACGGAAGAGGAAGACTGTCTGATTTTGAGATTACACATCAGTGATATGCACTTTTTCACTTCGTCTCTTTTTCTTCTCCACACTCCTGCTGGGTCAATTCAGAAAGACCTGCCTCTCTCCACGTAGAGCTCCATGCAGTGTTTTGTTGGCTTTTTGAGAAATAAATGAGGCATATTTTTGCTAGTTTCCTGGCTACACGCGCTGTGGTTGAACTACTGGGAACACTTGAATTACACCTGCAGTCGTACAGTTAAAATTGCTTTGCCACTCCAGTCTGCACACAAGTAGAAAACAGTTGCTCACGATTGTAAGGTCAAGTTGAAATCAAATAGTCCATCGCCTTTCCTTTCCTGCACCTTTTTAATAAGCAGACAATTTACAGCTTGCGCTATAGCAGTTATTTTGGAAAAGGCAAAGAAAAAGTTCCCAGCAGACTGACCCTGCAGAGAGAGGATTTTTCAAATGTTTAGGAAACAGATGGAGAGAGGAGAGGCCGTCTGGTTATGTGTTGAAAAAGTAAAACTCACCCTGTTCTCTCCACCCGCTCTCTTACTGTGTGCTTTGCCCCAGCTGCCTATCAAAAACTAATATCCTCAAATTTAACGCTGGTGTTGTCCTTTGAAATTAGAAAGAATCTGTGTCTAATGCAATAAGCCAAACCTGGCTGCTGTGAACTCTAACCTCCTTCCCCTGATTTTCATCTCCCTCCCTTCATCCTCCATCCTCCCTGTCCAGTCTGCGCTGCTAAGACCAAGAGGGAGACCCAGGATTAAGAGACCTACAGCATACACTCTCTCTCCCTTTCCCCCTGCTGCACAAACCCTCCTCATCCACCCTCCTCCTCCAATCTCCAGCCATTTTTAAATACAGTAACACAATCTTAGGGAAAGCTGATATAATCTTTTCTAAACTATAAAAGTCAGTCACCCACAGAAACATCTGCATGGTCAAATTTAAAACAAACTGTCGGGGAGTCCGGTGTCCCCATAAAGAGGGAGCGGAGCAGGAGGAGGGGGTGGAAAATACAGAGAGAGGGAATGATTTTTAGGAGGGAGTTTTAGTGCTTTCCATTTGCCCTCGACTTAAACACAAACCTCCCTCAGGCCATCCGGATGCTAGTTGGGTAAAGCTAACTCACCACTAATGCTACCAGTCGTTTTTATGGCTGTTAGAATTACAAAGTGGTTGTCACTGTTTTACTGTCTGTTGACACCTGAGAAGGCTGAATACGTTAAAGCCTTCATGGTTGACATCTTAACAGGCTGACATCAGTGCAAAACATATGTTTACATTGGACTGTGGCAGGGACAGAAATTAAGAAGTTCTTAAACCAATCATCTAAATAAATGTAGAGTGGCAAAGCTGCAACGTAATAAAAACAACCGACAGTGAAAGTGAAGCAGGACTGGGAGCAACCAAAATAAAGGTGTTTGATTTTCAACAAAGGTTCACAGGTGAAACTTTAAGCTTGAGTTAAAAACACTGGACAGATTTGAACAAAGCACAGGAACTTTAATGAATGGGGTCCTAAAATGGATCAGTAAAGAGAAGTGAAAGTCTAGATATCTTAACTGCAAAAATAATCGAGTGCCATTTACTGATCCTATTGTATGACAGACAGATACAGGTACATTTCTGACAGCTCCACTAATAAAACAGATTATTTAGAGACAATGTCTTCCTCTTGTGTTATTACTGTACACCTAGACCAGACTATAGTTACAGCCACATTCTACCACATCCATATGCGCTCCATCTCTGCTCCGTTACCACACAGGATCTGATTCTAGTCAAAGTGACAACTTTGACTCTGCTCCATTGTGCTTCAAGTCCTGCATTTCAAGTCCAGTAGGTCAGAGCTCTCCAGGTCCAGATGCTGGAGCAACAACGCATCAATATGCACAGAGCAGTACGAGCAGGACAGGAAGTCAGGCACCAAAACAACATTAGAACATCTGATTTATTTTCAGAATAAAACATGGTGTGGTGACGCCTGCTGTTATTTCAGACAACGTGAAATCCTCCGTCACGTGATTCACGAATAAGAATAAGAGGAGAATAAAAATTAAAAAAGCAATTCTTGGTGTTTACTTTAAAAAAATGCAGTATTGCTATTTCTTAACTGTTTTCTCTGTTCTTTCTCTGTCCTCGGGGATGTACTGGGGATGTTGCTTTTTTTGCTTTCTTTGGATAATGGTGTTCCACAAACGGTAGAGTCAATCAGAAAAATAGAGCCACACCAGGTAAAGGCACAGGTTGCTATTAAATCACTACAGAGTAAGGCTGTCACTTTGTATTCGAGCTTTGAATATTCATTCAACATGAGGTGAAAAGTTCATGTTCAAACCACAGACTGTATAATTAATGGATGTAGCCAACAGGAAGGTCTGTGCGCTCTGAGCGCGTGTTCTCATCAGCAGGTGAATTTGTAAACAAAAAGAGAGCCACACTTGATCCTAATCAAGTTGATAAACTTGGGTTTTTGACAAATAATATCAGAAATTAAGACGGGCTGTTTGGCTTGACTATCCATTACATGTTTTATTATGCTCATTTGAAGCTGAGCAGACGTGGAGGTTGGTGGGGGGGGGGATTTGATCTTTTTGAAAAAGTAACAGCCCTACTGCAGAGGTTGACAGGTGCTAAAGATACAGTCAGCATACAGAGGAACACCCACAAAACGTCATATCTGGTTCGCATTGAGGGGGAAAAAACTGCTTTTCACAATGCCTAGGAGCTGTTGTGTCCCCTTTTGAACCACAAATAAGATTAAAAAAAAACTGATCTTAAGTCTTATATTTTACCAAACCGAAGCACAGAGCTGAGGGGAAGAACGCAGTAGCTACAAGCACCTGCATCGAACCATAGTTCTTTAGGCTGCTGTGTGTGTAAATCCCTGTGTGATATACCAGGTCATTAATAAGCTATAGCAGTTCATGGGGGCTATTGTGCAATAACAACCATTGTGTGGTGCAAAAAATCACTAAAACATGTTAATTTCCTTGTAAGACATTGAAATGATGTGAGGTTTAAGTAATCAGTAAACGTTATTTTGCCTCTTACCAGGTGATTCAGACAGGCAGCAGAAGGTGTCAGGAATGACACATCAGGCCATATAGTAGGATCATTCGTCCACTCTTTAATAACAAACGGACAAGAATCTAAACCAACTTGAGTAATTTTTTTAAGTATCTATCCCTTTGAATTGGCTGACATTTTAGCAATTAGCATGAAAATCTGATTTTAAAATCGGTATTTTTACAACGATGTGGATGAGGGGAAATGGACTGTTTCCCCCCTTAAAATTCCCCGCCTGTGACTATGATGTGACTGTGACGCAACACCGACTGTGTCTATGCCTCATCCCCATTGTATCTCTGATTAAATTATTAGCATTCTATTTTTCTGATTTTCAGCACTCAACATCAGCTATCAACTACAATAGAATAGAGCCTTAGAGACTGTTCTGTCAGATGGTTTGCTGCATGTCATCTGTGTAAAAAATAAACTGATTCGACCACACAAATGAAAAAAAAAAAAGAAAACTACAGAAATCAGAATGGACTTATTGTTGTTCATCTCAAGGTCTCAAATGAAAACTGGCCTCTACAGAAGGCATTATCCTGGAGTGAGTATAGCTAAACAATCCAACACACTTCAGTCCAATTCCCATGGGTTTTTAGGTTAGAATGCCACTGAAGTACACGTTGAACAGGGGGGCACAGTGCCTGTTCCGCTCTGCCCCGTCTGTTTGGAGCTGAGTGTTGGATTGCTTTAATTGATTTAATGGGAGAGCATGGAGTCACAGTGGGAGACGGGGAACACAGGATGCTTTAGGAAAGTCAAGTGTGTTGCGCTACCTCAACTCAATCTTAGACGGCTCATGTCAGCGTACAGAAACAGTCGATGGTGATGATACATATAGCTGCCGGCAAGTACACACGAGCAGAAAGAGCGTGAATTTCTCTATCATGTATAAAACACACAAAAATTCACACACACTTGTTCCCTGCCTAGAACATCATGCTCCCTGCTAATGGTTTGAATAACAGCCAGAGTGACATGATGAGGCCTTCGCCAGATGTGTGTGTATGTGTGTGCACACGTGTGTGTGTTTTTCACTCAGAGTGAGGGACACAGTGGCAGCAGCCCGTGCTAATGCCACCCTGAATGGTGTGTCTAATTACTTGGCCCAGAGATAGCTTTTAGCTAAATCACCCCGCCTTCTGAAGAGCCTGTATCAACAGTGACAAGAGCCTGGACAATTACATTAGCCCTCTCCCCATCCACCAGGTCCAGCGCTAACAATCAGCGTGATTTGCAGCCGCTTCATTGTTGTCATCCCTCTCTCCATGACAATGATGTTTTCCCTGCTGGAGAGACAGAGAGAGAAGGATGGAGAGTCAAAGAGAGGGACAGAGAACAAGGGACAGATTGCAAAAAGAGAAAAAAGGCGTGAAGAGAAAGTGGAAAGAGGGCGATATGAGGAGAGAGAGAAATAGAGAGGGAGAGAATTGTCAGTAGAGGGCTTACTTATGTTAATGTTTTCCCTGCGAGTGTGTTGGCAGCAGTAGAGAGCTGGGTAAACCTGGGTGACAGAAGCAAGTGAAGTAAGCGGGTGACTTTAATTGATACTAGAGAGGGGTCTTCTCACTGGATTGCCCAAAAGCCTGCAGTGGCAAACTCAACCACACTCACAGACATAAAACCACATTACAACGAGTACAGTAGCCGCCCACAGAATGCACCCATAAGCCAAAAGCTCCAAATCACATTAGAGCCAACGCAGAAGTTTCATTCAGCTCTACTTATTGGCTCTTCTGTGTGCCAACTATAAAGTAAGTAAATGCAGAATAATGCTTCCAAAGAGGCCCTTTACCTCAAAATACTGAACATTTCTTCTGTTTATTTTCCCTTTTTTCTCACCACCCGTCCTCCTCACTAACCCACACTTTGCACACCCAACATTGAAAATAAAGTTGACACAACAGTCACAAGGGAGTAACTTTACAATATATGAAATAGAGGTCTGGTAGAGCACAGGAAGACACAGATGTCAGAGGGTCAGAAGTTGACCTTTGAACTCCCAGCCATAGCTAGAGTACCAGGGGAGACACTAAACATCAGCAGAAAGTGTACAGAAGAAGGAAAAACACAACAATAACTTTAGTACCTTTAAAAATACATGTTTACAACATGATTTGATTGGAAAGCAAAACTTGGAAGAGTAACAGAATAAATAAGAAACAGTACAATGTAAAAGGTCAACAGCTAGAAATAACATGAATAACAGTAACAAAACATGAGATGTCACTTGTCAATCAATCATCCATCTACGTTTTGTCAGGATCCTGCTTGTCCACATTTTCATTTTGCACCATCACCTATTCACAATACATCATCGCTTACATAAAATGATAGGATACATATAAAGTTCAATACATCAAGACATAAAATGCTAAAAAAAAATCACAAGGCAACATTCCGCTAAAGTACAAGTTGGCATATGATATCAGGAGCAGTTTAATATCACAGATTTTGTATACATTATACACTGTACATAAGAAAGGAAACCTTATAAAACATTGATTTATATGAAATTTGGGTTTGATTTTATAAAAAAAATATTCAGGGTTATAACTTTGAGCACAGATGTAATTGAACTAAAACTGAGAAGAAGATCGTGTAAAAAGACATCTGAAATGTCACCATCAGCTTAAGCATGTGAAATAAAGCTTGCTTGAAGCTGTTATCAGCTCCCTGTTTGTGTTTCCTGAAGTAATGTTTAAACATACGGGAACAGTTCACAATGATGACTGGAAAAAAAAATGTGACCAGTGATGTAATCCACATGTCACAATGATGAAAGTTTGAGAGGAAGCAGAAGAAACAAGAGAGACTTCATAACGGTCTCATGTTGATAGAACGTATGAATGAAATTGGATGCGAGTTGAGAAGAAGTGTCAGAGGAACGGGAAGAATCCTGAGTGGGATACAGACACTATGGGGAGCAGAGTGGTGCCAAGTGGGGTTGGATCACTTGACAACAGCCTGTCCCACCCTATTAGCCTATGAGCCCCCCAACTCTACCCTCTCCAACCCTCCCTACCACCACCACCACCATTTCCACTTTGTTCCCCCTACTCTGTAGGGGTCACATCACCAGTCACACCACAATGACAGCAGCACTGGTGCTTACTGGGTGAATAGAGAGAGAGAGAAAAAGGAGGGGGGTGCATACAAGATAGGATGGTGGGTGCTCTTCACATTGAGGGCTTTAAAATCATTGCACATATTTTAGGGTGTGCTTTGTTGTTGCAGCAGCTGCTGTGGGTGTCAATCACAAATGGGATCAATTTAACAAAACTTTTGATGCAGACGAAATATGTCTGTCAAACGCTGAATTGCATTTCTTATGCATTATTTATGTATCCCCTTCAGGATGATTTTTGCTAAAATGACATGCAGCGCAACATTTGTTTACAAGAAACTTGATGAAGACTTGTTTAAGAGTAAGGTTTTAGTATCTATCCATCAAAATCAAACAGAGCGGTTTCTATGCAGCATATTTAAAAAAATGTACAAAACCACAAACTGCCACAAATGTGCTGAAGTCACAGATATGCACAAACAAGTCATAGATACCAGGTTGACTTAAGATGGGGTCAGACTGGTGTTGGCTTGGTTCTAAAGAAGGCTGAAAAGAGGACAGAAAAGTGAAAAGTGGAGCCCTTTCAGAAGCACCCTGGTCTCTGAGTGTTAAGGACGTGAACCCAGAGACGACCAGTCAACAAAAGGTACACATATCCCTTTTTCACCCCCTACCTCTCTCCCTCACTGTGCATCCCTCTCTTTTCCTCAGCCTCAGTGCCTCTTCTCCCTGCCACACAAAAGGCTTGTAGCAGGGTAGACGGGTCGAGAGAGCAACATGGCATTTTAATGGTGGTGGAGAGAGTGAGAGAGGAGAGGAGGTGGTGAGGTTGGATAGGTGTACAAGCTGAGAGGACCCACCCCCCTAGTGCAAACACACACACACACACATAAACACGCACATGTACACACACAAACACGCACAGCGGCATCATTGTAGGGGGCTTTTTATCTGAATGATTGCCCTCAATTAGATCCCTGTACCCCCGGAGTAGGTGAGAACAGACAGCTATCTGGAGTGGGGTGGGTGGTGGAGGTGGGGAAGGGGGTCAAACCAGTATAAGGCAAGAAGGGGGAGGTGGGAACGTACTGGGAGGAAACATCTTTAATGGGACGCAATAGAGGGATACGTACCATGTGGAGATAACAAGCCTGTGATTGATCAGTTTCAACTGCTTGTGTTTCCTTGAACAGTTTTTTGATGCCAGTGTAAATGGTACAGATGGTACAACACACTTTTTTAAATCAAACCTAAGACTTTTTAAGACCTCTTTAAGACCCTGGTAAAGAAAAATTAACATGCCATATTATCATCTCCAAAGCAGATTTTCACTAATGTGTTGGTGGTGTGGCCTTGGGATTGGAGGACGCTCTTTTGGAAAAAAAAAAAAAAAAGTGCAGCTAAAATGAGTAAATTTTTGGACCATGAACATGATTCAAAATTTAAAATCATGAACTATAAATTGTGAAAGTATCAGTTTTCCTGGTGCACAGACATTGTCAGCTGATTTTATTTGCTGTTATTATTGTCACTACTTGATCACCAACCAATCACAATAAAACTGCCTTAAAAGATCATGTCATATTTGCCAACAACAATGGTGGAGATGCTAATTGTGAAAAATGCCCTACCCCCCCACCCCACCCCCAAGCTGCAACCTCTGGTATGAAAACGTGAGACAATTCTGAAGTTATAAAATCTGCAGTTCATCGAGTGTCCACTTGAGGCTGGCTCCAGAAGTACTGGAAGTCACAAACACACCAAGCCAAAAAGCCAAGCCATTTTCACAGCCGAAATAATCTCTGCAGTTTAGAAGATATTAAGATCACCAGTTCTTCCAATCAGAGGCACAGCTCAGCTCTTGTCATTGATGGGTTCCCTCTGGCTTGTTACTGGGGAGACTCAAAGCCCACCTCATTTCCAATATGGTCGCACCGGCCGATTTGCTTCAAAAGTCTGTTTCAGAAACAGACGGGTGACGTCGTGGACACTACGTCCACTAATTATACCGTCTATGGATCCATCAACTTTTTTTTTTTATCATTATCTTTAGAAATTTGAATCACAGCAAAAATAACATATCCATTCAGAGTCTTAAAAATGGACCTTACGATCAGGACTAAGGCAAGAGAAAGTGCAGTCGGACAACCAGGAAGCCTCTGTGACCTGCCATCTTTGTTTAAGGGTTCCACTTTCTCAATGCACATGATGAGAGGCCAGCCATATCGTAGTATATATTTAAAAGATCAATCTCCATATTTTATGATTTAATATGATGGAAAGAAAAATAGATCTGAATCAGAAGTTGTGATTTTTTTAATGTCCTTGGTTGACTTAACTGTATAATAAATAGGCTGTAAATAAAACATACCAATTACAGACATGATATGTTATAATAAAGGCAAGCTTATACATAGGGTTTTTTTTTATCTTAGTCAGACACACAAACACAAAAAATGATACAGCACATCCAGCCATTCCTGCTTCTACTGCCCACTAAAGCTTAGTTTACTCTGTTTTGTTTTTAATCACAGTAAGCCTAAACTTTAGATGTAATTTTCCACTCTGCATACATCTAAACACAAACACAGACACGTAGAGAGACACATGTACACATTCACACACACATACACATACACACTAACACGTACAGTACAGTGCACTCAGCTCCACAATTACCCCTCAATTAGAGATAATAACATGACCACTTCCTGACCAATCACCTGCAGCCTTGCCATGACTCACACAGTGTCGCTTTACAGTCTCTCTCTCTCTCTCACTTACACACACACAGGGTCAGATGGTTTATAAAGTTAGTGGTGGCTGTAGAAATTGTCGGTTATTTTGTCTGACCGCTGCACTTTGTGATTTTCTCTGTATCAGGCAGGTGGAGGAAAACCTTTCTGTCATTTTATGGAGATAAATGTTAGCTTTCTGTGGTTTCCTGTATATACCCACTGCTGTCAAGACACACACACACACACACACACTACAAACACACACAGATATAAACAATACAGAAACATTTCCTGGAAAAACTGAAATAACCTTTTCTGTCTCCTTGTGTCCGTAATGGATGAGAGGCAGACGACAGTCTTTTCCAAAGCCATGGCTGCCACAGCTGCACTTTAACCTCCAGTTTGCCTTTTATTTTCCCATGTAAAGACATCTGAGCTTCTATTGTTAGCACAACCCCACTCTGACCACTGAATACAGAGGCTGCTACCTGGAGGACAGAAATTGGCATTTAATAATTGACCTCATTCCCACTGCAGCTATTTTCAACTGAAGTCATAGTCAGGCTGGGAAACCTGAACCAAAACCGACACTACAGCTGAAGTATTTGCACAGATTAACCACATATTAAATCATTTAGTGGTGCTAAGAGCAGTGAGACATTTTTAAAAGGAACTCAATATTTTCACTGGAAAATTCGTCAAGCAATGCTGTTTTTTCAATTTATTATGAAAGGACTACATGTGGGTTCAAAGGAGAGACACTGGATGTCCTTGTAGTCTGGTGGTTTGGGTGGTACCAAAAAGAACAACATATCTTTGGGTTGCGAACAGTCCAGGGCCTTTGCTGCATGTACTTGCCCTGCTGCTTTCTATGTTTCTACACTGCAAAGAGCAGCATTCCTTCAGAATTATTAAGAATTTTTTTACACTAATAAAAATCTTATGTTCACAACACTTTCTCAGGTTGGAATATGCTGAAGAGAACACAAAATAACCAAGTGAATGTAGCTGTCACAAACAGCTGCAGTGTACCCACCTGCAAGTCAAGTAGGCCACACCCCCTTAATTATGCAACTTTATGCAAAATATTCACACAACATATTAGATTAGTTATAAATATATTCATCTCTCCCACAGTCATCATGAAAAGAGAAATAAGAAACTAAGTTCAAAGCTGCTTTAAACTCAACATTTCATAAATGGTTCTTTAGGGTTTCCTTTAATTTTGGAGAAACTAATGTTGATGCTTGTTGATGCACTTCACACTGACTTCTATCAGTTCAGATCAGTAGTTGCTTCTTGAACCAAAAATTAAGTGTTTACTTGACATAAATAAATCCAGTGATCATTCTGTTAACTGCTTTATATCCAAACAGTAATGCAGCATTATGGTGTATGGACTATCTATATTATAGCTGGAATAAAGTCTGCTATTATCAGTTATAAAGGCTCTTTTAAAAGAATTTCTTATAAAAACACTTCTGTTTGCATTCAAATAGGTTAATGTAAGTACTTGGTTTTTCAGGGATAAAGACCATTTCCCATGAGCACTATCACCCACTGTTATAAAGATTTAACTCAGACATCCTTTTGTTTGTGAAGCAAATGCATGAAACATGGATTTTTTTGCAGACTGCAAAGTGACAAGGTAACATTTTTATTAGTAGTTACATTTTGCTACTGTTAGAAACTTGAGAACAAGCAAACTTTGTAAAATCAGTTTTTACCATATAGTAACCGGCTACGGTGCGCTGAGACAAGTCAGTAACTTGTTATGTTAGTATGTTCTGGTTATGTCCTACAAGTGCTCATCTACCAACTACAACCTCACCAAACAAAGCAAACGTAACCTTACTCTTCATTTCACTGACAGACTCTCAAGTTTGAACAGATTACTGCAGTATAACTGCTGCATATGTGGGCTGAAATTCACATTATCACAAACAGCTTAGCCAGTGTCTTAGCCTTTAGCCTGTGCTTTGTCACTCCCTCCTTTGGCTTGCTCCCACTCGTCTGTCCTTTTTCTTTTTGACAGTGTCAGAAAGCTCCAGCATCTGCCATTACTGCAAAATAAATCCAAGAAACCATTTTCAAAGGAGAAAAGGATGTTCTGCCTGACTCCTGCGTGCACATTTCACTGGCTGATTCAATGCACATAACCAGGAGGGATCTGTACGCTGGAGAATGGCAGAAAAATGACCTATACCATGATTACTGGTAATGTAGTGCAAATAAAAACGATGTGCTGATGACCGGTTTTGAGTCTGTGGTTTTGAATCAGTCAAGATCATATGGTCGCGAATCAGTGGCGCTCGTGCAAGTGAGCGGGGGCGTCGTTTTGGAGGAGAACCAAGTGTTGGGGGGTTGGGACTGAACGGAGCCCTGAGGAGATGCTACATTCAAATTCATGACGGCAAAGTTTCGATTGGATTTTAGATATTTCCTACAACTTCATCATCACATGGCTATGATATTACATAGTAGAGGTATGATGAGTTAAACTGTAAAACAGACATCTCTGTCACACCTCTAAAGTGTCGAGCAGATTGAGTGTTACACTGCATGCACCAGTCAGTAGTTCAGTTTAATTTCTGGATGTTATTTGCTTTAGCTCTGAAAAAACTGCAATAACAGCCCTAATACATATGTGTTCTATGTGGCACAACATTGAGACATATCATCAAAGAATCCCCCCTAGTAGGATCATCTGGCACCTCCATCCCAAACATTAGCGGATTGACACTATCACACCGGCTATCCGGCTGAGCCCCTTTCACACATAATTACAGGCTAACATTTCCCCCCACAGAGGGAACAGGTGCAGGGGGAGAGGGAGAATAGTTCAGGCCCACTGTCTCCTTGGGCTTAGGGCTTTTTCCTGGCTCTGAGAGGCCTATATTGACAGAGACAGGGGGGGGCGCCAGGGCTGATAAATCACTGCGAACGTGTAAATGCCACTGCACCACATTCCGCTAAAGAACAGGAGGCCAAATGGCTACAAGTTCCTTTCTCTTTCTGTTTCTGTTGTTTTAAGGCCTGACCCCCCCTCCTCCCACCACACACACACACACACACACACACACACACACACACACACACACACACACACACACACACACACACATGCACAAACACACACACACACACACACACACACACACACACACACTGTTTTTTCTCTCACTCCAGCTCTCTCCCTCTCTTCGCTCCCCCAAGCAGCTAATAGCATAATTTGAGGAAGAATGTTCCTGGAGTTTCCTGTGAATTCTACCATTAGTCATCCGAATGACCTCTGTGTTCCTCCTCCTTCCCTTCCATGTCACTCGCACAGCGCTGCTATGGAGCGATGGCTGCCTTGGGAGGAGGGAGGTAAATAGGAACCAGAGGTGAACTAAGTGTGTGTGAGTGCAGACTGTGTGAAAAAGCATGTCCATGTACTGTATGTACATGCAAGTTGTGTTCTTATTATCTTGTGTTTTTAATTTTGCATCTCTGCATGTTTTTAGGAAAATCTGAGCATAAAGACATCAGTGTGTGTTTTTGCATGTGTACAAGGTGGAAGTTCCCCCCCTCAGTGGGGTGCAGAGGTAGGGCCCCAGTACTTACCCCCTGACACTGAGCTGTTAAATAGGAAAAGCAGAAAAGGAGATGTGCAGGGTGGAGTGGGTGAATGGTGTGTGAGAGTAGAGACATACAACAGGGAGGAGAAAACTTGAAAAGAGGCTAAAAGCCTGATTCAACCATCATGATAACTGAAATAACCCCTTTATTTTCACATCAGCTCAAATAACCAAAGCAAGCATTTGCTTACAAGAAGACTTACTGTATTGGCTGAGAGTCCATATCTGATTTGTTTGGATTTGATTAACAAGATAGAGAGAGATCTGATGTACACTTATGCCAATTACAAGCATCATTTTCTGGGATACGTTGGCCTTTGCAGTGGAGAGCGAGCAATTAGCTTTGGGAGAGAAAGTGAGACGTGTATTCAGAAAGAAAACAGATGTTGACAAATTTAATTCCAGATGAAGCAATATTTTTGGGAACTGAGAATAGATTTGGGAATCTGAAACCAATTATTTACAAGTGGAGATTGGGAGAGACTGAGTGTTAGCTTTGTAACAGATGTTTTTGTAACTTGTGATGGACTCTGGATAGGATTATTATTAGCAGATCCAATCAGTATAAAGGGGTTATTGGCAGACCTTGTTCCATCATTTCAAAACTTTCATGTTCGAGTCATGGGTTCATCGGTTTCATCATGCACCAGCTGTAAAGACACAGTAAGAATGATCAGACTGGATCAAAAAAGGGGAGTGAACTCAGATTGTAAATGAGGACTTTTCAGACATAAGGTTAACATGTAGTAATGTTCCACTGTACAGCTGAACCACTGGGCCCCTAAGCGGCCCTAAATCCAATCTATACCTATCCATACACTCCTCCCGTCCTCCATCCCAACACCCTGAACCTCCACACCTCCATCCTCTATCAACCCCCCCACATCAAAGGCCATCAATCTCCCACAGTACAGGGGGAAAGGCAAATATTTAGAGAAGGACTGAGCCCACATAAATCTGTAGTAGGAGAAAGAGAGTGAACATGATACCCTCCCTACGCCTAGGAACCTCCACCCCCTCCACCATCATCCCAGTCCCTCAGCAGTCCTAGATCTTGACGGCAAGGGGAAACCTTGAGGGGCCACAGGAACCGGAGAGGAAGAGAGAAGGAGGTCTGTGGCAACACCAGCGAGGAAGACAACAAGTGTTAAAAAATAAGAGAGAAAGCGAGAACTCCCACACACTCAGCCAGTTCCAGAAAACACACTCTCATACACAAAGGGAGATCTCACACGCACTTATAGACACACAGCATGGACACTTGGACACAGTGGTGGGACTCCTCTTTTTGGTCTTTGATTTACTGCAACTCTCAGTTCCACTTGAGTGAGACTCTAGAATATCAGAGAGTATTTATATCCTTTTTCATCTGAAAACAATACGGCTTTCAGTAATAAAGAAAGGAACGCTGCACTGACAGGTCAGGGCTAGGAGGTCACAGGAGAGTAAATTGGGGGCAGATGAGATCCTAAACAAAGCTAACTAACTCCTACAGAAAGTGCCTGGCTTGAGAATGGAGGCTGTTGCTGCTGGACAGCTTGGACAAAGACTGCACATAGAGGGACAAAGCTTGTAGTCTTCTTGTTTCCATACAGAAATCCTGGACAAAAGCAAACGTTTTTACTGAAGAATAAATAACAACAAACAAGCTCAAGCATTTGAGGCACTTATCTGCTTTCCTTCACTTTCTCAGGTCAGCCAGAATGTTTTTCTGTCGACAAAACTGTTGTGAAACTGTAAAGAAATCTCATATGGTAACAAACACTGTGAGGAGCAGAAGTGCTGCTGGAAAAGAGACAAACACACAAGCATAAATTATCCAGTCACACTCTCTATCTGCAAATGGAACAAATAAATAAATGAAAAAAATAAACATTCATTATGAAATGTTTTATGTGTGTAAAAGGACACATTCAGTGTCATGATAGACTTAAACAAGCACTCACACACACACACACACAAATACAAAGAACTGTGTCCCCTTGAGTCAGCTGTCCGAGCAGAACGAGGGATTTAAGAGGCTTTACGAGCTTCTGGATGCCCCCACTGACTAAGCGAGAGTCCCAGGGGTGAAGGGCATTGATCCCTGGGCAGAGTGTGTGTCCTGCTCCCCTGACAGACTAGTTGATTGACTTTTTAGCCCCAGTGGGACTCGACACATGCAGATAGGCACATGCATGCCTCAACACCAACAGGCACGGTATAGCAATAGATGCACATGTCAGTTAAAAAGCAGATGTGTTAGGACATGCATCACTTCTGGGTCAAACTGCACAGGCACACAAGCAAACACATGGAGTAAGACACATAAGTATGCATCACACACAGCCGCCTACAACGTCACCTCTGTCACCACCACAGCTGCCATATTCATGAGAGGGATCTGCACTGAGTTGCATTATCATGGCCCAGATCCCGCCTTTGTTCTGGCCTTTGTTGGCTTTCCTGCCTCTGTCAAATGTCATGTCTCTGCAGACACTGTATTTTGAGCATCAGTGTCAATAATCAGACGTACAACATTATGGAAGCCTGTGTGGACCCTTTGCTCAGGACACAATGTGACATTTTTTTATGTGTGTAGTTCTGTATTTCCTCTTTATACACATTTTTGCATCTAACTCACTTTTTTTGTCAGACCTGCTGCTTTTATTTTGAAGGTTTCAGCTGTTTTATTTCTTCTGAATGCATTTTTTTTAAATTATCTTCCTCTTCATGTTAACCAGTTCATTTTTTTTCACGTTCCTCTTCTTCTTTGTAACACTGTATATTCACGATTTTTTTTCTTTTTTTTGTCTGCTTTGGTGGTTATCTCTTGCTTCGACTGCCCCGTCACTGCCTTTTCTCTCCCATGTGTGCTTCAGTAACACACAAACACACTAAATGTTCCAGGGGGAGGGTAAGAGTTCTGGAAATGCTGGGAATTGGCACCTAATTGCTTCTTACTGATCCAAATAGCACATCAGAGGCAACGGCACTTCAGTGGACCTCCGAAGAGATCCGCCAGGTTGGGCCTGTTCATTACCCTGCTGACCCCCCAGTTTGACCCCTCATACGCACACATATTACATGCACACCTCCACCCCTTCACCTACCCTGGCTCATTGTCTCTGAGGTTTAATTGGAGCGGTGTTCTCCATTGTGAGCAGGCTCAATAGTAGTGGAGGGCTCCATTGTGGGGCTGAATGAGGGCAGGAGTGTTCATTAGGTGAGTCTCTGAATGAGGACTTCTAGAGGTAGGGTACTAAGAGCTTGGGGTTGCCTGAGACCTCCGGGGGTGGGTGAAACTGCATGCTCTCCTCGTCTCTATCCTCCCTGCTCCTGTCCTGTTGTCTCCTTTCCTCAACAGCCTGACGCTTGGCCCTGAAAGGCAGCGGCTGCGTTTGTTGGAAGAGGAGTCTTTGTCTGGGCCAGAGGGATGAATCGTAGGGGAAGAAGAGAGGCGCAGATCAAAGGCAGGCTACAAAAAAAGCAAGGGCCACCTCCTCTGACTGAGGGAGAAAGAGAACCGATGAGCCTTGGCCTGAAAGAAGTTTCATCATTCCTCTGGCTGCATTTGGAGCCAGTCCCTCACTGGTGGTCTCAACAAAAATACTTAATGAAACACTACTGTAAAAGTGATACTTCATTGATCCCTGTTGGGAATATCCTTTACACTCGCCCTCATCCGTGGAGGTCAGGCTGCTGGTTCAGCTGCAGAGCAACTCCAGGGCTCATATGGTTCCTTCCTCTTTCACATAAACGCTATTTGAACCAGTAACTTATGTGGAGGTTCAAACTAGAAAGGAAAGAAAGGAGGAAAATCACGGTCTTTAAATGAAAGGTCATGAAAATGTGAGAATTTTTATTCTTGATGAAACAACGTGCATGCAAAATGAGCACTCAACACAGTAGCGTCTGGAATTAATGGATATAAAAACTGAGGGACAGGAAACAGCTGGGCATTTCTGCTTGTCACATCGGGGGAATCAGCAGCATCCAAACTCGTCTGGCACACAGCTGCATGTATAGTGCAGCTCCAAAACAGAGAACTATGAAGCAGATTTACCTCTTTTCTTATTTTTGTTTTTCATTTGTTTGCTTTGGGGGCAGTTTATTTTAATTTTGGTTAAAATTGACTAAAATGAGAAAATTCGACTCAGCTTTTTACCAATTGACCGTAAGATGTTTAATTTACTGTAGAAAAGTACACACACTCTTTTTGGTATGGCCATGAAATTGAGATGGAAACCTTTTAATGTGGAAATCCAATGCCAGCATTTGCTGCGACTGTTACTTTTATCTTTCCAGACTGCTGCACTGAACATTTGAGCTGCCACAGAGCTGACAGGCTTTGGCAGACCACCGTCAGCCAGTCCTCA
Organism: Labroides dimidiatus; assembly: GCA_030710495.1. Taxonomy (NCBI): domain Eukaryota; kingdom Metazoa; phylum Chordata; class Actinopteri; order Labriformes; family Labridae; genus Labroides; species Labroides dimidiatus. The sequence goes on along the minus strand of CM061146.1, from coordinate 18,557,068 downwards.
GGCCCCTGCCAGTGGCTGAGTGCTCTGTTGTGAGCGTGGCGTGCGGTTGGAGGACGTCTGTGTGACAGACTTGACTTTCACACTGACCAGAGCCCCTTCACCCGCTCCCTGCCCAGCCGCTGATGTCACCATCTATCCACCACACACACACATACAATACACACAAACACACACATGGAACGTCTCTGTTCTTCCACTCTCCCTTAGCCGCTACCTTCCGCTGTTTACATTTCTCTTACTGGCCAAAAAAACAATACCAGACATCTCGCTCGCCACACTGAATACACACTCATTCAGACGTGTATAAACACAGGCCCAACCTCACGCTTAATGCTAATCTGACATCATCGGGGAGGTGTGTAGGGTTACGCAAGATTATGTGTACATACAGAGCCAAGTCTCGGAACTGTGTTATTGCTGCTGCACACAAACACATATTACTGCTCCTTAACGAGGCTGCGTTCAGGTTTCTGAAACAGGATGGGTCATGTGTCTCTCTGCAGCTCCCTGACTTCAAACAGACTCGCTTTCCTCTGCAGTATTTATTTTTCTGTCTGAACGGTGCACATAAAGCCCTGCATGGACAGTGTATCGTCTGCCTGAGTTGTCACGAGTGCTGCTGCACCCCGGTTCTGAGCACACATCAACACTGGAACATGAGCGTAGATTAAAGTGTACGCACATGCTGCAGGTGTGAACTCTTTTCATTCACGGCTCTTTGCCACCCACAGTGCTCCGGCCTTTATGTGGTTGTTTACAGCTGGTTAACTTTTTGTTAAGTTTGCGATATTCGCTTAACCCAATAGCTGCAAACCTGATCCACACAGAGACAGCCTGTTGAGGTGGGTCTGACTGCTGAGTCCAGGGTGACGGTCTCCTGTCCCTTCCTGTTTAACCTGGGCGTCTGCCGCATATAAACACTCTGGGGCCTCCTCTGCTGCAGGATATGTGGACCCACGGAGATGAGGAGGGGGTTATGGTTTCAATCCCTTTGGAAAGCCGAGTCAGAGAGGGCCAGTGTTCAGATTGACTGGAGGGGGCATTGTGGAGAGATGATCCTTAACCCAAACTCACCCCAAAACCAAACTCACCCTTTCCTCTGTGCGTAAAAGTACCCTGTGGAATTTCCCCCTAAACAAACACAGTTACAGTGTGTTTACATTTCATGTTTCTCACCAAACAGTGTTTGCATCCCTGAAACACAAAGAACATTTCTGATGACATGATAAATAAAGAAACATAACTAAATTAACTGATCGCAACAAGTATTGTCTATGCAGCAAAAGTCAGATTTCTTTTAAATGAATCAATAATCTGTGATGTGTTTTTAAAAAATCTCTGAAGTGTCTCAGGGCTGAGAGTTCAATATTTGTTGTTGAGCAGATTTAGAGGTAGATAAACTTGTTGTCAGATGAAGGGCTGCACAACAAATGACATATTAATGTTGATCAGAGTTTTGGCCTTAGAAACAAACATGACTGTCGGTGATATTAAAATACATGCTCCACTTGGCTAAAACGCTGCTGCATCTCAAATCAAGCACTCCCTGAAACAAACAGCCACTCCCTCAGGGGGGCGATGGAGAGGTTTTGGCTTGCAGCAGCAGTTTGAAGCACAAAAGCGAACAACAGAGACCTGTACAGAGAAGTTGGTGAGCACATTAAAAAAGGATGTGTGTTGCCCTCATTTGTACTAAAAACTCTGAGGCGAAACAGAGAGGAAAGTCTCAGGTGTGGAATTCTCTGCTTCTACAACTGACTGATGGTCAGGCAGAAAAATACAGCCTTGTATTTTTGTGGAGGAACAATAAAAATATTTTCCCCTAATGTGATTTGTAACTAATGTTCTGCTCTTTTAATTCTGTCTTCTTATTTAATGGAAGTTGGGGTTTGATAAACTACAAAGTATTTTGTAACTTTGTACACTTTTACATGTTAACTCAGTGGAATAATTTCAAACTACGGAGCGTCATTTGGCTTCTATTTAATTTATTGGATACACGTTCACTCTGGCTGCTGCTTCACTTTCTCTGTCAAACAGAGTGCACCTGTACACTGTTTCACCTGTTTGCATCAAATAAATACATCTACTACCCTTACAACCTGCGCCTACATGTGTGATAGCAATTTTCAGCGATTAAATGGAAGAAATACTTCCTTGTTTTCCTCCGCCACCATCATGACTCCCGCTCTGATGACAGGGACGGATCTGGTCAGAGATAATGAATTCAAGAGCACAAGCCCAGTGTTGCCACACCCAACTCCCTCTCATCTCTGACATGTTGGGGAACCACTATGACACCATCTGCTGGGACCAGAGAAGGACCACACAGCAGGGCCCAAACCAGTCATCAGTGTGAACATCTAGTTATGGTCTGAGAATGATAAGATGTTTTGGTAAATTGCGCAGTCTGTCCCCTGTGTGAGCACACTTACTTCATGTACGGCTGCAAGGAGGGTGTGATTTAGAAATTATGTGTGCCGTCGAGTGTTGGGTTTGAATTCAGCCACAAAAATATTGCACAGTTTCAACACTGTTTTGCCTTTTTTTCTGAAGTCTTCAAAATTTACAGTCATAAAGAATCTGGAAATAAAAATAGCTGTTGTGTACGGTGGTCCTGAGAGCTCACAGCACTGCAACTTAAGAAAGCACATGAAAAAAAAAAAAGGCACAAGCAAATTAAGAAAACATCTTCATCAATTTGACAACACCTGCGCAGTATTTAGAAAAAACGCTGCAAAAACCTCAATGAAACACATTAGAAAATCACACTGTATATAGACAGCAATACGACGAAAGTGTTTCCAGAGGACACCAAAAAGTGATGCACACGTTCCAACACGCTTGTTGTTGACGCAGATTTTGAGTCACTCTCTTAAGGTTCTTTTTCCGTCTGTAGTGTTTGAAAATGAGATAAAGTAAGTGCTTCTGATTTATTTTAACGTGACCTCATGATTAAGATATTAGCATATTGTCGAATAACAGACGTGCGTAACACTATTTAGTGTCCTCTGGAAACACTTCCGTTGTGCTGCAGTCTTTTTACAACACAATTTTCCAATGTGTTTCGTTGTGGTCGTTGCAGCATGTTTGTCTAAATGCTGTACAGAGGTCGTCAAATTGATGAAGACGTTTTCTTAATTTGCTTGTGTTTGATCTTTTTTCATGTGCTTTCTTTAAGTTGCAGTGCTGTGAGCTTTCGGGGCCACCGTCGTTGTGGGCACTTTTGTGCCACAAAAATGAAGTGGTTCATGACAACAGACTTCTATAATTAGCTTCAGAGTATGTCGTCATGTCACATGGAAAATGAGTGATGGTCTCCGTGTACAAGTTCATGCACAGCTGCTTTCACATCAGCATGCGTCTATATACATGCTTGGATTCCTCCTCCCCCTCCTCTATGGCTGAGGGCTCATAGAAACACTTGTCCCCTGTAGCACTGTGAGAATGTTTTGCTGGGTGCTGCATAAAATTCTCAGCTTTGTTTGTTTACTCTGCAACAGTACCATAAAAAGTTGGTGAAGGGCAACTGGTACCGCCCTGTTTATATGTCGAGGCTGCCACTCCACAGAGATGAAGCAGTGTAGGTCTGGGGAACAAATGTTTCCCAACACTAGCTCACCACAGAGAGGCACTGATTGTGGGAGCCGCAGGGAGTCTGACGTGTGAATGACTGGCTGTGGTGGGACCAGGCAATCGTCAGGGTCCGCTGCATGATGAGACAGCTTCATCTCTCCTCTCTTCTTTTTAAACTTGTGCAGTCACACCGTCACCTTTGGAACGAAGAATCCTGACTTTAGCCACATCGAAAGAAAGAAAGAAAGAAAGAAAGAAAGAAAGAAAGAAAGAAAGAAAGAAAGAAAGAAAGAAAGAAAGAAAGAAAGAAAGAAAAAGATGCTAAACACATCTCCCAGTGGTGAATATCCTGCCAGAAGGAGTGCCATCTGGGCCTGAACGTTGAAAGGCAGAGAGGAGAACAGAGAGGGGAGCAGAGGCTGGGGTCCATAAGACCGAGAAGGTGGGAGTCCAGCTGGGTCCCATTAGGGCTGGACCACATGTGCCTGCAAGGGGGGCAGCGGCGAGCTGAGGGGGCAGAGAGGGCAGCAGGGAGGAAGTGCTGAGAGCGATGGGCCTAGACCCTGTGAAGCTTTATTAGGCCTGTCGTCTGCTCTCCTCAACGGGGCCGCTCACACCCGCCGCCCAACCATAGCCCCCTCCTCTGCACCCTCCCCTGCCCTCGGGCACCTCCAGGGCAGAATGGTATAAAACTATTAGAGGGAGGGAGATGGGGCGAGACCACCCAGACACACCCACACACACAATCACAAGCACTCGCATATACACACACACACACACCAGTAATGGCTACCAGGAGGAGGCCCCAGCATGAGATCTGCAGCTGGAAACAGAGGGACACACACACGAGCACAAAAAGGGTGACACAAGCTTCACACTCTGAAGTGCGTGTGCTTCCGGATCCATTCTTTCATTCAAATGTCACCTACACATGTTGCCTAAAAAAAAAAAAAATCTTACATTTTTCCATTTTATTTTGGACACTTAGGACAAAACTTGGAGGGATATAACTGTGACATCTGCATCCATGCCAGCGCCACCTGTGGCTCTCTCCTTGTGCTCGAGATAGGTGCAGAGATCCGATGCTGCATGTTTGTGAGACAAATATTGTTCTCATGCATACTCTTTACATGCCTTTAACTGTGTACATGCTTAAATTTCACGGTCCTAACATATCTGACATGCCTGCAGGCTCATCTGCCTCCTGCCTTTCTTACACCCATCTCTCGCCCTCCCTCCGTCCATCGACCCTCAGGGGACTCGTGAGAAAAGTCTGCCTGGAATCTGAGCCCTTCCTGAAATTCTGACCAGCAGCGTCGTGAGTGATTGTGTCGGCTCTGTTGGAGTAATGATGGTGATCATCACACGGAGGAGCAGACGGATAATGAGCCTCATAACGGAGAGCTCTCGGTGTGGCATGTCAACATTAGCATACTGAGTTCAAAGTGTCTGAGTGCAAAAGGAAATCGCAGGTTAGACTGAATGTGGAAAGGATCAAAGAACATGGCAGTGCCCCATAGTGGCAGAGCTTCAAAGCTTAATCTAAAAAATGATCACAGACTTATAATCGTTTCAATGCAGACAACTGCCTCAAATGTAGTTAAAGCTTTTATTCATGTGATTTATATATTATTTTGTGTCAGGAGTTTCCAAGTTGAGTTATGTTACTTATCAATACTTCTTGAAATGGAAAATAAAACTGGTAATAAATATGTGAGTAAAAACAAACACCAGAGCTTTATCCCTTGAATAAAGTTTGTTGTGTTTAAAGGATTCAACAGCCTCATGCGGGACAATTTATTCAACTGCAATATTTTCTCCAGGATAAAGATTTACAGATCCACCTCCCCTGCCAGCAAAAGTGCAAAGAGAGTGTGTCAGTATTTCTGTTTTTGATACGTGAGCAAATCTGACTTACAGTTTGCACTATCAAACTGCTCTAACAGTAATCGTCTCTTCTCTCACCTCCCACTTGTCCAGGTCAGGGCCCCGAAGCGAAGGTTAAAAGGTTTAATACTTCAGCCATTCTATCATTAAGGTGTTTTATGCTTCCTGTCCCTGGACTTCTCTCGCTCATAAAGAAAATAATATTTGTCTTTCCAACTGCACTGTGGACCACAAAGTCCTCATGTTTTATTTTAGCCGGAGTTGTAAAAACCCTGTTCTTCCCCCTGCCAACCTACTTCCACCATAAGCTGTTGTTCTTGTTCGGGAACTGGACATGGGTGCGTGAGCGTTTGTTTGTTGAGCCAAAAGGGGAAGACCAGAAAATCAAGGTGAAGGTTAAGGCTGCTTAGGATTTTAAGAGTGTTGGCTGTATTGTAACTTCCCTTGTATGGGTAGGACCAAACACTGAAGTGTCACTGTCAGTATAAAACAAAATACACCACTCTTTTACAGTTATTGATTTTATTTTCAAAGTTATACAACCTTTTGAACATATATATCTTCCAATCACTACCTACCACCTCACTATTTCATGACTCCTTGTGATGTCAAGATAATCCTACACTTCATAAGCATTTCATAAGTATTAGTAATATATTGTGATATGGTAAATGATTGTCTTGTAATTAATGAGTAACGACAGAGTTCCTGGCTCCTGATGTTATACACCATTATACATTAAGTTGGAATGAAACATTTTCTACCCTCTTCTTGTCAAATGATGGTGATTTAATTTTCACTCTTAGGTTTGGAAGAGACTGATTAATAAAGATTTGAGAAGATATTCACTTTATCTATAAAGAATAAATCACAATGTCGAGTTTAATCCATTTTAGATTTCTTACCTTCAGTATGATAATAAAAGTGCTTGAAGCATAACTATCAAACAGCCTCCAGTATGTCTCCACACAGCTACAGTGAAGTTTGCAGCTCGAGTGGACGGAGCATGCCGTACTGTATGTGTGTATGTCATGGACGATATGACGGCACTGAATGATTGTGGCGTTTCAGGAGGAGATCAGCGAAAGTGTCGTTGAAGCAGCAGTGAATGGGACTTCTGTCACACAGAGAACTTGACCCGCTCTCAGCTGAACCCAGAGCTGAGATTAACACCGTGATAGAGGATGGGGGACCTCCTATCACAGATAATCACTGCTTTGAGGAAGACACCACTGAGCTGAATGACCTCACCGCTAAAGCCCTGTCATTCCTTTGTCACTCACACAACACTGTGAATAGTGTGTGTTCTTTCCTCTTTTTTTTCTTGAGCAGATCAGTATGTCAAACTAATACAAGGAACTAATAAAGTAATTGAGTTTTTAAAATACAAATAAAAAAGTCTTGAATCATGTGTTATCTCTGTCGTGATTCCCTTGTGTGTTTTTTATCACACAGCATCATTAATAAATCAACTGTTTTTCCACCCGCCAAAAAACAAACTAGCTTTTCCCCATCTGCCTCTGAGTGTTTATGCACAACACAGAATCATTAGCCACAAGTGCGCGTTTAATGCCGCCTCATTAGCTAATCAAACCAGAGTCTCAGACATACGAGGAGAGACGTCTCATTAAGCAGGAGAGGACAAGATAAGATGTGGAAAGAGTCGTCTTGGGGATTTTCTTCAACTGTCGTGCAGTTGTGTCTTTCTCTCCGTACCAAAACACCAACTTGAGCTTAATGAGTGACCAGGATGCTCACTAATGAAAGACTCTCATGTGCAAATTTATTTAGGGTCAAAGTTCTCATTTAGAAGTAATTTACATAAGCACTGATGTTCAAATCAGCAGTTTGCTTTAATTTCTTTATGCTGACGTTCAAAGGGCTGTTGACCTTGTTTAAAAAAAAAAAAAAGATATATCATTCTGGTAATTAAAGAAATGCTACATGATTTTTGCGCATTTTGGTATAATAGAGGAAGAAAGTAGTAAAAGTGCGTATAGTTGTGTAAGTCTGAGGGACTGGAAACGCAGGATGGGTTAATGGAGTATGTCAGGGGTCGGCTTTGTTATGAGAATGGGTTTAAGAGTGCTGGTGCACATTAATGACCAATGTTTCATCCACTTGTGTGCTAAAGCATTAAAGTACTGTCACATAATGGAAGCCCTCAAGTGTTTGTATCAGAGATTTTAGGCATTGCATGAGTCACAACAGGGGTTTTTTTGTCAGAGTAGTTGAGCCCTAGGAAAACAGGGTTATTTTGAGGTGCAACTTATAGTATTGATTATCTCATCCTTACACTGGGAGAAGAGGGCGACAGGTCACCGTGAGAAAAGTAAATATTATGCAGGCTGTTTGTACTGTATATGGTGGCTTCATTGGCTTTGGGTCGTATAGTAAAGAGGACATCTATATAAAATCCCAGAAAGCTATATTCTATTATACATTAACTCTTATCCTCAGCTCTTTGCTTTTACAAACCAACCTTTAAAACACTAAATTCCCTTTGTCCGCCTTTTCCTTCTGACCTACTCTTGCATCTCTGTTTAAACCTACTACAAAGACATAAAATTGTCTTTGAGCTCCATCCCTGCAAGTCTTCTTCACTCTTAAATGGTCATATCGTTTTATAACAATGACATTTAAGATGTTATTTCACATGATCAATCCCAAGGACAGGAATAACCCAACCAAACATATTCATCTGTTGCTTTGACAGCATTCAAGGTTCAGAATTTTCAAACAGAAAATTAAATCCACAGCTCAGCAATTATGATCACTTACAACGAAAAAAAAAAAACCAAACACTTAGAAGGCAATTCACAAAGAGAAACCTGTGTTGGTTTGACTTTTTGTTTTCAATTTCAGTTTAGTTTTAATTATTTTTTAAGGTTAGTTTTGAAGTTCAGTTTAGTTTTCATTTTTTGAGGACTTTCTAAAAAACCTGGAAAATAGTCTCACAAAAGATTATTAGTGACAAAATAGGTACTAAACTATGGTAGAAACTGAGTTTACAAAGTTTATTTGTTGTTACGTTTCAAACACTAGCACTACATTTTTATTAATAAATACATTTCCTTGCCGCTTTGCACTCACAACTTGCAACAAAAAAAGTCAAACACTTAGGGGGCAATTCACTAAAAAAGGTCTGTGTCACTAACAGCAACAAGAATTGCCAATACACGATACAATAATAACTTCTTTATGTATATGGAGTACAAAAGTAAAAACCATTATAGTTCTGTATCAACACTGAAAAGTACAGTGTATGTAAACTTAAATAATATTTCTTTTCTCTTGGAAATTGTGATAATAATAAAAATGTGCAAAACAATAACTTTTCTATGTGTATGAAGTACAAAAATAAGGAAAATATGAAAACCATTACATGTAAGACCCACTCTCTCCGCCTACTTGAATGACTCCAAACCGCTGTCTTCACCTCTGTGTCAGTGATGGTATTTAGAGCACTTTGAAGGGAGCCGGATCTTGGGGAGACGTTCCTTTCAAAGAACCATTCAAAAGACTGGCTCTGACTGACTCTCCTCTGCTCTCTGGAACACAAACAGACTTCTGCTCTAATGCACAGAGACACAAAAATAAGTGTACGCACACATAGAGAGATGAGTACACTCTGTATAGTGTGAGATAGAGTCAGGAAAAATAATGTCACAAGAAATGCAGAAAAAATTCTCTGCCATTTTTAAGCTCTTCCAGGGCGATATCTGTGAAGATGAAGCTTCATGCAGATTGCCACTTGCTTTTGGCCATTGGGGTCGAGTGCAGTCTCCATCCATACAACTCGAATTACACCCATGCTGCCCCCCAATGGACTTTATCACCTTACACTGCAAGGCACTTGCTCCTATCAGACAGTACGTTTGCATGCACGCAGCAGTCTGGCTAAGTTCATAGCTGGATCATAACATTACAGCAGGGTGATCTAGACTTTTCTGTGTATCAACCTGTTTCTTCAAAAGCCTATGGGTGTTGACTTTCACCTACGGTTATTGACTTCCAGTTGGTGCCACTGGCAAGCTAGCTCAAAACAATTCACGTGAAATCATTAATACTAGACAGGGCTCAGTGTAAAGTTTTTAAAATATCTGCACTATAACTCCACCTCTGATTTTTGTTCATTTTGTCGCATTCTTGCTTTTAAAAGCCGGTCAATAAAGCAAGTATGACAGCTCGGCTTACATCATCAGCTTTGGGGTTTCCGTGGCAACATAAACAAAACGTTCAACCAGATGAGCAAAACCGTCAATCCCAATGAACTATGGGTAGTCAGGAAAAAGGTGGATACATGCAGAAAAAAGAATCAGACTTCTGGTTGAGAACGTCTCACTCTGCATCAATAGGCGGCGCAGTGTCTTTTTTTGAGAAGTGAAGCTGCGTTTGTATCAAACTAGTTTCAGTTTTTTGTTGCCACTAACCCTCTGCTAGTGGACAGACAATCAGTTGTATCAATGCTTGTGCGCATGAATCAACTGATGTGAAATGGGCAGAAAACAAAAAACATTTCATACCCACCCAAAACAGTGAGCATGAGATAGTATGAGATAGACAAAGAAAAAAACTAAATACATTTTCTATTTAACTTAATTTTAGTTTAGTTTTGTAAACACAATTGTGTAAGTTATCATTTTTTGTAACGTCTTTTTATTTTTATTTCAGTTAATGAAAATATTTTTCACCTCTCTTTTTGTTATTTTATTAGTTTTCGTTAACTATAATAACCTTGACAATGCTACATTTTATCCAAATTTTGTTGATGAGCTGAATGGAGAGAGACACGAACATTTCATTGTGGCACTGATTCACTAAGATGTGACACAAATTTTACAGTTTATACACAAAAAACCCTCTTTATCGTGCATTATAGGACAGCCTGTACAGGGTTGAGACTTATTGAACCTCTAAATTTTACATTAACCGTTATGCTAAAGAAATATTATTAGCCTTAATGCACTGATACAGTTTTTTGGTCATCGGAGGTGGAAATAATGTATTAACGGCTCATTTATATGTATGTTCCAAAAATTCTCAGCCACCCTATCTGCTCTTCAGCACAGTTTGTGGAGCGTTTAATCCTTTGTACATACTTTCTAAAGTGGACAGTGTTTTTATTGGCTCATGTGGACAGGTTCAGCAGGGGTGAAGGCTACGCACTCCTTTGGTGAAAGTAGTACACAAAACATCAACAGAGCCACATAAGCATAACAACAGGACCATGACCATGACATGAAGTGTTATAATTTACACTTTATCAGATTATATTATTGTGAACAACAGTAATCTGCAGCTACTGTTGGATTTGATGCCAAACTTTTCCACCCTTATCAGCTGTTTACAATGCCAGTAAACATGAGTTGTTGCCACTATTTCACCTTCACAATCACCACCGTCATGACAATCAAGAAATAAAATCACAGACAGAAGCTGTATGTGGGTGAGAACCGCCCCCACAGCTGCTGATTCAATGGGCTGCCACCTTTTCCTTTCAGACCCTTTTGCCTTAAACTTCACTCTGAGGCTTTTCAAAGTATGTCTGCCGCATGAATCTCTGAGGGTGTTAAACCCAAAAGGCAACCTCTGGTCTGAAAATATTAGACAATGCAGAAGTGCTAAAATCTACAGTTCGTCGGGTGACCGTTTGAGAAACAAATGGGTGACGTCACAGAGGCTATGACCATTAATTTTACAGTCTATGGTTAGACCAATTTGCCCACCTGTCACCTTTCCATCTGGGGCATAGTAATTCTGTGCTTACAGGAATTACAGGCATCTAAAGCGATGGCAGAGGTATCATCCTTCTTGTTCAAACTGGAATGAAATATGTCTCTGGCTAAGTCTATCTATCTTGTATAATGACCAAAAGCCGATGAGTTAATTGAAATTGAAGAGACGTTCCGATTAGGGCTGCCTAAGCTATCACATTTTTGTCATTGTATGAGCACTCAGAATAACCATATCTCAAAAGTCTGAATTTATCACAACAAAAAAATTAAAAGTTAATTTTATCACAATTTTGTCCTTTATCAACTGTCTTACCAGTTGGATGGAGCTCTGGGTAAAATGGCTATGCTCTGACATAATTTTGCAAAGTGTTAGCTAGCCACCAGCTACATTTAGTTTAAGGTCCCTGTGAGGACTTTCTAAAAATCTTGAAAAAGTCTCACCAAAGATTATTAGTGAAAAAATACGTTATTTCCAAATTCTATTTCAAGTAACCATTGTTAGGTCAATCAGGACCAGATTGATTTATGGCATGTAGAATTCCCTATGACAACACCACAATGGCCCACAAAGTTTCGCACTGAGAAGCGAGATCTGTATTTTTCTCTGCTGAAAACGCTTTCTTAGTTGTTGTTTTTTTTTGGTAATAGTAGACACTGGAAATGGACTGGCAAAAAGAAAAAGGACGAAAGTTAAACGGGGTTGTTAAAGCATGGGCTAAATGCTAAAACATCAGCTAAGCTGTTTGTGATAATGTTCATTTCAACCCACATGCAGCAGTTGTACTGTAGTGATCTGTTCAAATGAAGAGTGAGGTTACGTTTGCTCTGCTTGGTGACGTTGTAGTTGGTAGATGAGCACTGGTAGTAGAACCTAACGAGGATTCACAAATGTTACTAGTTACAGACACATCTTAGAGCACCACGCTGTGAGTACCTCGCTGCTTTGCATCCTGTTAAAGTAGTGCTAAAAGAAGAGCTGCTCTCCATCTATTTGCTTCAAAACAACACATGCCTTGGTAAGAGTCATGTCCTCACAGCAGTGCATGCAAGTGCTCGTGGAAAATGAAAAGTCTTTATCCCGGAAAAACACTAGCTTTTCTGGATAGTAATCACTGCCTCTTTAACTTGTACCAGTGTAGCAGTGAAAAAAAAAACTGCATTGGGATTTATTTTGGATTCAGGGGAAACACTGCAAACATGTCAGCTCCTTTAAACCAAATCTGTGTTGGCCACCATTAACTGTAGACAATATAGTCCCTGTTGATAAGTATTCCTGATGCAAGCTTGTTTAAAAAACTCTTGACTTTCTCTTTAAGGACCGTTTCCAAGTGCAAATATTATGCTTTGGCTTTTTATGATACTGTGATTCAAGGTTCTTTGGCATTTGTAAAGTTCTATGATGGTGCAAACTGCTGCGTTAAGCTCTGTGCCAACAGAATAACAGAAAAAAAGATAAACACTGAAACTGGACAGCCACAAAAGTCCACAGGAGAAAAAGAAAGCAAAAGACAAGAGGGGGAAAAAAGCTCCACACCAGCAACAGACTCATACACTTATGAAACCTTTCTGAACTGCGGATTTTCTTTTTTTTGCAACTGAACACATCATTATCTATAAAAACTTGAAATTCAAGCCCAGAAGCAGGGGCAAATAAAAAAAAAACTCATTGGAGAGACAGACAAAGAGAGAGAGGGTAAGACCGACAGCTCTGGAAGGGGCTGATGTTTGTGAAGGGGAACATGAAGTGGCGCACTGAGTATTCCGTGTCAGGGTTGGGTTAGGTTTCTAACTTCAGCGTTGTCAACACTTTCACTCCTTTTGCCTGGCTTTGTGTTGTTCTGCAGCCCACCATGCATCGGGCAGGATGAGGTTCACCCTCAGAACAGGAGCTGACGAGGCCCCCGTGCCAAAACCACTCTGACTTTACAACGCATGGAACCTGTGAACATGACACCAGCGCTGGATGGAAAACAGCATGCAGGAACAATTCTGTCACGGCCCAGGCCATCTGAAATGAATGTTCTCACCCCACATTGCTTGATCTTGCTGATCCATCCCCTTACTCCTGCCAGGTTTAGATTTCCCCCCCTCACAAACACATTTGGTCACACATGAACCCCCTGGATCAAAGCCTAATAAATCTACAACGCTTCTCTTTTGACTCTATGTTTACTCTATGTAGGCCAACTTGCCATGTGTGCATTTGGGAGATATCCGCTTGAGAGACAGCACAAGAAGTAAACGAATCAGGAGATCAAAGATGTCGGGTGTGGACAAAATGAGAGAAAGAGCCGGGTGAGAAGATATGAAGGAATATTTCTGAGAGTAATACTGAAGGAGCGAGAACATGTGTGCTTGTTTAAAGTTGGTGTGGGAAACCGATAGGAGTGTAGTATCAGGGTGAGAGGCAGCAGAGTCTGTGGCTGCTAGTGTTTAGCTTTAGCAACATTTGATGACAGCTAGCTGTTCCTGAATGTGGCTATCAGTTGCCCATAGCTGCTACAGCCTGAATAAAAATCACTGAAAAAGTCAGACGACTGCTGGAAAGCTGGGCATCAAAGCATGACTGACAACTGACTGATGGACAGATAGAAATATGGAAATAAAGGGAATCCAAATCCAAACTACAGCATATCAAATCATTAACTTTCTTGACTTAGGACTTACACTGCGTACTTACACAACTTGAGAAACACCAATCTTTCTTGTTGAGACTGAAGAAAACACTCTCATGTCAATAAAGCATAGACTGCACTTAGAAATGAGCTAAGTCAGCATGACACCATCAGCACAGGACTGACCAATATGGACTAATGGGTGCACGTCTTGCTAAGTTTCTGACAGACCAGACTGTTACACGTCTGACTTCTTTACAATCAGAGGCGTCGCCCCCTGCTGGCCATTAGAAAGAAGAAGAAGATAAACAATTGGAATATGAAATTAAAGTTTATCACAAATTGTGCAATTGAGTTTAAGTGTAAGAAGATTTTTACTTATCACTGCTTATCGAAGTAAAGCACTGCTGCTTTTGTAAGCTTTTGAACTTCTGCCAGGAGTTTGAATCACTTTCGATATCAGACTTTTTAAGAACCTGATAGTTTTTATCTTGTTTGGGAGCTACCATAGACTGTATATAGAATGGACAGTGTGGCTCCGCCTTTTACCACTGTACAGTTTTGAAGCCAAAAAACCTCTGTCACGGGAGCCGCCATTGGCCGCCATTGTGCAGCCAGAGTCTGCGCAGTAGAGACTTACGAGGAACTCTGGGAAAATCTGAGTGGAAGCAGGTGACAAAAATATATATATTTTTTTTTTTTCTTTCGACAGTCTAATCTCTTCTTAACTCTCCTTCCTGATGTATTTTATTATTCCCGAAAAAAATACACAAGAACAGCAGCTGTCAATCATCGTTAAACGAGACTTAAAATCCTGTTTTTAACCTCTAATAACTAATAAAAAAGAAACATCTCAGAAAAAAGAGGACCTGAACACAATGCAGCCCAATAATATCTAAATATTTGAGTTTTTGTCTTGTACTGCAGCCAGCCACCAGGGGGGGGCAGTTTTTGTGGTGACCTCAGTTTGAGCTGAGCGAGATGACGTCCATTTTTTTTTTTTACAGTCTATGGTAGCTACGTTATATGGACTGGTGTCAGATGTGTCAGTTTGTTGGAGGAGATTCAGCCAAAAAATTTGGTTGGTCTGTACCCGAAAAAAATCCAGTACATAAGTTTAGTAACAAAAGATCAACAAACCCTGAGATATCACTCATCTTTCATTGCAACACTAAGATTATTCATATTTCAACACAGTTTTCATACTTTGTTATAAACATCTATATACAATCTTATTTACAAATTCCATTTGCACCTCAATAATAAGTTAAAATCTACTTAAAGTAACTTGATCTACACTGTTTACAGTTTACTGTACACAGCTAGTCCTCTGACTGTAGCTTCATTCTTATCATAAGTCAATTCAAACTCAACAAAGATGCAAAAAGTATAACACCATCCACATCCTTCCAAGACCAAAAGTAGACCCCTGCTTGCAGAGTTTTTCTTACAAAGAGCCAGAATGAAGTAAAACACTTAAAGCTTTCAATACCCGATGCCATTTTTTTAAGCCTGGATATTTTATGGTCAAGAGAAAGGAATTATATTGCCTGAACGAGTCTGTTGTTTTAGGACCCGTGTGGCTACTCGATTAGCGTAGTCGTTTTGGTCTACACCTCATTCTGCAGCCCATAAAGAGCAAAGCCTCAGAAAATGTGCATGTATAAGCCCTGCGTGGAATAACAATGACACAAGAATCGTCGTGGTAGTCGTAGGAAAATAAAACAGTAATTGAAAATAAAACACACACAGCTTTCAGGGAAACATGAAATGCTTTCAGTTATCCTCACAGTTGGAAACTTAGCAGACAGAACCCCTTTCCCTTTCTGACTTTCTAACATTCACACGCAGCTGTTAACATATACATAAACACACACACGGGTTGCCGTTCATGTTGACCACCCAGCCGGTGCCCTCTGGCCCACACCTCTCACCTCACTCAGGGGCGCTATAGCTGAGGGAAACTACACCATTTACTTCCTTCCTTTCCTCTCTCTCTCTCTCTCTCTCTCTCTCTCTCTCTCTCTCTCTCTCTCTCTCTCTCTCTCTCTCTCTCTCTCTCTCTCTCTCTCTCTCTCTCTCTCTCTCTCTCTCTCTCTCTCTCTCTCATTCATGTTGTAACAACTCGTAAAGGGAGGAGACTTTGACCCCTTCAGAAAAAATCTCACATGTTCATCTGCTCTGTGTGGGAGGGTTAGGCAAATTCAGACACTCTCTCCTGGTGTTGGTTGCTTTGTGCTGACTTCTTGTTTGAAGGTCCTTTATAAAAGTAAACCCTGCTAAAGGTGATATAATTTAACCTATATAAAAGTAGTCCAACCAAAGTCATAGCTTGATAGTAAAGTCACAGCGGGGGATCTAGACTTGTCTGTGTTTACACGCAGAAAAGAGAAATGGACTTCTGGCTGAAAACGTCTCACTCCGTTTTGATAGGCCGTGCTGTGTCCTTTTTTGGATGAGTGAAGCTGTGTGCGCATCAAACTAGTTTCGGTTCACCGGAAGAGAGAACAACATTCTAACTACAATGGCTGAGATGGATGCAGCTGTAGCTCTTTATGTTTTTATTTATGTATGTGCCATGGTGTTTGTTTGTTGTGCTGGAGCCATAGACTATGACCGCAGCGACCCTATTTATCATAGTCATCTACTTTCTCTTCCAGCTGAACGCTAAGGCCTACCAAGACCTGCAACCCAAGAGTCCTGCCAAATCCAACCGCAGCTCGACTGCAACCGCATTACCTAGGTGTGTCAATCGAGCTATGCTCAGCCCATTTTCAGTCCGGCTAAGCTGTTTACATGCATTTCAATAGTCGGATCTCAAGCTGACTAAGCTCATAGTCCATTTCCTGAAGCTCCATGTAAACGTAATGACTGAATCTCTCTATCTTCTAAATATGCCATCACTTGTTTGTAATACTGCTGCAATTTAAGAACTGGTGCAGTCTGACTGTGCAATACCTCAGCACAGTGTAATTGTTATTGTTATGTATATAGTTTTTACCTTGTTGTGTAATTAGTCTGTGCATTTTTCATACCATACACCTGTCCAGTTACACTTATTATATTTTTTCTATCTTTATATATTCTTATTGTAATTTTGTCTGCACTATGCAATGTTTGCAACCATAATTCTGTAAAATAGACAAAAGGGTATCTTATCTTATGTAAGAAAGAACTTTTTCTTCACTTTAAAACATATTTGTTATGTAATAACTTGAAAAATCCTGTATTTGAATGGTCCATAGTAAGTAGTGCAGCAGACAATGACACCTTATTTGTTGTTTTCCATTGATGGAAGGCAGACAGACACAGCTTAACAAAAAAAATGCATTAAGAGTCAGCAAAAAAACAAGTAAAACAGTCACTTAGCAAAGGCAGGCAGAGCTATGAAGGAGCAGTAGAAGGGCATCCAAACTGTATCGGACGAGGTTTGGATTTCTATTAGACATATTTGAGCTTCCAGAGCCCAGTGGAAGCTCACATATGTCCACTTTGTTTCAGAAAACCATCATCTGACTGTAAAAGCTGCAGTTCTGTTTTTTTAATAGTACCAAAAAGCTGCTACAGCACCTTAAGAAATGCTCTCATGTGGTGATTCTAATGTATACTTAAGAAAAAAGCAGTTACTTTTCTTGCTCTCTCCACTTCACAGGCACTCTTAAGACACTGTGGAACTTGACAGGAGCAAACCTAAATCAGAAGCAGGTAAAATCTGATATTGTGTGCAGCTAGAAAACGCTACACATTCATATGTTTTCCATGCACAACACTTTCACATTAGTCCTATTTAGATGTGCACGTGTCTTTGTAGATCATTTCCACTGTGCATGTGTTCATGTGGGGGCAGCTCCCAGTACAGCACTCTTTATAAACACATCAGTTGGGCTGACAGTGCACAGCAGGAGGGAGAGGGAACCCTAAGACAGCCTGGGACAGAGGCCTCATAAAAAATCACTTCTAATTTATTTCCCCCCAAATTGGAGAGTGCACGCTCACACCTGACTAAATCATCACGCGTCAACTGGAGTCGGCCCCCCACTGCATGCTGGTGAAACCCGATCTCAGTTTTGCCGCACAGGCCCAAGCCAGGCCTGGCAGAGAAAACACAGTGTCACACCGCATACATACACAGCCCGTAATGGTTTTTGCAGATGTGCTGCTCCTGATAGCCCCTCTAAAGCCCCATCCTCACCCCTGCCTCCCCCTGTCCGCTCAGTCTGACCCGACTGGCCAGCAGGGCTCTACTCAATATTTCATTACAACCTATTTTTTGCGGATCGTGGCCTCTACATGCCCTCTTGCTCTTTCCCACAAACTTCTTACTCTTTTCCCCCCTCCCTTTGCTCTTATTCCCAATTTCCCAATTGTTATTTCCCAATTTAATTTCCAAACCAAGTCCTGGACTTCTTTCCTTCCTTTGTCCCATCACTCATACTGGTACTGGGACCAAGCTCAGCAAACCTTTGGAAGAAAGCCTTTTCATTTTTTCTCTCTCTAAATCTGTGATTTATTGCGCCCATATCTTTCTCATTTTGTTTTTAAATTATTTGTTTCAGGCTTTTTATGCCTTTAATTGGAGAGAGGACAGAGCAGAGAAGGAAACAGGGTGAGAGTGGGGAATAACATGCAGGAAACAGGCCACAGGCTGGATTCTTGAGGGCGAATCTTATGGGGTGCGACCTAGACCGCTAGGCCATCTGCACCCTGATTTCTCTCATTTTCTACCAAGTAATTCACTCTTTATCTAACCAACACAATAATACAGAGCCAACACTAAAGAAACAGCTATAGGGGTGGCCAGTTGGTAAGGAGAAAGCCAGTAAGGGCATGTGCTGGTGTGTAAGCCTGATAATACTGAAACTTATTATGGTCATATAGAGGTCTGCAATGAGAAGAAAATTGCCAATCCACTTCAGCTCAAAAGAAATGCTCTTAATCTCTATCCAGCAGTTTCGAATGTATTTTAAATCTTTTTTTTTTTTTTTTTAATAAAACAACCATCTATGAATGATTTGAGATAATTACCAGTTTCTCATGAACCATAACTGCTGTTGCCTCTTTTTTACTGCATGTCAGCTTAACTTAAATTCCCCTGCATGGATTTACAATACAGTGCCACTCAAATCACCCACACAATTAACACATCTGTATGTTAGCAGAGCAAGATTTACAGCTCAGATTCAGTCTATTAAAGCCAACAGCAGGTTAACAAAAAATGCCTCACCAAACAATAAGAAACATAACTTTAAGCCCCCCTCTGATTCCCAGTGGTGGGAGCACTGCAGCATTTAGCAAGCTAGCTCCATCATGAACTTACCCGTCACCTGAGGCCTCCTTTTCTCCGTCTTCCTCTGGATGCTGCTTCTCATTCGTCCAGAGTGTTACCATTTCTCCTTCGTCTTTAAAAGAAAGTGGCTACACGCTGTTAAGGCGGGTAAAAAAAAAAATCAGCCTGAAGCTAGCGTGATTTCACCTGAAACGACCATTAACGACTTTTATGACGTCTGAATGGCAAGCGTAGGACGTTTTTTGGCGCAACTCAGGGACACTTGTTTTTGTGTACTTCTACGTCTGACACGTTCGTATTTTTTTCATTTATTAACTATTTTATTTGTGTTGTCATTCAGTTCATCCTTTCCCTTCCTGTCATCTACGTCGTATTTTATTTTAACGGCATTTCTTCAGTTTCTTTTCCCCGCTTTGCAGCTGAACACACAGGCGGATCCATTCGAAGGGCCGGGGAGAATAAAGACCAATGACGGCGCCTGTCCCATGATAGAGCTAATGCAATTCTAGGACCCTGTTACCCCTATCAGACAGACTATTCCAACAAAATAGATTTGGGCTCCAACAGTTACTGTCAACAGGGCTGGAGGCTTTCACTAGAAGACGCCAATTCTGGTAGTGATGGAAAGTTTGGCTCTTCTCGGAGAGTCTGTTCTTTTGGGTCGGCTCCCAAAGAAGAACCGACTCTTTCGACTCCCAAACGGCTCCTTATTTGGTATTATTTGTAGACTCATATTTTAGCCTAACCTGGCAAATATGAATGACTCGTGTATTGAGAAACCTACTTGCATTCATTGTTCTTATGAGAAGCCTCATATTTGACCCATTTTGTGCATTTGTTCTGATATAAAAACAGGCATTCTTACTTCTGTTTAATATTTATGTCAAACTTTTTTTTGTTTGTTTTTTCAAAAAGCAAATGAACAAAAGATTCTGATGTACATGTTGCTTCAGTTGCAGCTTTCACTCATATCTACATGTTTTCAGGGGTGCAACACACTCTCCTCCCAACCATTGTCTGCTGTCTTATTCTCTGAGTGGGGACAAGATGCCATACCTGACTGAATGTCCCCCTATCTGATTTCACATCATGGTATGATCCTATTGCTTCGTGTGATTGGCTGCCTTGCTGCCATGCTGTCAACCAGAACAAAGTTCTGTTGTGAGCAGAGTTGGGCAAATGAATGAGAGCTGATCAACAAAAGGGGGAAAAAAAAGTTGGGAGATGGCTCTTCTGATTCACTGAAAAGTTTCAGTTCTGCCGCATCTTCTGGGCATGACACATTCTAGTACCTTATCTTAGGACCCACCTGCCATCATGATAGTTGTAGTTATGATTAGCGTTAAGGCAAAGATTATACACCAGATATGGTAACATTGTACACTAAGAATGCAGTCCTGGCCACCACTTGGTGGTGCTGTTGCAAACATTATTATGCAATTCTAAGACCCTTATAAGGGTCTGAAAATTGTGGTCCCAGAAATGTGGTTGCAAAAAGATGGTCCACAAATAGCTGCCACTGGGTCTGCAGACATGCTTTTCTCATGGTGCATTTGGTGTTGGTATTTGCCAGAACTGCCAATTCTAAGCTTCCTTACTGTACATGTGAAACAACACTCATCTAAAATACTCATTGTTTGGTGTGCATCTCAAAATGTCCTACTCCATTGGTTTTTAAGGACATTTTTTTGCATACTGAATTTCGGTGTCTTTATAAATCCTGTGCCTAAACATTGTTTAAACAGAAGTCATGGTGGTATTTATGTTAATTTACAAGTTTAGCCATACCTAAATCATACATATCATACATACATATCATACATATCAAATTAAACAATGTGATAAGGAAGAAAACATTCTATAAATTTCAATTAATAAAAAGTTGTCTGAAATAAATGTCAATTCATATAACAGCATACGAACAGTTATTTCAATGCTACTCTACTAAAGTGTGTCTACTAAACTGGACTAAATTTTAGTTGTAAAACAGAAAACAGACTGAAACTAAAATTATCATTGCTAACACTGGCAATCGATTATCCTCAGGGGGATTGCTATTGCAGTACTGAAAATATTTATGGTCTGTCAACTCTACCAACGGGGTCAGAGCAGATGTGGGAATTAACAGCATGCTCATCAGAAGTTTCTTTGTGTACAAATTCCATGGCCAACATTAACAGTGACTCATGTGTTTGACTGAGGAGAGAGAGTATGATGGGATTTTTCTTCAGATATACAGCTTGTGCATGCACAGACCAAAATCTACAAGAATAAGGCATTCCACTTCATTTTCAAGGGTTTCCTAAAACAAAACAAACTGAGTGTTGGTTGCGGAACCTTTGAACTTAAAGTTATCAGTCACACAGGTACATGCCTTGTAAAGTTCTAATACACTGTACAAAGAGACAAAAGGTTGTGGACTTGTGAATGAATTTGTTGCATGTTAACTTGATATAAACAGTTGGTGACTGATGGCTTTCTTCTTCTAAAAAAAAAATTGGGGAAAAAAAAGAAAAAAAACTTTTTGATGACTCATCAGAGTCTAAAATACACAACACGGCTGACTGACCAGTCATGTGAATATATTCCAAACACTGCTGCGACCTCCACCTTCCCACCACAAATACTGTTCCCCATCATCATCTAATCAAGACTGTGGCTGAGGAGATCCATCCCAAGCACAACAAATCCCAGCATGCAGTGTAAAAACAAAACATTGCTCAAGAGACCCAGAAAACAAAACATACAAAATGAACTGTGTCACTGTCATATGCACTCCCACGGATGTTTGAAAGTAAATGAAAAGGCTTACAAACGGAGAGAGGACTTGCCAACATTATTTCAACATGAAATGAGGAAGTATAAACAGGCAGAAAAATACTCTGCATGATAACATACTGTTGTGTTTTGTAAGGTGTTTTTCTCCCTGCTGAGGCTGATCTAATAAGATCTTCCTGTTGCTCCTTGTTGCTGGCATGGATGGTTTTAGCTGCCCCTACCTCCCTGTTTCATTGCACGTAGAACAAGATGATCAAATGATGAGTTCACTAAGAGACAGTTTACAAACTTACCCCAAGGTTTCAGGGTCAAAAACAGAGGGCAATCTGGCCAAGGAGCACAGAACAGGGACGCACTGCTGTTTTACAATGTTCCTGTTTTGTTTCCCAACTATTCAATCCCTCCACCTCTCTTCTTTCCAGGGTCTCTGATACTTTTAATAACCATCTTTAGTAGGATGTTTCATCACAAAACACACGTCATGTCAGCTTTGTCACAAAAACATATTTTCCTTTATATGCTTCTCTTAGGAATGCATTGAATAAATTAAAAAGTCACTTGATGGCATTATTGCCTCTTGATCCCAAGATTAAATCAAAAATTTGATCTTTGTTTGGTTAAAAAAAATCATCCAGAGCCAAAGCAGCTGCAGCCAGCCAGGGCAGTGTCATCTTGTATGCCATAATGTAATTTTAAGGAACCATGTGGTAGCCAGTATGACAAAGAACCACTTACACAATCAATAGTCAGATTTAAAGAAAAACTATAACTAACTAACTAACTAACTAACTAACTAACTAACTAACTAACTAACTAACTAACTAACTAAATAAATAAATAAATAAATAAATAAATAAATAAATAAGCTTCTTTACTGTTGGGGTCAATTCTTGTTTCTGGTTACGTCACGTGTCAAGCAGCATATGCCAGAAAAAAAAATGTTATAATTCAATTGTCGAATTGTGTGTGTGTGTGTGTGTGTGTGTGTGTGTGTGTGTGTGTGTGTGTGTGTGTGTGTGTGTGTGTGTGTGTGTGTGTGTGTGTGTGTGTGTGTGTTTTAAGCAATTTTCTTGTATTCATAATCATCGCCTCCAAGGTTCGCTACCTGGTTGAAGATGTCGCTCTCATTGAACACTGGAATGAATGGGTCAAAAAACCTGGATTGTTCCAAGTTGGACTTTAGCACGAGGAGATTGTAGCATTCATACACTCAAATAATTAATCTTGTCAGTAATATGAATGATGGACATTTGTCTGCTCGGCTCTTAAAACTTTATTGACAGGTTACAACAATGACAACTGTCCGCGTACCTGCGCACTTGCGTAGACTTGCTTTTCAAAACAGGCTATCTTTATTTAAACTGCTTCACGTGACAGGAGTGAGGAATTTTTTAAACGACTTACATGTTTATCATTTCCATCTGGATGAATATCTTTTTGATATGTTGTAAATTTCTGAATGGAAAGACTGAAGTTTAAAATATTTTTAGAACCTCAAACAACCTGTTAAACTTCACCCGAGCAAGTAGCACCTTGGTTTAACCAGGAAGTAATTAAGACTGTTTATTCTACCTGACCTTTCATTATCAGCAGCAGAGGACCTCCTCAGAAGTAAGTTTTCTTTTGTATTGTACAAATGCCTCTGTTTCCTTTCTGCTGTTGTTCAGATGTTCAGCCTCGTGTGACTGGATAAACCTGCTGACTGTAGCCAGAGTCCATGTCGAGCTTTCTTTTTGTAAAGACTGTTGCATCTTCGTTCAGCTGAAATCATGACACATTTAAATCTAATTGGTACCTGATAAAACTCTGAAGAGAATTTTAGATTTAAGCTTGTGATAAATACCGCATTGTGTTGTTTCTCTAAATTTTTAGCGTTAACAGCAAAGTCATAGTTATATAAAGTCAGACAGTTTCACTGTCATGTTTTTGTGATTTCCACTAATCAGGCTGGGATTCAGTTTGTGACATTTGATGTAAGTATTCTTAGTAAGTGGCTCAACTGATCCTCTACTCTTTACAACTGCAGACAGCTGTATTTCATAATTTGTGCTGTCGGAATATAAACAAATTACAAAGTAGACAGTGTTCAGTGATTGGGCATGACAGTGTTTTTTATTCAAACCTCCCGTGGGAAGTATTCATCTAGTTACAAATCAGAATTAAACTGAAATTGATGCATCTTCATGACCCCTCAAAATGAAAGATGACTCTTGCTATGATGTAAATGTTGACATCTCAAAAAGGAGGTAAACTGGTACAAGCGACCATGGGCCTGATATCACCCCCACTACACTACAAACTAGAGTTAAGCTTACCTGTAAAACACCAAAGATCCCTCAGGTTCATACAGTCCACAACAAAACAGTTTCATGTGTTGATTTTTAGCAAAATCTTATGGAATTCTGAAAGTTCAACGACTCTTGTGGTAGTGTTTGTTGTGCTTTTTCTCACTGATTTTGTTGTACTCTGCAAATCATGTACAAAAAATTTGGAGCTGTCAAACATGATGACACATCCTGTCTTTTTTAATGTAAGAAAAACTTCTTTCAACTAAAATTTTAAAGCATAGATAAGTGTGATGATAACTAGTATAATGCAAAAAAAAAACATTTCTTGGAGCATTTTATCTGAAAAATTTTAATGTGATAGTTTCATTTTGATTTTTTTTTATTGATGGAGGTGGGAGATAGGGGGCTAAATCAAAACAAACCAGAAGTTCCTCTCAGAGGCTTCAATAATAGATTCATTTCCAATATCTGTTTCTAATATCATTGAACTGACCTTTTGTATTCATCAGAAGTTATCACTAATGTGCCATTTTCAGTTTCTCATAAAGAAAAACTTTTTTTTTTAAATAGTGACAGGTATGAAGTAAACATGCACACAGCATATACATGTTTACAGTACAGATCTTACATGTTAAAAACATCAACAGAAGCTATTCTCAATCGTTTGAAATACCATAAGAGTTTAATTTTTTTCATACTGCATATGTGGCCCCTCTGTAATATTGAAGTAGATCCCCAGAGTAGTGACCCAGCAACCAACAGACCAATTCCCCATCCCCTCATATCCTGCTTTGTGCACAGAGGGCACTGGCCCAGCCAGGGCAGGTGAAGCCCTGAACCCCATTACATAATGACAGAGGAAGTCATCCGTCAGTGTGGTGGAGTGCGATGGCACTCAACTATGTCCTCTTTTTTTTTTTTTTTTTCGCAGTTAGAGCTGCAGCATCCAGCGAGTCAGGGCAGTCAAACTGAAGTGTTTGCTTAGACCTAAATCACTTTGAGAGGGGTGAAAACAATCATGGGGGACTGAAATGTGCATGTTAGTTTGTGTGTGTGTCCATCCCTAATGATTTATTGTGACAAATGATCAGCCGTAAACAAACAACAAGCGAGCCACCCGTCTGTCCACACAAACAAACAAACAAACAGAGGACACAGACAAACAGGCTAACAGGTAGAGTGACAGCCAGGTTTAAGATGATCAATCACAGTTAGGCAGAGATCAGTTCGCGCTTGTTTGGAGTGTATATGTGTGTCATATTAGAGCTTGTATGCATGTCTGCTTGTACCCCTGTGTCGATGTGTGTGGACATATGTTTTTGGTCATTTTTATGCATGTGTTGTGGTTGCCAGTCAGCCTGCCTGTCTGTCATATGTTGTGTGTTTCTGAGTGAGAAAGTGTGTGTGTGTGTGTGTGTGTGTGTGTGTGGGATGTAACCCAAGCTGGAGCGGCACAACACAGCAGCCTGTTCAAAGGCCCGTTTGTATTATTACAGCTTGTCCAGCTGCTCAGGACAGACAAACAAGACTTAGAGCTCTGAGCCGCAAAACAGACCTCCCATCCCCATCACAGAAACCCCTGCGGCCCAGCACGGCCCGGCCCAGCATTGTGGCTCTGGAAAAAAAATGAACAAACAAACGCCTACAGCATGATGGGGGAGTTTGGTCCTGGAGGAATGAAGGATAGAAATTCAAATCTTCATCAAAACTGAGAGTGCTTCTGTTTATGGTCACGATTTGTCAGTTTCCTTAGGTCATAGTTATTCAATTCCTAGTTTTTAAAATAAGTACGTTCACCATTGAAAATATAATGTATGTGGTTTACCTCTGTGAACATACAGTGAGTCCCAGAGGCCTTTCCCTGCCCTTTTCTATCTTATCTGTGCACAATATGAAGAATTTACATGACCCCCTAAAAAACTGTAAACTCTAATTTCACTTTAAAAGTATCTTTATCATTTACTGAGCTTATTTTCTGTATAAAAAAGATGTAACAGAGACACCTGCTTTTATTTTGAAAGGGTGAAGATACAGGAAGTTAGAAGAAGAACCATGATAAAAACGACTTGCCTTCCATAAATTATTTACTTTCAATAATTAACCATGATTAAAAAAAGCATGAGCTTTAATTATTCTTTTTCTTTTGCAAATAAGTATGAAATCTGTTTTAACCTTGTTGTATTTTCAAGGATATTGGAACGTTTGAAGCAGATGACTGTTTTGGTATGTTACAAGTCATGTGCATAAAAAGTAAAAATTTTGTTGGGTGGAAGTGTGCAAAAATATGGTTTCAATTTTATTTCATGTTACTGAGTTTAAAAGAGAATAAGTAAAAATTTATTCCAAGTATGGTATGCGCTCCATTTTGAGGTTGACATTTTGTTAAAAACTAACATATTTATACTATTTATAGTATAACAATACTATAAATACTATCATTTTAATGATTATATGCCTATGTTATTACTTATAATCATAATAGGCTACTTTAAAGCTTCTCAATGTGAAGGACCTTAAGTATTTAAAGCGATAAAGTTCAGTATTTTGTAAGTATATAAAAGTATTTTTATTTATTTATTATTTCAGCTCTTATGGTGTGTTAACTCTGTGCACAGAGGTTAAAAGGAACTGGAACCCCTTCAATAACACTTTGTTAACCATTAAATGGAGTATCAGCAGCTGGAGATGCACAGAGTGAATATGTTTTCCATACCACACTGTGCTGAGTAAAATTAGCTCCTTTAAAAACATATGTTTTTCTTCCAAATCTCAAACTCTTCATTGAGCAATGATACTGAAAACAAAATATTGCTTTATACACAAAGTGATCTACTTAGAAAGCTGATGAAAGTTAATGCCTGTATTTCTTGTGCAGACTTTTTGCCAGCCGGCAATATTTCTTCTTGGTATGTACTCAGCGTGCACTCTCTTGCCCTCTGAACAGCTCTCTCTCCTCTGGATCTCTCTTCAAATGGAGTAAGATGATGGCGATTAAGATCAGACTAAGCTATCACACTCGCTCTTGCACACCTCTTGTTCTCAAACCTCCTTTTTTTTTCACCTTAACGTGCCCCCCCCCCCCCCCCCCCCCCCCCCCCTTGTTTCCTTGTTTGTTCTCCTTCATCCTCCTCACTCCTCCATTCTGCTCCCCCTCTCCTCCACCTCCTGCTCGTGCTCGCTCTCCCTCTCTGACTCAGGGTCCCTGTGTGCCTGTATGTAACATCAGTAAAGCTGTCAGGCAGCCAGGCCAAGGTAAACAGCCCAGCGCCGGGTTCAGGGGTGACGGGGGCCGAGATGTTTTTCCTCAGGAACACGGGGACCCCTGGAGGCTTCTGGCTGGGGCCAGGGAGGGGCTGAGGGGGGAAGACGATCCCCTCAGTTGCCCCCCACAAGATCACACAATAACGAGTCTCTTATTCCTCTTTTTGTCACAGTTTTCTTTCTTCTACCTCTTGTGTCTACTCATCACTTTCTCTGTCTCCGCAGCATCATTTTATTGACAAATGTTCAGTTTAATCAGCAGCACTTGGACCCCTTTCTTATTTTTATAGCCTAATCACTCCAACATTGACTTAAAAGAGATATACACGTGTTTTTGCCTTCAAATGCGCCTCATAAATACACTTTGCAGTATGTCTAAGATGTTGAAATCATATGTATAAATTTTATGTCCAAAGCTGTCTGCTCATAGTTGGATGACATATTTAAAGTATTCCTCTAATGGGATTTTGGCTTGTTGCACTTTTGAAGGAATTCAGCAAATCATTTGTATTTTACTTGAAAAGGAAAGGAAGGAAATGGAGTAAGATGAGAAGTGGTTTCCAAAAAGCAGATCTTGTGATTGAGAGAAACAAAAGGCCAGGGAATTAAATAGTAAATAGATAAAGATAAAGTAAATAAGAATGGATTGATAAAAGGATATAGGAGAGAAGTGATATTCCTCACCCAGGCATGACCCCTTTCAGCCCCAGTGAGCTGCTCCCTCAGAGGGAGGCAGACGGCCCAGAGAGAGAGAGCAACACGGGGTCCTTCCAGAGGTTGCAAATCAGAGGCAGCACTAAAAACACCAAAAAAGTGGGAGCATGAGAGACAGAAAGGGAAAAGAGGAAAAACACAGTGAGCGCTGGGAGCTGAAGACGAGACAAAAAAAGAGGTTAAAAAACAAAGAGAAAAGGAATTAATGGAGAAAGGAAGGAGGTCAGAGAAGAAAAGAAGGAAAGGAGGCAGAGGGCAAAATTGTTGAAAGAGAACTTGAGCCAGCCAAGCCAAGAAAAGCATGTAGAATTGAATTAGGGGTGGGAGAGCCACCGAGCAAAACCAACAGGAGAGGAAAGCAGGGGTGCAAGGAGGAAGAGGAGGACCATTACCCTTCGTACATCAGCCGTTACATCCCCTGGCAGCTGTCTGGAAGGGAGGGCATCATGGAATGGATGGAGGGATTAGGGTGATTGGGGAAGATTAAGAAACAGAGCAGATTCAGCGTAAAAAGAGTTTAAGACAGGACTTTATTAGCAAATAATGTTTGTTTTTGGCTTCATGGAGTAGGAGGTGGGTGGAGTCAGAGGTGCTGCAGGGGAAGGAGAGGGGTGAGTGATTAAAGGGAACTAAAGCAGAAGGACAAAAACATCAAAACTGTTGTCTTAAGAGGTTTCCTGCATTAAATAGTGATGACTAAGTAGTTTGTTACAAGATCAATATCACCATAGTATTCCCTCACTACAGCTGTGGTTCAGGAGAATAAATATATTTAATTATTCCTTCTTTGTGTGGTTTGTCTTTATTTCTTTCTTGCATTTAAAAAATTATAGAGCACCAGATCATGTAACCAAATGCAGCGAGTCAGACCAGATGAGAAACAACTTCAGGCCACACGTTAAAAGACAGCTTGACTTATCAAGATAAGAGAGTGTGGGAGAGTCACTGTCAAAGAGGAAATTATTTTTTTTTCTTTTTTTTTAATTAACCTTTATTTAACCAGGTAGAAAACCCATTGAGACGGAGATCTCTTTTGCAAGGGTGACCTGGCCAAGAGGTCAGCAGCACATGTCAGTACATAAATACATTACAATAATTCAATAATTTTAACAGACAATACTTTAAAGATCAAAATTGAAGGTAAAATGCTAACGTAGGTCGTAAAGTAGTCGTAAGTTGTAAAATTATATCATTTTATCAATGTGCAGTACATACAAAGGGCTAAAGAGCTCAGACAAGTGAGAGGAATGAACCCCAGAGAATGTTCCATCTTTATGTAATATTTTCATTCTAGTACTGAAATGATTTACAAAACCTCTGATCTTCATTTTTATTCACCTACAAATTTCTACCTGCAACTTGAGTTCTCTTCCTCCTCCTCCTCCTCCTCCTCCTCCTCCTCCTCCTCCTCTTCTTCCTGTTCCTGTTTCCCAGCAGCCCTTAGCCATCCTGTTTCTGCTCCTCATCAATCCCTACGGCCACAATGGTCTGTGACAACTCCCATGACAGGCCCATGACAGGCCTGCCACCCGCACAGCATGTCCCTACCAACCAGCCTACAATACACCAGAAGACAAACAGACAAGAACAGCTCACTTCCCTTCACCCCAAACCATGTAGGTGCCTGGCTATATGGCCCTTACCAGCCATGCGCCTCTTTCACACGAGCACTCCTGAACATTTCTTGAAACTTCCAGTGGCTTGGTCCCCAAAATTCCTCAAAGTTGCAGTTACTTGCAAACATTATTCTAACCTTGTAAAGTTCCTTCCTCTTCAACCTCAGATTGTCTTGTTCATTCTCTTAGTTGTTGTCTTACAGGTTTGCACTGAGCAAATTAAACAGCATCATCTCTGTGTTCTCGCATCAGCTTACCACAACTTGCTGCAAAGTCAGGTTGAAATTGTGTCTGTTTGCATCCACATAGCCAATAATCTTTGGGGAAAGTTGTACATGTGTGAATTTGGCTTTGTGGCTTTTTCCCTGAGAAATAGTAACCGCCTAACTGAAAGAACAATGCTCCAACTCTTAAATTCAAAATGATCATTCATCCCCAGAGGATGAAGCCTACTGACATCAGAAGCTCTCTCTTTTCCTCCTGTGCTTCCACCGCTCTGACATTTATTAACTATTGTAGCATGAAGTTTGTTAAAGACATGAAATGGTTGTCAGAAAAATACTTACAACTTTGGTCTCATACTTTTCTTGAAGTTCCATCAATGAGTCAAAAGTTTAAATTTGATTGGTTAAGTTATTGTTTAATTTGTATATTACTGAACATTCTGAGATAGCCCTCCTCTGAAAAACTTAAAGCATTGATTTACTAATTTCTGTGTCAAACACTTTTCCTGTACAAAAAAGGGGATGGTCTCACTGATCGAGAAGACATAGCAATAGTTGCTGTGTTGTGTTTATCACATATCTAAGATAAAAGGAGTAGCTGTGATACAACTTGGTCGCATTCACTATATACAAACCCAATGCTGCTTGGATGGCAGCATATGGTGCTCCAAAACCTGTATGTACCTTTCAGCATTAATGGAGCCTTCACAGATGGTCAAGTTAGCCATGCCATGGACACGTAGTAGTGATGAACTGTGTTAACTGACAATGGTTTTCTGAAGTGTTCCTGAG
Organism: Labroides dimidiatus; assembly: GCA_030710495.1. Taxonomy (NCBI): domain Eukaryota; kingdom Metazoa; phylum Chordata; class Actinopteri; order Labriformes; family Labridae; genus Labroides; species Labroides dimidiatus. The sequence goes on along the minus strand of CM061146.1, from coordinate 18,526,292 downwards.
CTAACCTGTTAATATCTTTTACACACATCCTTTGGTCTTTGATGTGGTGCTGCCTGGGGGATCAAAGGTCACAGGCATTCAATGTTGGTTTTCAGCTTTGCTGCTTATGTGCAGAGATTTCTCCAGATTCTCTGAATCTTTTGATGATATTATGGACTGTAGATGATGATATCCATCAATTCCTTTCAAACTGTACGTTGAGAAACATTGTTCTTAAACTGTTGGGCTATTTTCTCCCTTATTTGTGCATATAATGGTGAACCTTGCCCCATCCTTGCTTGTGAACCACAAAGCCTTTTGGGCATACTACTTTTATACCTAATCATAACACTCACCTGTTTCCAATTAACCTGTTCACCAGTAGAATGTTCCAAACAGGTGCTTTTGGAACATTCCTCAACTTTCCCAGTCTTTTGTTGCCCCTGTCCCAGCTTTTTTTGAATGTGTTCCAAGCATCAAATTCAAAATTGAGTGAATATATGCAAAAAAAAGAAGTTGATCAGGTTGAACAATAAATATCTTGTCTTTGTAGTGTATTCAGTTGAATATATGTTATACAGGATTTGCAGATCATCGTATTCTGTTTTATTTATGTTTTACAGATCGTCCCAACTTCATTGGAATTAAGATCTTAGAGAGAATTGAGAGCGAAAACATGCAGGTAAGCAGAAATGAGTATGAAGCTGCTCTAATGCCTCCAGAAGGATCACACAGATTGTGCACTGGTTGCATGACAAACTTTGTCACCTCAAACGCACCCTCTCTCCTTTCTCTCCTTTAGCTTAACTTTTTTTTATTCTTGATAAATGTTAGCGTGATATGCTAAACTGAGACAGTCTAAACCCGACCTTTCTTTGTGGCGTTTGCCCGCGTCATTAGGACATTACATTGACAGAGTGCAGCGTCAGATAGCATGGATCTGTAGATTCTGATTATAGTTAGTGTATTAATGTATCCAATGGTCCCATGAAAGTGAAAGTATTTGACATGGTGAGTGTTTGAGTGTTACCTTTGTTAACACTGCATCTTTGCATTATGCCTTACTCTCAAATTGCTATATCCCACAGTTCCTACCAAGAGTATTTTTATTGTTGGTAAACCTTTAGGTTTTAGTGACAGTTTTGAAATACCTTACCAAAACCATAAAACAAGCATAAAGTTGTCATTCTCAAAGTGGCTTTTAATTTTAATCAGAGTTGAATATTTCCTGCTGGAGTGCAGGCTTAGTGTTGGAACAAGACATTACAAAATAGTAAAAACATAGAATGGTCTTATATCTCTGTACTGAGTGCTAACTTAAACAATCAGTTCTTGATTTAAACCAAGTGTTGTGTTCTGTTGGTACCGGTAACACACAGCAAAGGTGGTTTTTAACTTTGAAAGATGCCTGTCTGTGTGGACATTGGTTGTTTTCTCTGTGCATGCACAGGCTCACTTTGGGTACTCTGACTCTGACTCCCACAGTCCACATGCAGTATTTGATGACTGCGATTTGCGATTCCATGCGTAAATACGTCTTTGGTGACCTTCCAGGGTATGCTCTCCCTCTTGTCCAATGACATCGAGGACAGGCTTCCTGAATGAGATGAGTTGTATGGATTGTTGGTGGGTGAGTTAGCAAGGATGTTCAAATGTACTGAAAATCTGTGGAATAAAACAATAACATCAAACATTGACTTATATCCTAGAAGTCTTTGAATTCTGGGCACCAGTTTCACTTTAGTTGGAAATCCTTCATAACTGTGAGCGTAGCTTGGCTTTATAAAACAAGTGACCAGTGGACTGGACAGTTTGCACATGAAGAACAAGCACACTTATCACACAATCACTGGTTACTTTTTCCAATAGAACAAAAAAAAAATAAAAGCTACATTTAATTTTGAATCTTTTTTTCTGAAAGAAGTAAGAAATTTGTCACAAATACTGCTTCCTGGTTCTATGATTATGTTGTGGTGGCTTCTTTTAAAAGAAAGCCTTCCTGTATAACTGCAAGCATATCTCTATGACTGCTTTTCTCCCTCATACACACACTGCTGCTCTCAATCTGCTTAGATCTGCAACATCTAACTGCCACTTAACCTCACTTTCTCTACTCACCCATCTGCTCGCTCCTTCAGCTTCCAATCCATCATGCAGCCAGGCCTCCAGCCCTTTGAAATGACTGTACTAGTCATGAACAACATTAACCTCTCCCCATCCGAACCACACACACACACACACACAAACACACACACACACACACACACACACACACACACACACACACACACACACACACACACACACACACACACACACACACACACACACACACACACACACACACACATATATGTGATCAGATGCCCCTTTACCTCTACTCTGAGTGCAATCTCAGGCTACTTCCCCTTGCAGCAGCCTCTCAGTGTGCAGGCTGTTGTTTCTCCGCCCTGCTTTTCTTCCTTTATGTGTGACATCTCTCCTCCATGAGGAGCCTCAGAGTGGTCCCATCATCTATGGCCTTTTTATTCAATTCCCCTTTGAACCTGGGCATTCTGTGTGCTCTCCTTCACTCACATACAGTAACACACAGTGGTAGAAATACACTCTGTGGAATGGCTTTCAACCGAAGAAGGCACATACTCTTAAAAAAATGATTCAGCCGTCTTTTGAATGGAATTTGATTAGTAGCGTAAAAAAAAAAAAAAAAAAAAAAAAAAAAGGACATAAATCAATGCTTACATAAACGCCATAGTTGCATGGTTCTTTGCAGACCCAGTCTGATGTCAGGAGTTTCTGTATGTTAGTTTGCATTGACATGTGTGAGGTATTTGAGGAGCACTTGAAGAGCTCTTTGTTGGAGAAACATGTCCCAGCTGCTATTCATAAGACTTATATGATGTTTTGTCTACCTGCTTGAATGCAAGGTTACACTTATCCACATAAAGCTGTGCAACACTGATAGGCTAACGTGAAAAATAGCATGAATTTAAAGCTCCTGATATTCTGACTTCAGTAAATCATTATGTTATATGGCACATAACATACTGAAAGTATATAACCAGACATATTCAACAGGGAACTTTCCCATGAGGGTCATCTATGATGTGCTGTAGTGTCTTTCATTGCAGATGTAGAGTATCTATGTCCCAGCGTCCCAAGAAACAGTTTGAAAGAAGAAAATATAGGAATAACAAAGCCCCCCCCCCCATTTCTTTTTTCCCTCTGACTCTTCCTGTACACCACCTCTCCAGTGAAGTGTCTGCTCTCAGGCTGTGATGCTGCTGACTCTATAACTGCTGTTGTGGCTCCTTATGCCTCTTATGTGCTGAAGAATCATATGGGGCTATATTGTCAGCAATTGTACAGGCACTTTCAGTCAATAACTGGCATAGAAGAAGACATCAATCTTTGGAGACTGGAGGTTTTCATCGTCTGGCACTAACCATGTTTGAGCAGCAGACCACAGTGATATGATTTTATTCTCTATAGAGCACCTTTTGGTTTTAGTATGGTCCATATATAAAGTAAGAGTGCCTTAACACATGAGCTGTTGTTATCTTATAGAAGAGGTCATTTTGAACCCTAGCACACTAAGCAGGATCTCCACAAATAACATTTATGACCATGACTGAATGTTTAATTGAATCTTTTTGGGTATTGTCTCACACATTATCTCATTTTTCATGGAATAAAATTCTACAGTTCATAAAATTACACTAATCCTGTCTAATTCATCGGAAAATATCCATGAAGAGGTTTCACAGTCTGATTAACATTGTCACTTGACAGAAGGCCCTGGGCCTCTCAGCTCTCCTATGTGTACATACGTGCTTTCCTCTGGGTAAACTGCGTTTACAGTGCGCATGCCCGGGCTCTGCAGCGCTGCCTGTGCTGCAGCCTTGTGTCCAGTCTCCGCTTTAGATCAACGTTGGTGGCGGGTGCGAGCTGAGCCGCACCGAGGAGGAGAAAGTGAGGTGTTAGGGGGAGTTGTAGGGTTGGAAGGTGGGGGGGTTGAGAGGAGAGATGGTAAAGATAGAAATGGACGGCGCGGACACAATGTCTAATGGCAGTTCCAGCTGAGAAAACAAAAATACCCGAGGAACACTAAAACCTGAGGGGTGAAAAATATGCGGCTCTGGCGGGAGGTCAGATTCCCCACCGTATCTAATTCAATTTTACAAACTGTAAGAAAACACGCTGCTGCTCCTCGAGCACTGGGAAAATGCGTTGTAAATATGCACATTTTTACACCTTATAATGAAACTTTTTTTCCGATGTAAAAAGCCAAAAAGTCCGCTTGCTTAATCCCACTTTCTGACGCTTATTTGAAAAGTTTATGAGGAAATGTGTTGATACTGGGTTCACAGAAACGGGAGATTTGGAGACATGGTTTTACGATATCTCAAAAGGCTGTACAATAAATTGGTTTGTGTTTTAATTGGCTGCAAATACTAGCTTCGTATCTTGTGCAGAACTTTTTTTTAATATAGGTTCATTAAGCTATCCTACAGATAAGGAAAAACCAGAAAGCCTTTCAAATATCCTGTCAGAAAGTCTTCTGGCGGCAGTGCTCAAAGGGAGGCATATCCAATGCTGATTCTTTTAATGATTTTGAATTCATTTTTGCCGTTTTAATTATTATTATTATTATTATTATTATTATTATTATTATTATTATTATTATTATTATTATTATTATTATTATTATACCTTTTTAAAGATATCTTTAAGAAGAGGTCATTTAACCTTTTGTCGATGAGCAGTTTTTGGCGCAGTGTATGTCCTTGCTCGAAACGCTGCAGAGATGTGCATAGTCGTGCTGGTGGTCTGCTCAGACCTGCTAAAGACATTAGTGCTGCATTCTGGGGAAACGGGGAGTCCCATGGACAGCGCTCACTTCTCTAAATAAACATTAGTCTTAAAAAGTTTGGCCCCACGACCTCGGCATGATCACATTTCACTCTGAATAGTAAACTTAAATTTTATCGCGAGGTTTTTCCCACTTTCACGCTGAAAGAGATTAGATGGACAAAGTTTCATTTCCACCTTTGCTGAGTGAGGGTGTACAGTGGCTGCAGTGTCCGAGGTGCTCCTTGTGACGTAGCTACCTAAGCTAGATTGTAGTTATATTAACTGGTTTACCTCCACGTGAAATTTGACGATTTACTTATGAGAGCAGACAAAACACCTGCACTGTCGTAAACTGATTGCACTTTATGCCATACTTTTGGTGTGTAAAACTCTTGGATTATTTCTATAGTCTCAGCCCATCATTTGGAACGTAAGGAAGGGGGAAATTGTATCAGCAATTGTTCAATTAAAGGGTATTATGGGTATCTCTTCGACGGCTGCTTCGACGTTTAATCCATTCGACGTTACATCCATAATTAACAGACGTCAGAAAGCGATTAGATTACCAGAAACTGTGGCGTGTCGTAAATTGGTACATAGCCTTATTATTTGCAGAGAGCCCTGGCCTTGACCATGGCTCAGTCCAACGCGCGCTTCAAAAAGTCAACTGGAGGAAGCTTTGCAGGGAGAACTCGCATGTTTCTGAGTCCGTGAAAGCAACCAAACAGCAGCTGCGCCTTTCCACTAAAGGGAAAAGTGCCTCACACTGGCCTGTCCCTCTGCATGTCCTGGTAATGCCAACACTCGTGCTCTCCAATGTGTGGACCACTTGGAAGACTCTTAAATGCACCTTGCAGGTCTTTACTGAGAAAGACAAGACAGGGAAGGGGACAAAAATAATATTGTGAGGTGAATGTGTTCAGTTTTTTTATTACATTTTTTTTTGCAGTTGTCCAACGTGAATTTAACTGGACCAGTAACTTATTTGGATGCAGGGATATAAATCCGATGATAAACTGATAGTGGAAATGTTTGTTCGCACAGCTGTCTAACACCTGGCATCATATTTGTTATGATGATTTTTTAGATTGGTCCTATCTGTCTATATGGCTGATGTGAAAAATCTCATCTTCTGCAAATTTTGATGACTGTGGACTGGACCCCCAGCGCCCCCTCTGTAGAATAAATTCAAAAGGGTATCTGAATATTGTTACTTTCATAAAATAGATGCGGAAACAAATGGACACTGCGGTTGTTTGGAGAAAACGTCAACATCATCAGTCTGTCATCTTCAGGTAAATTGCACCAAATTCAACATTGATCTCAGTTCCTGTATTTTGGGGTTACACAGCATTAATTTATTCAATCAAACATGTATTTTCGGGGAAACAAATCACATCAGAAAGTTAAAAAGGAGACTCTGGTTCATGGGTCTAGTTAAATTTTTTTTCGTGCACCACCCAGACTTTACAGTAAACACCATCCCACCAAAACAGGCCTGAATGACGGGTATCATCTGCTATCATATTCTGGTTCTGTGTGCAGGCTAATATCTGCCGTCATTTATACCCCTGCACCGAAACGGAGCTTGTGTGTGTACGTGCACACGCGCGCCCTCGTCTTTTTCCGCCCTCCTGCAGCAGGTGTTCGTTTAGTGTGTCAGAGTCGGCGGGGCGAAGATCTTCCAAAGTTAATATTTTGTTTCCAGAGATGATGGGGAGTTCACTGTCCTCGCTTTATTTACACATTCTAAATTAATTAAGCGCAGGATTCCTCTGGCTGTTGCAAAAATACAGAGGCTGCAGGGGGACCGGCAGCAGCGAGGGGAGGCTGTGATTTATAGCGGCTGTGCTGCTGCTGCAGGGCCGGCGGCTCGCTCCTCCAGGCCGGGCGGGGAGCCGCGGACCGGGCCAACATTCCTCAGCGGGGGTGAGAAGGCTCGTCTGCCTGATGTACCACACACAGGCACAGGGGAGAGAGAGAGGTGATATTAAGGTGGAGGATAAAGGTCAGGTTGATGTAGAAGATGTAAACAAGTTGCTGAAGAAAGTTGCAGGTTTACAAAAGAAGGGTTGGCACTCGCCTATGTATGATTCAAGGATGTCTCAAAACAAATAAACGTCTCAGTATTAGGTCAACCAGAAGTTCGAAAGATACAACATTAAGGCCAATAGCCCTTATTTAAGACATTGATCCAATAGAACAGAGCTGATTTGTCTTAAATCTTAGTAAATTGAAAAAAAAAATTGCAGCTGCTGCATCAGTGGAGTAATAGTTCCAAGATGTCTACACCGACAATGTGCAGTGGTTCAATGTGCATGCATTTTTTTTTACTGTTATTATACCAGCTGTTTTTTCTTTTGTCCAGCAACGGTTTTATTCTTGCATAAAGACCTGTTTAAATTTGAGAACTGTTTATATATATATATATATATATATATATATATATATATATATATATATATATATATATATATATATATATATATTTATATATATATATATATATATATATATATATATATATATATATATATATATATATGATATAATAAATTATATTTATGTTAACGTTTCATACCACACACACACACACACACACACACACACACACACACACACACACACACACACACACACACACGCACACACGTCTCTGTCCTGGTGTCCTTTATGTCGAAGCCGTTACATGCATCGATCCGTGAACACTGTTATTGGCAGGTCAGTGAAAGACTAAAGTGAAACGATTTCACCTAATTCCCTGCTGTCACACGCTTTTTAGGTGAATTTGCACCATTTTTAATTTCCTCCCTCAATGATACAGAAGAATATTTACAGTGGCCTGATTTAATCTTAAATGAATCCTTCATCATCACATCATATGAGCTTCATTGCAAGGTGGAAGAAAACATTTGAAGAAAAATGAAAGATTAATCTCTCGGTCTATAAATACAACTCAGTGGCACAGAACCCAAGTTTCCTAACGCCCAAACAGAGCATATGGGAGTGCTTAGAAAGAGATGGGATCGGCCTAGAAATGTATGAAAGTGTTTTTAGGACGGTTGAGTCATTTGGCTGTCACTCCAGATATCACTCACGTATGTCGTTTGATAAAATGTCACTAAGAAGTGACGAATGTCATCGTGTCTAAATTAGGGCCCTCTGGTGCTTAGACTGTGGGTGGTCCAAAAGTGACAAATCACGCTGAAACCAGGATACTACTGGAGTCTGAACGTGTAAAAATTAAAGCGATGATAGTATCCCATACATAGTGGCATGAGAAATTAAAGGGCGTTTAAATATGCGCTTCAGATGTTTAATGCGATTAGCGTTTGCTGTGGTTTGAGGAAGAGCAAGTTGACGGTTTATTTCTGGTCACGAGCCTGTAATCTGCAGCAAATGTTGGGGCGCATTTGAGCTAAAATCCATAAAAAATGGTTTTCGTTTCAAATCATCCATTTTTAAAAACCAATGCCTTTTTGGCTGAGACTTCCCGGATACAGTGTGTGCGCCTTGTGTCTGTTGATTTTATTGGCCTTCTTTTCGTTTCTGCCGTTATTCCAATGGCTTTTTTAACCACCCCTGCAAACGCTTCATGTGGATTTTAATGGGCTGATGCGGCGCGTAATGACTCAGTGGGTAGAGCACAAGACTTCCAGAGTCTGTTAATGTTTTTTTCCACCTCATTTACTCTGCAAATTACATAAGAAGGATATCAATTAACAGCATGGATAACAAGGGAAGCTCTAATCTGGACCATTTCCCAAATCTTTACGCGACATTTATCAGTTGTCCAATTTTCACGCACAGAGAAAGAAAGAAAGAAAGAAAGAAAGAAAGAAAGAAAGAAAGAAAGAAAGAAAGAAAGAAAGAAAGAAAGAAAGGCTGTGTGTGGATAAAGAGAGTAGTCATGTGTTGGTTTTCGTATCAAAGACTTCCAGTGAGCTGTGCTGAGGGAAAACAGAGGAGTCAGCCCTCCCACCCTTCATCCTTAATAATCATCTGTCAAAACAGCCACAAACTAATTGAAGCGTTTGCACACAGATCTGGTAAATAAAAGAGGCTTCACACCCCCTTCTGTCTGGAAACATGTGCTCCAACAACTCTGAAAAAAAGACCAATAGGCCTGTTTTCTGTAGCAGGACGAGTCCCACTGCTTCTTTATAGAAGTTTTCCCGAGACAACACAGGCGACATGAAAGCGGAGCAAAGCGAAGGCCTTTAGAGAAGATTGCTTTTCAGGCTCCGAATGTGTGTGGCGGGTCTCACAGGGGGACCGCTCGCTGCGCGCACATTCACTCCCCTGGGCCGGGGGTCCACACTGACAACATCAACAAACGACCAGAAAGGCGCATTATGGTGGATTAGGAGCCTGATGAAAAATGCTGCTACAAATTAGCAACGAAAACCCCAAAAGAGCGTGGGTATATCCTTGTTCACTTTCAATTACAGAGCGCGAAGGCCTGCTCACGCCCCCATTCATTTAGGGGGGCTTTAGAAACAGCTCCTTTAGAAGCTACCAGGAGCCACACAAGAGGAATACTTGCGCACCGTTGCGTGATTTCAGGACTGTTATATGCATGCAATGTTTGCATTTATAATATTTGAACAGAGTATCCTGCGTTTGTCATCACAAAAAGTTGTAATTAACTTCACTGCAAAGGGATTTTTTCATTTTTTTTTTTTTTGAAGAGCCGTTTTTAAATTATTTGAGTTTTATTTACAAGCTCTACTTTTGCAAAACAATGCTCGCGAATACTAATTTATAAACAAAGTATATTTGATGTAGAATTTCGAAATGTATTGAGGAAATAAAATCCTTTCAAAATAAAGTTTCTGTTTTAAAAAGCAGATCTTGTTGCTCCTGGCTAAATTGATTAAAAAGATTAATCCTATTCTTGGGTCTATTTTTGACCCCAACTTTCCATGCCAAAAGAACTAGGCTGATTTTTTTTTCAGATTCACAAACATTTATTATTCTTGTCATTACAACAAAAAATGACCTATGAACAGTGTCTCTCTATTGGCAACACATGACAGACTGTATGTTTCACAGATACAGTCGTGAAAAAGAACGAACAACAGTGAAAAGGTTGAGAGAGGTAATGCGCTCTGTTATATCCAAAATAAACCACAAAGCCTACGTGTCCACCGACAACATGAAATGATATTATCACAAGTTCACCGTGTGGGGGAGCTTCGGGGGGTGTTGGGGTGAAAGTGGAACATTTCTGTATTAGACCCCCCCCCCTCCCACCCGCCCCATCTTTTGTCTCCATGTGCTTTCTAAGTAAAACCTGAGTTTGCCGTCTCTGTCAGCCTATGTCAACAACAACAACAACAACAGTGCCAGTTTCTCGTGACGAACAAAATAAAAACAATATAAAACATAATAAAAATTCTCAATTATATATATTCTTAAAATCGAGTGGCACTTTTCTGGATCTTGTCTTTCTTCTCTCTCTTTCTTTCTCTCTCTCTGTCTCTGACAAGTGACGGCCACATCATGTCAGACTGCAGGCCAAAACAGATCCTTCTCAGAGTTTCGCTCTTTTGTGTCTCTTCATATTTTACATATTTACAAAGCATAAATAAGCCTCTCTCTCCTTTTACATTGGTAGGAAATTTGGAGCCAAAACACTCTAATTTCAGCAAGAATGTCCAGCCTACCTTCACACAGGTCGACGCCACATTTTACTTTTAATAAAACATTTTCAGAGCTTTTTTTTTTTTTCTAGAAAGGACAAGTGTTCAGGTTGGGGGTTTTGCTGGTAAAAGTTTGACTCTGCGGTGGTAGTATGCTCTCCTGTGAAAGATTCAAATGGTTGGAAGCAGAGGCCAGAGCCGGGGTCAACATAGCCAGGATCTGCGCCTGGCTGTTCGGCTGCGCGTTGTAGGAGGAGGCGCTGGAATTGGCCGCGCCGATGATATTGTCAATGGAGAAGGAAGGCCGACTCGGGGTGCTGGAGTCCGCTTTGAGAGGTGGTAAAGACGGGCTAAGCTGTGGATAAAATGGCTTTCTTAAATCGGCCCCTAGAAGGGCAGGTAAGGGGTGTGGTGCAGGGAATATGGAGGCAGATGAGGGCAAGGTGCAGGGAGCGCTGGGGAACGGGAATGAGCCTCCTGTGTGGTGTGGGTGATACGGGTTGTGGGCTGCGTGGAAGTTCTGCAGCTGGAGTCCATAGTTGTATCCATACGGTCCGTATCCAAACCCGGGCAGAAAGCCACCGGAGTCCCTGAGGATTTCATTCGCTTGGTGCCTCTTGAAACGCTTCCTCCTGCGCAAGAAGCTTCCATTGTCGAACATGTCTGCAGAGTCCGGGTCAAGGGTCCAGTAGTTGCCCTTCCCGGGGTTGCCTGGCTCTCGAGGGATTTTTACGAAGCAGTCGTTTAGGGATAAGTTGTGCCGAATGGAGTTCTGCCACGCAGGGAATTTCTCCCGGTAGTAAGGGAATCTGTTGCTGATGAACTCGCAGATCTCGCTTAAAGTGAGGCGCTTCTTCGGGCTCTGCAGGATGGCCATGGTGATCAGAGCGATGTAAGAGTATGGAGGCTTCACAAGTGCACTTTTTCTGGATTTCTCCCCAACCACAGAGCCCACCTCTGCGCTAGAGCTCATTTGGTCAGACGGACAGTCAGAGCTGCTGAGGCCGGGGGAAGAAACCCTCTCAGCTGCGTTCTGAGAGTAATTATCGTCCGAGTCATTGTCCAAGTTAAACTCGTGGTGGATGTACTTTCCGTCTTTTCCAACGGAAATATCACCCCCAACTACATCGATGTCCACATCCTCGGACAATGCAGAGCTGTCGGACATATCCGTCCCTAAAGTCATCCTTGGAGACGCCGCTGCCCTTCCTCCTCTCTCCCAGATTTTCTCCTCCTCTGGTCCGGTGAGGCTCCGGAGCGAGAGTGCGCGTACACTCTCTCCCAACCCCTCTCAACCACACCAGACTTTCCCAGCAGTTTTAGCTCCAACTACTGAATGCACACATGGCTAGAATCTACTGACAATAAAGATTGTGTGTCTTTGACCTGTGGAAATGGCGACTCCTGGTCATCTGAGGCTGCTGGAGCAGGTCCGTGTTGGGTTGTTAGCGAGCAGAAAACTTCTGGTTTCCGCGCGAAAAAAGAACTCCACAGATCATCGATCTGAAACCAAGTTTGACTTCTGTCTTCTTAAGATGTTATTGTTTCCTTCTGTGACCAGTTTCTGCTGTGTCATTAAAAAAAAACTACCTTTGAATATCCAAGTGTCAGTCCGAAATATCTTTTACGCACGGCGTTGGGTAGGTATCCAGCCAGACTGTGACACTATCCTGCTTAGCTCTCAAAAGGTATTTATAGGAGCACGCTGATCACGTGGTCTTTGAGTCACTGTTACCAGGAACTGAGAGAAATTAATCTGAAGAAAAAAAGTCTTGAACGGATCTACTCTCGGATCTCAAAATCAGATTTTGTTGTAAAATCACAAACATTTAATCAAACTGTGAAACGTATCTTTCATTGCAACGTTTATTAATTAATCCGATTTTCTTAAAATGAGTCTTTCCATTGATTGGAACTGTTCCTTACTCTGTCCTTAATGTTTGAGATTTTTTTAATTGAGCCAATAAGTCAAACTGTGCTATTTTCAGACCAAAGTCGACAGTTTTAATATTTTAGGAATAGATTTTTTTTATTATAAGGTTTCGTGTCTCAACTACGCAATCTAATTTCCTTTATCTGTCATTTGCAATGGAATAGAAAAATTGGATTTTTATATGTAGCCAACGGACATGATCATATTTTAAAATCGATAAATATTTATTTTAAATCGAATTAAGTTGTCATCGATGTGATTTATGACAAATAAACTCATAAAGATTAACTACACCTAAAGCTTTGAATGAAAGACATGGAAGGGTTTGAACTGCCTACCATTGTTGTTATTATTATCTAGTTCGTTTCGTTTCAGACGACGTGTGGTTTTGTTTATGTCCTGTATGAGATATTCTGCAATTTGTGCGTACAAAAAGTTCGTTGCCAGAAATCTGTAATAAATTTGATGTACTGCTACTTTTTGACGTTGAGCCTAATATTTGCCTGTTCGAAAATTAGCTAATGATATATGCATTAGTTTACTAAATTAACAGACAAAAATAGACTATCTGTTTTTAATAAATCAGCACTTTTTTGAATCTCCTCACGAGCGTTTTGGCAGGCTTCCCAGTCTCCTGTTCGCGTCATACTTTAGTTTTTCCCTCATCAGAAGTCATAACACACTATCCTTTGAATTTTCTGTATAACTCGAGTGCGTGTAGTCAGCTTTAACCAGCTCCAGTCCATCTCCGTCCAGACTAATAGACCAGCAGCAGAGAGTGTGTGTGTATATGTGGGTGTGTGCAGTAACACTTTGTCGTTATTCCAATGCATTTACACCAGCACGTTAAACCACAGCCGGGTCTTCATATATTTCTGCGTTTTTTCAGCTAATTATTTTAATCTGGTTTGAGAGATTTTTTTTTATTAATCCAGACGGTGATATCGTCATGGTTTGTTTGCTTCTGTTTTTACCAAACTCGGTATCCTATATGATGTATATTTCTTAACTGTCGGAAACAACTGTTGATCAAGTGCAGGTCAGGCGTGCACCTTGTTTAATTCCCTGGAGAAACGCAAACTGAGTCTCGGCTCTCCGATCTGTCACTCACGAGCTTTTGGTAGGTGAGGCAGAACTGACTGACGCACGGCGCACTTTGCTTTCTTTACGTCTCAGCAGCCTCATCTCTTATGAGAAAAAAAACCCACTGAATTTCTACATCTGCATAAATGTGGGCGATATGGGAGTTTTATCTATTTTGCACTCCCTCATCGTTTATCAGACCTTTAACGTTTCCACGATCCCGCACGTCACTATTTGACCCTATATCAAAACGCTTGGTCATAATTGAAGATCACATTTAATGTGACAATCAGTTGAATATTTTCGTCAAGATTCATAACAGTATTGATTATTTTTGTAAGGCTAAGATAAACATTAAGGGCCATTGATAACTCATCTTGTTGTCCAGCATCCCCAGCGCTCCTGAGTACATCAACTTTCCACTGCATGTCATTGCGTAGATATTTATTTTCTGATCGTTTATAGAGACTTAACTTTTAAACTAAATGAAAGTTTAATTTAAAAACTTGTCTATTATCCACAGCTGTATATTTCAGTACCTTTGGATTTAAAAAGCTCATGGTTCCTGCATGAGGATGGTGTCTTGATGTTTTTTGTTTGTGGTGTTGGAGCGCCATCTGCCGTCGGGAGTGAACTCGAAGCAAAGTCCGGTTAATTAGATGTTGATACATTATTGAGGACACTGCTGAGAAAATGAATCATGATTTGCCATCAATATGTTTTTCCCTTATAACAGTTATCAGCATAAACCACCTTATGTTATTACCAGCTACATACTGTTGTGTTACTAAGAAGCAGGCCTTGCTGATTATTTCAATAATATCGTACAAAGTGATGCTCATACTCAGTAGACCCTGACTACCTAACCGTTACGATTATTTACTTCTTGTGTTACTCAGAAGCAGTGTCCCAAATTTCAAGTTTTCAGCATCTACAGAATCATGTTCATCAGGTTAAAGAAGTCCCATTTAAAACACAGACTGTCCATTATACCAGCCTTTACACATAGCAGTAAAATAAATCAATGTATGAGAAAACTATGAACAAACTAACAAGCGATGTTTGTGAATGTGGGTGCTGTTTCAAAATTAATATTGTTTGCATAGACTGAAAATACTACATGCACTTGCTGGAAAAGTTGTAGCATAGTCTGAGGGACGGTCTGTTGGTTGAATGGACCACATGAGCAAGCCACTCATTTAACATTCAGACCTGTTCAGAACAAGGCAAAGTTAAAAACATGGCTGAGAGCTCAAGCAATGTGACTGAATCTGGACTAATTTGAAATTGTATAAATATAAAACAAATATAGAACATGACAATTCAAACTCATATGTTACAGTCCAGAACTTTTTTTTTTGAAACATGCTTTATCATATTTAATTCAAATGTGAAGTCTGACATTCCATTGTGGGACTTTAACAGGAACTCACCCTCTTTGAGAGCCAGTCTCAATGGGCCACTGAAGGAACTGCAGGTTTAAAGCACTGCATCAACACAAACTTGTGTTTTTGTAAAATGCATGCTTTTGGAAATGTAAAAAAGATTCTGTTGGTGTAAGACCAAAAGAAGAAGAAGAAACACATCTTTATTTTAACATATTAACTTTTAATGCACACACTTTCCAGCTGCTGACAGTTTCAAAGCATCCAAATGTTAAAGTCACCTCAACAGAAGTCCGTTTTAGTCTTGAGTTTTGATTACTAGAATTTTATCTCCTTCTTTGTTACACATTTATTTTACTCACCTATTTTACATTAATTGGAAAATTCAAATCTAGGTGAGAAGTGAAAACACAATCTGAAGTATGAAGACACATCTCAAAACCATTCAAATATATGACAGTTTCTTCAAGTCAACATGTGTCTGATTGTGCTCCATCTAAGACTTGCAATGATCCCACAAACCTGAATGGATGCATATTTTTGATGTAGATGACGTACAGAAAAGTTAGATGAGTGCATCACTTTGCAGTGGTAACAGTAGTGACTGTTGAGCAGAACTGAAGAAATAAAACACAACCTCAACAAACACACCAAGCGAAAAAAGATTGAAGTTCTAACTTTGCTTCCATCTAGTGGTGAAAAATACTGAGCCCCTCAGCCAACATTTACTTACACTCTGGTTATATTTACTGCTTTCAAATGTCTTTACACAGCAGGCCATGGATATGAAGGGAATAATGTTTCCTTTTTGACTTAGATAAGACACTGTCTTCAGAGGTTTAAAAGCTCATGTGTTAAGCCCATCATTTAATGATACACAGGGTGTGACTGAAATAAACTGAAACATCATAGCAGTGGATTCAGCTGGACTTATTGATGGCAAAGAAGACCATGTATTGAGACTAAAGAGGTCTGCCATCCATCCTGTAATAAATTCCCTCCAGTAATATGTGACCTTCAAAGGGGCAGTAGTTGTCTGGGTAAAAGTTAGATACAGAGGGCAAACGCTGATGCTAAATTCTTGCTGTCCACATTTTTCCACATTTCCTTTTAAAACATTTGATCAGAATTAAATTTAACCTGCAGCACAGGCATAAGTTCTACTTTTGTGATACAAAATGTCAAATAAAATCAACAAACAGCTGATTATGCCACAAAACTTTCCTGAATTCCTACATGGCCTCAGGCGCCCTCAGTGGCACTTTTCATCCATAACTAAAAGCTGACAAAAATCTTTTTTTTAATTTTATTTTATTAATACTTTGGATTTTGATCATTTAGCATAGTATCTGTACTGGTTTATATCTTTTATTTTTAGCTGAAAACAAACAGGATTTAAAAAAAATCTTGTTTAAGAGAAAATGAGCAGATTTTATTTTTTTTTAAGGTTGAACTGAAAAGGTTTTGCTTCTTACACATTTGCATTGTGCATTATGAAACCTAAATAAGAGGAAGCATCCAGATTAGATAGAACATTTAATAAAGAAAAGGTGAAAAACAACTGATTCTGACATAGAGATTAAAATAATATATGGTGAGAAGGAAAAAATGAGCCATAGCAAGTTCAAGGAGTCCCTGTTGTGTAAAAGGAATATACAGTCTCACAGTGTCTCTGTCTTCTCTTTCCTTTTCTAGACAATAAAGTCTGTTTTGAGATGTTGAACTTTAAACATATGTGAGAATGAGAACAAAACGCCTTTAATGGCATTTCACAACAAAATTTACTGTACTCCAAACACAGCAAATAACATTCAACGCATTCTTCCATATCATTCTACACAAATATTTTAACTGTAACTGTTAAAAAGAGGTAGATTAAATAGATGATATAAAATATTAGATAGAAGGAGATAGGTTGAAAGAAATATTGGGAAAATAAAAATCCCAGCTCCTTGTTACAGGTTTGGTATAGGCTTGAATTAACCGTGTTTAATTTACGCAGTATTCATGACCTCTGACTGGGGGTTCTAAATTTAGATTTACTGTGATTTGAATCTAAATCCGCATGATCTGAATTTAAAAACTGTTTTTCAGTTATAGGTTCCCTTATACATAGTCAATATTTATTACTTTGTAAATCTGTTCTACCTTATATGTTAACAGTCTGCTTATGAAAAAAGCAACATGTGCAGGTAGAAAATCTTAGGGGAAAAAAGTTTAAAAATGCCCTTAATATATTTTTTACTACCTTTTTTTTTTTTTTTTTTTTTTTTTTTTTTTTTTTTTTTTTTTTTTTTTTTTTACAAAATGAGGGGATGATTAAAATCGCCTCTAAAAATCTCAAACAGAATTAACATTTTAAACAAAAATATAGGCTAACTTCATTGTTTTTGTTCTGTAAATCTTAAAGATCAAAGTTAAAATGTACTTCCGATAAAAAATGAAATCGTACTTCGAAATTTAAATACATTATTTATTCATCCATCCATTCATTTATTGTCATTTAAAAAAAAGACCCCGTTTTTTACTGCAAAAATTCACTTTATTTCAAACGATCCGTCGCCAGTGGTAGTGACATACTTTTAATAAAGTTTTTACACCAACAATCTATTTACATGAAAATCAGCAGCGACCACTGATACAACAAACATATATAAACCTTTAAGAAACAAACTAAAACAGGTAACATATGAACGAAATGAGGCGCAATAAAACACTGAAAACAGTCATGGAATGTGTCAAACAGAACTAAATGGCTTTTTTAAGAGGAGGAATGTTTCATTATAAGGCTCGGTGCTATTCTTATTTTGAATTTTTTTTTTTTTAATAAATCATCTTTTTTTTTTTTTACAGGAATTTAGGAAAATGCATAAAACAAGTCTTTGGTGACATTGCATTAGGTCAAGATAGGCCTATTCCAAAACACTCTAAGGGACTTCACTACGAAAACAGTCTGTCAGTTCTACTCTTAGAGGTAAAATTCATGTGAGAATATTTATTAGACAGATTTATCAGGATTTGTAGGGCACGGAACGCCTCACATATAGCGCTCTAACCCTGACGCAAAGTTGGCCTGTCTCATGTAGCTGTTGTTGTAGGAGTTCATGGGGCCCGAGAGGCCCAGCAGCTGCTCTGTGTGATCGGCGCACGAGCCCGGGCGCAGTGCCGGCAGGGGTAACCTGTTCCCGGAGCAGTACACCTGAGAACTCCCGGGGGAGAACCCGGATTGGGTCATAGCGGGTAAAGATGGAGGGGACGCCGAAGTGGAGTATGGGTACCCTCCCCCTAGGTTTGAGGAGAGATTCCCGGTGTTTCTGCCCAGCATGTTCGCTGAGGGATTGACAGTCTGGGTCTGGAAGCACGCAGAAGGGTCGGGGCCGGTGACAGAGCAGCTGGAGGTCATGGTGCTGAGGTCAGCTCCGCCGTGCAGCCCCAGTGTTTGCGAGTTGAGATCCCCACCCTGCACCACAGTCTGCTGGCTGATGATGTTGTCAATGCTGAACATACGCGGCTGGGTTTGTCCGGGGGTCTGGTAGTGATGCAGCATGGCGGGATGTGGGGATGTTGCAGTCAGCTGGGACCCATACCCAGACCCTATACCAGCGTACAGGGTATTTGGGTACGTGGGTCGGCCCATTGGGGTCGGTGTGAACGCGCTGGAGCTCTGCATATACCCAGGGTAGGTACTCACATCTGTGCGCTTGAACCTCTTCCTTCTCCTCAGAAAACTTCCATTATCAAACATGTCCTCGGCAGCAGGGTCTAACGTCCAATAGTTCCCCTTGCCGGGTCTGCCGGGCTCACGCGGGATCTTCACAAAGCAGTCATTGAGGGTGAGGTTGTGGCGTATGGAGTTCTGCCACTTCTTTGAGTTCTCCCTGTAGAAAGGAAAACGCTCCATGATGAACTTATAAATGCCTCCTAGGGTGAGCTTCCTCTCGGGGGAGTTGGCGATGGCCATAGCGATGAGGGCGATGTAGCTGTAGGGAGGTTTGCCCCTCTGCACAGGCCTCTTCCTCCTCCTGCTTCCACCAGTGGGCAGGTGCTCTTCAGTCTGCCCCAGAGCGGCGCCATCCTCCGTGTTGGGGCTGCTCCCCCTGGGCTCAGACTTGATCAGGATGTTGTCCTTTGAGCGGGCCTGCAGCATGAGAGGCGGTGGAGGCAGCGGAGAGTCCAAACTAACGTTAGGAGACAGGACGACAGGACTGGCCTCAGCAGGCGAGTGCTGCGTCTCTGCGGTCATGTTGCACATGCCAGAGAAGTAAGAGTAACTTGCCAGATTCATAAAAAAATACAATGAGATTATATCTTAATGTAAAAATGAAAAAAGTGAACGATACTTAGAAAAAATAGGAATAAACCCTTTCAGGTAACGGATCCCTGCTCGGGACAAAAAATAGCTCCTGTGTGTCCTGCTCTGGTGTTTGGGTGGTGTGTGTCAGTCCAGGTGAGAGGGAGGCGTTGACAGTTTTATAAAGAAGGGAGGGAATGACGTCACAAGTGGAGGCAGTAGGGCAAAACATTTGGGGTATTTTAATATTGCCAAAAACCATTACAAAATCTCATGATCTCTATGGAGTTTGGGTTTTTATTGTACTTTAAGTGTAACAGTAACTGCTCTGACATCTTCAGACATTAGTTTCAAGAGAGATCTAAAAAAAATGTTCTAAAATTTTTGTTGACTGTGTTCATGCAAATCGATGCCTATTGCAAACACACGTAATGCCTGCTTTAAAAGCAAAACTTCAACATTAATAAAAGAGCCACTAAAAGAGATTCACTGATGACCCCCAACCCCATTCTCTCTCTCTCTCTCTCTCTCTCTCTCTCTCTCTCTCTCTCTCTCTCTCTCTCTCTCTCCCTCTGTTCTTTCTGACTGCTTTCACTGCCAGCTCTGTGTATACCCAGGACAGAAACAACACTCACAGAGCTGCTCTGTGCTACTCCAAACCCAACAGGCAATCCACCGATTGAAAAATAAAAACAAGCCACTGAAAACAAGCAATTGAGCTATCAAAGCTTTTGGTAGAAGAAAAGTAAATATCCCTTCATTTCATTTTCATTTTTGGAGAGTGATAATCAAACAGACCTCTGGCCGGAGAGGAGATGTGTTATCTTATGGATTTTTAAGTCAAAACACACTTCTGCACACAATTGCTATGCACACAAAACAATTTAGACACACAAATGTGATAGTGCTTCTAATTGGTTATGTGGAGAAAAAGCAGGCTGAGGGTCTTTAGAAAAGATACACAAGGGATGAGATGAACTCCAGTATTTACTCTACACAACATGAGGATGTTGTTTGATTTGAACTTTACACTGTCTGGCCTGGATCCTGCAAGGCAGACTGATCATTTCATCATCTTGCATGCATATTAGATTATTTGGAGATACGTAGGTATTTTTATTTTACAATCACCAATCTGATGATGGCATAACAAGGATCAGGTGCCCCAAATGGTGTAGGAATGAGCGTCTTTGCATTTACCAGATGTTATTGTTACATAACAAATTCAGAGGCTTTTATATCTGGAAGTTTGGCTCTCTGCCCTCACAGCAGCAGTGATCTGAGAAAGTATGGTGCAAAAAAGTCAAATAAATTATTAATCATAACCACCTATTTACTGTAACTTGCACTGCACCAGCACAAAGTAGCAGGCTACCCCCACCAACACATGGATAGACCCCTCCCACCACAGCCACAGCTCAGACACCACTAAGCCCAGCTAGCTACTCACAGCCAGTGGCTAACAGCTTCAGACAGGCGTGGGAGCGGGGCTGTATCCAAGCAGGATCTGCCCCCAGAGCTGCCAGGTCAGGCAGGACAAACAGGGGCTCAGGCCAGGAAACGGGCCCTCTGCCTCAGGGCCCGCAGCCTCTAATCCCTACTCCTCCTAAACCAGCCCGCCAGAGCCTCCCTGTGCCACTCTGCACCTCTATGCTCCCTGCATACTTGTTCAGGACTGTGGTCAGTTTAAGTTTTTCAGATTTTTTAGACATTGGATCCAACATATACATGCATTAGGGTTATATACTAAAAGAAAAGATGGGTGAAAACATGATTTTTCAGCTTTAGAGACAGTCAGAAAGTACAGGAAAGCTTCAAACAATTATATATAACATTAGTCACATCTGGTGAAGGTGGTACTTGTTTTTGTAAATGTAGATTTAACCCAAGTCAATGCATCGAGACCTGCCCAAAGAGTATACAGAACCACATTCAATACACCATCAACAGTAAAAAAAAGTTTGAATACACTGTTTATATATGATAACACTTCACAATACTTCTCAAAATGCACTAATGTCATAAATAAATAAAAAAAATACACCTTGTTCTTGGAAGGAAACAAGGTTTTGAGTGCAGTCTCCTGCACTGTCTTGAAAATTCCGTGAGCTCTACAGAAACTTATTTACATCCATATGTGGCCAACAGATCTAATCAGTAATCATAGCAAATACAAGTTCATCTGTTGTTGATTTTCACTGTGGTGTTCCTCTGGGCTCCATTCTTGGCACTTTTTTTGTTTGACATTTAAACTGTACCTCTTTGCTAGGTGTGTGTGTGTGTGTTTGTGTGTGTGTGTGTGTGGGTGGGGGGTGGGGGGGGGGGGGGGGGGGGGGGGCTTCTGTTTCCCTCTCTCCTCTATCTGTCAGTCTAACTTCTTAAATCTTAATGTCCCATCAAAGTTATCAACCACAGATCTCTCTGGGAGTCTCTGAGTTTGTCTATTAGGTTCCTTCAGATTGTTGCTGTGGACGGCCTGCTGCCATGGACCTGTCAGACTCTAGCTGCTGCGGCTTTTTACAGTTTCTCTATGATCATCACTACAACACAGAACTATGGACTCTGTGTTTGTGCCTCTCTGTGTCTCTTTCTCTCTCTTTGTCCCCCTTTTTCCCTCTCTGTTTACCCCCCTCCTCTCTCTCTTTTTCTAACCCCAACTCAGTCTCCTCAGATGTCTGTCTAACACGAGTCTGGTTCTGTCTGAGGTTTCTGCCCGTTAAAGGGAAGTTCTTCTTTGCCATTGTAACTTGCTAAATGTTGTAAAGGTCTGTACTCATGGTGGCTTAAGGTGAGATAAGACTTCTTATCTTGTCTTGATGTTGGGTCTCTGTTTAAAAAAATTATTATCATTTACAGGTCTAGGCCTGTTTATGCTTTTGGAAAGCATCTTGGGATAACGTTTGTTATGAATTGGCGCTATATAAACAAAGATTGTCATACATGACATACATGATGGATTGTTTCTCACCAGGAGCACTGTAATGCTCATTTTACCAGGATCACTCAGAGCTAACTGGTACACTGAGCTGCTGCTGCTCAGAGAAGCAATCAGAGAACTCTTGTTCTCACTTGAATATAACTGAACACATTTAAAGCTTCTGAGAAGAGCTTTGAATTGCCTCTCTCAAAACTAAAAAAAGACTTTCTGACTTTCTTTGTGTCTGTGCATAATCTAAGATTTCTGGATGCAGCTCAGCTGGTTGTTCTTAGTCACCAGGGACGTGTGACTGAAAGGACACCACACTTTTGTTGTCTAGACAAAAAAAAAAAAAAAAAAAAGTTGTGGCCAAGATTTTTAGAGCAGTTAATTAGAGCTGTTTCATCTTGCATTTTAATGACCCTCAGATTGCCTTCAAGTGGCAAATGTGTAGCTATCGTCAAATTTAAAATCAGCATATACTTTACCTATTAATATAATAATTATATATTTTTTTACTTTCTATTATTAGTACAGTTTTTATTCCAATCAATGGTTGGTTTAAATGTTCTTTCCTGATCCTAGATAGGAAAATTTAGAGGGAAATTTAGTTGCTGAGTAAACACTTAAGATTCATTCACTCGCAAAGTGGCTCCAGGGGACAGGGAGGTGTAGGGGTGCATGAGAAAAAGAGAGGGAATGAAAGAGTGAAAGACAGAAAAAGAAAGGGGGAAATAGAGAGAGAGAGAGAGAGAGAGAGAGAGAGAGAGAGAGAGAGAGAAAGAGAGAGAGAGAGAAACACACAAGAGAGCGAAACCTTTTTCTTGCTCAAGCTCATCAAGTACGGGCCAGGGCTCCTGAAAACGTGGGGATTATCAGGGTACTGGGGATGTCCTGGCCTGGGCCGCCTCTGCTCACTCCTGCACTGCACGCTACACTGCCTTGCTAAAGCACTGCACATGGTTCTCACACACACACGCACACACACACACACACACACACACACACACACACACACACACACACACACACACACACACACACACACACACACACACACAGAAAGAGGTTTGTCATGCTTGTTGTATGGTGCTTGTCTCTCTTTTGCAAAGCGTTCACATAGATGATGCTAAACATATTGACACCAAAAAAAATCAACATCAGCAGTATTTTCCAACTGCATTCAAATCTACTTCAAATACCTCAATAATCTGTAGATTTAGAGGAAGTGTCATGTAGATATCTCCAGTTTGACATCTGAAAAAGTCTGCCTCATTTTAAAAGCCAGATTAACACTTTGCTACTGACTCCACTAAAACACATTTCAAATATTCTGCAATGGTCTTTATCGATTGAGAACAAAAACCCTCACAATCATGTAATAAGAATGTACTTATCTTCAAGTTTTTTGCCTGAATTAACACCCTTCTACCTCAAAGACACTATCAGGAAATCCCTCAGCCTCCAGCACTGCAGCCAGGGATGCTGTAAGGTTCATCCAGAAGAGTGAACACCAAGCTAAGGTCACATCCTGTGAAGATAAGCGCAGTAATTACACAGTCAGGAGGTTAGCAACACATGGATGAAGTAGCTTCAGGTCATTTGATAGAGCCTG
Source organism: Labroides dimidiatus (assembly GCA_030710495.1). Classification (NCBI taxonomy): domain Eukaryota; kingdom Metazoa; phylum Chordata; class Actinopteri; order Labriformes; family Labridae; genus Labroides; species Labroides dimidiatus. Next base: position 18,502,590 of record CM061146.1, on the reverse strand, counting down.
GTGCTTCTTTGAGACCAGTTCATCCAAACAAAGCTACTGTCTGTGACAATTATTTCAGCTTTGGTCCACCTTTACTCTTTTTCTACCATCAACTCCTGGCTTCTCAGCTAGTGAGAGTGGTTGTCACAGTGAGACTGTAAAGTTAAAGTAAAGCAATAAAAGGTGAATTTAGACTTTTGAAACCATAAACAGTGAGCACAAATGTTTGTTTATGTAATGTTAGTTAACACTGCTTTGTTGTAACATTAAGCTAAGATAAAATAAATGAAAAAAAAGAGACAACAGATGAGAGAGACAGGCAGAAAGCAGGATGATGAGATGTAAGTTCAAGACTGAGACACTACAGTTGTGAAACACTGCACTGGCTAGGAATTTGCTGGAAGTCACCCCACATGTGGCTCATGTTAGCCAGCCTGTTTAAGGAAAGTGCTCTTTTTAGTCCTGATATTGCAACATCTCACCTTGGTAACCTTTAATTCTTTACCTTTTTATCATAATCTTTACTGTCTTGTGCTCTTTCTCACCTTGGTTGGATCAAGAGACGACTCACACTGCTCCTCTGGGGTGTTTGACGGACCAGCAGGACCGGCAATGGAACAAGTTTATCTTTTTTTGTGTTTAGAATAGAACAATTTATCTGTGCCCTAAAAGGGCTTGTTTCAATGTATTAATACATTTGAAATGTTACTGTCCACAAAAGTACGTTCATATATTTTTTATTTTTGCTCTGCCTTTTGTAAAAAGAAAAAAAAAAGTTAAAATAATTCTAACTTTTTAATTAGTGTGTTATTTTTTGCATTTATATACAATTTGTGATGTATTTTGAGATGGACAAAACTATTAAATAAATTTAATTATTTTATTGCATAACCATTAAAATTGGCACTTTTCAAAGATTTAACTATAAGAAAGATTGAAAATAATTATATATTGATGAGACAGAAATTAACCATTACTTTAGGTTAAAAAAAAAAAAAGCTCTCAACTGATCTTTCTGGGTTAAATAAACCCAGCATTAAGTATATTTAACCCAGCGGTGTTGAAAACTATCATGTCAGTCAACAGTGAGATGCTTTAACTACTGAATACTGCAAGCTACTGCTTCACTGCTAAGGCTGTCTCTGTGACAAAGGCCACACAGACAAGAGCAAATAGAGGAAATCATACACCTGTACGCACAGGGTAGCTTAAGTAGCCAGTATTAGGAAGGCACTTCTGTCTCAGGTGAGAAGGAAAACAGAAAAGTCTTTTGCTGATGAAGATTGCTTGAAATAAATAAAAAGATCAACCAAAGCTGATTCAGTAAATTTTCAGTTCACCAAAACAGTTGATGTCTCTGTTAAATCACTTCTGATCACCATATGAGAAATTTCAGGACCATATCAGAAATAGAGCAGTGTGATTTAACTTAATTCTGCCTGTTGACTCTACTGTGTGAGGCACTGTGTATTTGAGGCATTCCTGGAAGACTATGTGGACCAGACTGGCAGACTGGGCTGTGATGAGTAACAGCTTACCGCAAAGGGGGAAAGGGCTGGTGTGTGGGCTGCATGGTTTGGTTGTCTGTGTGTGTAATCACGTGTACATGTATGCGTTAGGAAAGCTGACAACAAATCGCCTTTCACTTCATTCATGACATAAATTACAGCTGTTTCGTCTTTCATTTTTAAGGCCCTGAATTTGCCTTCAAGTGGCAAAGCAGAGTATCAGTGAGGTCACAGTGACATAGATGAAATACTTCACAAGACGTCAGAGTTTCGGAGCAGAGAGACACGCAAAAGAGGAGGACAAGGACTTTCATTCAGCGACTTCTGGTGTCCTCATTCTGCTGTCTTTCAACATGCACTTCTCACTTTTTCACTTTTGCACCTCCTTGCACTGGAGCTCTTCTTTTCTTCTTTTGACCCAGAAAAAAAGCAAAATGAAAGTGCCTCACCAATAAAACATGCAATGTTTTATAAAAATACTACGGATTTGAATGAAAGCAATTCACACTGCTCCATCATCCTCTGTACTTGTTGTCCTCCTCAAAGCAGCTATTGGTGCTGGCATTGCATGGTGCTGATAGATGGACAGTCAGCATGCAGACACACAGCAGCCAGCCTCAAGTCTTTATTACTCTGAGGGGGAGCGAGGAGAGCAATGATAAGACCCGGCCTTTACTGGGGCTGATAAAAGGACGCACACACACATAGATACAGGCATGTATTTGTGAGAGATTTGTTTGAGTGCCAGAATGTTCAACCTTTTTCAAAAGAATTCATTAAAGCAGAAAGGTCAGAATAAAACTACCATGATGTTATCCAGAAAATGCACTTTTGCTGTTTAACAGTGGCATGAAAATGCTACTACAGGAAGCTAGGATAAAAAGACAAATTATATATAAAGCAGTGCAGGAATGTTGTTATTTTGACACAATAGATGCCCACCACTTGAAAAACTATTCATACTGCCTCTGTCCCCAGTTGTTTATCCACATCTACAGAGGTGGCTGAGGAACAAAGTTGCAGACAAGTGTTTACCTCCCTGTCCCACACCCACTCTGTTGTCATTGTTCTTCCTGCTGTCCAAGTCCAGCTCAGACGGGTGGGATCAGCACCCATTATGTTGGTTAAGACTCATGCACACAGTATGTGATCTGCAGAAGAACTTCTTAAGCAGGTACCCATACACATGGGACTATGTCATACACCTGCAGATGGATTCATATGAGTGAAACAGATTCCAGTAGTGATGTGTGTGTGTTTGGGTAAACTGTGTTACAGGTTCATGTGTTTTACAGATATGCACTGCACTGATGCTTCTCTAAGTTATCTCTGTGGTCATATTATTATGTCTGTGGCCTTCAAACATGCATGTTTGGCAGGATCCGCTCAAACCACCTTCAAACCCTAATGTGGGCACAAAAAGTAAATCATATAAATTATTACATAAATGTTTATTGGTTTTATCTTTGGTCAAAACATGCAAGAGACAATCTTTTATGTATTCTGTACAGACTGTTTATATTTATCAGTGAATATATACAGGCAGTGAAAGAAAGACCCTTACACCCATCTAGTGGTTGCCAAAAGCACTGTAGGTTTTAAAAACACGATGACAGAGACAGTAGAAGAGTCAATAATGGATTATCAGTATACACAAGAGAGCTGACAGTAACTTTGTTAGCAAAACAATGAACAGAGGAAGTAAGACCACGAAAGGGCAGCTGTGACTCCAGTTCATCAGTAATGAGTTCTGAAATAACAACCCAGACAGTAGACCAGATGTTCTATAATAATTTACAGAATTCAAAAAATGGGTTTGTGTGGATACCAGCTCCTGTTGAAATAAAAAACAAATTATTATTAATAATAAAAGTTATTTAACCAGATAAAAACTCATTGAGATCAGGATCTCTTTTACAATGGTGACCTGGCCAAGAGGTCAGCAGCACATGCCATCAGAAACCATTGCAAGGAAGAAACAGTCTGGGTTTAAATGATGCTGCAGTCAAATTTACAGTGTCCCAAAAAAGGGAAATAGCTGGAGTCCAGACCATTTTAAAACAGAAGATAAAGGAATGGTAGTTCTATGAGTCCTATGAATTGATAAGATGAGATATACCTGGAAAACCAGGAGAGAAGACCAATACAGTTTTCAGAATATCGAACCAACCAACATGATTGATTGATTGATTGATTGATTGATTGATTGATTGATTGATTTATTTATTTATTTATTTATTTATTTATTTATTTATTTATTTATTTATTTTCAAAAAGGTGAAGGCAGATGATGAGTACCAACAACACTCATTTACCGATAGGTGGCAGTAGTACACCAGGACGTTATAAAACAATCGCGAAAAAGACTTCAAAGAAGACGTAGAGGAACCAGATCGGAACCAATGTCATTAGGTTTCCACCGGACATCAGAAGTGTTGTACAGGCGGGTTGCTTCAAAGCGCCATGGCGTCCAGAAGAACAACAACAGCACCCAGTAGTTTTAAAAATGCCTCAAACGACGTCAAAAGGTAATTCAAACCATGCCTCTTCTTGTTTTAGTCGAGTTTCACATTATGAAAGGGAAAGGATTAAATGGAGGAGAGTTCGATAAAACGTCCAAAGACCGATCCATGCTCCTGTGCTTAGTTAACATGGTGTTATGTTTTTATTTTTTGCTGTATTTTACCCTTTTTCATTGAAAGAAATAGAGACATGATTAATAGGTGGGGTATATGGACAAGAACATTAGTCAGTACATCCTCATGTCATGTTAAATAAGGTAACATTGCTTGTAGTTTCATTCTATTGAATATAGCAGCCTCTCACCCTTTATTTCAGCTCAAAAACTGGGACCACTGCTTCCAAAGCGAACAACAGTGGGAATGGGAAAAAAAGTGTTAAATGTGAGTATCAGCACAGTTTTTCAAAGCACGTAGCTGAATTTGTTAACGTAAATGTTATTAGTTAAAGTCGAGCTGTCACTTGTTTGGGCATGCCTGAAATTTTCATCGGTCGTACAAACTGTTAACTCGTTGTTTTCCCACCGCAATTCCTTACTTACAGCTAAATACAATGTAACATCATTGCTGACTTTAGGGGGAAATTACTGCAAATGTAGTCTTGACCAGCATCTGTTAGCCTAAGTTAATGTTTTTGATGTGAGTTTAAAGGACTTTGACATAGAAAGAAATGTTGAGCTTATATAAACAAAGCTTCATGGGTTTCATTTATAATTGCGCGTCTCTGTTTTCATTTCATTAATCTTCAGCAAGTGGCACTATTGTCAAGTCCAGATATATGCAGGCTGCTGAGAAGACATCTCTTTCAAAGGTATCTGTTTGGTACATTTTCCTCTGGTTTTATCTATCATACATGTTAAAGTATCAGACACTGTGACCAATGATACATACCTACACCGTCAATGTGCTCTAAATGTTTGATTGTTAAGTGTTCTTTTCCTCATTGTGCCTTAGCAATCCAGTTGTTCTAATGTCTTTCTATTCATTGTGGTCACACATTGAATAATTTATGAAATGTCTTTATTCACCTCTTAACAATTAACAGAGTAACTCCCTGACGAATGAGTCTGTTGCTGTACCACCGAGGCCTGTTTCACCTAAGCCTAGTGGTGTCAAACCAAGGGTGGGCACTCCACCAAGACGCCCAGTGGCCCCACAGGCTCTAGCAACAAGTATGTACAATGAACTCTAATAAATGTTAAAGTCTACTCACACATTGGTTCATGATAACTGGTTGAAGTTCCAATTTTGATCATGTGAAAGTGAATCACGAGTCAGACATTTGTTCTGTTCAGTGTTATTGCAAGAATGCGATAACTTAGAGAGGATTTTTGGTGTTGTGCATTAATAAACAGGCAATTTCTCATGAGATCTTGTAAAGTGTAGAACACAGTCCAAAAGATATCTTTAAAACTCTTCATGTTACCCTTGTTACAGCAATAATGTCACGTGAGTCTGATCCATCACTGCTGGGGAAAAGTATTCTACAGTCCACCTTTGCAGATGGACACTGCTTCCGACCGGATTTTGATATGTCAGTCATTAAAGGTAAACCAATTAAACAACCTCAAATTCTCCAATTTATCTTCTAAAACAAGTTTTCAGTGACACATTTTGAAACCTCTCTTTGTAAGAGAAAACAGTTATTGAAGGTGCTGTTGAACCCGAGAGGAATCCAGAGAATGAAAAGAGGCTCGTTGAGATGCAGACATTCCTACTGGCCTACCTCACTGCAAAGGTAGGTCGTCTGTCATCAAAGTTTGTGTGCTCTCCACTCCCCTCATTGTGTTTGATTCGATCATTAATATTACAGTATATTTACAGTATATTTAAAATTAAACATGGATGTAGAGAGGAAACATTTAATGTCTGGTTTAAGATGGAGAGCAACACTGCCAAGCTCAAGGTTGAAGCAGAGGCACGGATTCTCCAGGAGATGGAAGAAGTTGAGGCTTTACAAAGAGAGGTTCAGGAGAAGAAGCACCAGTATCTCCTGATGGAGAAGGAGAGGCTTGTGAATGAGCTGCTGGATTTGCAGGTCAGAAAACTTTGTGTGCAATAAGCTCTCTTGTACTTGTATTGTTTTACACCATTTTTATGGCACTCTAAACAAGCTTAGTTAAAAAATATAAATTCTGAATTTACAACAAGTTTAATTGATCATATTTGGATAGTTTTCAAAAATGTGAACAGCTCTATGCACTTATGTTTTTTGTTTGTGACACAGTCTTGGAATACAAATCTCATCCCATAAATGTTACCATTCTCAACAGATTGCTGCACTGACCCCCGTGGCAGAGGCTGCAAAGCAGTTCACAAAGGACTACAACACTTTTGCCCGAGCTGTTGACACCACCAGACATGAGCTGCCTGTCAAGAATTTCTACATTGACGGCGACAGAAAGGATTTTCTAGGTTGTTTGAAGTATTTATCAAATAACACAGTGTAATACTTTACTCAGTTAAACACTGAAAACTTCTGAAAAAAAAATCTGCATTACTTAAACTTTATGTAAATGCATTGATCAGTCTTCATCTGTTGGTGCTAGACAATAACATCAAAAATTATATTATTGCATGGTTCTGTGCCATGTTACCTTTCCCCAACACAGTATCACTCCAGTTTTTAGCACAAACTAAAGAAATACTTATGTCTAATAATGAATAAAATGTTTACTTTGTCAGATGATTGTGTGCTGTGAAAAGTAACTGGTAGTGGTAAGAAGGTTGTTAACTGAGTCTTTCTCAAAGACTTTTGTCTATAGGCTCTAGATTTTGATCACTTCACAGATAAATGCAGAACTTCATATTGTATTTTACTTGTAGTAACTTCTACAATATCTTAATGTATGTTTATTCACCTGTCTTAGAAAAAGCTGAAGCCTGCTTAAAGGAGAGTGAGAAGTTACTGTTGGAGTGCACGGATGGAGATCAAAACGAGAATAGCACTTCTCTGGAGTGCCTTAAGGATGTGAAAATGACATCCAAGGACATCAGTCAACAGCTTTCTGGGTATGCATATCCTGAAATCAGAGGTGTAGGCTCTTTTAACCTGATAATGCTGAAAAGGGTTTTCAGCTGCTTTTAAATTTGTTCCTCTAAGAGGATTTACTCTGACTGTTAATTCATAACTGTATGAATTAGCTCTTCTATAAAGAGCTGTATTTTTGTATTCAAATAGTTAAGATGTGATTTCCTTTGTTCTCCAAAAATATAATTATTCCAGAGAAGTATTCAACAGCTGTTTTTAGCTGACCAGGTAAAACATGTAGTCAAACATTTTCTTTGTCTGTTTTTCTAGAACATGTTCAGAATTGCTGGAGCTGTCGTCTTTAGTTTGTCGCCATACAATTCAGGTCCAGCAAGCCACAGAAGAGCAACAACTCGGGACTGCAAGAACTCAGGAGCTCTACTGCACAAAACAGTGAAAAATATCACAGCATGACTTACAAGGTACATGCACTTTGGATTTCCTTAAACACCAATTTTCTCTGTGATATATATATTATTGTCTCATTTGTCTCTTGTTTTAATGTGTAGTGCACTGTATGATTTCTTTATAGAATAATAAAATAAACTGAAAATTCACAACTTGAATTTTGTCAAAGAAAAAGGTCCCATGTATGGATCAGTTATTAAAGGGAATATATTAATGTTTGATAAAACAATCAGTAAAGAATTTGAATGAGCATATGTTAACAGTTTATTATACCTCTTCATTTATAAAACTTGTGTATGTTTTGAAATTTTAATTCAGACATAATTAAATCAATTCAGTAAATCTAAAGATCCCACGTTTCATTCATAAACTTTTTCTTACGGTTTTTCTCATGTTCAACTGTAATTCTGTTTACTTGTAGATTGCCTCATTCTCAACAGAGTGCTTCTCAAAAAGAGATCTGTACCTTTCTGTAGCAAAAGAGCACACAGAAAGTATGTTAGATTTTTAATTTTACATTTTTAAGTTAATTCTAAGAAATTATAATGAATTGGAAAACCTGCACACAAGAAGAACATGAAATGCCTTTGCATAACCTTGATGCTATAAAAAGGTATATTTTAATGTTGAACACAAGTAGTAGGGGTAAAACTGTAAACCAGGGGTCTGCAACCTTTTGTGTCAAAGGAGTCGTTTTGCCTCATCACACCTGGATTAAAGTCATTCGGGAGCCACAAAATCTACTTTACCTTCGCAATAAAGACAATACGGTGTATAAAATTCTACACATAGTTAAAATATATTGATTAATTATCTAAAGAATTTTTTTTTGAATTCACAAAATTGTAGAACAGCAATAAGAATGAAAAAACTTAAGGGCCACAGGCGAAAGGAAAGGCGGTGGCTGTTGATGTTACAAGATTAGATGCATATTTAGTTAAACAGAATGTTAAATCGTGATTTTATTTAGTGATATTTTATTGAAATTATCAAAACAATTTGTAAGAAAAATTAAAAAATATATATATTTCAATAATGTTTTTAAGTCAGAGAGCCGCAGGTTGCAGACCCCTGCTGTAAACAGTCAGGTCCAGGATATGACGTAAGGTGAAAACATACACACGTACACAGCTATTGGATAAAGCCGGGAAGTGAGGGCGGGACCGTCACTGTTTTAAAAGCTAATGAACCGCAGGAGAGCACCTCGTCGCATGTGAGTATATTGGTTTTATTTTACTTACATCCAGCATTACTTTGGATCTACGACTCTTTACTTTTTTGTTCAAAGGTTTCCTCACGTATTTGGCGTTTTGTTTTCAAGTAGAGACGCTCTGCGAGGGTCTATCCTCACTAGCTACTTACTATGCTAACTCGATGGTGATGCTATGAGATTTCCCTGGTTTGTTGTTGAAAGATGTAGCTCTAATTGTGCTTTCTTTTTATGACAGTGAAATACGTACAACCCATACTTTTATAGCTAGCATGGCAGTGATAATCATAGCCAACGCGGTAGACAACACTAACAAACATATGAGTTTAACAGAACGGGTGTTTTTCTTACTGGTACAGTATGCCAGATATGATATTGACCACGTAATACATTTTTAACTTTCTCCTGTCAGCTCTCACTCTCAGAGGAGGGGTGAGCAACCAGGAGGAGAATGGAGACGGACGAAGGAAGAGAGTCATCCGGGCCAGTACAAATCAAGAGTTAGAGACGTGGGAGAGGATGAGAGTCTTGAGCAACACGTCAAAGAAACCGTGCCAAGGGGAACATGCCAGACCATGTGTCCTGCCCGTGAGCTGCGGGACCGCGAGGCGCAAAACCGCCTTCATAGATTTGAGATTTTGGCAGGTAGTGAAAGAGATAAGAGGCCAAAGGGAGACCCTTTGCGTGCTGTCAAAGAGTACTCCAGACCAGCTGCAGGGAAAGACTCGACAAAGCCCACCGACCTCCGTCCACCTGCTGTGTTGATAAAAACGGTGTGTTACCTCATTGATGAAGTTGCTGCATCGCCGGATCTGAAGCCTTGGACTGAGGTGAGTGAGGGAGAACGGGGTTGGTTGTCACACCTACATTGTCTTCTCTGAAGACTAGGCAGTTTAACTTGAAGCGAGAGGACTTATCATGTTTTTCATGTCAAATGGTAAATAATCAGTTCATTGTCATTTTCTTCCAGGCTTTTACACAATGGGTTTATAACAAAACACTTATTACTATAAAAAGGTGTGGAGGGGAAGCTATAGTTTAGATCTCTATGAGCTAGCTAGCTTAGTAGTTATTATACGGTCTCTAGCCTTTATGTGAAATCACTCACTTCTAAGGAAAACATAATGGTAAAGTTTCATTTCCAAAACTAACACCTGCATCAGATTTAATCTGCTCATCCGTTTACCGTTAAAAAGGAGAGCTCACACCTTGAAGAGCTGTTGCACCAAATGGTTTGACATAAATCGCTCCAACACAAGAGTTGTCAATTGTGAAACAAGTTTGTTTTTCATGATTCCATGCTTCTTTCCTCTGAAGTAGTTTTATAATTTATTTCCCTCCTTTATCTAAAATAAATTGTTACTATCACAATTTTCTTGCTTTCTTTTAGTGTTTCTTAGAGCCAGAAAGTTGCCATTTTAAATGACTTTGTTTTGTGGCATGTCTGTGGTTTGCTTCATTTCTATTTTTGCCAGGGGTTGTAGTATTTACTATGGTTTTGCCAAGTCAGTCAGAAATACATTTTGCACAAGAGAGGCTTCAACTTGATACTACTAAAATGTTCACTCACAAGTGTAACTTTTGCATGGGGGCTCATCTGAAAACATCTGAATATTGTAAAAGGGGTCATTTAAAAAAATCAATTCAGAAACAAAAACTTTCATGTGTTTTTCACATGGAAAAATTGAATACTTAAAGCCTTTTTTGGCTTGATGATTGAGGCTCATAGCTTGTGCAAATCAGAAATTCAGGACCTTAAATTACAATCCGTAGATCCAAGATTTTCAAATTATTGTATGGCTTGTTTACATTTTACACAAGGTCCCAACTTTTGCTAAATTTACTTTCATTTGGATAGAGGACATTTGACCCAATGAGTAACAGTCCAGTTCTTTTACACCTTAGCCAGGGAAAGACGCTTCTAACGTCGTCTCTGTTCAGCAGTGGCTTGATAGCAGTACAGTTGTGGTCGCTTAATGCACTGAGATCCCCCTCAGTCCACTCCATGTGAAGCTCTCCAAAGTGTCTTGCATATTCACTGTACCCTTAAATAACGAAATATTGACTTTTTCCTATTTAAATGTGTACATACATACATAGATATGTTTAAATGTTGCTAATCATAAATGCATTAAAGTACATCTTCTCAATGTGTTTACTGTCTAATGTATTATTACTTGTCTTCCAGGTGTACAGCTTTGTCTTCGACCGACTGCGTGGTGTGAAACAGGACATGATCATCCAGAGAGTATCTGGGTTGGAGTGTGTGGCTGTCCTGGAGCCTACTGTGCGTTTTCTGATATATTCTTCTTACCGGCTCTGTGGTGAGCCTCTGAGGCTCTATGACCCACGCATTAATGACACACACCTTCAGGAGTATCTGAGCTGGCTGTTGGAATGCTACAAAACTGAAACAGGGCCGCTTCCAAACCAGGAGGAGTTCCAGGCTCTCAGTCTACTGTACAACTTGGGTTGGTTTTTATATAAAAGACTCTTCTTTGCTGTATTAGCATACCGGTCATGAAAGCATATCCATACACACAATGGTTAGCTGCTATGAACTTCCTGAGATGCACTGCCTACATTCTATCTTTGCTTGATGGCTATCATGCAGAATAGCTGCAATATTGCATACATTTCATTCAGACTCACTCAGTGGAAGGTGTCACACTATTAGTAATAAGTCATTGTGATTATCATCAGTACCCCTTGGATTTAAAATATGTTGAGGGGTTATTACAGCTTCATAAATGTGGTTTCTTCATCTCCTCCAGGTTCTGCTCGTGTCGCTCAACACATCATGGAGCTCCCTGAACGGCTGCGGGGCTCTCCTGCCATCACACTGGCTCTGTCCATCAACCGTGCCTTCTTGGAGAGAAACCCTGTACGCCTGCTGCGACTGTCACAAAGGTTGAACTTCCTGCAGAGCTGCGCTCTGCACCGTCATCTGGTGACGTGTCGCAGAGATTTGCTCCTCATATACAGTCATGGACACAACAGCCGCAACTGTCGCTTTCCTCTCGACAGAGTGGCTCAGCTCTTGTCGTTAGACGAGTCACTTGCAGCCCAGCTCTGTCAGACATATGGCGTGGAGGTTAACCAGGAAAACCAAGTGGTTTTCTCTAAAGCTGCTTTTACTGAGCCTCAACAAGAAAAACTACGCTGTCGACTTTTTCACAACATAGTAGCTGAAAAACAGAGAGACCTTACTGTTGGGGGGATCATTCATGGATGCTCTTGAGGAAAAGGTTTAAATTGCCGACAACAAAACGTACTTCTGTCACACCACAGTAAGCTCTAGCCTGTGGACACTTTGCTATGTGCAGCTGTCCACCTCTGTTATTCTTGGATTTGAGCTCTGAGGCTTTGTTTTAACCTTGAAAAGCTAAGCTTATATTAAAAACCACATTCTACCTTGGAGATGCTGGTTAAATTGTAATCTTCCCATTTTAGCTGTGGGTGTGCTTTTTCTTCTTCATCATGATGCTCATGGTGCCTGAACTCCTTTAAAGATGTGAAAAGCTTAATAATACTGGTTATTTTAATAAAATGAAAATGATTTGTTTTATTTGACAATTTGTTTGTGAAAGATTTCAGAAAACTTGTGCAAGTGTTGATTTATGATCATCAGTGCAGTACATCAAGGCATTTCAATAAATTCTATTTTTTTAAAGACTAATTTCCCTCTTTCATTTGCATTTAAACTCCTTTACCACAAGAGGGCAGCATATATCTGTACGCAACATGATTATACTCACACCAGAACAAAAATAAGAGCAGAATTCAGATAAACCTGAAGAAGTTTTTATCTTCGTTTAGGCTGCGTCTGAAGGTTTTATTTTGATGATCTGGTGCTGTTTCCTGCGCTTTAATGAAGTATGTGTGACGAGGAGACGTTCCGAGATGTATACCAAACCAGAAGTATGTGAGCTGTGCAGGTAATTTATGATGGTTTCAGCTAGACACTGGGGTTAGTCATGCTCTCGCTGCACAGAAGTGAGAGGAGGAATTGACGTGAATGAAGTGGAGCCTGACGCCGATCGCCTCCTGATTCGCTGCTGCAGGAGCGGAAAAACAGATCTGGAGACTTGAAAGAGATCACCAGGAACACTTGGGGAAACGAGAGTTTCACGGATTTCACTTGTCAAACATTGCTTTTCTGTGACATTTCTGCTCGCTGAAGTGGGAGGACGCTTACAATTTGTAATGCTGAAATATGAGAGAACGGAACCGGGGCGGGTGAAGGCACATGGGAGAGGACTGTCCGTGTACTCTGGGCTCTAAGAGGAGAAAAAACACACGATTTACTTGGAACTGTATTTGCCGAAGAGGGATGATTACACAAAGTTGATCTTACGCTCCGGACGAAGCTCTGTACACCCACCACGTTAACCAACCTCAATGGATAGATAGACTTATTGAGCTGTAGATACAGACTGTTAAAGTTTCATTTAACTTTTCCAGCTGAGTTGGAAGATCCAGCCTCATCCAGAGGGGAGAGCCGATATCCAGCATTATCTCGGCTACTGAGGCCAAAATGTTGCGGTTGTCTCTGACAGCATTGAGTCTCTCATGGACTTTGTTCATCTGCAACGTGAGCAGAACTTGTGCACAAGACAGACAGTAAGTAGCATACGTTGCATGCGTTTTCTTTGAAGGCTGGTGCGATGCTTTAAACCCACAACAAGCACTTCCGATACTCTCAAACAGAAGTTGGATTATATGAAAGCACCAGTTCAGCGACACAGTTTTAATGGGGTTGAAAAGTCAGTGATTATTCCGTGTGTGCAAAAACTTTAATTTTCAACTTAAAAACAACCAACATGATCATTAATTTCCTTGTTCTTAATGCTCAACTTGAACTTTGAGATTGAATGTGGTTACAATTACGATGCATCGCATCCTTCAGTGTTTGTCAGGGGTTCAGAGTCATTAGACCTGAGAACAGTCAATAAAAGGCATGTTTTGATTGATCTGATTTTATTGTGAAAGGCCATGGGCTGGGGTATGTGCAGCATTTTCATAAGTTTTCTCGTGTTACTTAAGATAATGATGGATATTTAAGGTAACTTTGTATGTTAGGCGTTAGAGCATTTCATTCTGTTAATTCTCCACACTCAGAAGCAAAGAGGTGAAACTGACTTTTGTCTCTTTGGTGCCATCGGTCAGACTGCTGTCAGCTGCTTGGGAGCTTAATCCTGACCTGACAGTTGTGATTATAGTGAGAAGTTGTCAACATTTCTTGCAGGAAGTCAAGGCTAAAGGAATCAGTGACAACTTGAGTTTTCATACCCAGAATGGTGTGTAAGCTTGATTTTTTTTGTTAATTAAGTGTTAAGCAGGTAGGCTGAGGGTGGAAAAGCACAAGAACATAAAACCATGTGACTGAACTAAAAATGAACTTACAGAAGAAAACACAAATCCTCCTCAGGCTCTGACCAGCTCTTAGCTGAGGACAAAAGTTGGCCAAAAAAACAAGGAGAACTTTAGTACATCAAGACATGTGACTGAAATAAGCACGGTCTCCACCACCTGATCCAGGCTCATCCAAGAGCTGGTTAAACTCACTGTAGATCAAACGCACAAAGTCAATTTCCTCCTATTATCTTCCTTCTCCTGAAGTCTTATTTTTCAGGGGATTTTCTCATGACTTTCTCTCTCAGGAACTGCAGTTGCCTCTGGCTGAAATGCTGTAGTGCTGTAATGCCAACCACCTGATCCTTCTCTCAGGCATGCAATTGGGTTTGTGCTCAGGGCTTTGCTCATTACTAATTTGAGTGATCTTCAGTTAAGTGTGCAGGGAGTGAGCAGGCCTCTGTGCCTCAAAAACGAGAGCCAGGAATGACATGGTTAATATGATTGATATTTTCTCAAATATGTGCAACCTTACAAATATAATCAACCAATCAATAAGAGACCGAATTAAACTTAGCTCTTCAATCAATTCATACAAACCATTTCTATTTATATAGTTGCAAATCACAACAAAACTTATCTCGTGACACTTCAGACTCATTAGCCTTCTGCCTAGGTAGTCCTACCGTATCATGACTAACAACAGCACCCACTATTCTTTCTTTGCTACCTGAAAGCCACATCCCCTCTGCACCAGAAGATACATTCTTTCATCCAAATAAAACTTCAATTGGGCTTTTTTCCAGACCTTTGATAAGCATCAAAGAATGACCTTTGCTCTGTGACCTCAGTGACAGGCCCCCTTCCCTCAATTAAATGTCAGAGTGACTGTGTGGAATCTCGGTCGTTATTTTTCAAAACAGACGCCAAGGTTCTGTCAGAGGTGCCGGACCACCCAAAGAGAACACTCGCGCCGAAAGCTCATTGGCCAACAGGTACTGTGTCCCTGGTAACCATTGCAATTAAACCTGATCCTGACGCACAAATCCATGTGGAATGTCCCTGTTTGTATGTGTTTTTGCTGCGTATGCGGATGTGCGTACAGCTCAGGGAGAAAGTGAGTAACAGCAAGTGATATATGAGTGCACCCTAAGTTATGAACTCGTCCAAAACAATATTATAATCACATCACATCAGTAATAGTGTGCAGCAACGAGGAAATGTGTATGAGAGCAGCCATAGCTCATGCAGAGCTGTGATGCACTTAGGTTATGTCACGTGCATTTGTCCTCTCACCTCTGACTTCTCTTTATCTCCTGCTACCAACTCAATCTCAACCACTTCTACTCCTTTTTGTCTTCTCTGTGTTCTCTGATGTTCATGACGTCAATATCGACCTCCACCCTTTTCACCTCTCAGGGGTTATCTGGTCGCTGCCCCCTCTGTGTTCCGAGCAGGCGTGGAGGAGAGTGTGAGCGTAACCATCTTTAATGCAAAAGCTGAAACACGCGTCCAGGTGCAGCTGGTGGTGAAGGGGCAGGCGGTCGCCCACAGCCATGGCTCAGTGCTCGGTGAGAAGAAACTCTTGATCTTAAATTACACTGGCACAATGCGTCACTTTTTAGGAAGAAAAACTTGCGCTGACAAGTTGTGATTCGAGACACCCCTCTCCGCTGTGTGATATATGAAAGGATGTTGAGATCACACAGGCAATCATATTTCAAAGAACACCCACAAAGAGAGCAGTGCTGTGTTCTCCTGACCGGCTATGGCTTTCATAGGCATTATCTGTGATTGGAGGCATCGGTTCAGCCTATCCCATCAGCCACTTAGTGTACACAGTGTGTGATTTGTTTGACAGCACCGTTAATAGAAGGTCCTAGCTCTACCCCAGTGTGGTACTGACACAGGATGCAGCTGGATTTTTTTTTAACAAACCACCAAGCATGCTCAGCTGTAGTCTGATATCTCTCACAACCAGTGGACAATATTTAGTTGTTACAGATGTTTAAAAGCTTTGATTCAAGTATGCAAAAGAAATATAAAATACCTGTTATTAACTTATGTCCCCATCTCTTTTAGATAAAGGCACCATCAAACTAAAGGTGAGTCAAACTGTGTTGTTTATATAGCGGAGTACTAAAGTGCACGCAGGCTGCTTTCCAGAGATGTTGAGAGTGCATGGCACTATTAAATCGTGACAGCTGCACAGTAGTGAGATCCCTCTTGTTCGCTGTCCGCACATTCCTCAGGCAACATGCAAATCAACACTAACATTATTTGTAATGCAACATCTGCCTCTGCTCATTCATTGGGAATAAGGTAACAGCCTCAGTATAATACGCAACAGCTGTTGACGTGCATGTATGGTCCGCCGCCCCCGAAGGCTGGAATAGATCAATCTAGTATACACAACTTGATTCTTCCCCTCTGTCGCTTTCTCTCCTCTCTCTCCCCTCCCTGTAACCTCCGCCCTCATTCTCATGAAATACAGTAATGTGTAGTGTGCTGTGTTATAGCCTGGCATCTTTCTCCTGTGTTTGACTGAAGCTCTCTTCTTATGCTCTTCTCGTGTTTTAAAAAGTACAAATCAAGGTTAATAATTATGAACAGTTTACTGCAGCCTGAAGTAAACATTACATCCAAACATCTCAACTCAGCTCATCCAGCCCTGATCCTCTCTGTGTTTTATTTCGCCTGTGTGTGTGTGTGTGTGTGTGTGTGTGTGTGTGTGTGTGTGTGTGTGTGTGTGTGTGTGTGTGTGTGTTTGTATGCTACAAGGTTCCCTCTGGTTTAAGAGGCCAGGCTCACCTGAAGGTGTGGGGCAACCGTCACCTTACAGAGGGAGGCTACATCTTCCACAACTACACCACAGTCACCGTGGAGAGCAAGGGCACAGCTGTCTTCATCCAGACTGACAAACCCATCTACAAACCCAAACATAAAGGTTCCCTCTTTGTGCAACTGGTAGATTATTTGATAATCCCGGTTTAAAGGTGCATTTAAACTGGAGGATTAACATGATTTAAATGGACGGGATTGAGTGATCCTAATCTTTGTTTTGTGGTAGCTTTCACCGTTAGGTAGTACATCAAACTACTTTAGACTCCCAGTTAACTCAGTTTGGTTAGTTTGATCCTGAGTAGGTCAAACATCCTTGATCAGAACATAAATTCTGTACCCATGAAGGTTTATTTGAATTTCACATCACTGTTTGTCTGCTTTGCCTTCAGTGCTCATCAACGTCTACACAGTCACCCCCAACCTGAGGCCAGTGAATGACAAGGCAAGTCAAAGTTTGTGCCTTTGTTTATTTATTTTTGACAGAGTATTTAGTACACGTATACTTCAGCATCTCCAATTGCCAGAATTCAGAGGAGGAACCTAGCCTGCAGTGAGTTCAGAGAAATGTACAGTTACCTATTTACAGGAGCCAGGCTCGAGTCATTTCTCCAGGAATGTCAGCAATGGCTCCAAATATACCAGGGAACTGTGCAGACAGACGGTTTATTGATGTTTGCAGCTATAAACGTCTGCTCTTGGTAAAAGGCAATACTCACTTTCACAGATGGATGATTGTTGCATAAGGCAGAAATGGTGAGAAACCTCAGGAGGACGCTCAGGATCTTTACTGGGCTTTGCATTGATATCATAACATCTTTTTGACTTCATCTTTTTTCTCTTTCTCTCTCTTTTTTTCCAGATCGAGGCATATGTTTTGGTGAGTGGAAGCCAGCAGGACCACCCAGGGAATAGTGGCAATTTTAGTTCCCAGCCTAGTGGGAGATTACAGAGCAGAAGTCAGAGCAGCTCACCTAGATAACAGGGTGCTCTTTGGAACAGTGCAAGGATAAACAACATGAAAGGAACCTCTTCTCTTCTCTTGTCTTCTCATGGCTTTGCATTTACTAGTGCCCTACAAACCCGCACACACAGTTTGTCCCTGCATCACACTTCCTATCCCTGATCATTTATTGCTTCTAAGAAATTTTTGGATGTTTGTCAGGCAAATAAAAAGCTGCAGCTTTTTCCTCAGAACGAAGTCTGTGTATGACTTATAGCTTCTGACAAGCAGATCAGTGTGTACCACCTGAGGAAAAGTTGTAAAAGTATTTTGACAGGGGCCAAGTCTGTAGGTCAAGTTCAGCTCATGATATGTTAGACTTGTGTCAGGACAACGTGGAAATGAATAAATAACAAAGAGAAGAGAACTTTCAAATGTGACATCTTAGCATTGATTTCTGAACTCAACATTTGCCCTCTCAGGATCCAAGAGGATCCAGGATGGTCCAGTGGAAAGGTCTAAAATCTATCTGCTGTGGTGAGTCACACTTTGTAAGAAAGAAAATGTTTAAAAAATTCATGTTTAACTTAAATAGAAGAAGTAGAGCTTCTCCCATTTCGGTCATGAACTGTAACTCTGTAATGATGTCTATGCTGCTCCATTATTATTATACCAACAGTGTATGCAGTGGTTCATATCTGCTTTATCAGAATCATGCATGACATTCAGGTTTTAAAGATGGTAACTAAATATTTGTCCCACAGGTGTCGTAAACATGAGCTTCCCTCTGTCTGACCAGCCCATGCTTGGAGAGTGGTTCATCTTTGTGGAGGTGCAGGGTCACACCTATAACAAGTCATTTGAAGTTCAGAAATATGGTGAGGCCCTGTGTATACTAGGTGTAGTACAGCATTGTTCATCAGGTGTAGTTTTTTGATTTTACTACTTTGCATGCACATTTTGTTCCGTTTGTATGTTTCAGGCTTTAACCTCAACATTCTAAAAACACCTGAATTTCCCCTCAGGGATTAATGAAGTACATTCTATTCTGTTCTGTTTCGTTCCGTTCCATCCCATCCCGTCCCTTACTGCTCCACTCCTCTCCACTCCACTCCACTCTTCTACTCTACTCTACTCTACTCTACTCTACTCTACTCTACTCTACTCTACTCTACTCTACTCTACTATGTTCTGTTCCATTCTATTCTATTCTATTCTATTCTATTCTATTCTATTTAATATGTTGACATGTCATCTACAATCTACAATCTGCAATTTCATTTAGCAGACGTCTTTTTCCAAAGCGATGTACAACACAAGCAAGAATTTAAACAAGAAGGAAAAACCTTATTAAGGGCGAATGTCATGATTAGTTTTTTTCAAAACCAGTACCATTTTAAGAGCTCCATTTTTTGTGAGATATGCATTTAATTTGATTATTCGTAACATGCTACACCGACGTGCCAGAAAGCCATTAATAAGCATAGCAACAAAAGTGCCCTAAAAACAAGAAAATGTAACAAAGGCAGCTTTCTATCATGTTCTTTACAGTGATGCCAAAGTTTGAGCTGGTGATTGATCCACCACAGTACATAAGTGATCTGAACTCATGTCAGCAGGCTTCTGTCAGGGCCAGGTAAGTCACCTAAAATCAGTCTTTGAACAAACCAAAGTTATCTTTGTCTTTTCAGGGGGCACCTTTGGTTCAGCTCATGATCAGTCATGCTGCTTTTAAATAGTTTCCGGAGTAATGGACAGTTGCTCCCTTTGTGGACGTCAGTATCTGACCTGTTGTTGTTGCACAGGTATACCTTTGGGAAACCAGTCACAGGGAAGCTGACAGTGAATATGACGGTGAATGGAGTGGGCTACTATCGTCATGAGATGGGCCATCCTGTCATGAAAACCATGGAGGTCAGTTTATTTCTATCTAATAAAAAGATTTCTTCACACTTCTTGTTCATTTATGAGCTAGCACTGACATTAGCTTATTGATGGTGTTTTTAATTGTGTCACTTTTTTTTGTTGATGCTGAATTTCTGCCAACACCAAAACACTGTTATTATTGTACATACAAGGCTCGTAGTGGTTATTATGTGTGATTCAAACCTTGACAGTAGAATTATACTCTGCAGACTCAATAAGAAATCGTTCCTCTGCTGCTTTCAGATCAAAGGCTCTGCTAACTTCAGCCTGTGTGTCAAAGACATGATGCCTTTGGATGTAGCTGATCACTTCAGGGGCACTGTGAGCATTTGGGCATCAGTGACCAGTGTAGACGGGAGCAGGCAAACCACGTTTGATGATTCAACTCCCGTCCATAAACAGCTGATAGACATTAAGTACTCAAAGGACACGCGTAAACAGTTCAAGCCTGGTCTGCCGTACAAAGGGAAGGTGAGGTTTTTGACACTATATGCACAAACCAAAGTAGAACATCATGCCACACTTAATATTTCCAGCTGTAGATACATTTGGCCAAATATCTTAATATTTATTCAGTTTTCTGCTTACTGTTTGTTGACCTTCTCCCCTTAGATTGAGGTGACTTACCCTGATGGGAGCCCTGCTGATGGTGTAAAGGTGCGAGTCAAGGCGGAGCTGACTCCCAAGGACAATGTCTACACCAGCGAGCTGATCTCTAAGGACGGCCAGGCCATCTTTGAAATCCCCTCCATCCCTACTGCTGCCCAGTATGTGTGGTTAGAGGTCAGTGACTGTAGTAGTGGTAATAAGAGGTTCATTTTTGGCGTATCTTACTGGACTTTAACAGTTTTAATTTCTTTTTTCATAGACCAAAGTGACATCTATTGACGGAAAGACAGTAGGAGACCAGTACCTGCCCAGCTACCTGTCCATCAGTAGCTGGTACTCCCCCAGTAGATGTCACATCCAGATTCAGAGCCCAAGCGCTCCACTTAAGGTAAGTACTGCCCTCCTTTTGGTAGAATTGTAAGCAAAAACCTGTTAATTAAACCTATTATGTTTAGCATTACTCTAACACAACAATATCGTTTTCAGTTTTAGTGCATTTGCATCTTTCCGTGTGCATAGGTTGGCCAAGAAGCAGAAGTTGCTCTGAAATCCACCTGTCCCTGTAACTTCACTCTGCACTATGAGGTGACATCCAGGGGCAACATCATCCTGTCAGGCCAACAATCAGCCAACATGACGGCCTCGCACCGAGGGAAAAGAGCTACAGTCATTTTTGACAAAAACATTCACGCCACCCAGCTGCCTCCCTCTGCCTCTGGTAAACATGTTTCTGTGTTTTGTCATTTTAATGGATACAAGGTGCACTTCCAGGATGTCTGCTGTGTTTGTTTTCTTCACAGAGTCATGTGCTAGAAGTTGAAATATTAAGCACTATGTCAGACCAGCTCTTTGTTCAATGATGTCTTAAATGTCTCAACAATCAGAAACCATGTGTCCACCCCTTGTTCCATCGCTCTGCCAGGTATTGCAGGCTCCTCCTCTCAGGCTGAGATGGACAGCTGTGTGTCATATCTGCATTTCCCAGTTAGCCACAGCATGGCACCCCTTAGCCGTCTTCTGGTGTACTACGTGAGGGAAAACGGTGAAGGTGTCACAGACAGTCTGCAAGTCCCTATTCAGCCTGCCTTTGAGAACCAGGTTAGCCTCGTCTTGAAACATAAAGCTTCACTACACATAGTAGAAATAGTCTTAATCTCTGCTTTGTCTTGCCTATCCAGGAGTGTTGTAATATAAGTAAAAAGAATGAACTGTGTCCTTTTTTTTTAAATTTAACTTTAATAAAGAAGAGTGTTTGCCTTTGCCTATAATTAAAAACGTAGAACCTGGGATAACAGGGTTCCTTTTCCAAACATTTATGCTGGAAATAAGTTTGTTATTACAAAAGTTAATGTTTATGTAATAATTATTACATTAATACATTATGGAGGTGAGCCTAAGTGTCCATGCACGAGCTCTGTCCACAGTGTAATGTCTGTAAACAAACAGCTGTGTTGGCCTGGGAGAGCTCCCTAGTTCCTGCCTGCATTAGGTGGAGTTAACTCCCTGAAGTATTTACAGCTCCCTGGTATGCCATTACAACACTTTCTCTCTCTCTCTCTCTCTCTCTTTCTCTCTCTCTTTCTGTGTGTGTGTGTGTGAGTGTGGAGAAGTGGGTTGTGAGAGCATGATTAGACAGAGGCCATGCAGGCTTCAGGCAGATGAGTGGGGTCGTGACAGGAGAGGATGACAGGTTACAGAGTGGTGAAAGGAGGGCAGCGGAACCGATTAACGGGGCTAATTTGTGACTGTGTGCTGTTGAAGTTCGAATGTGTGAAAGTTTACGGCCGACTCTCACCATTCCTCCTCCTTTTAAAGCCTGTAGTTTTCCACTCTGTCTTCATGTTCCTCACCATGTCTTTATGTTTAGAGCTATAGGGTTAATATTCCTCCACTGTGTACGATACAGACTTGCTACCAATGAAAGATCAAGCAACACTGCCAACTAGTGCTGAAACATTTAGCTATGAATTTCATGAGCAGATTGTCAGAAAAGAATGAACAAGAGCAAAAATCCCAAAATGCAATTCCTGCTTTCTAGATAAAGCTTTTGCAGCTCAGAGTTGTAGAGATTTTTGACTGTAACTGTCAGACAAAAAGATGTGACTCAATCATGATATCCATGACATTTTCACACTTAACCAACATGATACTGATGTTATTATCGTTGATTAATAAGAAAGTTTAAAAAGTGATGGCTGCATGCCTTTGCTAATGTTGTGGTTATTTCTTTTTAGGTGTCCATTACTCAGTCAACCAACAAGTCCATGCCAGGGGACCCCATCACGCTGCACGTCCGGGGGGAAAAAGGCTCCTGCGTGTGTGTAGCTACTGTGGATAAAAGCCTATATCTATTAAAACCTGACTTTCAGATCAGTCCAGACAAGGTTAGTCCATATTTCCTTTTTCACCATAATGTCATGTTCCTGTTATGAAAGGTTTATCGTTGAAGTGCTGTAGTTTATTTTTAAACTCATAAGAAAGTTTCCCATTCCTCTCTAAGTATATATTTTTTCATATTCTTAAGCAGTAAACAGTCATGACTGTAGTGTGGAAAAAATGTTAAAGCAGAAAGTCAAAATATATAAAAGTACATCTCCTCTTCTACAACCAAGCATTGTTTGAGTGCTTCCATAAATACATTCTCCCGGTGCAGGTGTTTAAAGAGCTGGCAGAGTTTGACGTTTCTGATGCGTTCGGCATCCCTAAAGATGACGGACACTTCTGGTGGCCTGGACTATCCTCAAAAAGACGCAGGCGCTCCTCTGTGTTCCCCTGGCACTGGGACATCACAAAGGATGCACGCTTCGCTTTCACTGTGAGAACACATACTTGAATAAAAAACTCACAGCGATGACACAGAGATAGAAAATAATGGTAATAATACTGTGTGTGTGTGTGTGTGTGTGTGTGTGTGTGTGTGTGTGTGTGTGTGTGTGTGCGTGTGTTTCCTCTGTATGTTGAACTCAGGAAACAGGGCTGGTTGTGATGACAGATATGGTGAGTTTAAACCACCGGCAGAGTGGGGGCATGTACACAGATGAGGCCGTTCCAGCTTTCCAGCCGCACAGCTCCACCTTAGTGGCTGCCATGCACTCTCGCCCCACAGTCAGGTAAGGGATCTGTAACAGGTAAAAAAATAAAGTTTCTTACTAAAAATCTAAATTTTATAAAGTTCATTTTCTATTTAAGTAACGTCTGTACCAATAGGAAGATAGCTGTTTTTGAATGTGCTACTACTGAAACTACCCTGACACTTGTTTGATTACATTCATTGTGAGTGGACCACACACAGCTATGTAGGGAGGTTCTCTTCTGACAACAATGGGTTGAAAAACAAACCCATTGGAGAGCAGTAATTTCCTAATACTCAGAGGAATCATTATGTTCTGGTAATACACATTTCAGTATTTGTCATGCTTGGGTTGAGCAAGGTCCTTAAAATGAGTAATGGACAAGCTGAGGAAAACATGACAAAAGAAATTAGCTTTGTTGTTTTGTCCTTGCTTTAGATCTACATTCCTCATTGCCACGAATACCTCTTACTCTGGTGATAAACATTAAACACATGACGTGACTCAGAGATTGTCAGTGTGGGATTCAGGATAATACATTTTCCAATTAAGATGTTGTTTTTATTGTGAGCAGCTGAGGCCTTTTATTGATGTCAGCTTGTGTTTTGGTTGCAGAGCAGAGAAGCGGAGGCGAACATTTTTCCCAGAGACTTGGGTGTGGCACTGCCTCAATGTCAGGTATTTTAACTTTTATATAAATATTTTCCTGTCTGTGTTTGTGTGTGTGTGTGTGAATGTTTGTGTTTGGGCATGTGCATGTTGCATGCCAGAGGGTAGGAGTATCAGGTACAGCTGATTGTCTGTAATTATGTCGGATTTAACAACAGTCTTAAGTGTTTAGGAGTGAGAGAAATGTAGAAATGAAGTAAACAGAGGAGGGGAAAGTCAAATCTTTGGATACCTGTAAAGAAGACAAAGAAACAAAAACATTAAGAGAAACAATGATGTGGTATATAAGGAGCAGAATAACAGGTAATAGAAAAATCAGTGTCACAACTCTTACTTTGTATTAAAGGATTTTCTAAGAAGATACTAAAGATCTATAAGAAGATGAAATGTTAGGGTTATCAAAAAAGAAGTCAGGGGAAGGTCAGAGATGCTAGAAAGATGGGAGAAAAAAAATGCAAGTGGGACTTCTATGTTGGGGAAATCACTCCAGCAGTCGCCAGCATCCCCCCTCTCTGGGTGTGAATGTGCTCCATTTAACTTGGGTGATCTTGGAACAAACAGTCGCCCTCTCAGCAGCTCCTTCTATTCATTGTACGCCAGAATAAATGAACTGCCCATAGATTTCCATATGCTTGATTCCTTTGGATGGGACCTCAGCTGTGCCTTATTTCCTGTCAAGTGAAAAGCTCTGATTTCCCTTAAATGTCTACTAAAGTGGGGTTTGGGCAAGTTTGATCAAAAGAAAGTGCTTACATGGGGTTTTCGAGTTTATTATGCCCTTTGACAGATTTCCAAGACCAACACTAAAAAAGTGTTGCCAGTAATGATCTTAGCTCCTTTGAACCAAAGAAACAGATCAGGTCAACACCTGACTGTCCATTTTAAAGTGTTTGCTGTAGTTTCATTAGTGCAGGTGCTGGTGTTGACACAGGTGTTAGTAAAAAGAGTAATCCACAGTGATTCATCAAGCCTGTCCTTGTAGTTCAGGCTTTTTATTGCATGTGTTGTGAAAAAAGCTATAAAAACAAGCTTCTTATTTCACTGTCCAGATGAGTAAACTTGTATGTTGAAATTTGTCATTCCCAGCTCTGACACCGGGGAAGCTGAACTTCAGCTGGATGTTCCAGATTCAATCACCACCTGGGTGACAGAAGCTATTGGCCTGTCTGAGGAAAATGGTCTGGGTATAGCAAAGAGAGCAGAGCTTCGTACATTTAAGTCCTTCTTTGTTGACTTCACATTACCCTACAGTTTAATCAGAGGAGAGCAGACTAAAGTCCCCCTCACTGTCTACAACTACCTACCAACCTGTGCTGAGGTAAGATGATGAATCAGATGGCAGATAGTCACAAAACAAATTGATTTTAACTAGTTAGGCATATATGGTGCATAACCATGCAAACAGAAAACATTTGATCTGTTTTCCACATTTCTTTGTTGCCACAAGACCTCTGAGGTGACTAAGCCAGGGTACTGACTGTACCAGCGGCAGCAGATTCATATAGGAAACAGCAAAATGTGCACAAAGGGGGTCATATTTCCTACCAAACAGCTATGTAAATGAAGTATTTAAGGACATCTTTGTCTCTTTCTGGATTGGCCTATTCTGTTACCTACCAGTCGCTTTCGCTACTACTTTAGAGGTTGCGGACGAAAAGTTTGGAAACCCCTGTGTAAAACATATGGGATGTTAAAAGTAATATTCTCACCCAAATTGTCTCTGCCAGTTGATACACGCTGTAAATTTATTCCAAAGTGAATATTTTACAAGGTTGTTGTGTGATCTGGCCAACCTGCTCACAAGCATAAACAAGCTAAGGGCTGAGGAGATTCAAATAAGTAGTCAGGGAGGGTTGAACTCAAGAATCAATAATCAATAAGAAAATGCGTTCTTTAATTTAGTGGAGTCTCAGCTAAATCTATTCTGTAATGTGACTGGATAACTTCTGCAAAAGGCCTAATCATGTAAGTCACTGTGAAGGTCTGGAAGTTTGGGTATTTTGCATGTAGTAGAACCTGTCGGATGCCAAAACACTGTAATAAAAGACAAAGGCCTTGTTATGGAGTAACAGCAGGTAGGAAGGCTGAGGGGTATTCAGTGATTAGAAGTGGTGGCCAAAGGAAGCACAGGATTGTAATGTGGAGATTAACCCAGAAGTACAGTATGTTTCAGTGCTTACTTTGAAAAGCCCTCTAAACTCTATTTTGGCTTTAAATGGGACCATCCTGCGCTCCACACAGATGACATCATGATGTTTGCAGATGAGCCTGTTAAATGGCCTGTGCGTGTGTTGCCCTGATGTCATGTTAGGTGAACATGCAAACCGGCATAGCCCTTCCTTTGATGTTCACCCTGGCAACATGTGATTCCTATATTTTCTGCTCTGTTATTTACGACTTGTGGCGTGTGGATGGAGAACAGTAAAAAGATCACTCCGCATTACCAAGCCCTCTGTGAAAATTGGATGATCAGTGGAACTTAATCCTTCAGGGAGCTTGAGAAGCATGAGTCAGACAGCATGGAAAATTCGCAATGTGATTTAAAAATTCTCCATCGCTTTGAGAGCTTTGAGGAGAACACGCTATATGAGGGAGGGGCGTGCCACGAGAAATGATGTCATTGTGGTCTGTCAGAGGAGATCAATTGCCTCTGATTTATCTCCTCTTTTCCTCTTCTCTCCTTTCCTTTCACAGGTTCATGTTAAAGTCTCAGTTCCGAAAGGTATTAAATTTGTGGGCCACCCTGGGAAGCACCATCTTACCAGAAAGAAATGTGTTGCCCCTGGAGAAGCTACACCAACATCCATTGTGCTGTCTTTCACTGAACTGGGCTTTGCCAACATCACAGGTAACAAAGAATAAATTGAGTGAACAATTTTATCCAGGATGACTAAAGATGCTAACGGATTTCTCTGTCAGGAATTAGTGTTTCTAAACTCTTTAATGGGCAGGTTTGATTTTCTATAATAGATGTCCAAAGTTTTGCCGCAAGTCATGACACTACAAGGGCAAAACAAGACATGGCTTATTTTAGTAAAATTTGATACTTTCTGTTACATTGTTGGTGCAGCTTTTATCTCCAATAGGATATCAAGTAAGTAAATCTACTTTAAAAATCCAGAAACAATTATTTGGATGTTCCACATTTACATTTGCAAAATCAAAAAGGAAAGTGCCTTTATGGTAAGGAATTTCTTGTAAACAATAAAACGTTAATTCTACTATATCATAAAAAAGCATCATTGGACTTATTAGATGCCCTGACATTTTAAAAAACAGAAACCTTTGATGGGGACAGAGGTGCCCTCAGTGGGGTGCCTCATGAAAAAGGCAAGTTTTTGACTTGATAGAGCTCTGCTGGCCAAGGAGCTGAGATGTGTGTGATCTGGTCACTCACCCAGAGTTACGAACAGTCCCCTCCGGAGCACATGTGAGAACAAAGCTGGCCAGCAGTGGGGGAGCAACCAGAGCTGTACTGTGACACTCAGTGGCATGTTGATGAGCTTGCAGGTCACCAGCGGTCAATGGGCCCCCCATGGCCCCACTCCTAGTCCTCTGGCCCCTTGCGTTTCCCTTTCAGTACACACACACAAAGAGACGCCACTGGCACAGGGCCACGTTTCCAATGTGCTCCACAGCAAGTGGACTAGGAGTCCTCAGACAGCCATGTTTGTCCTGTACAACTCATGATGATGTTCATACACATATAAGAGATATGGACTCAACCAGGTGTTGCCATTTATACTTGGCAGACTGTCCCCAAATGGCTTGACAATTTGCAAATGTGATGATTAAATTGCTCCATAGAGAGACTTACTAATATTTTCTAAGGATAAAACTCATTTTCTAGATTGGCTAAAGTCAAACATCCATAACCTGTAAAAAAAAAAAAAAGTGTCACAACCACAGAATCACTTTAAGCAGACAGATTTATTGGTATCAACCTTGCATGGCATAGCTTCCAATCAGCTCTATTGGAACGAGTTAAGTCTTAATTTCATCTTAATTATTATTAATTATATGTAAAAGACATACTGGGTTTGGATGTGAAACGTAACTCAAAAATTAATTTGGAGATTACAAGATGAAGAAAAAAAACTGTCCTGGATTTTGAAAATAATGCCACTTCCTTGATTTTACCATTTGCTGTTGATCAAGGGGAAACCTTGTACAACTGAAAGAGGGGGCACCGTAGATAAATGTAGGCAACAAAGCTAATTCTGCTCCCTGTTGTTTAAATAGCACGTGCCATCGCCTACAGTGAACCGAGCTGCTGTTCAGATGGACTCCAGTCGGGCAAAACAGGCAATGACATTGATGAAAAAAGGACCCCGATTGGCCTGGACTATGTCCGCAGGACTGTCCAAGTGGAAGTAAGAGAACTGATTTTTATCATTGATGACTGATATAAAAGACTACTCTATACATATTTCACTAAACATTAAGTGTTGAATTTTGTTACAACAGCCCATCCAAACATTTACCTTTTTTTCTCCTTTGGCTGGCTGTCTCTTCTTCACACTCTCTTTTAGCCAGAAGGTCTGCCCAGAGAGTACACCTACAGTGTCTTCTTCTGTCCCAATGGTCAGTGCAGATGTACTTATTTCCTCCAAATCAGAGATCATAGTTTTATTGTACCCTCTCTTATTAAGTTAGAATTTATCTTAGTGGTAGTTTATCAAGACTCAGTTTCACAAAACCTGATTTTCTTAACATCCATTCTCAGAGAGGATCCACATTTCCACCCCCAACAAGTATGAGTATCAGTATGTGAAAAAGCCGGCCAAGATGAACCAGTTCCAGGTGGCGGTGAAGACCCACAACGATGCCCATTTTGCCCTCTCAGCCAGCCCCCATGACAGTGCGGAGATGCTGGAGATTGTTCTCGGAGGAAGGCAAAACACTCGTTCATGGATTTCTGTGGGCAAGATGGGTGATCCTGTGGTCAGTGCCGCTACACCAGGCATCCTCTCCTGGGATGAGTTCCGCAGCTTTTGGATTAGTTGGAAGGGAGGTGTGGTACAGGTAAGAAGCTAAATAAATTGTTGAAGAAAGAAAAGTTTTTATCTTGAAAATGTACAGATGAACACTCAAAATGTGAAATAGATTGAACTTATGCATGTGTGCTCAAACACAATTCAAGGTATGTAATTCATCAAACAATAGGATATGTGGATTGGAAGGACTGGCGCTGGCACTTCCTTAAAGTCAAGCTTAAAAGGCTTGTTAGAGCTTGATTTATATCAGTGACCCAAAATGTAATAACTGGTTGACAATGTAACAAAAGCTCTGAGCCTAAAATGTAATAAAATGCAACATGTAATAACTGACCAAAAATGTAACAAGTTTTTGTTACATTTTAGGTCATGGTTACATATGAGGCTCTAACAAAGCTAATGTCACTGAGGACACTCAGTGATCCATCCTTGAGGGACACGCTGCTCCCCAGCCCCTGTTTTAGCATCACAGCTTTCAACATACTAAAGAAGCTGAGAGCCTTGATGTGACAGCCCGCTTTTTTTAATTGTGTGTTTTTGTATTACATGTGCTGTTTAACTCAGCTTTGGTTTACTGTGATTATGCAAAGGAATATAATCTATACAGCCCTCTTTTTGTCTGTGATTCTTTGTGGGAGCCAGGAGTCATCAATTAACGTCTTTTTTGTGAATTGTTGTAATTTTTCTGAATCTTCCATTGCAATCGTTGTATGAAGAAAGAACACAAACTAATGCTCTCTTAAATCTAACTTTTCTTTCCAGGTGGGCCACGGTTTACATCCATCCAATGAATCAATCATCCTTCAGTGGGCAGGCCAGTTTCCTGGACAGGTTTGACTTTTTGTGTCATTAAGAGCATGGATTTGCAGGATTTGAACTTTAAAGATCAGTCAAATAACATTTTGTTTGCCCATCCAGGTGCGCCACATTGGCTTCTCAACAGGCTGGGGCTCAGTTGGGGAGTTTAAGATTTGGAGAAAAGAGGACTCTGATGAGAACCACAATGAGGCATTCACTCTGGGGGTTCCACACAACATGGTGCCTGGATCTGAGAGAGCCACTGTATTTATGATTGGTAAGCTTTTTTTGTGTTGGCATCCATTTAAATTAAAGGTGAATGGAAAGCGTACATAGATTTTAAATGTGTTTGAAATATACTTGTGTGTGTCTGTGTGTACCTGTATTAGGGGATGTCATGGGTCCGACTCTCAATAACCTGGACAAGCTGTTGCGGCTCCCCTTTGGATGCGGGGAACAGAACATGATCCACTTTGCCCCCAACGTCTTTGTTCTGAAGTACCTGCAGAAGACCAGGCAGCTCAGCTCTGAGGTGGAGAATGAAGCAACTGATTACCTGCTGCAAGGTAAACAAAAAAAACCCCAAAACACTGAAACTCAACACCTGTGGTTTTCACAAAGCTTTCGCAGCCTGTGTCATAATATCAAAATATTTGTTAGACTAAAAATCAAGAGTATTAAGAAATGTTGGTTCATACAGTCTTTTTTACTTGTTTTATACGATCCTAATCTGTCACAACAATAACAAAAATGATGTAAGTGATGACATGTTTATTTTGAGGATGTGCTGCATTCACAGAATCTTGTTAACCCTTTAATTCAGAGCATATTATATTTGATACATGAGTTTTAAAGACCTGTATCTCATCAACATGATAAATATTTTCCTGAAAGTCTTGTTTGAAAATAAAAAAAAATGTACTCTACCCCCTTGAGGATAATCATACTGCGACAGGCAGCTGAAGTTGTATTTTGGCCCTTTTCAAAATGGCTGCTTTTGTGAAATCATTCACACACTTTTTTTTTCTAGGAAAGTCATTGCTAATTTTCAAGAAGTAGCAATAAGAATAACATCTAAATTGTTTGTCATTTTAAAAAGTTAGTATATTCTGCATTGGAAGAATGTATATTTACTAAAACCTTTACTAAAAAAGTTGCCAAAACTGCTCAATGTGTCAAATGCGATACACAAATATATCATAAACAAATGATCCAGCAATATTTTTTATGGATTTTGTTAAAAAGGTGAATAAATAGCTCAGCTCCAAAACATTAGAATTTTCTGGATATTTTTTGATGAGTCGGGCTTTACAGGGTTAACTTACCTTCAGTCAGCAAGCAGCCACTAAAGCAGAGGAAAGAAAAGGGTCAATTATGCTCTGAGAGTGTGCCCTGAATCTCAACAAGTCAAATCCCCCCGAGGCCTGACTGTGCACAAAGTGACTTAACGCTAAGCGGAAGAAATGTTTCCTAACTGTTGGCAAGTTGTGCGTTGTTGTTGGGGTTTCTGGAAACTACTGGCATGAGTTTTACTTTGGATAACAGATTTTGTTTGTGGAACCCAGGATATTACAGGAGCCTTGGTCTGGCTGGCAGTTAATACTTTGGATCACAGATTGGAACATGGATGTTGTTATTCAGATTTACTCGGACCAATTTTTTTTCCGCCTTCCTTGATTTCTTCGTTTACACCTTCAGAGACTTCCCTCACTTTTTCTTGCCTAAGTCTTTCTAGCCACTGTATATGAGGGACGGGCCAATCCTGCTGATCAGTGTGAAGGAGTTTTACTCAAGCCTTGACCTGGTGATAAAGACCAACTTTTTTAACAAAAATCTTGACGTAGATCATGAAACTGAAGCTACTGACAATCAGAATAGTTGGTCAACTTAGCCCCTTTGTTGAGAAAGCAGCTTGGGAATTGGTGCAAGGCCATATGACAACCCATGGTGCACACGCCAAGTTAACCTTGTCAAACTATACTGTGTTAGCTGTTGAATGGGAAGACTGGGCTGAAATAACAATCACTACAGCCAGTACTATGTCAGATAGACAGGGACATGTTGGTCATAGGGAGGTTTTTGGTTTTTTTTACCCCAACGATCTACTGTAATGGCACAAATAGACCACCCTGATTTTAAGGTGGACTTTTACAGCAAAGTAAAGGGCTGAAAATTTTCCAAATTTTCCACTTATACCAGCGTCAGAGTTTGGGTTAAAACAGTTGAATTATGTGGTAACGCTGACCCTGGCTGCATTGGTTCAGAGTCGTGTCTGTTCAGGCTCTTTGGTCTCTTTCTCAACAAAGGGGTCCAGAACAGCATCCTACAAGCAAAAAAATGCTTTTTCACAGCAGAAATAAACATGTTGACAGCCTGGTACAAAAAATGTCTCCTGTGTGAAAAGCTAATTCCTCTGACCGTACACGCTACGTTTTTAACTCAGCAGTTTAGAAGATATTAAGATTGTGAGTTTGTCCAATCAGAGGCACAGCTTAGCTGATTGGTCAGGAGGGCACCCTACATCTGTTAGTATGGAGGCTAAAAACCTACCTCATTTCCAATATGGCCCCTATCGACGATTTGCATCAAAACTCTGTTTCAGAAACAGATGGGTGACATCAAACTATGTCAGTTTATTATACAGTCCATACTAATACCTTATACAACCACACTTCAAAACAGACAAGCTATCTGTTAACTATCCTTCATTTCTTTTTCCATGCATGCAAAAACAAGCAAGAGCATCCACAAGCACTTGTGGTATTTTTGTACAGACTGTATGCCACCATTTGCATGTAGGTGATTGCACCCCCTTCAGAACTTTGCTAACTTGGTCACTGCATAAAAATAAGCAGGCCTTTTACTAAAAGCCAAGAAGCATTTCATGGTCAAGTAAATACTGCAAGTTCATGTGTGCTACTTTTCCAAACTTTTTGACATGTCTGAAGTATCTTTCAGGTATTGTAGGAGCCATGAAATTTATGGTTTATTTTTATATTTCAGGGTTTTTTGGGGAGGGTATTGTTTGCATATTATCTGGTGTTAGTTTGTTGTTTTGTTTGTTTGAGATAAAGCTTAATTTTGGGAACACATTGACTGGTGTATGGGTGGTCATATGGATAGGGGCGTAGATGAGGAGTGATTCCTTTTTAGGTCACCTGTTACCTTTTGTTTGGTGTGGATGAGAGAGGTAGGGTGAGCTGGGTCACCGTATTTTTTTGTTGTTTTCGTTGCTGTTTTTAAATATCATTTTTCATGTTACCATCAGTTTGTCATCAGTATATCATTATTTTCGTCAATAAAAAGTAAAACGACTTTTTTTTTTTTTTCGATTTGGGTCTTTTTTTGGGGGAGGGGAGATTGTCAGTGCATCAGCCAATACTGGGCCCTGCCTCAGCCTCACAGCGACTTGTTTGGGCTTTGAGGTCACTACAGGTATCAACCTCATGTTTCTCTCTGGTTTCCTGCATTGCTGTTATAGATCACAGTGAAAGCATAACCCATGTTTGCTTAACACTCTTCATGCCTCAGAGAGATGAAGGAAATATGTTTTTGATTCCCAGTTCCTCTCTGTCTATTTATCTCTGTTCATCGTTTGTGTACAAATGCATGTATCTATATTTTTTTAGTTTTTAGAGAGCAACCCTTATATAAATAATTCTTGTGAAACCTTTTTCATGTTTATAAGGTTGTTTGTATCAGCAGTTATTTTGAGAGATGGTTACATTGTTGCTTTTGGGAAATGTTGGATGTAAACTGCAACTTCAACACCAACAACAAGTAAATCTACATATGAAGATTACATTCAACGTTTTTTACTTTTTTATTGTCATCAAAACTCAACTGTCAAAACTTGACAGTCTCTGTCTTCTTTACTCTCATCCAGGCTACCAAAGACAGCTGACCTACAAAAGGCAGGATGGATCCTACAGTGCCTTTGGAGAGAGGGATTCCTCTGGCAGTATGTGGTAAGTGTTTGTGGGCGTAGCTGTTAAAAGTTTACTCAACTCATTCCAGCCAAACTACGAATAGCCAGAGCCACATTTTTTATTTATTTTTTTACTGGCAGAAACTTTGCTTGCCAAACAATGAAGTTTTTAAAAACATCTCAGTTTGATTTGTTCAAATGAATCTGTTCCGTTCAAATGGCTGGTGAGTGTTTATTTCCCGTTAAAACTCTGTGGGCAGACAAGGCAAGCAGAGCCATCTCCTGGTATTTATTAAACTGAAATCAATGCTCTCAGCGGGGCAGTCCACTGCTTGTACTGTGAGGCCTGTGCACAAAGTGCATACCTCTGGTTAATTTATGAGCTGAGGTGGGTATTATGATATTTAATAGAGCTAACACTGTGAAACAGCAGGTTATATGAACAGTTAAGTATCACAAACAAACTGCATAATTGGATCCCTGAGGTAGGCTAAGCTGTCAGGACTTATTTGCAGTTAATCAGAGTTCATATCTGTGGCACTGAGTGGACTCATGCTGCTTTTGCCCCACAGGGTAGCTCTTTATGCCTCTACCAGAGACAGTGATATAAGTTGTCTGGAGCTACTAGTACCTACTTTGACAGTGGAGTGTGGACAGTGGATAGCAGTGGAGTGTGTCTGTTAATGACTCATTACCTGGGTGTAATTGGTAACATTAAACTTAACTATAAACTAAACTAGCTCTGGAAACATTGGATGATGACATTTATAGGAAATGATGCAACAGGCAGTGTTTGAGTTGTCTTTGGCACCCAGGATTACATGTGTTGGATTTGGGCTCAACTGTGGTGGTGAACCTTCTACATCAGACACTTAATGAATCCATCAACAACATGTTTGTATCCAAAACAAGCCCAGCTTTTACTTTTGCCCCAGAGTTCATGAGGCATTTCAGGGCATTTACTACCTGCTTAGAAAGCACAGGCGATTCAGTGTTTATGTATTCAATCTTATGAAAATGTATCAAGGTGGCCAGATCCAGACGTACATTATAATGGCAAGAGATGGCAGTAATAGTTTGATGTGCATTTCCAGACTTTCTTGTCGCCCAGGCTGTCATCACTGCACAGGGTGCTGAAAGTTCACTGACCATGGGAGTGAATGTGATTTAATTTCTTTCACTAAAATGTCCAGAACAGCATGCAACTTTCAAACCCACAGAAACGCTGTATCATTAACTGTACCGTTTAATGTAATTGAGAAGAAATCGGACGCTGATCTGGAGTGACAGTGTTGGTGTTTTCTCCCTGGTTTGACCTGTCCCACCCATAGCAGTACAGACTAGAGGGAACATTGTTGGTTGTGGGTCTCTGCATACTTTCATAGCATTTTAATGCCAAACTTGTAAAGACTTTTAATGACCACACTCACTCTCTAACCACTGACCCAAAGTTTATCCCTTTGAGCAACTTCCCTGAACCTCATTTTTCTTGTTCCAAGATAAATTTTCAGTATTAGTTCCTCATTTCTTTAATTAAGGCTGTTAAACCTGAAATCACAAAAAAACGTCTTTTAACAAACGTGTCAAAGTGTCCTCCCTCCTTTCATCTTTTTAAGAGTGGGGCAGTTCTTCTTTCATTTCCCTGTCAGTCTCAGTCCTTGGCTCTACATGTTGAGGCTGGCATGGCATTTGTGTCTTCCCAAAGACTTATCTGACAGCATAAGCATGGTTGGGGGGCTGAATACCAGAGATTAAGAGAGCAGATATCTGCTGCTGTATTAACCTAATAGCTCTCAACAGCTCTTTGCCAAACTCCCAAGCCAATGTCTCTCTTTGTTCTTTGTAGCTTCGCTATGGAGCCATTTGGTAGTTTGTATTTGCTAAGGCAAAGCCTGGTTACCAAATATGAACTCATGCAGTCTGCAAAGTAATACTTTGAATTGAAAATTATAGAGGTTAACCAAACTGTTTAAAGACCAATGATCAGCAACGGCTCATGTATTGATGTCATGTTCCAGCTCAGCTGCAGTAGGAGCAGTAGCGTTTAACCCATTACTTCAATCCAGTTGCTTCAGAGCTCCTTCCTCTAACTTTTGTCATCTTACTAGAATGTGTTCATGTATTTTGTGTCAGTACTATCATAACTGAGTCAAAACTACACACAGTCAGTGATGCCATCAGAAAATACCATTATTGAGACGCCAATGTTGGGATATGTTTTTTTTATTGGCGACTTTGCGAATCTGATGGACTGCTAGCTGCTCAATAGTAAGTAGATCCATACCTGGTCCAAAATTGACCAGTCATTGGTCCACTCATGTCTACATTTTAATTGTCTCTTTCTCGACTCATGTCGAAACGTTTTAGAAAGTTCCATGACAACCTAACAGGTACTTTTTCTTTAGTACATGGTAACAAATCTTACCAATGAGGACATGTAATAACAACAGGAAGAGTGAGAAACATTTACTCCATTTCCAATAACTTTCTCCTTAAAGCTTACTAATGTAGGCTTTATCATGAAGCACACCCATGTGTTCAGATGTTCTTTTTGAACCATGGAGCTGGATAGGAGTAGCCCAGTGATAGGTTTTTGAAGAGGCAAGTAGGGAACAGCAGAAAGAAAGAAGGGGCGGAGGGGATCCTGAGAGGGAGACCCCAGCCAAGGGCTGAGTGCTGGAAGTCAGCTTCTAGTGCTTCCTTCCTTCCTCTAACTAAATCATTGTTACGCTTTCCAGTACCAGTATCCCTGGGGCCCGTCATTTAAAGCCAGCGACACAATATTACTTAACATTAAAAATTCCAACAGGCTTGTGGCTACATCCCTAGTTTTGTCTCAGTGGGGAAATAACATCCAGGTTCCAGCCGGGAAGATTTAATGTTTCGCTTTATGAGAGCGAGGGTCTTTTTTTCCCTGCACGATTCCCTCGGTGCTCTTTCCTGGATTCTGCTCTCACTTATGAGCTGTGTTGAGAAACTAGAGCATGACCTGTTTATTTATTTCCTCATTTCCATCTTGTCTTTTTTCATTTATGGTAAGCAGCTAGTCTCTTCCTATAAGTCAGTTGTGGTCAGAGGTGCTGTAATGGAATTCCTTGCTGTCACTGAGGGGTTGTTGGCCAAAGACTGCAGCTTTCGATTACTACCGGGAGGTCTGTTGTTTATGGATGAGTGTGTGTTTATTAGCTCAGCCGTGTCCCCCAGGGCTAACCTTGGCCTTTCTCTGTGGTTCCTCTGGTCCTTCTTCCTCATGGCCAACAAAAACCAATGCTCATAAACTTTCAGTTGTACTCCAAGGTTAGCCAGATTCACAACCTCTGTCCCTGGGATCCCAGTTTGTATAGATTACAGGATGTTTTTGGGGAATCTTTGACACAAACAGATTCTTTATGAATGTTGTAGAGATTTAACTTCTCAATGAAATGGCTTCTGCATCCTCTAGCAATGATAAAACTGCTGTGGCACTTAGCTGCTTCCTTCTTCTTAGATCTCTTTCAACAATTTGAGGTTTTTCTCCCTTTATCTTGAACAAAACACCCTCTACATTTTTCTCTATCACTGATGAAAGAATTACCTGATAGTTAAGTGTTCATTCGTCTGCTTGTTATACATGAGTGTTTGATATCTTATCACTTAACTTTTCCTCCTTTCTCTCCTCTGATCAGTCTTTTTCTCTCTCACCCCCTCTCTTCCTGTAGGTTGACAGCATTCGTGCTGAAGTCCTTTGCTCAGTCTCGGGGATTCATCTTCATTGACCCCGAGGAGCTTCGTGCTGCCAAATCCTGGCTCATCAAACACCAGCGAGATGATGGCTCCTTCCCCGCCATGGGACGCATCCTAAACAAAGATCTGCAGGTACATGCTTGTGCCTTGGTAGGGTTAAAGTCTTTGTAAACAACAATGATGGGCTTCATGAAGGAGCAATCCAAATGAAACAAGAGGTTTTCTTACCTTCCCTTAAACAATAACATCATACATTTTGTGGGCTTGTATGGTATTCCTGTGATGCTATGATTCTCTAAACTTTGGTTTAACCATGTTCATGTGTTGGGTATAAGATAACTCAGACCACCATCCAAGCAAGCTTAGGGAGATCTGGAAAAATAAAGACCCAAAGGAGATAAAAGTCCTTTATATTTACTCTTGGAGGTAAAACAGAGAGGCTCAGCATGGTGTAGTAAGACACACACTCCCTTGGCAGCCATTTTTAAACACAATGCAAACAGCTTGAAATGAACTGTAAGCTGATGTGTTCATGTCTTGTTCATAGGGTGGGATCCATGGGAAGATCTCCCTGACAGCTTATGTGGTAGCAGCTCTTCTGGAGACAGGAATAACTACAGAGGTAAGCAATCTAGTTGGATAACACACCTTTGTTTCTTTACATAATGACACACTGACCCAGTGGGCATATGAAAAAAAGAGTCAAGTGACATCTTTTTCCACTGTTGAAAAATACAGAAAACTGGTTTAAAAGTGAGCTTGGCAGCCTAAGTGTCTGTTCTTATACAATTTTATCTATTATTAGTTTAAAATGGCTCATTATGATGTTTCTTAAATCTTTGTAACAACATACAGGCCATAAAAAGCTGTTGTTTTGATTTCAGAATAAAAAATAAAACTTGTTGATATTGCATCTTTGAACAAGAGGTTTCAACAAAAGGTTGAGTATTAAGTAGAGAAATTTCATCACAATAATCATTTCCATCTTCATTTCACCCCTTAGTGAATATTAGACATATTGATTCTCAAACTGTATCTCAGCTGCTTGAAAACTGATTGAAATTATGTCTTGGATTTCCAGAACTGATTTCAACCTGTTTTCAACCTTTTATCATCATTGAAGTCCTTGTCAGCCCTCATTGGGTAAATGCTCAACCATTAAAGGAGGATAAAAAGAGGAGCACTCTCCAAACCCTGGATAGTGCAAAAGTGAAGCAAACTATTCCAGCAGCACCAAGTTTAACAGCTTCACTAGGTCATAATTGTAAAAATTAGAAAAACAGTGTTTTTTAATTTAGTAAGTATCACACGGGGTGCTGGTTTGATTTAAAACAAGTCCAATACCTCAAGACTATCTCTGCTACTGTTACTGAGCTCCAGTACTGTGCTGCAAGCTCGCAGGATGGTGAAAACTGATGGTACTAGAGAGAGCTTCACAGTTGCGCAGAAACTGCATGAAGTGGACTTGATTCAACACAGATAGTCTTCAAGTAGGAGAAAGTTTAAAACCTCTTCCCCTCGGCCAAACCTTTAAAAACATAAAAAAATATCTGACACACTGGTGCATGTTAGTATTAGGATTCTACTGTTCTTAAATTTCACTAAATTACAAGGTAAACCTGGTCCAAAAACAAACCATCCCATTAACTAGAGTAGTCAGAAGAAAGTAAACAGGTCACTTATCTACTTTGTCATCTGCAAAAGATGCAAAGGTTAAAAAAACAATTTAATGTCTGAGTTTTAAAGAGGATGCATTAATGAGTGCTAAGATCAAAAAGCACAAACCTAGTGTACTGCCTGTCCCACTTGC
The DNA here is from genome assembly GCA_030710495.1 of Labroides dimidiatus. Classification (NCBI taxonomy): domain Eukaryota; kingdom Metazoa; phylum Chordata; class Actinopteri; order Labriformes; family Labridae; genus Labroides; species Labroides dimidiatus. Next base: position 18,463,265 of record CM061146.1, on the reverse strand, counting down.
AGCACATACTCCTGCAGCTTGCCTACCAGCCTGTTGTGAATTTAAGCACAGGTCTTGTGAAGACCTATCTCTGCATTCCTGATAGCTGTGAAGATGGATGTGCTGGCAGTCAGCCTACTCATATTTGTTATGCCCCAGTACTTCTAATCTAATACCTAATCATGTCTTGGACAACATCAAACGATTTAGGCTGACGTGCTAAGACAATCAATGTCTGGAAAAGACACCTTGGTTACATTCCTTGCTATCTGCTTTCTGTTTTTATCTCTGTTGCACTGTTTTTCTCTTTTAGTTGGCGGAATATTTTTTTACTCTCTAACTTAAATAATCAAATACTGGCACCATAAAGGCTGTTCAATCAGTGAAAGACATGCGAAAAGGGGAAGTTACAACATAAATCCGGTAATGTTGTCCTCATGATGCATAGCCTGTTCTGGCGATATGACAGCCACTAAACCTCTGATTGTTTTTGCCTTTGATCTCCCCCTTTGTCCACATGGTTGACTCTTTATTTAGCATTTTCCCTCCCTGGCCCCTTCCCGTCCATCTGCCCTACTCCCTCTCCACTGCTCTCTCTCTCTCCCAAAGGTTTTTTTTTCCCAGGCTCACTTTTTTCAACTGATAAAAACTGAAAAGGTATCCCTCACATCAAAGCCGAGCCTTCAGCCCCCCTCCAATTTCACTTAATTAAAAGAGGACTGCTGCAATTATAGTGAGTGGCTCTAGAGGCCTATCATCTCACGGATGAGAGAGAAGGTCACATCTGCATTGGATGAAAGTCAACTTTAAACTTTTTAATGGCCAAAATGAAAGTTATTCAATAAATGCACCACAGCTCAGGAACAGTTGAAAACTGAAAGGGATGATGGGGCAACGATGGCCTATGTGTGTGTGTGTGTGTGTGTGTGTTTTTGTGTGTTTGTCAGGTGTGCAAAGGTAAGCCATAGTTCAGGTCATTTAAGAGGCATGTCTGATGATTCTGATGAGCAGATCTAGATGCTGCTGTAGAAAAGACAGACTGCTTAAAAAAAAGTTTGTGAAAAAGTAAACTGTGTATGCTTCATGCTTTGTTTGTAAAAGTATACTGTACAGGTTTTTGGTTGGATGAATTGGGGATTTGCTCATTTTGCAAGCAAGGCCCAAGTGGTGAGGGGAGGAACTGCATTTTTTTACAACTTCTCTTCTCGATTTTTTATCCATCTATCTTCTTTACCGCTCTTCTCTATTTGTCTTTTCAACTTTGTAACTTTTGTTTTATTCATTGAACAAATACAGCACCACTCACAAGTCTCAGCTTCGTCCGCTGAGATTTGCTCCTGCATACCTTGTACTTCCACTCAGTTACAGACTCAGAAACAGTTTCATAAACACACAATCAGGATTCAAAAAGTAACCTTTCGTTAAAGTAAACATCTGTCAAGCAAAACCATGATCATATATTTATTTATGTTCTGTATCTCTCTGCTCCAGGAAGAGAAGGTTGCAGTGGCCAAAGCCAAGGATTTCTTAGAGAGCAACACGTACTCTGCTGATGACCCTTACACCACAGCTCTGTCTGCGTACGCTTTGGCTCTGCTACGAAGCCCTTACGCTCCACTGGCTTTGCGGCGCCTCAATCACATGGCCATCACACAAGGTGAGGGTCCAGAGATCATGGCCATCCTGTATTAATTGTAGATTCACAGATGAAATCCTCAAATTCTGTGGGATTGAGAACAATTGTTTAACTAAATCTTCATGCAGTCTTCCCATCTCTACTTCTGACTCTGGAAAGCCCCTTTTATGCAGACTTGTGTGGCTAACCTCATTCTTATCGGCCTAATTAGTTAGGAGACCACAACATGTGAAACAGGCTTCTTCTCTCCTTGTTTTTAAAGCTCATCTCAAAACCCACCTTTTCCCTTGATTTTTAACACACCGTAGTCATGCTTTATTATCAAAAGATTATATTCTTTCTGTTTTTGTAAATAGTGTTCTTCAGTCTCTTTTATCAAATGTTAGCTGTTATGTACTTTATTTAATATCCTGTACAACACTTTGGTCAATGAAGGTTGTTTTAAAGTGCTTAACAAATAAAGTTGGATTGGATCTTCCTTTTTGAAGTAGAACATTTTTTCATCTTTTTCGTTTTTGTATTTTTCAACAAATCAGTAAAAATTTTCCACTTTGATATATGATATTCAGTCTTTGCCCAACTTTCTATTGAATTTAGGGTTTAAATGATTTGTGAACCATTAAAATCTGTTTATTAATGTCACAGATTTCAGTTGTTTTGGAATCAGGATTAGGAAATTATACATTTTATCTTTCTAGATCTTTGCAACAGAAGAATCACAGACTAAGCATTAACCTTATTTTCCTTGAGGCTGCTTTTAGTTTTAAAAAGCAGTCAGGCACAAGTTCTGGGCCAGAAATGACTGTGAACAGAGCTGCTGTGCTGCTTCAGCTTTGGTTCAGTCCACTCCTCTCATTCCCCCTCTTCCCTCTCTGTTTCTTATCTCACTGTTGGTTTCCTTTGGCCATTTCCCTCTCTTCCTCTTGACTGAAGCTCTCTGCAAGTTTTAGCAGATTTGACAAAAGTTTAGGGAGACATTAAATTGTTTTCTTTTGTCACAATAATTTCTGCTCCCCAGTGCAATGAAGGCACAGGGTTTGGTTGCATAGTTGCTAAAAGATTCACACAGTTAGGACATTGATTCAGTGAGTCATAAGATACAGGATGCCGCCCCTTCGCCCACTCTGTCTCTGTCTCACTTTGTTTGTTTTGCAGATGGACTCACCCACTGGAGTCTGACTGGCAGCACTATGACAGATGAGGACACTTTTATGGGCTTCAGTGATGGCCTATCTCAGTCAGGTATACCACATACGTATTAGATTTGGTATTACCCAAAGCAGCTGTTGGTTTTATAAGAGGAGGCTGCTTCTCCCTCCAAAATCCACATAATAATATTCTTAATTGCTTCTTGCTTGTTCCCAGTGGTGTCAGCAGAGGTAGAGATGACAGCCTACGGGCTCCTCACTTACACCCTCCTTGGAGATGTGGCGTCTGCCCTGCCTGTGGTCAAATGGCTCTCCCAACAGAGGAATGCCTTGGGTGGCTTCTCATCCACACAGGTATTCCTGTTTTTCTGTATTCCCTTGACTTTTATTTATCTGATTTTTTTTTTTTTGAAAAATAATCTCATGGTCTGTTAGAAAAAAAAAGGAAAAATCAGCAGTCTTCTCTCCATTTGAAAATGCAAGAGGCTCTTTAACACATGGCTCAGCCCCAAACAAAACTGTTTTCACTTGTCCCACAAAGTAAAATTCAAACTATTCACTGATCCTAAAATGAGGTGGATTTTGCTTTTACCCCTGTGCAGGATACATGTGTAGCTCTCCAGGCTCTGTCAGAATACGCCATCCTATCCTACATTGGGGGGGTCAACCTCACCATCTCACTGGCTTCAACAAACCTCGACTTTCAGGAGACGATTGAACTTAACAGGGACAACAAGAAGCTCCTTCAGAGTGCCAAGGTAATGCCACGATGACAACTAAACTAAAGATTGATAATGATGTGGATTTTTTTTTCCTGCACTTCTGCCATTTTTAGTCAAGGCTGTCGTCCATATCAAGATAAACTTTTTGATTCCACTTTTGATCGCAAGGTCCTCAGAGAGGGCATTTCATTAAAGAAAAACCCTGGTGTTTTCATGCATGTCAGAAATGTTTCCCTCTGCAGCACAGTGATTTATGATAGCAGTACGCACCAGAGCCACACTTTGGCTTTAAACATTAATCTCTTGGTTTCTATGTCCGGCTGTTTAGGAGCCAAGACCCTTTCCCACTGCCAAACCAAACTGGGCTTAACTGAGCTGGATTTCCCAAAAACACCTTGTTGGTCTGTTGATTTAATAACTGTGTTTTATTGGCCTGGTTGCCCACACGCTACAGACTTGACAGTGTGGGCATGAGCAACCTTGGCAAGGCCACTGTGGCGTCAGGTCAGCCCTGCTGTGTGAGTAAAAGTGCTCCTGCAGACTGCCAGAGTGGCCCAGGTGAGAGAGCAGTACATTCTCTCTGCTGGGCGAGTTCCTCTGCTGTGATTAGTGGTGTCAGCTTAATTGGGGGCAATTAAAGCCTGCTGGTTAGTAGCCAGGGAAGCACCAGTGGCAGTGCAGCCGCCTACAGCATTCATTCACTTGATAAATGACTCATTCACCTCTCCCTGCCCCCCTCTGACTCTCTTTGTTTCTCTCCTTCCTTCTGTCTCTCTTTTTATTTCTCAGATCCCCAGTATTCCCACAGGCCTTTTTGTCAGTGCTAAAGGAGAAGGCTGCTGTCTTATGCAGGTATTTTACAACTCAAAAATCTCACTCAAATACACATTTGCAGTCTTGAACATTTTCCAGAAAAGGGCTGTAATGTTATGCCAACTTCATCTGCTCACAGCAAGAATCTGGCAATGCTGAGGGTCTCTCTTTGTGGCATCACGGTGCCCAGATTCCTCTCTGTAAATTGGAGTAATCTGCTGGAGTTTAACCAGTTGTTTTGTTAAATGTTGTCCTCAGGACAGGATGCTGTTTATTTCCTACCTTGTTACAGAAAAACAGGAAAGCTTTTTCTGTTTGTTTGTTTTATAAAAAGGAGTTTTTTTTCAGTGTTTTCATCATTTAGTCTCTATTTTTATCATGTTTGATTTAACATACTGTATGCCTGCTGTAGAACCAAACAAGTAAAAAACATTTTAAAGATGATTTTGTCGTGTGGGAAATCTGAATACTTGGTGAGTTTTTTGGAGGCAGTTTTGGCAGCAGATGTTGTGCTCTACTTTGCAGTGCCTTAGACGTCTTCCAACTCGTTCACCTCAACAGGTTTCTTACACACAAACACACAACTTTTCTCTTCACACCTCTAACCCTCTCTACTTTCTCTCCATCCACACCCCTCTGACAGGCCCTCGGGCCAGCAGCACCTGGGCTCTAATGAAATACAAGAGCGGGGCAATCAAAGAGACCTGCCTGAGTTTGTGTTGTAGACTTACTCCATGGGACGAGTATACGTCCTGTGCCTCAGGATTGTTATTTAGGAGCATTTGCACAGGTCTCAAATCAGTCTGGATGATTTATTCATAATGTGTATATTTCTGGGTATAATAATTTTCTTTGAAATTAAAAGAGCATCAAAGCAGCACGTCCTCAGGCTGAAATAGAAGCAAAAATGATTTGTAGTTCACATTTATAAGAGCTGCCTCTGCCTCTGACTTTCTAGTCTCTTAAAGGCTGGAGGTCCTAAATGTTTGAACTCAAAGTAGGATGTTGTCTGTTGAGGAGACCACAAATGATAAATTAAGGTTTTAGATCAATAACGTAAACCCATTCCAAATATTTAGAACAAGACAGCAAGCTTACTCCCTTCAAACCCACTTTAAAGCTCCCATGAGGAACTTTATGTTTGTGTCAGTTTTGGCGCCCATTGTAGACAAAGTGATACCTCATATCTCTGCTGGTTTTAGACACGGGGAAGAGGTTTTATTTGATGAAAATTCTCATCTTCTTGTGCTCCCTTTTAACAACCAACTACATCACTTGCTTTGAACATTTGCTGTGGAAAAAGGTGAAATGATAAGCTTTTATTGGTCTAACACCAACTCCCTCACAGCAGATACATGCACTGAAAATTACAGGATCAGGCTGTTTCATAACCAGCTAAAAATTAAACTTCTCACACAGGCTTTAAGGTCATAGGAAGATTTGGGTGAAGTTTAGCATTGGACTAGAAGTTCTTAACTTGTGGCTGTTATTATTTTTTGGCTCTTAATCAAATAATTTTTGTGACATTTAAATAAAAACCAAAGTCTTATCATTGTTGGCGCTACAGAAAAAGTCAAGTGATTTGATCTGGAAGGTTCACCTATAAGGAATCTTGAATGTCTACAGAATCTGGTGACGCTCTTGAAGATAAGATGTTAATAATATCTAGGGATCAAGAAAACTGATATGGTTCATCATCAGGCACTATGAATCTACTAAGTTTATGCTGACCTGTTCAGAACTCTATAACTGGCACAATTCATAAGAAATGCCTTTTAAACTTCTTTTTTTTTCTGCAGATTGATGTGTCTTACAATCTACCTGATCCAGTATCTAAGCCAGCCTTCCAGCTCAAGGTGGACTTGAAAGAGCCGTTCCAGGAGCGACACCAGCAGCCTCCCTCTTCCTCCTCCTCATCAAATCCTCGCCATCCATCCTCCCGTGCCCGTAGTCGGACTGACAATCGCTCTGAGCTTAACCGAAAGCGGCGGGCACCCATAGATGACGATGACCCAGCTGCCTACCAGGATAAAATGGACTTCCAAATCTCTTTAGAAGTCTGTGCAAGGTAGAAGAAGCCTTAAGTTTAAATGATACACACATATAAAGCTTTATTCTTTTGATCCTTACTCCTTTTCTCTGCGTAGGTGGCTCCATTCAGGCTCGTCCAACATGGCCGTCATCGAAGTTCCGATGATCTCTGGTTTCCGAGCAGATGTTGAAAGTTTGGAAAGGGTATGCAACCACATGAGTATGCATGCACACAATTCTCCCAAGGTTTAGAGGATTTTACATCATTCTAATTCTACTCAAAGCCATAGACATGGTAGTTTTTGTTGTTATTGGGTATTATTATTGGATGACAGATTGCTCGTAGTAGAAAGTGCCCTGAACTGAAAGGCAAGAGAAAGAGAGACAGATGGATCCACATCTGGAGGAGACATAATGAAAAGTAGTATGTCATCAAATCCATCAGATTCATCACATGCACACATTTACACCCTCATGCGTGAATGCATCTCCTGGTAACCAGCACAAACAAACCCCCACATACTTTAGATATGGGTATTAATTTTGGGCGTTGGAAGTTGTAAATATTTAGGAGAGGGAGTCAAAATCTCTCCCGTCATTCTTTCCATTGAAGTTGTTTGGCTGAGAACAACATACAGACTTCTTGCTTCTGTGACCAGCTTCTAAGTGCTGTTTGTTACACACACACACACACATGTGCTGTGGGAAAGTATTTAATTTGTGTTTTTGTGCATATCTTAGTCACAGGGATGGTCATTAAGGTGAACACTACAAAAAACTAAAATCTTAGGAAGTGCCTTTGTCTTATTTTTAGTAAAAATGTCTTTTTAGACTTAATATGAGCCTCATTCACCGACCAGTCCAGAAACATCTCATTTAAAGACATTTAAAGACAAAAATCTGCTCCGAATTGTTTGTAACAAGTAAAAAAAAATGCCAATGCCAGTGGAGTAAGTGAAAGTTTCTTGTATTTACACATTATTCTAAACTTGTAAACAAGTAAATTTTTCTTACCCCACTGGCAGATTTTTTTTACTTGTTTCAGGTAATTCAGACCTTATTTTTGTCTTTTAGTATCTTGAAAGACGTTCCTGGACTTGTCTGTTGAATGTTGCTCATATCAAGTATAATAAGGCAATTCTTACTTTAAATAAGACAAAAACACACTTTCTTAGATGTCAGTTTTATGGTGGGTTGTTTTTTTTTTTTTTTTTTTTGGTACGATAGGTGAGAGAGCGGCCAGCTCAAACCCTGTGGAGTTACTGGGTTGGAGGCTCAGGGTTGGAGGCAATTTGACCTTTTTGGGCCAAGGAGAACTCACACACACACACTGGCACACACACTCAAACATCTTGGTGATACCTCGTAGTGTAGCCTGGTTAATATTCATAAAGGGCAAGTTGAAAAGACGGATATATTTGGATTAAGGAGTGACAGTCAAGGATGGTTGGGTGATCTGATGACTGGTTCGCTTCTTGTGAGTGAGGGAAAGTGATGTTAAATTTGAGGGCAGGATCCAGGTCAGCTCCCCAACCACCCATCAGAAGCCTGTCCCTCATTACTGACAATTATGAGCTCTCAGTCTGCAGGCTTCCACTTTTTAAAGAGCCACCTCTCTGGCTACCTGGGGAGATGTTAAAGCACATGCACACACACACACACACACACACACACACACACACACACACACACACACACACACACACACACACACAAGTGTGTTGATCGGTGCTGACCTGAGTTGCAGTGGCTAACAAGCTCAGTTTACACCCCTGCTGGCCTCTCTTGGAGTTTTACTGCTGCCTGCCCAACTGCCACTTGCATTCCTCAATTTATGGTGGCAAGCTTGGCTTCTGCAGTCATGTCTAGATGCTTTCATAGAGGCTAAAGTCATGAACGATTATTCCAGTGACTGACTGGTAGCTACCACATCTTCTTATCACCCAATATAATAAGCTGTATGTAGCAGCTGGGGACACATTGTAGTAATAACATTGGAGCTGTGGGAGTTCACTGGCTAGATTACATGCTGGTCAGACAATATTTTGTGAAAACAGAGGAACGGCTTGTCTTGTGTGTGCATCTGTGTGTGTGTCTCGGTGGCGCCAGCGCAGGCTAAGCACCTCATAAACCCCTGCTCTCCTAAGGCTGCCACCTTTGACAGAATGAAAATCCCCCCCCCCCCCCCCCCCCCCCCATATGGGGAATTAACTGTGCCCACTCTCTATGTGTACTCAGATTTGTAGTAAACAAATTACTCATTCATAAACTCAGAATCACAAGATTTGGTCATGCATGTCTGACCCAGCAATACATGTACATGCGTATTTCAGCAATGCAATGCTCAACCACATTCTGCGTGTATTACAGCAGCATGGCTCTGTACTTGAGGAGTCCACTTGCTGAACTGCTAATGTTTCGTCGAAAACATTTAATGTGTCATGAAACTAGATATATAGCAAAAGAGACCCCAACGTTGAGCAGCTGATGTTCCATGTCAAGCAAGAGTCTGACACGTTTTACTTTCTATGACTGGTCTCCTCAGTTTCAAAACATTTACAGAGTTGCAACACAATGGTAAATATACTCTTATTACATCTTTTGTCATGTGTTGCTGGCATTAAACTGTAATGTGAATATACCACTAGATACACCACTTTCATGTAAATGACTCAAAGATTTTGATTTAGTAATAGGATTAAACAAACAGCTGGCCTAACTGAGCACACGTCCATCCAAAGTGTTTGATTCTATCAGCACACTAAAGAACAGTTATATTTAGTCACAGTGTTTTCTTCACTCTGATACACTTTTATTGAATTAATTATGAATTATGTTAATACAAGATGAAAGTAGACATGAATTTGTTGTTTTACAAAAGATGACAGCATGTGAGATTTCCCCAGATATTGTAGGTCAGCAAATACTAACCCAGAAAAATGTTTCTCCAAGCATGCAAACACCTCACACACCCACATGTAGGTAAGAAAATACATATAATGATGTGATAAAGTATTTGCATATAAAAAAATATAACTGACAGAAAATATAAATATGTTATACTAAATGTGGCAGCCCTTTGAAACTTACTATAACAAAACAACCTATACATTTATTATTTTTATTTATTCATTTATTTCTGTATTTGTTCATTGTATAGATTAACATGCTGCTGATTTGTTTGCCATTTTTATGGGGGGTGGGGGCAATAAAATTAATGATAATAATAATAAGAACAATTAAAAAAACAGGGAAAATATCAGATCGAATCCTATCACTAAGCCAGGTCAAAATCTGAAATTCTGAATCATCATGAGCACTTTACTAAAATCAGAGCAACATTTCTCTTCATCTTTCCCAACAGCTGCTGATGGACAAGCGAGTGGGTCTGAAACGATATGAGCTGAACGGGAGAAAAGTGTTGTTCTACTTCGATGAGGTGAGTTTAACCTGAGTTTTTGCATGTTTCGACCACAGATTCTCACCAGATTGGTGAAATGGTGTGTTTTTGTTATTAATGTTCATATTTCCCCTCATGCTGTTTGTTTGTCTGGATGATTTAGATTTTTTTTCTGTTCGTCACCCTTTCTTAGATCCCCAGCCAGTGTATGACGTGTGTGGCCTTCCAAGCTGTCAGAGAATACATTGTGGGCAAGACAGCACCTGTTCCGGTCAAGATCTATGACTACTACGAACCAGGTGTGCTTCTGATGAATATTTATAGTACCACTGTTTAAAGGGACACAGAGTAGGAAAACCCTCTAACTCACCATGATTTATGAAGTGGCTTCTTTCAAGTGGAAATGGGGAAGTTTATGACCTAGTTATAGCGAGCATAATCATTGTTTTGTGTGTGTGGATGTGTGAACGTGACGGTGTGGGTCGGTCTGTGCATGTTGTGTAGCCTTTGAGGCCACCCGGTTCTACAACGTTAGCGAGAGCAGTCCGCTGGCCCGGGAGCTCTGTGATGGACCCACATGCAATGAGGTGGAAAGTTCGACCAATCAGTGGATAGGTAAGACTTTTTTACATTCCTGATGATTCACAGATATCCAACTTCCATCAGTGCCTTAAAAGCACATTTTCTCCTACAGGTTTTGTGCAGGCGAACCAGTGTAACAACGTGTTTGGCTGTCTGGAGGAGGAACAGTTTGAGCGCTGCACTTGCTACAGGGACTGTGGCTACGATGGGGAGCCCGTCTGTGGGTCGGACGGGCAGCTCTACCAGAACCAGTGTCAGATGGAGGTTTTTGCCTGTCGGAATGGGACCCGCATCAAGCAGGTTCCTCTGTCTCAGTGTCCTCACAGTAAGAGCTCTCTTACTTTATAAAAACAAGACTATATGACTTTCTTATGCAGCTGCTTGCACTTTCGTAACCGTGTTTTAGATGTCTTGGTCTCAAATTCCAAACAATCAGGGTTGAATTTCGAATACAGCTTTTGACTTGCAATGCATTCATCCACTGAGGTGCTGCATCTTGATAACCTAGGTAACTCACCCTAAGTCTGATTCATCTTTGCTAGTTGAGCACTCTGTCCAGTTGTTTCTCTTGACAAGCTTCAAATTGTCCATTTAATTAAAACATATTTTCTATAAACACTCACATGTAACTCCTGCAGCAACATGTTGCTTCAGCAATCAAAAACTTTCTCTTCCCTGGTGAGACACCTGGTTGGAAAATTAGGTTCCTAGAAATGACCACTGTTTTTGTGAAAGTTACTCACAGGAGCTTTCAAAATACCCTGTTAAATCCCGAAACAAATAAAGTGCAGATGAAATAAAATATATTGAAAAAAAAATTGATGAATAAGTAAATTTTTAATGAAAGTGCTGCAGCAACTCAATATTTCAGGACTGAAAATTCATAAGCTACTTATTGGTATGGGCAAAACAAGCAGCTGAATCAGGGATATGAAAAAAACAATGTTAAACTTGATTATAATTAGTAAATCATTACTCAGATGAAATAATTTTACTTTGGTTTGGAATTTTTTTAAAAACTTCTCCCTTGTTTTCTTTCTGTGTGCATTTCTTGAAGTCAGTAAAAAATGAAGAATCTATTTTCAAGCTAAAGCTAACTCTAAACTTCACGTTTCAAATCGCTGGAATTAAAAATATATCAGTACACCTCTTTCCCCTAACAGGAATAAAACGTGTTCTCATGATCTCCTGTGATCCGTTTTATTGGATGCAGTCAGTTGCCTTTGATGTATTACAATCTGAGAGTGTAATCGTTAGCGTGCATGCCCATTGTTCATTTATCTGTTTACACGCACATGCGCGCATGTGTATGCTCATCTGCCTGCTGTGATCTGAGCTGTAGCAACAGCTGTTCAGGTGTTGAGCTGATTACTGGATGAGTTTTCTGAGGGGAGCACCCCCCCCCCTCCCTCCACACACACACACACAGCCCCCACTCCCCCTTGCTTTCTGCTGTATTACAGGGCTCTCTCCAAATGACAGAGTGCTTTTGTCCAGCCCTTTGAAATCCTTGTCACATTCCTTTCCAACGCACAGCCCAACAACAAAGGAGCCTTCATGTTGCGGAGCAGATTGGGAAAAAACATAGACAAAACTTTGGTGGGAAAAGACCTCAGTTTGTGCCAAGTGGTTCATGCTGTAGGTTATCAAAAGAATCGTATTTTTGTTTCATGCTCCCCGACCTTGTTTGTTTGTGTATACTTGTGTGGGGGGAGATTCCTGCCACCATTTTCCTGTTTTGAAAGGAAAAAGATACAATTTGTTTCCACACACGTTCCCTCTGGCTGCTATTTTTGGACTGATTCTGATGCAGGCCCCTGTTGAGACTAAGTGTACATCATTATTTTGCCAAGAAGTGTTGCGCAGTGGGCTGGATAATGCTTCTGTGCTGTATTTAGATTATGCAACACTGAAACTCTGTTGATTTCATTACTGGCTTTCGAGTGGGTGCTGTGGCAGACATAAATGTGAACAATCTAATGTGTGTGTTTTTATTTCCAGTGGAGGCCACGGTGGTGGACAGGCAACCAATAACACGACAAGAAACCGAGCAGCCTTCTGTGCCTGTTCACACAGGTAACTCAAAATACTGCACCTTTCCCTAAATGTGCACCTATTTAACCCTGTCCCACCATTTTTTTTTCATATCACCTCTTTCTTGCTCTCTTACTCTTGCTCCATCTGCCAGGTCAGCCTTACCCTTCAGCAAGGGCATTTCTAAGGCACATGTTCTTTAAGAGGGCAGGATGTTATATCTGCTGTCTTATACCTACAGTTAGGTTGTTTGAGGAATCAATATGTCGGTCAAGGGGCCTGTGTCAGCAAAATGTAAATGTAGAGTGTTCAGACTTTGAGTCATTTGTCATTAGCATTTAACACTTTCATCATACAGTGTGTGTGTTCCCTTCATCATACAGTGTGTGTGTGTGTGTGGGTAACAGGAGTTGACAAGGGCGGAAGGAAGAAAGAGTGAGAGACAAAGAGATGAAAGGGTGCATGGGGGATGTGGAGCCTGAAAAAAAGAGTGAGAAGAAAGAGAGTCAAAGAGGGATGAGCAGAGGGAAAGATGAAAGAGGAAAAAGGACAGAGTAGAAAGAGAGAAAGGAAAAGAAGAGGAAAAGAGATTTGTAGGTGGGGTGTGTGGCAGAACATTCCCCAGCCACCACATCATGTCTACAACCTGCGTGATAAATAGATGGATAGGTTTCGCACTGCGGGCTTGATTGTTGCTCTGCCATGAGCTTGGATCAGCTACCACTTTCAGAAGGGCAGCCAGAGAATTCCTGTGAGGAAGTTTGGCTGCATGTGGAAGGAGGATGTGGTTGTGTCACATTTGGCAGTTCAAAACATAAAAAGGCACTGTGGTTTATCAGAAGTTACAGGAGCGAGCGTGAAGTACATGCATGTTGTGTGTGTATGGACTGCTGCCTATGTGAATGTTTGAGTTGTGTACAGGTGTGTGTACATTTTGTGTGTGTGTGTGTGTTTGATGTGGCACAGCCTGCACTGACTTGTTTCCCAGCCTGCAGCTCCCAGTAGCTGCTGCTCACAAAGCTGCTCACAGTCAAAGGTCTCCTTAGTACAAAAGCTAACACTTCACACTTACCACAGGAATGCTGTTACATTATAAAAAATACACACACACACACACACACACACACACACACACACGTCTTTATATACACACACTAACACATATTGCATGCTCACACAGGTAAATACACCTGCCCAATCTCGAAAACACACACACTCACTTCAAATATGATAACCCTGGGATGATTAGATTGAATAAGTACTGTGAAAACACTGTCATTGTAAACCATTAGGATGTTGACGACATGCCCGCTAAGTGCACTCAGAGTAATAGGTGAAGGCGGGCTGTGCCAAGGAAATGACAGTTTCCACTGGAACAGTGGAGGAAGCTGAAGTTCAGGAATTAGCTGCCCTGTGCAGACTTGTCTTATGAGTGAACTCTTCAAGAGATCAACATACAGTTAAAGGATACACAGACTCGCAGGCTTTATTTAAAATGAGCTTTTCTTTCCTAATGTGTAAACACTTTGGTAAAACTTTAAAATTCCTCATCTTAAAATCATATCTTTGGCATATTTTTGTTTGTGTAGTGCATGTGTGTGAGTGAGTGGGTGTATAAATCCAGATGAGTTACAAAAACTTTAAAGACCTAATATCTGGTTTATACTGCACCAACACAAGCTACTCATGCAAGCAAACATTTAATAGAGGTGAACTACTTAGCTGTTTATTTTGAGAAAAAGCATACCAGTTTGTGAGAACACAACATTTCAGTCAGAAAGGGACCCCTACTGTTTGCAGAGGGGTACTGCTTCAAGAGCCTCAGATTTATATATCATTAAAAGTGCAGCAATTAAGAGTTTTGTCTTTAGTCGGTGTCCAAATGCATTTTACCCTCATAAATTTACAATTCTACAATTTCATTTAGCAGACGCTTTTTTCCAAAGTGACGAATTTGAAAAGCTAACAGGTTAAATGTACAGTTTGGGGTATTTTGCAGCATTTAGCAGAACAGACTCAGAAGAAAAGGTGTTAAAATATTCTTTGCAAGTTTAAATTGGGATGTAGTCACCTGGATAGGAAAACTGATTTGATTTTTGTTGAGTTAAAAAGAGCTTTTTATATCACAGACAATGCAGGTCTCATGGATAGAAAATAAAGGCTTCTTCCGCTTCATGACAAATTCTTATTCTCTCGTCATTTTTCCACCCCACCCTGATGTCTCCAGGTGAAGAGGAGCAAGGTTCCATGGCAGAGGTGTCCTACTACTCCTATGAATATGACCCGGACTCTGAGCCTTTCCTTGCTGACGCAGATGGAGGGGACCATTTTGACCTTTCGAAAGGGGCAGAGATTGTAGAACAGAAGATTCTCCTTCCAGCAGATACCCAGTTAACCACACTGGACACAAAGAACACCCCTGAGCGATGGTACAAAGAGTTTCATTTGCACCAATGGAGCTTAAAGGATTCTGATTATATATATTCAATAAAGAAGTTTTAATTGTATCTTAAATAATCATGTACTGAAAGTGTGTCCTTTTTTTCTTCTCGTCCACAGAAACGCCGAAAGACTGAAGCCATACCCACCTCCAAATTGTACATTATTTGTGAATATGCATAGTGAATGGAAAGAGAAGAGAGTCTTGTGACTTGTCCTGCCTGAAAGGAAGAGATGGTGGAGTCTGGAGAATGAGAGAGTGGCTGTGTCTGAGTGTGTGTCATTTTGAATGGAGTCTGTGTGGATGCATTTATATGTGTGTGTTTGTGTGTGTGTGTGTTTGTAAAATTGGCTGTAACTGTATGACTGCTATAAAGCAAGTGTAATCCAGACTTTGTTTTCTTCCTCCAGACTCCTGGTCACCCATAGTCACCATAGCATCTTTGTTATTCACTGTACTGCCTTTATAATCACTAGAAGAAATAATCAAGTATTTATGTTTGTAATTACACCTGACTTTAAGCAAAATATTTTTGTTATATTTTCTATCTGTGGTATTTATTTGTAGCTAGAGGTCATATTATTTTTCTTTTTTTTTGCCCGCTCTTTACAGTCTGCTCTTTTTCTTTGTGATTCTTTGAATCAAACAAAATATGTGCTGTCAAAGGTATTTTTCTTTCTTTCATAGCAAGCTTTAACCCAATCATTGAAATGTTTGATAAAATTCCTGTGCTGGTATCCTGCTGTAAAAAACATATGTTAACCATATGCTTTACAGAAACATAAGCTCAGATGTTTATCATCTTTCAGATATTTTGCGGCTTTTTGCCTTTAAGAGGTAGAACAGCAGAGACTGACAGGAAACGTGGGGAAAGAAGTGGACTGACATTTAACAAAGGCCTCTGGCCGACTCAAACCACAAATCTTACAGTAACAAGAGAAGTGTGTTTGGGCCATTGGTTCACAAAGACACACTCATTCAACTGACTCTGTAAGAATCCAACCAAGACACCAACAACATCTACTCTCAAGTCACCTTTCACCTTACCTACCTTGAGATTTGATTGTACAGTTCATAAGCTATTTTGTTTTTGTTTAAAATTTTGATTCATGAAGCAATCAACTGAAAAATCATGAAGTTTTGAATTAATGTAAATGGACCAAATTTGATCAGATGTATTCCCTATTCATTTCAAATATTGTGCTTTTTAAAACAAACAAGAATAAAATTTGTATACAATATGAGGCTTTGGTTTTTTGCCTTTGAATTCCTGTTTATTAATGTACTCAAGAAGGAAAAAAAAAAAAGAACTTCAGCCCAGTTCCTCACACTCCCTCTTTCTGTTGAAGCCTGAGCCATTACACTCTTTTGTGTGAGAATGAAACCTCAACCCTTTCTGCTCCTTTTTTAAACGGTTCATTCCTTGCAGATGCAGCGCAGTACGTGGATTTGCCGATAGCAGAGGAGCAGCAGTGCGGTTGTTTTTGAAAGCTGTGTTCCTCCATTTCCTTTGAATGGCTAGTTAAGTCTGGAGATCATTTCCTGTCAGCGTGAACTGTATTAGAGGCCTGCTGCTTCAGAGGGCTCTCTGTGACTGTCTGACCCCTGGCATGCTTCTGCATTAGCGACAGAAAGCATCTGCATGTGGGTTTAAGTTAATACACCATATACTGTACATCTGTAGGTTTCAGTGCACTGTATGTTAGTGTTACCAAAAGCAGCAGCAGGAAGAGCCAGTTAAAGTTTAATGTTTGTTTTCTGCACGTCACTTGTTGACCCTCTCAGTTACTGTGGGCTCTGGCTACTCAAGTCTTTGAGTGTGTTGTTTAAATCCCATCTAATCAATGTGTTTGAAGGTGATCAAAGACAGCTGAACTGCAGCTGCATGTGCGTAGTAAGTTTGACCTTAATTTACAGATGAAAAACTTGATGAAAGACTTGATGTTTCCACTGTAGCCTGTCATCCCTCAAGGTTTACTGCATCACATCCAACCCTGCATTTGTGTACATGCAAACACAAAATCCTTGCCCCTCTAAGCTCTGAGCAGATGCAATCGGATTCTTCCTCGCCTTAATGGAAAAAACTCCTGTAGGAACAATAGACCAGCAGTGTAGGGGAGCTCGACCTATACTAACTGTTCACAGCAGTTTCTGTGACAATCACATGCATGGCTGAGAAGTGAAATTGCATCTTCACACTGGGATGAGCAGAAAGAGTCAAAAGAGAAAGGAGGGAGAGGGGGATCTTGGTTTCATGGTTTACAGAGGGAGCTAGCATTACATATGAGAGTGAATCAGAGTGATGACATTGTCCCCGAGTACCAGTTGAGTGCACCATTACATCCACCTATGGGCAGCAAGGGCTATTCATCGGCCTAGGCCCCCACAGGTAGAGCAGTGTGACGAAGGGACAAACAGGCAGTTAGATAAAGCCCTGTCCTCTGAGGAGCCCGCTGTGGTGCTGACACACTGATGTGTATTATACGTCTCAGGTTTCTGATTGTTTCAGAGGAAATTGGGGATTGATTCTGGATCACCCACAGTTCTGAGTTTCACTTTCAACCTGGAGCATGTGTGACACATCAACCAGGAGGAATATCACTGTGATATCTGAAGAAAAACACCACCAAGATGGACACGGATTAAGAAGTGAGGTGCTCTTGTACAAGGATGGAGCCTGGTAGGTGGAGAGGCGGAATCACCCGTGGACAGCCGCAATATTTTATTTTTCATTCCGACTTACTTTGTACTATTTCTTTTGGCAGCTTCTTGTTGTGATTGCAATGCTGTATGAATCCTCTCGGCTTCCTAAAGTATTCAAAGCTTCTTCAAAGAATCAAATGGAGAAAAAATACCCTGTTATTGCTGGAAGGGAAAAAGGTATGTGTATTTATTGAAAATCACTATTCCATGTGCACAAAACTGCTGGCCCTGTGTTAGAATATCAATATCAAAAGCTGTGTACCAGCTGGTCACATAGTGTCAAAAGAGAAATGTTGACTTAAGCAGAGCAGAGGTCTCCTGAGTGTGTAGACCTGCCAGGACTTGTTGTTTTCTGTGAAATATGCTCCCGTTTGCTCTGCTTGTTCACATGCACCCTGAACACTTGTATGCTGATGTAATACTTCGCCTTAGGTTGTGTACTGTATGTCCCAGCCTATGAACATTATAGATAACAATGGAATCAAGTAAACAGGTGAATTGACATTGCATACTTGTTTCGACTGTCTGGTGATGAATGTATTTTTAACACAAGTGATGATTTACAGAAATATTGCTGCCACTTTTAGTCTCATTTTACTGCCATTGCTGGTCTTTAAAACATGTATTTTATCTTATGTAATATGTACATGTGCCCTCTATCCATTTGATGTTTCCCCTCTAGGGCCAGGACCTGGGCGCTACGGACTTCCTCCCACGATTGGGTTTATTGGCCATGACTTCACAAAGCCAACAAGCCCTGCCTATTCTTTCCATGGTAGAATGAGTGACCATAGTAAGTCCATCATACACCATCCTGTAACTTCAAAGTTACATACAAAAGATTTTCCAGAACTGTAATATTTGGACTGTCTTAGTCGGAACTTTGATGGTACAGCCAATAAACGTGTCAAACTGAAAAAAGTCATTACTGGTGTAAACTGAAATACTGTCAAAATATTTTACACAATCAGTGTTTATATTTTCAAACTTTTTCCATCACATAAGCTAAACCTGAACAGTATTCATTCAAAGTGGTGTACTGCCAAATTAAAGACACTAGGGGGCAACAGCACTCCATAATCCTGTAGTTATTTCTCACCTGGACATGGTTATCTCCAGTTTATTTCAGAAGCATTGCACTATATTGAAACTCTCTAAAAAGAAAATACACCGACTTAATCATTTATAATTGTGTCCTTTCCTTGCAGTGTACCATGTTGATTCTAGTCCAGGGCCCCAGTATCATGTTGATGCAAAAATCACTCGTTTTGGAAGGGATGGTACTCCTGCATACTCCATGTTGGGCAGAGTTAAGGCTCAGAGTAAGTTTTTACCTTAAGTAATAAAGGTGAGCTATATGCTCATTTTGTGTCAAAATTTTGTTTTTGTTGTTGTCATTAGGATGCAATGGTTACAAACTGTCCAGCGTTGTATACATTTGTTTTTAATGCTGCTGTTGATCCAGTGTCAGCTGTTTCAACTGAAATTTGAACCCTGTTAAGTACATGTTCTGCACCATATTGTTCTGCTTTCTGTCCTTTAGAAGAGTTACTCCAGACTCCTGGCCCAGGTGCATACAGTCCTGAAAAAGCCCCACCATGCAACCTTCAGCGCAGACCCCCATGCTACACAATGAGCTCTCGTACACACTACAGAAGCATCGATTCAGTACCGGCTCCAAACAAGTACTCTCTCCCTACGCTGATGGGCCCCCAGGTCCCAAACAAGCCCGCCAGTGCATGCTACACAATATCAGGTAGCTACAGCACAGGGGGGCCATCTGAAGATCTAGCCAAGACGCCAGGGCCTTGCAGATACAACAGCACGGACCCAAGTGTGTATCTACCCCGGCAGCCTGCATTTTCCATGCTGGGTCGTCATAGCCTACACAGAGATCCAACCAAAAAACCTGGTCCTGGAACTTATAGCCCCGAGAAAGTGACTGTTCACAAAGCCAGGGCACCGGCCTACTCCCTCGGCATAAGACACTCAGATTTTGTTACCCCACTAGTTGTCAACATCTGTGACTAAGAACTTTCTTCTACCACAAGAAACATCAGAAACATGATTCTGTCCAACGCTCAGGGGGGAAAAAAAGAGAGACAGCGTGAAGAAGTACATTTAATTATGTTTCTCCAGTAACAAAGAGCTGGTCAGATCAACCATGACTTTCTTTCAAATGTATATCTACACAAATAATATGTACAAAACACAAACAAGTTTAAAGAAGAAGCAATATTCACAACAAAGAGTCCCTCTTGAGAAAATGTTGGGCTTGAGGAAAATAAAAGCAATCAGTAAATAAATCAAAATGGCTTCAATGGATAAGATAAAAAGAATCTATCAAATAATTCAATCAACAGGCTCACTTTCACCTTCATATTGTTCTTAAGATTATCATTCACTGTGGATCCAAGACATTTGTCTCTCATTGCCTCAAAAAAATCAAGGAACATTTAAGAGACAGTGAACACAATACAACAATATTTCTTAAACAATACACTGGAACTTGTGGGGATGTGCGTTTGGGAGAGATGTAGCTTCCAAAATCAGCAAAAAGCTAACAGGTGCATTCCCAGTTAATCCTTTGGAAGAGGTCTTCTGAAAAGCAGTATGTGTGGCTCTGGAGAATAAAGCAAAGGAAAGTTTCTGTCAGCACAGTGCACACAGTGGACCTTAATGAATCCAGTGTCACACATGAATGCACTACTTATGTAAAAACTGATCCCTAAATATTTATGATGTGCACCTTAATACCACACTCACATGCTACTTATTGGTCAAAAATCTCTATCATTATGAGGTTGGGTTTGTGCCCCTTGTATGACAACACTAGGACAATCGTGAACCTGTCTCTCAAGTTAATGGTTGCTTACCCGGTTTGTGAATCATGTAGTGAATCCAGCCCTGGCTCTGTTGCACCCCCAGTCCCCTCCACTCCTCTTCTGTCATCAGGTGGGAGGTGGGCACCAGCTTAGACAGCTGCTTTGGAAGCACTACATGTCTACAGGAGGGTAAATAAGAGCAGCAGAATGACCAATCAGGGTTTATAAAACAAATCTAAAACACAAAACAGTGAGACAAGTCAACCTGACATTCACTTGAAAAAATTAAGATAATGTAAGCTCTGGGCTCACTTTGTGATACTACGGTGATTTAGGTTAAACATAGACTGTCCAAGTGAATTCGCTCCATACTCAACATCCGGCTATCAGTGAAGTTGTTATAGAGCAGTAGCTGAGTATCGCTTGCCTCAAATCATATGCTATATATTAAAACAAGCTTCAAATATGACAACAAACTACATGTCATATTGAGAGCCGTTATTGTCAGTAACAATTTTTATCCAGCTATATCGAAATGAGGTATAAAAAAACAGATTTTGGCGTTGATATAAATATAGAAACTAAGCTACCATATCATTACGTTGAGCGAACTGCTAACGTTCAGTATCAAAATAACGTTTAGCTAAAAACGTTGATTTGAGGGTTTCTCATACCTGTACTCGAACTCCTCGTCGTTGTACTTGTCAGAATAGAAAATCTGTTTTTTCGACATTTTCGGTCAATAATAAAGTCAAAGCTTGATGTCCAGGAAGTTTTGTTTGCTTTAATAAAGCTAAATTGCTGAAAAAGAACAATACCAACGACCGTAACAAGCTGCCTGCTGCTGTCAACTGCCGCTGTTTTCAGGGAACAATTCAAACGCCAACGGTTCCTCGCTGTCCTCGGATTGGTCAAAACAACAGCACGCGGATTTTCCCTCTAGTTAGATCGTCTATTGAGAAAAAGATGAGGCACTCCCGCACTGTGAGCACAATTTTTCACTGGGACAGCTTTGTTTGTATCAGCAGCTGTATACTACCTTGTGCATATAAAAAAATAATAATAAACGATGACTTCCAACTTTTGTTTGAAGCAGTCAGCTCGGATTAAAATTTGGCACTTAAATAGTAGATACGTCATGTATTTACAAAAAGTTTCTGATTCAAAGTATTAAAGCGAGAAGAGCTCTTCGTTTCTTAATTTCTGTGCAGCTTCAGTCGGGGGGCGTAGGCAAAACAGCGTCAGAACTGTGCAAATGTAAATCAAAGGTGAGAATTCATCCGCTTCAATATTGGTTTTGGTTCACGTAGGTCTTGCAACAGTTGTGTTTTTGCTGATATTCTACAGGCATGTGGTGTAACTACAAATAATTGGGAATAACATATGGGATCTCAGAAAGTGAGCTAAAACACAATGAGCTGACTGTCCTGCATACATATCTTTGTAGTATCTGCAGTTGTATAATTTAAGTATTGATAATAATTTGCTTTACACAGCACTTTTGTAGTTTTCTTTTTCGTGTCTTCCAAGATTTCCAGCTGACCTTTCAAATCACCATGACAAGACCAACTACAAAGAAATGCATCAGTCTGTTGTGTATTTTCTCTCTAGGATTTACACACATTACCTTCCAAAGTTAATGATTTTCATCAGCGCTCTCTCTACATGTTAACTAAACTATATGCTCCAGTTAGAGGCCTGTGTTATAAGAACCTCTGTTGTTCTTAATCACTGTTGTCTGGGTAATGGCTTCTAATGAGTGGTGGCTTATTCACAGCATGATTTGTTCCACTTGTAAACGCGAGCTACTTTAGTCTGGTGGTAACTGTTAACGTTCCAGTAACAGAAAGATCCTTTGAAAATATAGAAAAACTGTTATTAATGGAAATTGAACCCATTACCGTCTTCAAGTAGTTGCAGTTGAATAGCTTTTGTAAATTACTCATAAGAGATTTGTAATGGCAGCATTATATCTGTTCTGCTTTTTGATTATTGAGCTGCTGTGGCAGGAGCTTGTTTTATAACAGAAAAGGGGGACAGTACATACGGAGAACAGTCATCAACTTGTGCATTTGTCAACATGCATTGATTCCACCAGGTTTATCAGTAACTTCTTTCACTCTGTGGCAAACAAACCAGAAGTGATTGGCTGTTAGGAGGAAGGTGGGATGCCATGGGCAGTCCTGTCATTACATTTCTTGGATTTTGTTGGACTGGGGTCTCCCAACTTCTCAAAGAAAGTGACCCCATCACCAACACAGCAGGTTCTTTGTACTTGGACACTTGAGGATATTGCTTTTCACTGAGTCACTGGAAGCTCACTGTCATCCTTTGCCTCCTCAGAGCCTGATATAGGTAAGCTTAATGCCTCTACTCTCTTTTGAAATCACTTTTTTTTAACCTAAGCACTTAGGTTAGTGTTTATTTGTTTATGATATTGGTGGATGGATAGCATTGATATCACACTCTCCAAACTGACTATAAAACTAACTTCATTAATGAATGGAAGCGAACTGAACCAATTGCAGTAGATATCTTCTTATCTTTATAGGCAACATTAGCCTTAGAGAAAAACCAAGACTTTGGGCTGCTTTCCAGTTTATGTAAACAATGCTTTAAACAGGTGTTTGTTTTAGAACTTTATATATATGTTCTCCCAGGCATTCCAAGTCCCTTATTCCTTAAAAAACCTCTGTTGCTATAGTGGATCACTGACATAATGAAAAATGGCAATACCATTCATTTAACTCTGAGTATATTTGACAATTAGACAAAATGAAAATTTGATAACAAAAGGTTTTTTTTTTTTAAAGTGAGTGGAAAGAGTTAAGCAGATAATAAGTGAAAAGGACTGAGGTTGTGGTGCTAGTAGGAGCTAAAAGCATGGTGCTAAAATGGCTGATTGCTCTCTGGGGAGGTGGATGGGAGGGTAGTAGGAAGGATAACTTAGACAGATGGGATTGGGTGGATATGTAGTCCCTCATGAGTTGAGCTGCATTGTTTCTATTGTTGAAATTTTCTCTGTTGCCTACTTAAATGGAATTACACAATCACTCAAACAAATTACTTAAAATACACATCAACAAACTGGATGAGACTTGTTTTTACAATCACTGTTTGTTGAGAAGGTATTACTGCTTGTGTTTGTCAGGTTACCTTACATTTGGTTGCTGTTTAACGTGACACTCATACATTTTGAGCTCCAAACAGATGATCAGTACACTTACTTAGTCACCTTTCTTACTCGGGCTGATAATGCCAGATGTTCATAAGAAATAAATTTAAAATAAAGAAGGATGGAATTCAAAAAATACTAATAGATAACGGAGGCAGAAAAAAATAATAGTCAGAACCCGATAAAGAGAACTGTCTACTTGTTTCCAAAACTGCTCTTAAATGTGAGATCTTTATACCTTGACATGAGAACTTGCTGATACCGGACTGTTTTTAAATCTTGGCTGAGTCCTTTTGTTCATCATCACATGATAACTAACCTGAAGTGGATTTTAAGGAGGGGCTGATAAACTGTGGTAGGTTGCATCAGAAATCTATACATTAGTTTAGCTTCTCCATCCCTGAAACAGAAATGAGGATAAATGACCAATAGGAATCATCATGCCTTTATCTGTCTAAATTCAGCATTATTGTCTTCATTAAGAGAAGAGAGTCTTGGCTCACTATTAATTTGCAGAATGTCTCCAACATTTAAAAATAAAAAATAATAGCGTGTTGAGTGTTTATGTGTGTCTGAAGGAGGGTGGTTCAGGCAGATGTGTTTTAGCTAATACAGTCTGAGAGCAGCTGGGCAGGGCAGGGCTAATAGACCCAATGACATCATTCAAAGAGAGAGAGAGAGAGAGGGAGAGAGAGAGAGGGAGCAGAGCTTCAGGCAGTAAAAGGAAGCAGGCCGGCTCAGACAGAGAGGAGCGTGGCATGAGTGTGGGACAGTGTGTGTGCGTGTGTGAGCAGGAGGGGAGCATTCACTTGACAAGGATATAGGACCCCACTCGGACAATTTTTTCTCTAGTTTCTTCCTTTTCTTCCACTACACCTCTCCCCCCTTCCCTCCCCTTCCCCCCTTTCACCCTTTTCCCCTCTTCATCCTCTTTCAGTCATCCCTCCTCTCAGCTTCTAACGGCTCCTCCGGGCATGCTCCTTAAGCCAAAGTATGGCCGCTTCCGCAATGAGTCTGTGACCTCCTCTGACGACCTGATGCAGAGCTTAGCCATGAGCGGCAAAGTCGTGGCCACGCCAGTGGTCCCCTCCTCCACCCCGAGTCTCCCTCTGCCTCCTCTGCCTCCTCTGGATCCCAGCACCAGATCTTCCTCCTCTGCTGGGGCTGCTGCGCTGGCCGACTCCCCCTGCCTGGATGGGGAACAGGATGCCACCACTACCTTCTGCATGCTCATCCCTAAGATGCCCCAGTGGAAGTTCTCCAACTCTCTGCTCAGCAGGAGCCCATCCAATTCAAGCTCCAGCTCCAGCTCCAGCAAGGACTCGGGGAAAGCAGCAGCAGCTCCCACCCAGAGCTCTGTGTCTCTTTCTTCATCATCCCACAGGCCCAATGGCATGACCTCGGCCAGTGGCCCTGTGGCCAGTCTTGCAGCGGTGCTTAACTCCTGTGACCCTGTGTGTGTCACCCCCTGTTCCTTGCAGGCCATTCGGGGGCAGAGAGCAGTGGCAGCAGCGAACTCTGCCTATCCAGGAGGGCACACATTTGGGGCCACCGAGGCCATGGCGAGCCCTGGAGGATCAAGCAGCTCCAGATCAGGAATGAGCAGACGGACAAGAGTGGAGGGCATGTGGCTCGGGGGAGAGGACTTCACCCAGAAGGGAAGCTTTATCCACAAACCCTCCCAAGGCTGGCTGCACCCTGACAAGAAGATCGCAGGACCAGGGGCCTCTTATATCGTCAGAGTGAGTCCATGGGCTATTTTTAATGATACCTCTTTTCACTGTCACAGGAAAAGCCCCTTAAAACATCTATATAATTCAGGGTTTCTTTGAAAGCAACTTTTTATTCTTTGGTACTAAGATATCAAAATGACCTGTGACTAGAACTGGAGGAACAAATTGATGAGCCTGTTTAAAGGTTAAACTATGTAGGTGGGAAACAAAAGGACAGCACAGTGCCAGGCAGTTTGTTATGCTGCTCGTGTGGCGAGGGCTGGGAATACATAATTTAATCCAGATAGAGGGCTTGGTGTGGCTGGCAGGGAGACTGCGTCAGGATAACAAACAGGCGTTAGGCTGGTGAAAGACAAACAATGAAATTATGTGCACAGGCTGTAGACGGGATCATTATGAACTGCACTGTTTACCATGGACCACTTTGAATAATACAACAACCATTTGTCATAATCGGGCATCTAAACTATACTTAACAGTGAGCAGTCACTATAAGCTTGTGGGAGTGGTGTTCTTTGTGTTGTTTCAGGATTGTTCACATAAAGCTCAGATGCAAACAATGTGATTTAAGACCCCAGCTTTAAGAATGTCACACTTAAGTATAGTAAGTATCACTGTCTTTGAAGATATTAAAACCTTTAAGGCTTTTTTGAATAAAGACAAGGCTGCATCTATCAATGGAAAGTTAGCTGTTTCACTTGATGTAAGATTATTATTTAAAAAGTAACAATTTTCCTCTGCACGGATAACTTCTGTTTACATATGGACAGCATCGTATTCAGACATCATTGTTGATGAACTCCCTCAAGTGATTCCTCACCCCTGTTTTCCTCCTCCCTTTGCACTCCGCTTCCCATGTTCTTCCTCCTCCAACTAAAGACATGTTTCCTGATTAGCCCAGTCTGGGAGCCAAGAATGCTTTCCAATAGTATTATACAGGCACCATTCATTCCTATATTCAATTAGGTTTAATCACAGTCATTTGCGTCATGTGATGTGGAGGAGGACATCTGGATCAGAATGGGAGGGGTCCCATGATGGATGTGTGTATGTGCTCTCTCTCTCTCTCTCTCTCTCTCTCTCTCTCTCTCTCTCTTTCTCACTGTGCAGGGCTTTCCTAGATTCATAACAAGTGCTGCTCTAATATCAGATCAATATCTGGGTAAATTAGCAGAGCTTTTATCAGGTTATTGTTGTCATGTTAAGGTGGACTGCAGCCGTTTTAGATGGAGCACGTAAGATTATGTTGTAACTGTAATTTGTTGGAGCTGAAGCGGGTCTTGGGTGCAGTTTCAATAGTGAATCTATGCACGGAGGAGTACTTGCATGTATTAGTGTCGAAGTGACAGTAGATTTCTGCTGTGCTGTGCCATTTTTAATCAGCATAGCTACCATAGTGCACCTCTCTCTCTCTCTTTTTTTCTCTCTTTCTCTCTCTCCCTTACGCAAACTGACACACCCACATGCACTCAATCCTGTGCTGGGATAGACATGATTTTCAGAGCTGTTTTCCTTCTTCACACTTAAAGTCTTTATCTGGCTCTATCTTTCCTGCATCTGCCATCTTTGACAGCCAGGACACTGCAGCAAGCTTTAAATGTAGCACTGCAGCTACTCAAGAAGCCTGGCATGGTGTAATTCTGCTGCCTTACAATCTAATGCAGTGTATCAGATTGTCAGATTGTCAGATTTTAAACAAACAAAGACATTTTTATTGGCACATTTTACAGGAAAGACTCTTTTATGGTTCGTGTGGTGGTTGGTGGCTTTAATATCTGCAGTGAACATTGCGTCAGAGTATGAACTTGGGTTTTATAATTCACAACATGCAAAAAAAAAAAAAAAACGTCAGCAGCCTCAAAGCTAGAAACAGGACATGACTGTACTTAACTTAATGTTTAGACCATTTACCACATGCTCAGTAACATCCAGATACTGTCTGTATCTACATATAGAAACATGACATGATGTATCCCTAACAAGAATGTTATGCAACAAAATTGAGGTACCAGTTTATTTCAATCCTGTGCAAGACTTCTTAAAAAGTCTGTGTCCTGGTGGTGTTGGAGATTCGGCCAAAGGATTATGAGCAGATTTTATTTGGATGTGTTAAATCAGTGGGGTAGCGTGTCACAAAGGAAGCATTGGCTAAGAGAGGGACAGAAAAAAAGAGAGACAATTTTCCTGATGGAAGACTTCCCCCGCGTTTCAAATCTGGTTAGAAATCTCATTAAGCTCTCTGGCTCAAAGGTTGCTCTCTCTCTCTCTCGCTCTCTCTTGCTTTCTCCAAATTTGTCCATACAGCTGCCATGTTTTCTGTCTGCTGCCTGTTTGCAGTCACTACCAATCCAAGAAAACTCAACCAGATACGACAGTGACCGAGCAAGAGTCCTGGAGAAGAGGATGTGAATTCTGTGGCGCCGAGTTAGTTTCACAAGGGCTCATAAATCACAGAAGCTAACATGTGTCTGAAGAGTTAACATCAGTGTCGAGGAAAGTTCTTGTACAAAGAGACCTTTTAACAAGTTCTGAATTTGTAACAGCAACTGGGTAATTCTTCATATTTAGGTGTTAACTTACTGATTCATTGTTTGATTGTTAGTCGTCATCATTCGTCCCTGGATGAATGTTCATCATACCCACACTGGGTTACTGTAGTTATTAATGGATAACAGCAGGTTAGCTTCTTCACAAACAGAAATGAGACGTCACCTCTTGTCCTTTTATGTGAAACTCACAGTATCAGAAGATAATGCATGTACTGATTGTGAACACCATCACAGTCACACCCTTAGCATCCCCGAGAGGCCGAAGATGCTGGGGTTTGTCCGTTATCTGGAGCTTTTAGAGCTGCTAATCTAGTCAAGGTGCCATTAGCACCCCAACCTGACAGCTATTAGAAAGCTGCTCAGCTGACTGGAGTACTCTTTACTGGCCTGTGTGTGGAAGATTTGGAATGCAGCCATGTCTCCATACAATATTGATTAAATTAAAAAAAAATAATAACAATAAAAAACAACATATTTATGTAGATTGGAGTGTAGAGTTGCAGGGAAATGACTATTATTTTGAGTTGGTTACAAAACAGATGTTGATTAAGAAAAGCTGGACTGATCATTTTATGAAGTTATTTTCAAATGCTGAATCTGCTCCTTGGAAGTTGATACAAGACAACATAGGAATAGCAGTTTCTGTATTTTCACTGTGGAAGATGTAGAAGGAGTCATGCACTTGACAGAGAAAGCAGAATGAGATCTTAATTTAAAATAGGATAATAATTTAAAAAAAATAGTTAATTCCAAAAAGAAATAACATATACAGGTTTTTCAATGAGGGATGCTGATAGATCAGGGATTGTTCTCAGTGATTAAGCACAGGTAAATTCAGGTTGAGTCCTGTGAGAAGACCAAGGATTACAGTAGATTTCCATCTGAGCAAAACTAATCACCTTGCACCCACTTAAGTCTACATGTTCCCTTGAATCCAGCATTAACTTTTGAGGTGGTTCTACATTTCCTCCAAACTAAAAATCTTATCATGATTTTTTATTTATATTCTTTGCAGTACATGGGCTGCATTGAGGTACTGAAGTCAATGCGTTCCCTGGACTTCACCACACGGACCCAGGTGACGAGGTAAGCTGGAGGCTATCTCTGTTTGCCTTGGTATCAGGAGTATCTGGCAGAATATGTAATTGGATCACACAGTATTAATTGCAATATATAATTGCAACCTGCTTCAACTTTTGGCTACTTATTAGAGAAGGCTATGGTAAATATGTTTTTATCAGAAATTAAGATTTTTATGTAAAACTGCTCTTATGTTTCATTCACAGCAACAATTTTAAAATTCTGGGAGTGAATTTGATCAAAGCATCCTGCTGACATGTTTTTGCAAAAATGTGACAATGAAGTGTTGTGTTATCCAAGTACAGAGCCAAACAAAACAACAAAACAGCAGTATACTGTATGTGCTCAGCTGCATGACATGAGAGCTATACCTCAGGGTCTTTGTATGTCTCTGTGTGTTGTTATGCCCTACATGAGATGTTATTGTTATAAAGGCAGGGCTCCTTGTCTCCTGGGACAAGCTCTCTCTCTCTCTCTCTCTCTCTCTCTCTCTCTCTCTCTCTCTCTCTCTCTCTCTCTCTCTCTCTCTCACTCTTTCTATTTCTTTCTCTCTTCCATAATCGATCTGCTGTAATCTGAGCCCGCCATGCAGCCAGGGCTTAAGTGCAGGGGGTTTGGGGGGGGAGAGATGGAGTGATAGAGAGGGAGATCTATTATTGATGATGTTTGCTAATGAGTGTGGAAAGCTGCAGTGGACTCCATGAACGCGCCCTGCTGGATAATGTCTGCGGTTGTAACTTCTTCAGGAGGAGGAGGGAGGGAGAGGTTAGTCGAAAACAAAACAGCAAAACAAAACATGACTGGAAGGAGGAACCATTCCGTGCATAGCAGACCAATCTACATTCTGTTTACTTAAACTACCAAATAAATCTGTGATGAAGCATCACATTTTTTATAGTTACGATAATGATGTGATATATTACATATATGCGTAAAGATTTTTTTGCTTTACACAGTAGCTGTTTGATAGATTAAAAACAAAAAACAAAAACAGCTCTGACTCTTTATCATTTATTATTTTCAACATACTCATAGGACTAACATTAGAAGTCCGTTGTAAACCCCAAATTTTTTCCCTTAATTTGACTGATTACCTATCGGTCTGTATACATACTATATTCCTAATTTGTGAATTCTTTGTAATAATAGCATTGTGGCTGTAGCGCACGCTCATATTGCGATGATTCTGGATTTGAGATTTCTTCATGCTACCTCGATACAAATCACTTTTAATCACATGAAGACACTTCAGGTCATGCTTGTCTCAAAGCATCAGTGTTTTTGTGAATGTGTTGATGTTTCATCTTCACTGTTCTGGACTTTTGGTTAAATTCAATGCTGCCTCTACTCAGAATGACGCAGTTTATCAATGCCAGCTTCAAAACAGACCAAGTTTTCCAGTGATGCTAATAACATGAGGCTTGTATGTCTTCATTCCCCAGGGTAACATGAAGTGGACCATCTGTCCCACAAGGCCAAAAAAAAAATCAATGACTTGTTGTTCTAATCAATTAAGAAAACTTTGCAGATAACGCTACTTTATCTTAATTAATTCAAAATGCAATTTATTTGAGTAGCTGAGACCCGCTGTTCTGTTGTTAGACAGTAGCAGCAGTTTTTCGCAGTGTTTTATAGCAGAAGATATATCAAGGGCTGCAGACAAAAACAACAACATCTTGCTCAGCCCATCTCTCCCCGCCTCTTCCTCCTCCTCCCTCTGTCCTCTTTTAGCATGAGTCATTGTGATGTTTTTCAAAAATCCCTGAGAAGACCTTTACTCGAGATGGGGCTTGGGCCGCTGCTTTTTAAATATTTACGAGCCACTTGATATGGGCAGCTGGCTTCTTGACTGCTGTCCCTGCTGTCCCCTGGTAGTGAGAGTGTGAGCCTCAAAGCCACATTATGTGTCTCTCCAGCCATCAGACACACAAGGGACAGGAGCTTTAAACCCCCATTAGGCAGCCATTCCCAGGAGTGATGGCAGCCTTGCTGCAAAGTAGTGACAGTCTGCAGAGAGGAGAGCACAGTGTGGAAAATAAATGTTATACTAAAGGAGCAGTGGAAGATGCAGAGCTCTAGTTTAGTTGCTCTAGTTTAGCTTAAAGGGACTGATAGGACTTTCTAAGTGATCTTGAAAATGTCTAATTTCTAGATATCTGCCTGATAGCACCAAAATAGATGATTTCTAATCACTATTTCTTTGCTTCCTTATTGGGTTGGACAGGATCGGATGATTTACGGCACGTTGAAGTCTCTATGACAACACCGACTGATGAAGTTTAGTAGTGAGAAGAGAGATCTGTGTTTTTCTCTGCTGAAAATGATTTCTGGGATTAATTTTATTGTGATGTTAGACACTGAAGCTGGACTGGCACTAAGAAAAAGGACGTCAGAGCAAAAGGAGCGAGAGATTGACAGGCAGATCAGGGCAGCATCAGCAGTGATGTGGAAGCTACACCACTCTGTTGTTCAGCCAGAAGACAAGGCTCTTAATTTACCAGTCAATCTACATTCCAACCCTCACCTATGGTCATGAGTTGTGGGTAGTTACTGAAAGGACAAGATCGTGAATACAAGCAGCCAAAATGAGCTTTCTCCACTGTCTCCGGTGTCTAGGCTCAGTCTTAGAGATAGGGTTGGGAGCACCGACATCCAGGAGAGGCTTGGAGTAGAACCGCTGCTCCTCCACATCGAGAGGAGCCAAATGAGGCGGTCCAGGCATCTGGTGAGGATGCCAGCCTGAACGCCTCCCTGGGGAGGTGTGTCGGGCACGCCCATCAAGGAGGGGGCTGAACACAACCAGTTTGGCCCAAAACTGTTTGTGATAGTGTTCATTCTCACCCACATGCAGCAGTTATGCTGCAGTGATCTGATCAAACCTGAGATACTGTCATTAAAATGAAGAGTGAGGTTAAGTTTGCTCTGATTAGTAGATGAGCAGGACATAAGGATTCACTAATGTAACACGTTAGCCTACGGATCCGTCTCAGAGCCCCGGGCTGTGAGAAGCGCTAAATAAAACGGGCTACTAAACTACAGTACAATCTGACAAAGTATGTTTGTTGACACTTTTCAAACAACAGCGCTGCATAAGTGTTGATAAATACCTTACCTTGTTGCATTGTATCCGGTAAAAAGTTGTCTTCAACAAAGAAAGTAGTGTCAAAAAGGAGATTCAATCTCCATTAATTTCAGAAACAAACACGCCTTGTTAAGAGTCATGACATCACGACAGTGTGCGTGTGATTCCAGCCAAAAGGAATCGCTGAAATCCAATTTCAACTGACAGTCTTCACAACCCCTTTAAACAATAGTGTTCTCATTATTCAGGGAGGTAAACATGGGTCTGAAAAACAGTCACTGGTGTCCATTAACATCACCAGTAAGAGGTAGTTACTTGTAAACAGACCTTCTGGAAACCTTTTTGTGACATCTGAACTGTGATGCGTCTGTGACCTCTGATCTCTTCCAGAGGGAAGGAACACAAAGCTTCAGTTGATGTTTAACCTCAGATTTGTCACTATGATGCAGCGTTTTATCTGGGTTTGATGTTTTGACTTTTCATTGCATTTTATTTTATTTAAATCTTATTCATAGCCTGTACTGTTGTCACTTGTTCACTCATATGTGGTAAAACAGATTTAAGTAATTTCTTCAAAGAAGAATACATCCTGTAGCGCTTTCATATGTGACCAATGTATCTCTGTGCAATACGACCTTTGACCTTTCATTATTTCCCTAATTAGAGAAGCCATCAACAGATTGTGTGACGCTGTGCCAGGTGGAAAGGGAGCTTGGAGAAAGAAGGTCAATAATTAATCTTTCTATGCACTCTTTTATAATTATAATTTATTTGCATCCATATTTATTGGTTCTTTACAATAAACGTGAAGATCTGTTTGGAAATAATAATAATAATAAACCCTTTCTCATTCTGATTAATTATCTAGATTTTTCCCTGATGGAGACTTAGATGTGGCATTCATCGGACAGTTTAGCTGCCATTTGAGTGCCACCATTCGTACATACAGCATTTTTTTATTATAACTGATGTTTTGTCTGTATTTTCTTTCCCATGCAGGCCCTGAACAAAGCTCTCCAGTCCATAATGGGAAAGAGTAACTTGCGATTTGCAGGCATGAGCATTGCAGTCAATATTTCCATAGATGGCCTTGGTCTGCTTATCCCTACCACACGACAGGTATGTTGCTAAGCTACAGAAAGATTATCATTAAAAGGAATTAAATGCAGCTGCTTCAGCTGATGCATAAAACTTTTCTTCTTGGAACAAATAAATCCAGTATCCCCTCAAAATGTGTTTTTCTTAATGAGTTAAATTCACAAAGTGATAGTACATTTAGATCCTCAATCTATAAGAATTGTGAATGAATCACAGATGGTATGTTGTAATAGATTGTCATACCTTTCTCACTTTATCCATTTGTCTCTTCCAGGTGATAGCACACCATCCTATGCAGTCTATTTCCTTTGCCTCAGGGGGGGACACAGTGAGTGTAGCATATCACTAATTTGCAATATTATGAGCCAATAATCAATCAGGGCTTTTATTTTGAAATTTTCCTCGTCTGTTGCAGGACACGCCAGATTATGTTGCGTATGTGGCAAAAGATCCAGTGAATCAAAGAGGTATGTGTCGAAAGCTTCTCCTTCAGCTTTAGCAGAGTAACCCTACTGTGATTTGGAAGTGTCGAGATGATGTTCAGGAGCGAGGCAGCTGGAAAAGTTTTCTCTTTTCTGTCTCCTCCAGCGTGTCACATCTTGGAGTGCTCAGATGGTTTGGCACAAAGTGTCATCAGTACCATTGGACAAGCCTTCGAGCTGCAGTTCAAACAGTACCTACACAGTCCTCCCAAAACCATGGCGTCAGTGGAGAGGTAATGAGGGTGTCTGTGAAAAGATGAAAAACTTCAAAAGACAGAGTCCACCTTTAAATCTGTTTCATAACCTAACCCTCATAAATCATAAAGATTTTGCAATGATACCAGAACAGACAATCAGACAATTTATTCTTTTTTTATTCTGGTTTCCTTCCTGCACTAGCAGAAACTCCTCTGATCTATTTAAAACTCTGGCACATTATTATAGATCACTTTCGGATGTGGAGATGTCATCTGATCAGACTGCATGCATCTGAGACCCCAGATCTCCTCATCATTATCATTGCTATTAATATCACAATATGACAAAGCAATATATCAGTGTTATTGTTTGGATTAAAGATGTCATGGTATTGTTGTAATATTATTATTTTTATTTATTAACTTTATTTACTAAAAGTGATTTAGTGTATAAGAAGCATCGTCTCTATAATGTGTGTCCATCCTCAGGTCAGTCAGGACGGAGGAGCCAATGTGGGGAGAAGATGAAGACTCATCCGAGCATGATTATTACAACAGCATCCCAGGGAAGGAGCCCCCTGTTGGGGGAGTGGTGGATTCCAGACTCAGGCCCAGCGGATCCCTGCTAGGTCACATTCACACCCAACCACAAGCAAGCAAGACAGCAACACAGGTAAATATCAAGGCCGGATTTTGATAATAGCATCGGATCAGTTTGGAATCTGGATTTTCTTCTGGTTGCCTTTGCTGTGCAGGATGTTTTGTCAAATCATTTGCAAAACACTGCCAAAATACTGAAGAATGAGATACAATTAAACCATCTGTGTGACTAACCAGTATGAAACAATGACATCCAGTCTTGAACACATCCCATGACGGATGTGTTTTCCTGCTACTTCTCCATAATACTTTCATATCATATATCCCATAGCAGTCCTCCTGATGTGCCTGCACTTTATTTGTCCTTGGTAGATATAATTAGATAAAGAGCCTGGGCTACTTTGTGCCTCTCTGATGAGAGAAATCCTCCCTCTCTCTCTCTTTCAGCAGTTTGTTCAAACTATGGTGACATGCTACAGCTAATGTTTCAAATAGAGTGCTTCAGAACTGCATTATCCACCGAAAAGAGATGAGAGAGTTTTCTATGCAAGTAAATAAATACAAATGTATGTGTTTTCAAACCAAGTGTGTATTTGTAGATGGGCTCACCAGCGAGGAGAGAGGGAGCGTCTTATCCTCCTGGTCAGCTGTGCTATGAGCTACATTGGGACACAGAGACAAGCAGCGGCTCAGGTGAGACACCATGTGGCAGGACACAGGTATAACATCAGGGGGGTAAGGTTTAGAGGAGAGATTAGTTCATGGTGAATAAAGGTTTGCTTTAAACTGAGGGCTACAGATGTGTTTTTTTCTGCTCTCTTAAAGTGGTTGAGTTTATGTGACCTGGGGAGGTAGAAGCTTATTAGTGACTGCTTTTTTTAACCAATGAGACGAACTTATCATTCAGCGAGTGAGTGAGTGAGTGTTTTGGGTCTTCCAAAGATGCCTTTATTGTCAGTTTTTAAACACTGGAATTTTAACTATGATACTATAAAGAAAACATATTTAGTTGGATTATAAATCACTTCAATCAAAATCACATCAATTTAGTATAAATAATTTACCCAACCTGTCAATGCATTTAACTCCCTTTCATGTTTGTATGCATGATGTATATGATGCACCAATAAGTTATAATAGTTGAAAGTTCACACAGCTGAATGCAGTCCAAGAATAAGAGAAGGTGAATTAAACAACATTAGTACGTAAGGATCAGACATCTAAGATGGAATTTGTTGTTTCAAGTATTAAACTTTCACCTGGTTAGAGTTTCTTGTGTTGAGTAATTTTTTAATTTTTAATTTTTGCTTTAATAAGGCAGCTGCTGAATAAAAGTTACTCATGAAACTAAGGTGGGCGAGAGGGGCTCTTCCTTCTCATAAAAGTAAGCTAATTTATAATTAGGATACTAGTGAAACATTCATTTATCACATCCATTTTTTATTGTATGTGTTAAAATAAACTGTATATGTTCAGCAGCGACTGACATGAGTCAATATGTAGAACAGTAATTTTAGCCACCAGAGGGAGACAAAGAAGAGAGCAGCTCAGAGTCTCCTAAACATGAATATTAATTCAACTAGTCACAAGATCATTCCCTCATCCCTTAAATGTGTTACAAGCACTAACTCTTTTCACGTCTGACTTCAGATGGCTACCTGTGTGCAGATGGCCAGCCACCAGGCAGCAGAGATTATGAGGAGCATCAGTATGTCAACACCCAAAGTCTGGAAAACTTGGAGTCACTGACCAAAGGGCCAGATGGACACAGAGGGTCCAGGGCACCTGAGAGCCCCAAAAAGGACCTCTTTGACATGAGTATGTCATCAGACTAGAGTTTCAGAAATCTATTTTTTTGTGTTATTTGTGAAATATTGGAGTGCCTATGTTTGTGTTGTGAAACACCATCGTTCTCTGCAGGGCCCTTTGAGGATGCTCTGAAGCTCCATGAAGCCTGTGGTGGAGCTGTTGGGTCCAGTGTCTCTGCTGCAGCTGGAGGTGTGCACGTCATGGAGGACCAGTGGCCCAGCCCTCCACGTCGACGTGCCCCTGTGGCTCCCAACGAGGAACAGCTCCGCAGGGAGACGTGGTACCACAGCCGCATGAGCAGACGAGATGCGGAGAGACTCCTGGTCAGAGACGGAGACTTCCTCGTCAGGGAGAGCACGACCAACCCAGGACAGTATGTGCTGACCGGCATGCACTGCGGCCTGCCTAAACACCTGCTGCTAGTGGACCCAGAGGGAGTGGTGAGTGAATTGAAGCTACTGAAATGGCACAGTTTCAAACTGAACCATAGTAAGGGAGCACAACTTCCTACACCATCCCATCTTCTGCTGTCCTCTGTGTCCTACAGGTCCGAACCAAAGACATGTTATTTGAGAGCATTAGTCACCTCATCTCGTACCATCTGCAGAATGAGCTGCCTATTGTGGCTGCGGAGAGTGAGCTTCACCTCAAACAGGTGGTCAGGAGGAAACAGTGAGCCATGCGGCTCTGCATGGGATGGTGAGCTGCACACTTCATACTTACAACACGCCTGAAAGAAGTGTGACTGAAAATGAAGATATCAGAAATGAAGTCGATAATAGATATTTTAAAACACATTTTTAGAGGAAGAGCTGAACTGTACTGCATTAAGACATTTTAGAGAACGTTTTATCTGTTTGCTGTTAAACTTGTGTTTTAATGCTAGGCTCTCAGCTATTATCTCATACAGGCCTGACAAATGACTGTTCTGAGCTTCAATCAGTCGTCAAAGCTCTGATCCCTCTTCTTTCTCATGTGTCACAGATGGAAACTGTTGTGTCCCATGCCGATCCACATAAAACATGAATGGGTAACATTCCAGATGGATGTTTGTCTGGACGCAAGGATATCAATAATAATTTATTTCTGTGAACAATCCCACTCAAAGGAACAGAACCTGTGACATCTTCCTATAGTTTCTTTGCCTTTGGACTGAAAGGATCAACCAAACTTCCCCTCATCTGTTACAAACTTCTCAGCATGCAGCTAGTAAGCTAAAAAAGCAAACCAGAGTCTGCGTCAACGTGTACCAACCTCAGTAGCCAAGGGACCAAACTTCAGGAAATCAAATCAGGATATGATGCTCAGACGATTCCTACATGCCTGTGATGGTGAAGTGCTTCCAGAGTATCACCCGCCTCCTGTTAGCAACTGAACTTTTACCTGACATCAACAGAACAGACTTGTGTCACATATATCTGGAACAGGTTCTGATGCAGAATAAATCAACCTATTCAGTTGTTTATTCTGTGTAAATAGAAGAAATGTGACTGGGGGAGACAATCGAAAAACATCTGAAAGGCCGTTTCTCGGTGAACCCGACTCTAAGATGGCACAATGGAGAGAGACTTCACATGAGTCAGCGCTTGATTTATGAAGAGGCCACATTCTTCTGCCTTTTTGTCATCACAATATCCACTTTTTTTTCCATTTAGAAATGAACTGAAAATGCAGTACACTAACTTTGCAGTGGGATTTTAATCCCTTTTACTCTAAATATCAGTCATTTTTGTTGTGTTTGTAAGGGCTGCTCATAATTTGTATGTATTGTCAAAGCGTATGAACCTGTTAATGGTCGAACTGCACTCACATGATGAATCCTATGTCCCG
The DNA here is from genome assembly GCA_030710495.1 of Labroides dimidiatus. Lineage (NCBI taxonomy): Eukaryota > Metazoa > Chordata > Actinopteri > Labriformes > Labridae > Labroides > Labroides dimidiatus. The sequence continues at coordinate 18,425,317 of CM061146.1, read as the reverse complement.
ATTTAAAGGAAGTTCTCTTCAGAAACTCTCAGTATATTCATACCTGTATTTCCACAGCCTCTCTAACTTCAGTGCCTTAAAGACTACAGGGACGGGTGTTTGTGTCAGTGTATATAATGTGCATTTATGCTCCTAATGCAAAGTTTTCTTGCCATGCCAATGAATGACTGAACAGACTTCAGGATGATTAAGCTCCTATTCTGAAACAGTGATGTAAGCTGCTCTTGTTTAGAGTGTTTAATACTGTCTTATTGTGTCATGAATGTTCTTGTATTTGTGTTTCTCGTAAGGATCCCCTCATTTTAAAGCAAGCCATGAACAGCCCTTGTCTGCGCTGATTGACGTCAAAACAAGATTTGGACACTAAATTTGTTTCATTATTAGTCCCAGCTCAGGGGAATACACCACTGTATTGACTGTCTTTGTCCCACGTCTGTCTTTACATGTCAGACAGTGACTTGCTTCTGATTTCTTTGCAACCTAACACACTGTATGCTTTTGCCTTTCTTTGTTTAAGTAACAACATATCTTTGCCTAGGACCTCCACAGTTCTGAACCACAGCCTCATGAATGCACAGAGACCAGGACAGCAACGAGGCCTACGAATGTTAATTGTTGCAGATTTCTTTTTTGCTTTCTCAGGAATTTTTCTTGGACCTTCTCCTCGTTGATTAACTTTAAGAGCTGTTTGTCAATTAAAAGAGTTTAAAAGAGGGTATGATTCAAAGAGGGTGTTTTGTCTTTTGTCATTCATTATATCTGCAGTGGCTCCAAAGTTCGGACCAGCTGTCTGCCTTTTCATTTACATGCACTGCTGCTAAATTAAGACCTCAGATTTTCATCACCCAAAAATAGATGAGCAAGAGAGTGTCAGGCTGATGAAACCTAGTCATGAACCAGTTCATGAAGCTAAGAATAAAAATCAAGATCAACAGACCACTTTGTATTTTTTTTATTGCTCTATTGCATTTTATTAAAAGAAAATGATATAAAACTTTCAACTTGTCACACTTTCAGTTCTGTCTTATAAATAACTTTTTGTTTTTACATCCCCCAAGAACAACTCAGTCCTGACTGACAGGCTGCAGTGGTTTGACTCACCCTGCTATGAAGGCACTCTACAACTATACTTTTTCCCTGTTTGGGTTACCAGTCAAGCTTTTCAGCTGTTGTTTAAGTCACCAGACTGTACACATGCAGCTGCGTCTTACAGATCATTTATGATTTGGCTTTTTAGGAAATGTCTTAATGATTTTCATCCTGCAGGCTGCTGTGCTGGAGCTGATCTGCATCGGAACTGGATACAAAGAAGCAGTTTCAGACGTTCTAGGGTCAGTGTCACTGTTGAGACATCCTCAGGATTTGGAGTAACAGGCCCTGCACCTCTTCATCCATTCGACCCTGTTTGACAACACAAAAAATGAGGAAATGCTCATTCTTCTTTGTTACCATAGTTTCTTGTCATTTAAAACGGGTCTTAAAGACAGATTAAATCTAGTTGGTGTAACTTATTTATCTCATTTAGTAGAAATAAAAGACCCAACCATTGTTTTTGGTTAGCAGAATTATTTTGAGTGTATCTGATTGTGTAGTTGGTCAGAAAACCTGTGCCTTTAAGTGTCCTGCTATAGTTTATAGTTTGCTATAGTTTAATTTGGCATGTTATTATGTGCTTGATCTGAGCAAGACAACGAACAACAGATTTTCTGACTGTAGCTTTGCATAGTTTTTTATAGCGTCAAGCAAGTAACAGCATCTTTCTTTAATAAATAAGTTAAAGAGGCTTAAGAAGTATTTTTTGTTTGGAAACAGTCAATATTTTTTCAAATAAATTTTAAGTTTCTTTTTTTTTCCTGCCTTGAAATACACAAGTTAGTCTTTTTAATTATGACACAGCAACTAAAAACCTTTTCTGGCACACTAATGAATGCAAGGTGGGCTAAATAAAAAGAATCAATCACACAGGTGAGCCTCCACAGTACCCTTCCTGCCCCTAATCAAAGACAGTTTGGAAGGTTCAAGCACAAAACACACACAAGTGTCAAAGCTAGATAAGAGCCTAATGTTTGGATCTCAAGAAACAGCTGTAGAAAGTATTCAGAGGAAGCAACAAAGTGTCCAAAAGTTTTCTAAAAGGTCAACACCTGAAAACTCTCACATTACAACCAGCATGACAGAAAAGCGTATGTTGTCATATTAGTTGTAGGTTATGATAAAAGTGATCCCCCTTTCTCCTGCACCGCTACTGAAATTACATCCACTTTGTCAGGTTAGCAGAGCGATGGACGGATCATTTCCACCCTTAACTGTCTGCACATCAAAGAGGACAAAGTCAAATCCAGCACACCGTCAGTGAGAGGCAGACTGAAAAGTTGCTCATTGGAAATATTATTGACCCAGAGAGGGACTACTGAAAACAGACAGAAAATATTATCTAGCGTAGTCAAGAGCTAATGAAACACAGAAATAGTCAAATAAATAAATCTAACAACAAAAACAGGACTGTGGCTTTGTGCTCTGGTGTACATGTGTGCACTTCACTGACCTGCACAGCTGCCAGTAAATGGGAGCGATATATAGCCACCACTTGTTTGTGCTTTCTTTCCCAGTCCTGCAATAAGAAAATGTTAATGACACATGAAGATTTGACAATTTGTTTGAATGTGAATGATGAGCGCACATGGCTTAGTGGTCGTGCTCCATATGGGCAAACAGCCATTGAGCGGGCAGCCTGGGTTCGAGTCTGACCTGTGGCTACTTTACCACATGTCACTCTCCATTCTCACTCTGTTACCTCCTCTATCCTCTGTCCTGTCCTCTCAAAATAAAGGCATACAAAGCCCAAAAAAGAATGTGAATGATGCTCCTGATACACAAAACATTAAAAGTCTAAGTCATAATTTTCCCACTTCAAACATCTCCAGTGTCAGTTTCACCTGTAGCTGCTGGGTGAGTATGGCAATCCTGTTCTGCAGAGCTACTTGCTGTCCTGGGTTACCATGATGAGAAGAAGAGGAGGAGGAAGAAGAAGTTATGCCTAGAGGAGGAGACAGAGCTCCTAGGGCCTCCTTAAGTCGAAACACCTCCTTAGACAGCTCTGTTATCTGAGAACAGACAGACAAACAGACGCATCAGTTTGACTGCCTCTTAAGTAGTTCACAGCAAAATTCTTATTTGCTTTCTGAACGCTCACCTTGCGATCCTTCTCCTTGACCAGGCCTTGGGATTCCTGGATGTTTTTGTGGAGCTCCTGAATGTGGCTGGATTTGGCTTGTAACTCAGCAAGCTGCTGCTGCACAGTGGCCAGCTGGGACTCTGCAACCTGCCGCTCACTCTTGTTGAAGAGAGCCTCCCTCTGCACCTGGAACACCTAGAGCAGTAAAACCACCAGTGGCACCCTGTCACTACAGCAGAGACACCTATGTTTGGTCACCACTCCCGTTCACATGCCTGGCTTAAATGTAAGAATAGGCAAACCTATGTAATCCCTAAACAGGCTGCAATGTCATCAAATTCATGCAGGGAGACTGTTGTATTTTTGGAGTTTTTGCTCACAGAAACTTCCACACTCCCTTCGATCTGGATACACTCACGCTGGTGCAAATAATACAAAAAAAGTTTGCTTTTGTGCATTTTCAGTCTTTGAAACAGGGAGAGCAATGCATCCACCTCCCACATTAGCTTCTGATTTTGATGTAAAATCCCTCCACTCAAATATGAAGAAGCTAAAAGATTTCTTACAGAGAACATGCAGCAAGTTACTGAGATAATTACCTAATCTACAAGGATGTTTTTTGATTTCTGCTATGCAGGTGGAGGGTGAATTACTTTAAAAATCTCATCAGAAGCCTTTTGAAAAATACAAATGAATTTTAGTGCATCAGTAAGCTCATATAGTATGTAAAAGGGTTGATGAAACACAGGGTGACTCTGAAAAGAGAAAGTAATACACGTATCAATAATGTAGAGGCCGGAAAATGGTCTTCATGGAACATGGATCACTTTGTGGTGAACACAATACAAATCTAATGTGGTTTTGGATGGCTTAGGACAGGCTGCATACACACACATTCACACACACCTCAGTGCAGGTCTTCTCATGTTTGCGAGTGAGATCGTTAAAACGAGCCGTGAGGGCGTTGATCTCTGCCTGCAAAGAGAGCCGTTGGGCCTCGTGATCCTCCTTGGAGATCAGACCCTGTTCTGCAGCCTTCTGAGACTTCAGTTCTCGCAGCTCCATCTCCTTCTCACTCAGAGCCTCCTGAGCTGCAGCTGCACTGCTCTCACTGGCCTGGAGGGAGCGCTGGAGCTCTGCCTGTAAGCCAGAAATTAAATAAACACTGAAAAAGTTCTATGCTGGAAATTTGTTGTTTTTAAATTGACAAACAGGACCTACTCCTGCAGTAACCAGTGAGTTATATAATAAATATATTTAGACAAAGCAGGAAACTGTTCCTATTTGAAATAAGATGCCTTAAAACCTGTCTGGATTTAACCTCCCCTGGTCCTGCTTTTATCAAAATACAAACAACAAACAATCCACCACTTCCTCATTAAAATAAATTAGACAAGTCAAATGGCTTGTGCTAGCTACGAAACAGCAGCAGAATACTGTTTCCTTTTCTATAACTCATCGCTCGAAATTAAGAGAACTTCATCTGTAGAAATAATGTTTTAAACAGGAGTAGAAATGAAAGGGCCCGGTCTAGGGTTGCTTTGTTTCTTCAGTTTCTGTAGCTCATCGTGTGACCCTGGAACCCTCCTTTCTAAACCCTGTGCCTCAGCTACCACCCTTGATAACATGATCTTAAAACTCTCTTTATGACCTTGATTTTCTCATGCTCCTCTTTCGGGACGGCGTCCTGCATGGCCTGCAGCTGTGTCTCTAGTCCCACAGCCTGCTCCTCAGCCTGACCACGCTGGGTCTTCTCCTCCTGGAGCTCCTGCAGCGTCTGAGCCAACTGTTCTGACACTGCAGACAGCGCCTCCCTATGCTTTGACAGAGGCACTGCATCTTTCAACTGGAGAGCGTCTTGTGCTCGGCCCTCACGCTCAGCACACAGACAGTCCAGGGCCTGAGCTGCCTCCTGCCTCGCCACTTCCAGTTCTTCTCTCACTGCTGCCAGGGAGTGTCTGGAGTGATCTGATTGGATGGAGACATTATCATACACAAATTGGATGGAAAAGATGGTGATCTTTGCACAATCTGTTGCAGAGCAACAAAACACTGCACACCTGTTATGACTGAGAGCTCTGAACTCTCTGAATGCTCTTCCTCTTCATCCTCTTCTTCATCATCTCCACGTGGGGGAGACTGGAGTCTCTCTAGATTCAGGAGGGCATCATTGAGTCTCCGAGCCACGTCTGCCCGCTCCTTAGCCAGCTGCTCACACTGCAGCCCAAGAGTCACCTGCACTTCCTCCAGCTCGGAGCGGGGCACACTCTTTCTCAGCTGCTCCTCCAGCTCTCCTACACGCTCCTGCAGACGGCGGACCTGGTCTCTCTCTCCTGTTGCACCCCCATCTTTCCCTGATGTCCTGCTCTCTGCCAGGGTTGCCTCTAGGTCAGCCACTTTTGCCCTGAGGAGAGTCTCTGTTTCAGTCTCTTCTTTGTCTTTCTCCTCTTTTTGTTTGGCGGACTCTTTCTGGATCAGAGCAGCCTGGAGTTCCTTTACTTTCTCTGTCAGCTGTTTGATTTTGTCACTGTCCTGGCTGCTCTGGCCTGTTGCCTCGCCCTGTCTCTGAGCTAGCTCCTCCTCCAGCTCCGTCACCCTCGCTCTCAGCTGCTGTGCTTCTTGGCTGGGACTCTCCCCTGCAGCCCCTCCAGTCCCACCATCTGCTGCTGCAGTATCCCCCTCACCACACTCCACAGAAAGCACCCCAAGGCGCATTTGCTCCTTCAGCTCCTCCAGTTCTGATCGGGAGGAGGCTAACTGCTCCGTCAGGTCTCGCAGTTTCTCCTTTAGGGCTTCCATACCCTGTGCATCTGCACCACCTCCCTGAGACTTTTCATCACCACTGCAGAATGAGATGAATCATCACAAAGGTTATCTTTCAAATAGTCACTGCATCGAAAAGGACACAAAACAAATGTTAACATCACACTTAAAGTGCAAGGGCTCAATGTATGAACTACAAACTGCTTTTGAATGTAGTATGACTGTTCTGTTTGGACTCTTTTGTGGTATGCTTCGCTGGTTTTTGGGTTTGGAAAGCGAAAGGAAGGCCAAAAGCAAATCTGATTCTCTAAGATCCAATAATGGTTTGAAAGTTAATAAGTTATTTATATGGACTTTAAAAGTTTTATAGGATTGAACAGTTTTCTGAGAAATGGTTATCGACTCTTTAATGACTAAAACTGATAAGAATCACCTGCTTTTCTTTCTCTTTCTAAACTTCACTGTAAATTTAACAAACCATTATAAGACGAAAAAGGGCGACATTAGCGCTGTGAATGGTGGGAAATAATATGCAAGCTAGACTGGTCCACTCCATACTGAGAATCTTTCCAGAGTCAGTACAACATCCAAGTTTTTTGACATACCGCAGATTCCAAACACCACATACTACACATTACATTTCTCCACTAACCTGATTTTCAGAAATCAAGGCACTGCAAACAGCGGTAACCCAGGTGCAGATCAGTGTAGCTCAGCTGACTAAGAAGGAGTGACTCCATCTAAACGGCAAAAATCACTGCCGGAATCTGTAAGCTATGAAGGACTAATTGGACTGATTGTAAGGTATGTTGTTGAAATCTGTGAAGGTTCTCAGTCTGTGGGGTCGTGGCATTTTAAAGCTTGATCTGAAAGAGGCAAGTGGACTTATTTTTATGAGACCAAACAACACAACACTAAAGGTGTGCATTGCTATGACCAATAAAGCAAAAAGAAGTAACATGCAGTCACTCATTTAGTATCTCTATGATAATTGTAACTAATAACTTAATCTCTGTAACTTGCTGATATGTACCGTAATTTCTGGACTATGAAGCACACTTGAATATAAGCCGCACCGGTTAAATTTCAGGAAAAAACCAAATGTGTACATATACAAGCTGCACTAGACTGTAAGCCGCAGGTGTTTTAATGTTTAATTTCCATGTGTAAGGGTTTTTGCACAGAGGGGATTGCTGGGAAAGAGATGGCTGTTTGGGAAAGCTTCCATTTTATTAACATTTCAACAAACAAGTTGCATATTTGCATAACTTATTCAAGTGTTACCATTTGGTACAATAGTACAGAACCTGTAACCTGTAAAATCCACACATTTAGAAGGTCCCCCAAGTGGCCGTTAGCTGTAAAAATTCCATAGATTAGTTGCACCATTGTATAGGCCGCAGTGTGTATGGGAAAAAGTAGCGGCTTATAGTCCAGAAATTACGGTAATCTACCACCAGATCATTCTAACAGCTCATTATCACACTGTATTTCAACACTATTCAATTTAAAAGGCAAGGACACAGTAAGAAAGAAATCTAAATGAGGTCAGTACTCCCTCAAACCTATTATGTCATGTATACACAGTCCCCGTCTAGGCCTCCTGTGCACTGCAGGAAAAACATAAATGATCAGCACTTTTAAAAATGGCCCTGAGCAGATACTGCTGAGACTTTATAACTGATTTTAGCAAAGGTGTGCACATCTCAGATTAAAGACCTGATCTTACACAGCAGGGTTCGAGTGAATGTGACCTGTGGTGGTTATCTCAGTCTGCTGTTCATAGATACGTCTAACATGTGAACTCATGTTCCTACCACTCCTCAGCCACACTGGAGGATTCCTCTGAAGCCTGGGGCTGTGAGAAGCGCTCCTGGAGGGTTTCAAACTCCTTCCTCAAGGTCTCGTACTGGACTAGGGGCACAAAGTCTGTGCTGGAGGTTTGCATGTCAGTGTCATCCTTCTCGAACATCTCCAGCATCTGGACACAACAACAGAGGAGCACAATTTTATAGATACTTGTTTATAAATGATTAATTGCAAGTTCAAAGTGTGTACAAACACCACCCATATCACATGATCTCTGAATAGTTCTGCTTAGTTAACTCAGGTCAGTATGAGTTATGGAATCTGGGCTGAAATTTGTTTTACTTCTGGCTTATCTCCATAGACCCAGTTTCTCTTTGCTTTCATATGAGACCTTGCACGTCCTACTTTACTGTCTGGCTCTTTCTGATGCAGCAAAGTGAAAATGAAGGTCTTAGCCTCTATTACAGTTATTCATACAGTGGTGAATGAAAAACACCAGAACTGAGTTTTGAAGGAAAAAAACCCTCAGTGCTCCAGCTAGCATGACCCAGTTAGTGAAGAACATGCCCCCATGTCTGGATCTGAAGCTGCTCTGTTCTATTTATACCAGTATGAACACCACCTTAATGCATTAGTGTACCTGACTCATAAAGTTTAAGTGGTCCTGACTAATGCTTGAGTCAGACACATGCAGCCATCCATGGACCAGTGTCCTCACCTCCTGGTGGGAAAACATTTACTATTCACTTCACTCTTGGAAGAGTGTGCACTTATGTGCATGTGTGAAAACAAAAGTGGAGACAGTAATTATGCTACTGCGATGAAGATTTCAAATGTTGATTTTTTTTGGGGGGGTATGAGCATACTTGCTTCCAACTGCCCCTTCTCAAACATTGCTGGAACCCTTTTTTTATTTTCTTTGTTCTTTTGTTTGGCATGAAAAGTAATGATTTCATGGAGCAGCACATTTCTGTATGTCTATTATCTATTTTTTTATGTTTGAGATGAAAAAAAATCAAATCAAATATTTAGTGTGTATACATTTGGTCTGTTTCACAGAACTATTCTAAACCTTACCTGCACTTTGAGAACCAGTTCAGAGTTCTGTGAGGTAAGTTCCTCTATTTGTTTGCGCAGCTCAGCAACGGTTCCTGGGTCTGCAGGGACAAGGGAGGGCTGGGCTGAGTCAGTGTCCGCTTCACAAGTGGCCTCATCAAGGGGAGGGGAGCCTCTGGAGCGCTTTGAGAGCAGCTTCTCTAGAGGGAACGTTAAAGAGCAGCCAGGACAAAAATAAATCTATATTCTTCCTGATGGGAGGGACACACAGTAAGACAAGTCGGCACATATGTTATTCTTTTAATGCAAAGGGTGTGATCTCAAATAGATAGCATACCTGGAAAGTCCAACATTTCATCCATGTCTTCAGAGTCACTGGCCCCTATGCCATGGCCTCCCTTCAGCTCCTCAAGCAACTTGTCTCTGTCTGCCTCTGCCTCTGCCAGACGCTGCTTGAGTTGAGACAACTGCACAGCACACACGTGTAAAAACAGTTAGTCTTCACTAATAGCTAGTTGTCTCTGACTATAAGCGCAGGTTTACATAGTATCATGAAGTATTAAAAGAGACATGAGAAAAACTGTGCACAGTACCTCCTCCAAGGCAGAGAGAGCACTCTGCTGCTGCTGCTCCAGGGTTTTGATCCTCTGCAGCAGACGGCCTCTTTCCAGGCGCAGTCGTCTAATTTCCTCAAACACCTCCTCATCCTCTGGCTGACATGGAAGCATTAAACATGTTTGTTCAGTCTGAATTTTGTGTGACCAAAAGGGCAAACAGTAAGTGTAACTGAGCAGAAATGTACAGTGCTAACCTGGGCTGGTTGCTGTGTGTCTGGAGGCTGTGGAGAAGGGGACTGGGACTGGGGCTCTGGGGACTGGGCAGGTGGAGCTGGACTCCTGGGCCGTGGAGTGGGTGGCAAAGTTGGGATCTTAGTTATTGAAGACAGAATGAAATGAAAAAAATAGTTATTTAAGACAAGTGAGTCTTTGGGTTAACCACTTAGTGCCCTGCTGTATTACATATTTATTTATATCAATATAGATATACTTATACCTTATTTCTGTCAAGTAATATAATAGGGGTGAACTGTTTTTAAACTGAGGAAGCGAAGGAGTTTTTTTTTTTGCTCATCCAGATCTTGAAAATTTTAGAATTATGTTTACAAAACATGGTCATGGAATATCTTCTCATTCCATAGTTTACAGCTCAAAGATGCTATAAGAATGGTGTTAACAGTCGCCACTGTTTTCCACCTGAAGGCAGGGAACCACTAATTTAAGTCACTGCACTCTTTATTTACGCTTATAAGACTGTAGTTCTCCATCCACCGAGAGGTTGTTTCTCACAGTACCTGAAGAGGAGAGCGGGGTGGCGGAGGAGCTTTCCGTTTGCGGGGGGTTGTGCCCCCTTGCACTGATGAGGCACCTGAGGGGGTTTGGGAGGGCTGCATGGGAATGGAAGGGCGATCACAGACAAGCAGAGGTCAAGCTCAACTCAAAAATGGGAAAACAAAGGGAAGTTAGATAAGACACAAGGTCAGCAACAAAGGGGAATACAAGCCAAATGAAAAGAAAGCAGACCACAAAAACGATGACCTCATATTGGAAAGCATGCACAATATGATCGGCCAAAGGAGGCCATGATCTCATTTGATGGAGCGAGTGATCCATCAACACAACTATGCAACATTACCTCTTCTCCTGCGCCCTCAGCAGCTACGTATGCAGAGGAAGAGATGGAGCAAAACACTTAATATCTCTGACCAATGCGGGAATTAACACCCTCACTTTGTGCCACTTTTCTCACATGTAGGTAACATTAGTGCCATTAATGTACACAACCTCCAATCTTGGAATTAAACTAAGAAGGTCAGACATCCTGCGTACTCTTTTATAAACCAGCCACACATCTGTTTTTCATATAACAGAGGTGTCTTTGTTAGGAGATAAAAGTGGAGCAAGTCTTTCTTTAAAAAAAAAGAAAAAAGAGAGGGGGAAGAAAGAAAAAAAAAAACTTTAGAATCACACCCAGCTGTCCTCCTGATCCACTTCCTTCTATTACAGTAGCTTCCTGGGGGAGCAGAGACACCGCCAGGATTCAGAGCAGCACAGACACACATTGAGGCCATGCACAGAGGATGATAATCCGCAAGGCTCTGCAGCCATCTGTTTCATATGGTGATACCATTTTCTATTAATGAACTTAAACTCCACGTGTTTATTATAACTGCCTCCTTGAATAAAAGAAAAGGCAACAAGCCTTGTTCTGTACCTGGGGGTACTCCATTCTCCAACATATGAATGATGCTTTGGTTGCCAGTGGTTATGCTGTAATCCACGGCTTTGTGTCCAAGAGCGTCTACTAGCTTTGTGTCGGCTCCACCTCTCAGAAGAGCTTCAACGGTCTCAGCACTTTCACTCTCACAGGCCAACATCAGCGCAGACCTAAAGGTATCAAAAAAAAAAAACAGAGAACAAAACAAGAACGTTAGACTTTCATAAAACAATCAGGTTTTGTTGCATTTGAACTGCAGGACAATTCAATCAAAACGCACTAAAGTATCATATTGAGCTTTAAAAGGGAAGCTTGACAAACTACTGATCTTTTACTTTCTATAATGCTCTAGTCATCCTCTACAGGGAGATGTCTGAGTAAAAAGGAAAGCAGTTGGCACTGTTGGAGGTCACAGCCAGCATCCTTTCAAACCAACCGCATACTCAAGGCATTTAATGCAAATCTTTCCTCTGTACTAACTCGTTTTGAGGCAGTGAGATAATTTATGATTCATCATTAATCGTCCTTACCTTTCCTGGTTGTCCTGGATGTTTGCATCAGCTCCTCGTTCAAGCAGAAAAGCACAAAGCTCCACTCTGCTCATCTGTGCTGCAAGGATCAGAGGGGTGGCCCCGTCCTGACACAGAGATACAGGTGACTGTTACAAAATCCAGATCACAACCAGAGCCAAGTGAAAGTCAGAAAAAATAATAAATAAAATAATAGAATTCAGTAAACTTTGGAGCTTGCCTCATCCTGTACATCCAGACTAGCTTTAAAGTCCCACAGGATCTCAGTGCAAGACAAGCATCCACTGACTGCTGCAGGAACAAACCAAAAAATGGTTTACATCAGGTTACAACATAAAGTAAATAGAGATAATATCACAGTTCATTACAATTTGGAGGGTTATATCATATATGATATGAATATGAAGTTCATCTTTTGTGTAAAGTTGACTCATTTTTGATTCTTAAAAAGAGTTGAATGGGATCTATTTGTATGCAGATTTATGTTTTCAAATTAGTGGTGTTTTGCAGTTTTCGTTTATACTACCTGCATGATGAAGTGGTGTCCTGCCGATGCTGTCAGTGCAATCCACTGTTAATCTCTCCTGTCAATGAAAAAAGAGGAAACACAGCAAAAGAAAAAAAGGGCACAAAAACTTTGTGATAAAAGCATTACACATTAATCAGTTAGAAATTTTTAATTCTGTGTTTTTTGTCTTTTACCTGTAAAAGTCTCTTCAAACACTCTGATTGGCTGTTTTTGGCTGCGAGGTGCAGGGCGCTGAAGCCTTGAAGCAGTTATAAACAGACATCAATGGAGAGTCCATAACATGTGATTCATCAGCTTTGGGTTGTGACATTAAAACTTTGATAAGTGATAAAAAAAAATCCTACCAGCACCATCAGTGACGTTCAGATCCGCTCCTTGAGCGATGATGACCTCGAGACAGTCTAGTCGGCCTCGGGATGCACATAGGTGGAATCTGCCGGACAACGAAGGACAAAACACAGTGACCACAGGTGAGGAATGGGAAGCAGTTTAAAGTCCAACATGTATCAGGAATCAACACTTACAATTCTCAAAAAACTACAACACTGAGGAAAGTTCACACACACATTTGTAATGCATGCTCTTATTAACCGAAAAAGAAATAAACAATGTGTCCAACTTACGCAGACTTTCCCTCTGAATCCAGCTTGGTAGGACAGAGTCCTTTTTTGGCGATGAGAGCCATAACTTTGTCAGGTTCATTTTGCTCCACAGCCTGCAGGAGCCTCTCGTCACTTTTATTCCAGTCCTGACTCTGAGGGGGGCAAGGCAGTGGACAGGTCAGCACCCTGAACTGACCCATGGCAAAATGATACCAAATGCATTTTTCATGCACTGAAAACAAAAAGATGAATACGCAGTATACTAATATGTTGTTTTTGTTGCTTGAGAAGAGTTTTACTAGTTAAAACAAACTATTTAGATATAAATACAATTCAGGAGAAACAGATAAGAACAATCAACCTCCTTTCATACTCCCATATAATAAGATAAAAAGAGAGAAGATACCTACTGGCAGCGGCAGCAGACTGAAGCAAGGACAGAGCCGCTTCATCAGGCTAAAAACAGGCTGCTGAGGATCCATTCCAGCTAGCACGGCATTACCAACACCTAACTAAATACAGCTACAGAGCTTTGAGCCACCACTGTGTGTCCTGACTGACAATCCACACTGCATCCTGGCTCAATCTCAAATACACACATTCACTTTAGTTACTGCAGAGAACTCTGCTGCCTGTAAGTTTCTCCGACATATCCTTTAGAGGTCACAACAACGCCACAGAGATCTACATAACACCTGATAAAATCTCACTTAAAAATTCAGGCACAACAAAAGTGTTTCTGCTATTTGTTGTCCTCACAGCGTCTTACAGTGCAGAGCTCCTTCTCGGCATCCAAAACATGATCCTGTCATCCTGCTTCGGCAGCTAGCACAGACACAGCACAGCACACACGACACAGCTGGTCCTCAGCACCCTGCACCTCACACACACATGCAGCCACCTCCGTCCTGCCCTCACTGTCCTCTTCTTTCTAACCCATTAATTTCTTCATCTCTGGGACAGGCTTCCTCCTTCTCTCAATCATTAACATTTTTTTTGTAAGGTCCTGTACAGCATCCCCCTGGCAGCGTCATTCTGTACGTAGATCTGTTTCTATGCAGTTACAGAGAAGGGCCTGTGTGATGTGAGGACTCAGCAAAAAGGAAAGAAACCGAGCTGGCTCTGTTGAGCAGGTTTGGATTGTTATTAACAGGAAGGAGGGGATTATTATGAAGGAAACAAATGAGCTAAAAAATGCTACCAGGAAATGGGGCACAATGACTCTATTATACATGGGGAACTTTTGTGAAAACGTGCAATAAATTAGGAAAGCGATCATGCCTGACAGTCTGACAGTTGAATAGTTTGACTGTCACACAAAACAGACATCCCAGAGCAGCTTGTAAATGACACTTATTATCAGTTTTAGATCATATTTGTCATTCATTTATGGTGACTTAGTAGTAAGAAAACAAATGTTGTAATGGCACTTTAGAAATCATTTGGATTTGAATTCATACAATACTCTCAGACTAACAGCTTGTATTTTTCTGTTGTATATGTGCTCCAGTGACCCAAGCATGTAAAGAGGGATTAGCAACATGTAGCAGGAAAAAAATGTCAACTGGAAAACAAGCCTTAATTCAACAATGTAATATCCTAAAGCATTACATAAGGTTTCACATCAGTGACAGCAGGAACGTGGGGAATCTCTCATCACTCATGCTTGTGTGAGCATGTGTGTTTGGTGTGTGAGTGTGTGTGTCTAGTGTGAATAATTAAAGGCTACCTGAGAATACTGGTTAAAGCAGCAGTCTGGAGACAGCCCTGCTGTCCTGCTGCTCAGTGACACTGAAACCCAGTGCCCCCCATACAAAAAAAAAAAACCCCAGAATCCACTCTGGGATCTTATTTAATGAGAGCTTCACGTAAAGCAGCTTCAATATTAGATGTATACGCAACTTTATGGCTTATATCTATAGACATAAAGTGCGTAGACGCTACACATTGTAAACAGGTGATCTACTTTCAAGAGTCCAAAAACAGGTGGTTCTTACCTCAGTCTTTTTAAACTTTGCCTTCAGACTCTTCATGGTGGTTTAAAAGCTTCTGTCTCAAGACAAACACTGAAAAAAGGACAAGTGAAAGTTAAAGTTTATTTTGTGTTTCTCAGTGAAGCTTTTCGTTTGATAAACTCTGACTAATCCATCATCAACATCAGCCACTGCTACATGCCAACATGTGGTTGTAATATTTTAAACATATTAACATGCCGGAGACTCTAATGTACTACTGCTATGAAGTCAACTGTTGAAACATGCAGCCTACCTGTGGGGGACAGTCCTGTATCAGGTGAGTGTCTCGTCTGTCCCATTAGCTACTCACAGTAAAATACTGAAGTCACTGCTGCCTCACGCACAACAGGAATGCGCCCGCCCTCATCGTAAATCAACCAATCAGCAATGCGCAAAGCGCCGGATCAGCTTTTGATTGGAAATGATTGATGTACTTTTCCTCGCGGGCATTATCCTATTTTATGGATAGCATGTTAAAGCGTGTGCCGGTGTCAGAAGATGTGGTTTTGTTTTACAGAGCGCTGGTTTTAAAGAGCAGCAGTACAGTTTATATTCCGTCTGTGTGCCACGCTTAAGCAGTGCCTCAAGCTAACAATCTGACACAGGGGTTTGGGGTAAAGTTCCTTATTTTGGACGTGTTTGCCTGACCAATCACTGAAACGTTAAGTTGAATTCAACCAATGGGAACCCCAGATCAGCTGGACCCGGAAGTCCAAACTAACAAACCGTAGGGAGAGGTGAGGTGAGTTCAGCAACTTGATGTAGGGACATAACTCAGTTAATTTTGATTTCAATGAGTTTGAACTTTATAGGTTGAAAAATTTCTGATGGCATTGACATATGGCCTTTGTTTTGTTTCATATAGGCCTTCATTTTTGACTACATTTACAGTTTGTTCGTCATTTTCATTAATTTAAAATTTGAGACCTGCTTCTGTTGACTTTTCCAATGGATTTGTGCAATACACACAAACCACCAAATGAGGGCAGTAAATACAAGGCAGAGGAAATGACAACTCAGTTCCTTCTGCTCAGCTAAGAAGAGCATCTTTCGAGCCCCGAATTGGATACAATTCGCTCATGAGATTTAAATCACATGCCGGATTTTGAAGCAGAGCTGATAATGATGTGTTTAGGCTGCTCATGACTGCCCTCAGCCACTGATGCTCTGCAGCATGTTTGTGAACCACTCAAATTCAGAAATGATGCCATTCAGCAGGATGAAAAGAGCAACAACTGCGAGCTGAAGTTCAGAGGGAATGTCATATCTATAGATAGCACTTCATAATGAGGGAGTCCTATTAATTTTGAAATGTTCCACAGCTCCTTGTTCTTTCTGTGTGATTCAATTCAATATTTGGCTCCTATGCAACAGTGTTTACTCTTCATGCAAAAACACAGACTTTTTTTCTGACTGTAGGTCTGTGAGATTTTCCCTCATTGGGATGTATCCTGGTTTCCCATTTCTGTTCTTTATATGCTCTCCATGAGTCCTCTTGCTGAGTCTGACCGCCTGCCTGCCTGAGCCTGTGAGCGTGTCTCTGTCTGGTTTTCCATCTCTTATTCAGTTTAATCTTTCCCACGGATCAGGTGCTCACCTTGGCCCAGATGGAAACAGAAATGAAATGTATGCTTGATGTGTTTCTGGATTGTAGGGGTGAAAGGTGGCGTTTGGACTGGACAGATTGTGCAGATGGAAAAAGAAGATGTATTCCTTAAAGGAGAGAGAATAGGGGAAGATTGCTGAAATATTAAAAATTAATACAAGTGAAATTATTCAAAGGTAGAAATGTGTTGGTGAGGGTGGATATAGAAGTTTTTATCTTTCTGTTATTATATATAAATTTTAACTTGCTGGAAGATCACATTATCCTACAGGAGAAACACTCCTACTTGTTATTCAAAGAAATTCTTCTATGAAGAAACTGTATTGTGCCAACAAGACCTATCTTCAGGAGACAAGGCCATTTTTCACAGTACTGATCTTGTTCCCACCTGATAAATACCTATCCTTAGAAAATACAAATCTTGTTCCCATGAGATTTGAGGATCAGGATCTTGTTCTGTCAGTTGAAAAACAGCCTTTTGGGAGGACATCTGTGCAGCAAAACTGAGACATAAAACAGGAACTGTGAAGAACTTCTTTCACAGTATAACACATTTGACAGGCTCTTGGCTCTAGCTATGTTGTGAAATTGATCTTGTCCTCAAGTTCACCACTTGATCGCTAAAACAGATAAATACTGGACTGCAGGGACCTGCAACCTGTCTGCAGTTACACCGTCCACTTCAGCTTTCCCAAACACTGGGAGACTCCAAATCTCTTGAAGCTAGTGCCCAGGGAACACTTGAGCACATGCACAAGATGGTCAGACTGGGAGATTGAACGGTCTTGATGGGACAATGTTGATGGTGGTGGTGATAGCAGTGGGGGTGGGTTCAAGCTCAATGACCTCATCCAGCCTCCCGCCCTTGAGAGAAAGTGAGCTCATGAGTGTCATAAAGAAAGAAGCATTTACGATCTTTTAACAGACTTAGGTGGCCTTACCCACTGTAACACACAATCCAATTTAAAGCTTGGAGCCAGGATAATGGGACATCTGTGAGAGGATGAAACTCGTTCAGAGGGAAGGACAAGACAAAGGAAATCACACAAACACTCAAAGTTTTTTTTCTTTTTAAAAATCAGAGTAGGCAGGCTTCAGGGTTTTTTTTGTCTTGTCATGTTGTTTTTGTGTCTACACCTCAATCAAAACTTCATTTCATCCACCATGTTCAAGCTGTCCAAAGGAGGATGGGATTCTGCCATCAAGCCCGATAAATAGCAAGGACAGCAAGGGACAGTTTTGTTCAGTCTCCAGGCTTTTGTTGTTCTATTAACAAAAGTTACAAGTTATTCCAAAAACCTGAAGTGAAGCTAAAGCGGGAAATTCTCCAGTGATGCCATTCTCATAAATAATTCACATCGTTGGAGCAAATTCGTGCGAGCTGTTATTCACTCTCAGTTTCTGTTCTCTAGTTGTTCTCCCTGTGCAGTTGTTTTTGAGTTTGAAAGAGGATTTGTTTCTCTTGTTGCAGACGGAGTGATGTGCAGATATTTCAATGGATGAATGAACGGTCGGCTGACTGTGAAAGAGAATAGGAGGATAGTCCTCTGGGAGTGAAGCACCTCCCCTTTAATCGCTCGGTTGAGTTTGTCTCGGAGCTGTAGTCGCTCTCTTCACTCGCACACGTTTGCCATCAGTCGTCAAGAGGAGCTCCCGAGGATTTCAGCGCTCTTGTTTTTGTTCAAGGAAAGCGTTTCTTTGTCTCTTTGCTTTCTGTGTTTTTTTTCTTTTCTTTTTTTGGAATAGAAAACGCGAACAGGAGCAGAGTTTGTCACTTCTTTGTGCCGTTTTGTTTTGGTCGACATGGAGAAACGTCAAATGAAGCGTCCAAAGTGGCTGAAGAACTGAACAGGATTTCTAGGTAATGTGCTTTCACAGTGCAGCAGCGCGACAGTGGTACCTAAATCCAGTGTTTCCGTGACTGTTGTGTCAGTGAGAGAAAACTGAAACTGGGACCAACTGTTTGTTAAATCACAATAGAGAAGCAAATGAAATGTTAAATTTAACTTTTTTGATTCCTCGTGCTCTTTCAGCCCTCGTCTGCCCTTTTTTTATCAGTTTATATGGGACTTTATTGTAGGGCTGTGAAATGTAATTGCAGCCATTGGGCAAAGTCCAGATGCTAGGCGTTATTGCTCCCTTCGTAAAACAAAAGGCGTGCGTAAAGCCCAGCTGTTGGTGTAGTTAAATGTTACATGAGTGCATGTAAACGCAGAATTGTTTGTGGGCGTGTAAGCAAGGGAGAAAGTTTTCCTGCTCACATGTAAAGAGGATCAGGACCTGTAGATTATTGTTTTTGCAGATGTAAAACATTTATTTCAACATTTATTCTTTAATCTGTTGATTGATTTATCCTGAAAATCCACAGCTTGGATCAAATCTATGTCTCACTAAGGTCAATAATCCATATGTGTGTCCCTGTGTGCCCCCTCCTGCAGCCTCCTGCTCCCACTCCTCCATCAGCAACAGAGCTGCTATGGCCAAGTGGCTGAAAGACTACCTAAGCTTTGGCAGCAGGAAGGTGCCTCCTCAGCCTCCCACGCCAGACTACACTGAGAGCGAGATCCTTAAAGCATACCGCCTTCAGAGAGACCTGGACTTTGAGGATCCATATGAGGACTCTGAAAACAGATCCAGGGGAGAGACTGGGACTTCTGACCCTGCTACACCTGTTTATGGGTCACCCCTGAAGACATCCAGTGTGGACATGAAATCTCCGAAACACAGACTGATCAAAGTGGACTCTCAAGAGCTGGGTCGCACCAAGATCCTCCTCAGCGCTATCTCTTTGGAGGACCAGCAGGAGCCTGTAAGAGCCTCAGTTTCTCAGTATGTGTCTGTAGGTGGTGAGAGCAAAAAGCGGGTGATGATAGATGAAATATTTTTTACGCGGTTGCTCTCATGTAAAGTGGAGGAAGCAAGTAAGTGGCTGACGATAAAACCACTCTTCCACTTCTCCCGTGCTCTACATTTCCATCTTTGTGACAGCTTTATTGATCAGCCTCCATAAGCAAAAGTCTGGTAATGTATGTTGCAGATTTGCATTTTTTTTCATAAATCACATTACATCCCACATGGGACATAAATTTGCTGTCATAGATGGAAGGAAGGATTATTGATGGCTTGAGCGGCCCATTGAGTCTGAGAGGGTCACAGTCCCATGAGTTTATGTCCCTCCATAAATAATAAATGGGGTTTGGTTTTGCAAGCTGAGAGAGGACCCCCATATGTGCGCATGTTGGGCGCCTTATACAGTGTGCAGCATGATGATGTGCCCAGGGCTGTGGGGAGGTATAACTCAAACTCTGTCATCAGGACTGCAGTGCTATCCTGGGCCTGTTGTTTGTAGAAACCACTGACAGAGAAAAGGCAAACAGATGTTGATAGAGCAACTGGAGAAGAAGCAAAAGTTTTCCAAGATGCTCACATTAATTCAGCTCACATATGCTGAGTATGTTAGGGAGAGTTTCAGGCTTTCGGCGCAGCAGTTAAATCCATGACTCTGCTCATGGAAAATGCTACAAGTGCGAAAAGTCTTGAAGTGGATTGAAGTAATAGTCTTAACTGGAGTCGATAGCTCCCCCTCTCTACCCCTTTCTCCTCCTGCTCTCATTAATTTCCCAGGCTCTGTGGGAACATCCGCACTCTAATTAACATAGCAGATTCCTGTGCATCGATAGGTATCCTGTTACCAAAACAACATGGGTTTAGGATGTAATTTTTTGTGCTTTTGTGTGTGCACGTGTGTGTGTGTGTGTGTGTGTGTGTGTCTGTTGGTTGGGGGTTAGCAGAAATTTGGAAAGTCAGACTTGCTTTTCAGTAATTTTTCTTGAGAGAAATAAAAGGAGAGCTTTTGTATGTGTTTGTAGGCATGTGTGTGCTTATCATAAGTGTGTGTGTGTGTGTGTGTGTGTGTATGAGACCATATGGCTGCCTTTGTAGCTGTCAGTGTGCCAGCTGACCACTGCTTCCCTCCTCTGCTTGCATGAAGGGAACAAATGCTCCCCACAGCCAACCAGCACCCTTTTTTACTCTTTGTGGTCTCCGTCCAGAAATCTTAGACAGGATGATTCATGGCTGCATCGCATGTTGCTTAAGTGTAGCAATAAAGATAAAATGTTGTCCCCTTTCAAAGGCTTTTAAGAGGGAGCTATTTTTTACAGCTGACGTGTGTGGTTTTTTGATGTTGCACACCAAAGGTGCAAATTAGAGTCCTAATGGTACTCCATAATTGTTTTGGCTGTAACCAAACATGTATTTAACATGCCACTCAGTGAGGATGTGATTGCTTTCTTTGTGCTGCTCTCTTTACCTCAGTTCTCGATGAGGGATTGTTGATCCGATTCTCCTTACTTTTATTTAGCAGTTCCGTTTTACACGCAACCAACTGAATCCTTCAAATCACCAAATAACCCTTAGAAACAGGGCTGCATTTAATTCAAGTATTTCAAGTAAAAGTACTTTTTTTTAAAGAGCTGATATTAACACTCTGAAAATACCAAATTCATTGAAGCGTGTGACTGAAATTTATCTCTTTTTTTCAGTCAAGCACACCAGCACTTTATTCATGTAAAAACAAAACATAAGACATATTTTTTTTCAAGGGGTGTAGAGAGGAGTCGATCTTTATTTTCAGAGAACTGCTCTTCTGGAATGTAATGTGTGTTGTCCTTTAGGTGGTTCCATCAGCTCCACTGGCAGGAGATACAGATTATTCGGACCCATTCGATGCTCGCTTGGATCATAGGCCAGAAATAGATCATGGAACTGCTCCCTGTGAGAACAACGGCTACATGGAACCATATGAGGCCCAGAGGGTCATAACAGGTGAGTGAACTTGTAACACTCATCAGTCGGCTTCTGGTGAGTCATCTTTTACCATCATTTTTCTATTGAACAACATGAGTGGACTTCCAAAGGTTTGAAATGAAATCTTCTTACCTGATATTAAAATCTGAAAGATATTTTATTGCAAGTCAGGTTCACCAAATTATGAATAAAATATGTTCCTTTTCTTTATAGCTACGTTTTAATACCTCTGCTGTAGTCTTATTTCCATTTTCTCAGGTCTTTGTTCTAAAAATACTGGTTTCAATTTAATTTCTGCTCATTAATTCTAGTTTAATGAGTCCTTTTGTAAGTACAAAGCACCACATGTTTTAGTTCATCCCAGACAGACTCCTCTTAGGGCCTCACAGATGTCTTTTTTTTTTTTTTTTTTTACAGATGTCTACCTTATATCTAGTATCAGACCCTCCCTCCCTCCTCCTCCTTCTCTTCCTCCTCCCTTGTAATTCTCTCCCACATGATCCTGCCACATCTATCGTTTTTCATTTGTCTCTCCTCCCATAACATCTCTCTCTGCCCCTTTCTCCTGCACTCTCACTGCTCTGTCCAAGTCATTTAGAGTAAAAGCCCCCCCCTCGGTCTTCTCCTCCTCCATCTCTCTATCTCTCCTCATCTCGAGGGCTCTCCCTAGCCCTGAGGGGAGCCTGGCTTTCTCTCTCATCCGTCCTTTAGCAAATTGTCTGACCCATTCTCCCCTTTTTGTGTCACTTATGCTGCCTTTTTGGTGATCGAATGAATTTTGTGGCACGTGAGTAAAAGAGAAAGGTGCATCTGTTGTTTTTTTCAAAGAGAATAACCTTAGAGGAAAAACCTTTTCTCTCTGCAGCTGAATGTATCCAAAAGAGAGATGGGACTCTTGTGGGTGACGGCAGAGCGTTTGGCAACGCATTGTCTCGGCTCTTTCTCTGACTTTGAATTGACGCTGTCACTTCAGGGCTGTCTGTCTGCCTGCTTTTGTCTGTCTTTCTCTTAGTCAGTTGTTGCTCATGAACACTGCAAAGTGGAGAAGACAGATGTGAGATTGGAATAGTAATTATCGCTCACAAAGACTGTCCTGACAAGACACCTGTGTACTTTTAGACTGGAGTTTTAGACAAAAATAAAGAAAGAAAGTAAGAACAACTCCCGTTTATTGTTCCATCTATCAGGAAAACAAAAAGCCTCCGTTTCCTGCATCTGTATGCGACACACTCTTTGGTGTCCCTCGTCCTCATTTCCCTCCATTTCCAACCTCTTTCACCTTTCTGTCACTCACACACTCCAGCATCATATTTCCCACTAATTTGTCATTTTATTTCCTCCACGCCTGTTTTTATCTCCCCACCTTCATCTTCTCCATCTCCAGGCTGCCGCTGACACTGCGGGCTCCCAGCGCAGGTAGAGAAGCATTCAGCCCCGCTGTGCTTCTGTCTCAACGACTTAACATCAAACGATGACAGAGCCCCCGCCCTCTCTCCTCCCTCCCTCCCCTGTCCTTCTCTCCCATCACCCCACTCCTCCCCTTGCTTCATTCTCTTCTTTCTTTCCTTTCCTTCTCCTTGCTTCTCCTTTTTCCATTTTCTTCTCAACCCTCTTCTTCATAACCTCGGGCCTTTCCCCAGGGTCTCCACTTGGTCGCCATGGTGACTACAGGGTGTCATATCGTGTGAAGGTTAAAGTTTTTCCATGAACCTTTCCATTTAGTCCTCTTCTCACATGACTGCATGACTGTGGACATAAAAGATGCCTGCTTCTGAATTTTTAACCCATTTCCTCCTCGTCTTTTACACCTCTGAGGTCAATACAGCAAAGATTCGTTAGTTATTCCTGCTCCTGTCGCTACAGGACTTCCATTGATGCATTCAGAAATCTGATTTCAGCTTCTTGCCTGCATCAATATCTCACAGCCATACTTGAGTCCTGGAAACATTTCCAGGTGCTGAGAATCATTTCTTGGTCGGTGCCCACTGAGAATTTGATGAAAATGTTAAACAGGCAACATGGATGCTGTTGTGAGCCATCTAGGATTGCTGCTGAGATCCATGATGGACTAAAGAAGGGGGGCTGGTCTACACTCTACAGCTTATCATCAATGTTGCTACTCAGCAACAAGCCCAGGGCCTCTTTAAGCCTCTCTATATGAGATTCTGAGCCCACAGCAAGCTGTGCAAACATTATTTGTCTCCCTTCTCTAATTCAAGTCATGTCAGAGCTCAACAGGCTTTTTGATTTAGCTCAGAATAATACCAATGCAGTGTTTAGAGAATCTTCTAATAAAACTGCTTTGTGTTGATTGCCAATTTCTCTTGCAGTGGTTGTATGCAACACATCCAGGAAGATTTGAATTTCTGCATGCATGCATGTTGAATATCTGCTGTTTTGCATATGCATCAACAGAGCTGCAGCGAGGACCAGGAGGAGGGCGAGCTCGGGGCGGAGTGCAGCTCTACGACACCCCCTACGAAGATGAGCGGAGCCAGCGCCTGGGTTTTATGTATGGAGAAGCTCAGGAGGAGGGCAAGGAGAGCAGCAGGCTGCCACAAGATGATGAGCGACCAGCTGATGAGTATGATCAACCCTGGGAATGGAAGAAGGACCACATTTCTAAAGCTTTTGCAGGTCAGTGGAAAATTTCTGTCAGTATTCCAACAGAAAAAGACAGCAAATTAGAGGGTGAAGAAAAGACGTCAGTCATTCGTTTTATGATTGAAAAACACCTGATCAGTGAACTTTCCCCACGTCTGTTTGGATAAATATTTCATCATTATTCCGGAGTTGCACACGCATTTGCCTTGAAATTTCAAAAAAGTTGTTGCGCTTCTGAGAGTGTTTCACTCCAAATTCAATTCTTGGAAGGAAGTTTAATCAGTTTGGGCTTGAAAGCTGCAGACGTGATCTTCATTTGATGCTCAGAAAGACTTTTTTGCTTATAATGTGAGTCCATGATTTTCCAGAAGCAGTAAACCAACAAACAGACACTTCTCATACTTTCTTTGTCCTGAGCTGCCAGGCTTCATCAGCAATTAGCAGACTAGAGAATAATCTTTCTTCTGCACTTTTTAACAAACATTCAGTTTAACTATGACTGTTTCGCTCATCTTATACAAACAGTAGCTTCAAGAGATTCTGAGTGCCCAATGTTAGCCTAACTAACTCTTGTAAAGTCTGCCTTTTGCCTTCAGTAAGGGAATCATTCAACAGAAACCGTAAAACTGATAAAGATCAGGTTTAAAAAAGTTCTGTTTTAAAGGTCGAAGCCCTCCCAGGAGCACACAAAGCACCTTACTGCTGACATTACTGACACTGCTGAAATACTCATCCAACTCTCCTGACCTTTAATGTAATGCCTGCTCCCTTCACCAAGCAGGTTTTGTCAGATATGGGAAAAGCTGTGATTTCCTCCGCCTCAGCGCAAATGACACAAACCTCACTCTTTATTTTTCTACATTCAAACACAATCGTGTGACGACTGATTTCCCCCTCATGTATATGAGTGGCTGCAGTCACAGCAGCCTCTGAGATGATTATTAGCATAGACAGAGATGTCTTGTGCGTGTGTATGAAACAGAGAGACACAGTGGAGGTAATTAAAGAGACAGTTAGCAATAGCGCAAACATAAGGCAAGGTTCTCTTTCTTGCATGATCATCACATCAGCAGTATTTTGAAAATAATTGGCAGAGTGCATGCACTATTTTTAAAGTTGCACAGTCAGTGCATGTCACATCCAATCCCATTAGGTTCTGTCTGCTGAATATAATTGGAGGTAGAGAGAAGAGAAGAAGTCAGGGAAACTGCAGCAGACTGATGGCTCATTTAGGAGTGGATCAGTGTGAGGCACGCCCGGCCAAGTCCACTTAATTGAGCTGCATCTGCAAGTCACCGAGGTCAAGGTGATGGGATAATAAATCAACCTTGCCCCCCTTTTGTTCTCTCCTCCATTCCCTCCTTCTCCCGCATGTGCCCCCCTCCCATCTCAGTTAATTACATGCCTACATGTGCATGACTGATCCAGTCCTACTAAGAGTCATGGTCAGCAAACCATTGTCTTAGCACACACACACACACAGATAAAAATCCAGCTCTCACACCAGGTTCATGCTCAAATCACATTATCCAGAGGAGCAGAGAAAGAGAGACCATAGCTTATTTGAGAGTGGGGATGATTTCAAAAGAGGTGCATGACAGTTAATTTAAAAGCCAATATCACCTCTCACCTACTTAGCACTCATTCCTGCCCTGTCTGTGGTTTCTTCCTTTCTGCCCATTTCTCTTTTTACCACATACTGTATGCACTCCTGCAGGGGGGAACTTACAGCACCATTAGAGGAGGCAGTGAAGGAAACGCTTGCATGGCGCGGGTTGTCTGACCTCTTGTTTTTTCCATTTGGAGTCAGCACTCCGAGCTGGCGTGCTGTCTGTCGAAGCCGACCAAAGCACTGAAGTGTAAACACACAAACAGTATTTTCCATTCTCACATTTAATCCATATTCCCAGACCCACTCAGTGTTGCTAGGCATGACCCACATGTGAGGAAGCACAGAGGAAAGGGTGAAGCAGAAAAAGAGATGGAAAGAGGAGAGGAAATGGATACAGGGAGGTATGAGAATCAGAGATGGACAGAGAGAGAAAGGGGATATAGAGGCTCCAGAGAAAGCTAGACAGAGAGAGGGATAGAAAGGGACGTCCAAGGTTACTGTGTGTTTGGTGGCGGCTCAGTGGATGTTTGTGAGGGCCCAGTGCTTCAGAGGGGAGGGGCTTCAGGGAAAATTAATGGTCGGGGGCTGTGGCGAGGTGAGGAGGAGGGAGAGAGGGGGGGAGTCAGGGCCATTGTGGCAGGGTGCAATCAGTCATCTGCTAACACAGGCACACTCTCTTACACATAACACTGCAGCGCTGACAGGGCTGTCCCCGCTGCCCCCCTCTCCCTCCCTCTTTCTCTCTCTCTCTCTCTCTCACTCTCTTACTCTCTCCCTCCCTGTGGATCTGACACACTCACTAAGATAACCCGCTACAGGGGGCAAAGGGGGGCATCACAATCTGGCAGAAGCCCCTCATCATCACCTTCACAACGGCACACACACACTTACACACGTGTGGATTCTCGACTCGGTTTCCAGCGCTGATTATCAGGCAGCTAATTGAAGGGTGAGAAGAGGTTGTGTGCATGTTGGCAGAAAATGAGTGTGAGGATGTGTGAGGTGGGGGAGGTTTTAAATGGTATAGCTGTCTCATATTGTGGATGTTATTATGCGTCTGAGGAAAATCTTTTTCTAATTATTATTTTCAAAGTTTATTCACCAATTCAGAGATTTTATTCCGAATAAAAAACTGTGAACCTATCATTTGAATACACTTAAAAATGTAATGCTTTGTTCGCAGCTTTTTTTGTTTTATTTGGAGTCCACTTCCACCAGTTACATGAAGTTGAGCCTTGCAGTGCCTGAGGGGTCAGACCTGACTGGCCTTTCTCAGTCCGCTGGGTTCTAATTACAGCATTTGAAAGCTGTCACAAGTCACCACCATCCACCTCAAATTACAGCACTCATTTATTCCCAAAAGTCAATACATGAGTCCAGCAGTGAGATATGGGCCCTACAGCCATTCAGCACCAATTAGTTAGCTAATGAAAGGCACAATTTCATTATCTATCCAATGGCCACGCCTTCATGAACAGACAAATGAGCGTTTCATGTTTCTTGGTTTTATAGTCCAATTCAGGAGCTCAGAGTCATTTGAAGCTGATGATGGGCATTTAGAGGTGGAGTAGAAGGCACATGATGAGAGAGCTGCAAGTCAGCTGGAGATCTGGATGGGCAAGGTGAATGGATATGAATGAATTAGATTGCAACCCCCCCAGCAATTACTATTATGGTGCCATAGAGTGAAGCACTTATACTCCGCTTGTTCCAGCGCAGCTGCTCATTAGGCAGCGGCGAACATGGGCTAGTGCTGCAGAGAACGAGTGCGTGTGTCATTAAAGCAAGAGGAAGGTGGAAGATGTATACGTACACAGTTTTTCTTTTAATGTATGAGATTCAGGTTCTTCAGGCTCTTCTGGTTGAACATTCTGTTTACACTGCCATGGAGACCACAAGGCTGATGGTGTCATACTTGCTTTTATAACTGGCTTTTAACTGCAAGAAAGAGACAAAATGAACAAAAGTCTGAGGCGACTTCATGGTGCAGAAGTTTTAAAAAGTTGTGAGGACAGTTCTGTTACAGTGCCTCATCCATCAGTTCTCACGTAGTGGGTAGATGTCATGAAGCTATGGCTCAAAGTTAGCTACATCAACATAGTTAACTAACTTGTATTTTCTGAAGGTGTTGATGGCAAAGAATTACACAATTACAAAAGCAAGGCAATCAGAAATTGATAACCGCTGGTGGAAGTAGTTATCTATCAACGCCCATAGGCTTCTGAAGAAACAGGTGGATAGTATGGCCAATAAAAAATCTTCCTGACTTGGATAATCCATTTTTTATGCTTCCTCTACACTGATGCAGTGTAATAAGGCAGGTATTTATAGTGTCATTATTAGTTTTTAGCATGCTAATGTTGCAGTGATCCAAATAACAGCTGCTTCAGTGTAACCTCTCTATGAACTTTCTATAACAGCTTTGCTTATTGAAAGCCAAACATTTAGAGCTCCCCTTGGAGCTTGGCTGAAGTGTAGGTCAAAAGCCTCCCTTCATGTTGACAGATGGGACATGGTTCAAACTTAAAAATAAAACGCATCAAACAAACTTTGTCCAAACATGCTTTCTGCCAGAGCAGTTAGTTCTTATCATAATGATTTAATTTCAGGAGTTTGTTCTTTTTTCTTTGGAGAAATTTAGTATTTATTACTTAGTTGATGTTGAAAGGATGATTAATTGACAGCTCTATAGACAAATAGGGGCAGGACTTTTAACCACATTGGCAAAGAAGTGGAGTAAAATGTGAGGGAAAATGTGGGGAACACTAAGACAGAGGTCACTGAGGTTTGCATCCTTAATAATGTCACTTAATGTAGAGTGTAGAATGGTGTAAATTTTGCAGATGTTGTGACAGAAATAAACTCCAAAGAATATTTTATAACCCAAGGATTGACTAATTAAGTACCTTTATCCTTGATGGATGGATTTTAATAGATGCTTTGAAAAAAGGGATTTGGCTGAGCTTGCAGAGATACCTGGAAAGCTGGTCCACATGTACATGTGTTGTGTCACATTGTGTGAGTGCATGTGCTCTGTCAGGGCAGTACACGGTTTCCTGGGCCATGCTGCATGTGTACGCCCCTGAAGAAGACTACAAATGTATGTTTGTGTCTGTGTTCAGCAGACAAACATGTGAACCAAGAAATGAAAAAGAAAATGAGGTTTCCTCTTCTGGTGAGAAGCTGCTCTCTGTTCCTCTAAACAGCCCCTGGGGGCGACTGACCAGGCTCTTCATCAATTTGCTGCCACTGAGGAAGGACTCTCTTTCTCTCTCTCTCCCTTTTTTTTTTGCTCTCTGTCTCTTTTTGTCACTCGCCTCCTCTCTCTCCAGAACCTTTACTGACAGTAATGAAAAGGCAGGTCCTTTGTGATTCCCTCCTGCCAACCAAAATGAAAGACAGGAGAAAGGATGATGGAAGTAGGACAAGAGAAGGAGGAAAAAGGGAATATTGAAAAAGAGATAATGCCCCACTTAGACAGATAGGTGAGAGAGGGGAGGCGAAGGAAGAGGAATGTTGAATACAGAGAGAAGATAGCGTGAGCAGCATGAAGCCACAGGGGAGTGAATATAATGAATGTCTGGAAAATGGAGGCACAGACAAGCTTGTTGATGTCTGATTCTTTTATGCTAAAGATTAAAATGGGACAGGCACACTTTAAGAAATGGGAACTTGTGTGTGTATGTGTGTGTGTGTGTGTGTGTGTGCCTGTTTTTTTTTCCTCTCAGGCACAAGGTGTTAATCATCTGTCCTAATGTGGGCCATTTTGCCCAGCAGAAGGTCTTTGTGTGTAGAGAAGATGAGATGCCAGGGCTGTTTGAAAAACAGATGTCTTCATTAATGGACCCAATCAAGCTGGTCTGTTGTCTTTGTCTGCGTCTCCTTTATGGCAATGACAGTAAAAACAGCTGCCGTGCTTGAAAAGTCAGTAATCAGTCACTCGTGTCGCTGCGTCCTCCTGTGCACAGAAAATAAAACAAACTGTGTGCACTCCCCTCCCCCAGTTGGGTAGTTCTGGTAATTGTTAGCAGGTAGCTGAGGTGCCAGACACGTGGCATTTTGGCAGACCACAACTACCTAAATTGATGTCACCTGTTTTCTCAGCTGGGCTTAAATCAGGAAAAAGTGATAAAATTTTAAAATCTTTGCTTAAAGAAACACACAGTGTGATAGATTTTAACTACACATTGTGAGCACGAGCTCTGAGCACTGGTGTTAGAGTGTCTTTTTCAGCAAACTGTCAGTGTGTCTTATTGTCCTGTGTTTGAGAACAAAGCATTCACAGTCCTCTCTATGAGACAGATCCACAGGTCCTCGTTAGAAGTTAAAGGAAGCCAGATGTTCCCTGCTGGTGAATGAGTGACATGGTGTGGTTCTGTGTTTTTGTGCCAGGCTGGTGTTCAATAACAGCCTTTTGTTACTGGAGTGAGATGCTGTAGGGTTGTCACTGTGTTGGTGTCTGTTGGGCTGGCACCTCCCCAGATAGACAAACAGCAGAATTTGTTAGCTTAGCAAAACCTACCAGCTTAGATAATCCTCATTCAAATAAGGTGTAGTTTCATGCACATGAATGTTAAGAATTATTTCCTTTAAATAGATTTAACGTATTTAGACAGTGCATGAATAATCCTCAGGCCCACGGTAACAAGGCTACCATAAAACTGAGCTGGCTGATCGAGCAGCGTATCACACCAAGTCTGTTGAGCTCTAATAGGTACAGACAGAAACTGTGCTGTTGCACATAGAAGCAGTAAAACACACACACACACAAACACAAACACAGCGTTTTGTCTTTGATATTAGGTAATACACCTGTACAACCAACATGACCATATCTACATACACTCATACACAAGCTACATTTACCAGCCAATCAGGGGGCAGTGTGCTGCAGGAAAATATTCTCCAACTATGACAGAAAACAGTAGCTCTACCTGAAATTGAGAAGACTGACAAATATGGACCTAATCAAAATATGGACAGAAGAACAGTTTCCTCTGGTGACAGTTCAGGTCATTTTAAAGCCTGCCTCCTCCATGTTGATGGATGAGACATGGCTCAAACTAAAATTATTAAAGTAAATGTAAGAAAAAAAATCCAGATTAACATGGTTTCTGCCTTTATAGTCTGACTTTTATCATGACAGTTTCTCAGCAGTGCCCATGTTTTGTAAAGGTTTAGTTTGAATCAGTAATTTGCTGTAAGAAAGAAAAGAAAAGAAAAGAAAAGTAACAAACACTGAAACAAAAAGGGTTGTGACGTTGCTTTCTTCCACGGGCCAGACCGCTTCTGTGAATGCAGAAAATGGAGAGAATTCAGAAACTGAGTTGGTTAAGATAAATAAAATTAGTAAAACGTATTGAAGCAAACATTCTTTAAAATACTTAACTCTAAAATCAGTTGAGGTAGTGGAGACAATAGCAGTTATTTCACCAATTTTTATAGTTTTTTATTTTTACTTTTGTAGTAAACAAGTATCGTAGTTCTGTCAAACTAGACCACACTGCTGAAGATAAGACTTTAAGAACAACTTTCACCCAAATACTGGAAGGAATATTCATCTCCATCCACCTAAACCTGATCTTATTTCATGCCCAGGTGATTGTTCACATATCTTGTTTGTTGTAATTTGTCTTGGCATTGCCCGTTCTCTCTCTCTCTCTCTCTCTCTCTCTCTCTCTCTCTCTCTCTGTCTGTCTCTGTCTCTCTCTTCTTTTCTCTTACTTGTCGCTGATTTTTGGGTGCCTCTCCCACACCCCATGTGTGTCTCTCAGTTTTGCTTGAGAATCAGAGGTGTGAAATGTGTTCTGGTGGCGAGAGGGAAGCGATCAGAGTTTCGCGGTTGTGGTGTTACAGAATGTCAGGTGTGTGTGAAGGTGTGTGTTTGGACCTGTGTGTTCATGTGCGTGTTCCTCATTCAGGGACGCCAGGCCTCACTTTAATTCTGGCTTCAGCTGAGGTGCGCCCGCTCCAGATGGGGCCATTGTACTGCACTGTGCATCAATAATTCACAGAGAGCCACTGAAAGTGGCGGAGTGTGTCTGCCTGCTCAATAATTAACTAGGGAGGGAGAGCGGCATGTATGTACAGCCGGGTCGCTCTCCAAACGCCCATTCAAATGGCCTTTGATGTCGCCGACCTGGGGGGTCTTTGGATTTGTCGGCTCATTAAGACATCACCCCTCTTTTCCTTTTATTTGTTTTGTAATCCGTTTTCGCTGTGAGCAGGAGCTGAATGTAAGGTGGATAAGAGGTATAATGTGTGCGTGCATAAAGCTGCAGTAATGACTCTTTCAGTAGATTGGTGCCTGCCACGGTAGATAATGAGCTATTTTCAGATCTGTCTCTTGGTGCACCTTCTGCTGCCCTCCTCCTGGAGGTAACACGGTGAACAGAGCCTTGTTCTGCCCCCACACTCCTCCCGTAAGACTACACCGTGGGTCGACAAGCCCCAGAAGTCACGTTTCGTATTCGTTCTGTTTCCTTCTACCAGACAGCTCCTTAAAGTGTATTCGTTCAGATGACTATAAATAATGCAGCTTCTGACTTCATCTTTTTTTCTGTCTTCAGTCTTATCTCACTTGATAAATAGCTGTAAGCCAGTAAAAGCAGGGACAGAGACAGGTGGTGGAGTACATTATTTCTCTTGATGACAGGTGGTACAGTTAACCAAAGTCATGGCAACACGTTCCTGCCATAAGCACGCACATGCTGCCTCACCCACTTTGAACAGGACTTTTTCTCTGTTTGATCTATTACTTCTTACCCTTTTCTACTCGTCACATGAAAATCTAGCACCTGATTTGGCTCTCATCTCTCAACCTTCACCAACCACCATCGAACCCTCTACAGCTTAACTTTTCCTGAAACCCATCTGCTGTTTTCTCACTCTGTCGCACCCCTTTCTTCCTCCTCCCCGCTCCCTCCCCTCTACTAGAAATGAGGGATATGTCGGAGCTGCCCTGGCCTGCCCCAGTGGGTCAAATGGAGGAGGAGCCCCCCGTCAGAGAGCAAGGTGACCTCTCACCCTAAACACAACCTCACCCCCTTCTTTTGCCCTCCATTATCACCCCAAGCACGCATATATGCATTGTCACTTCAGCTTTCACGACCCAAGCTGTAACATCTGCCCCTTGGGTCTGCATCTGTCCAACCTGCATCTGTCCCTTCCTGCTGGGCTGGTTGGGTTGTTAGGTTTTTGGGTTTAAAGCACTCCCTTTTTTACCATGTTTCACTCTCACATTCAGCATGCATCAAAAGCTCCCTGGATATTAAGACATCTGCCTTGTTTAAGTCAAAGAACTAAGTGGTGTTGTGGCACAGTTATTGTTCAATTATGTGTCCTTTTTATTGACTCTTTTATCAGCCTCAAATGGGTTAAAACAGTTCATTGTGAGCATTCGGTTTTCAGAATAGTCAGTATAAAGCAATCTGCAGTGCTGTCTAATGGAAAACAAAGAAGTGCAAAGAACCATTCGGGGAAGACGCCAGCTTCCTCCCTCTATCTCCCCTCAGAGACACATAAACATGTTGATGAAAGTGATTGCTAATGATGCTGATAGTTTTGCAGTCTGTCAGACCGGGACCTGCACTCCTCTGAGTCGACTGATCTATGCAGAGATCTCTGGATTAAACTCTACAATAAGACTTGGTTATTGCAAAACCATGCATGATGCAGTGATCCCCAAACTACGGCTCACCTCCACATTTGGCCCCTGAACAATACCAGAGACGCATTGTGATTTTTTTTTTTTCAGTCTGGCCATGGCACGTGATTGAGACTATACACACATAGAACGTGACATTGTATTTCATAAATAGTGTTATTTATTTCATTATTTGTGTTATTATTTATTTCCTAACTTTTTCTATGAAGATTCTGGAAAGGGTAATTAATATTTGGTTATGTGTGGCTTTCTGGAGAACAATAAACATTTACGTTTAGGCACCCCTGTGATCGTCAAACTTTTTCTGTTACAAACTGACCCCAGCCCCCCATCAGAGAAGAGAAAAGATATGTGGCCCTCACAGGAAAAAGTTTGGGGACTCCTGGTTTAATCCTTTTCAATCACTGCACCATGTAAATGCAGTGAATTCACCTTTTCCGTCCCTGTCTGCCAACAGTGCAGTTCGATGGCGCTGAATGGGACCGCTCTTCATCACCCACGGAGCGGTTGCGTCCCCCTGGGCCCAGATCCAGCCCGCTGGTGGGAGGAGGGAAGAAGTTCAGGATGCCACAAGAGGGCCTGTCCATGGTGGGGGAGCGAGTGGATCCTACTCTGGCTCTGGAGAAACAGGTGTATGTATGCAGTCTGATGTTTAAACCCATAGAAGTGACATTAAGACGTTAAAGTTTATTAATGTGTCAGAGAGCAGGCCACAGTCCGGTCATTATTTAATCAAATCAAAGGGCGTACATGCCTGACTGTTATTGGTGTCTCTACTGAGATCTGCAGACATACAACTGTTGGGACATTGTCCAAAAACACTATTTCTTCAGCATTTCAAGTACAGCAAAAGTAAGATTTTTAAAACCATCAAAATATAGGAAGATATTTTCCCTAGAACATTTTTCTAGGCAACGATAATTAAAAAACATTAGAAAACATGGACTGTGCAGTTTGCATGTAAATACAATTTGCATATCTTATTAACGCCTCCAGGCTTTAAATGTTTCTACAGAGCTGTCATGTATACACATTTTTCTACAGTGTTATAGAAGAGATTATGAATATTTGTGGGAGAAAACAGGGCTCTGCATCACAAAAATGTAACCAAGAATCCATTTTATTGCACTGCTTTGATCCATCAAGGGCGTGGCCACTATAAAACAAAACAGTTATGTGTTTTGACTAAGCAGCTCTCACCAGAGCTTACTGGACTGGGGAGGTTAGACAACGGACTAATTAAGTCAGAACATTAAAAACACACATTTACTCTGGTCTCGTAATTTCAGACATCATTGGTGTAATTTATGTGCAGTTTCTTTGCACATAAAGGGCTGTTTTACTAATGAAATCCAAGCTCATCTCACCCATTAAGCACACATTTGCATGCACACACACTGAGTCGCGCTCTCAAACACATACATGTGTACAAATTTACTTGAGGATAGAGTTGATTATTATGCTCCATTACTCCCTGATGATCTCTAAAGGGCTCTGTATGAGACTTGTGATTTTCTTCAGTTCTGCTTTACACAGAGAAATATCAACCATTAACATTTAGCGCACGTTTTCAAATTAGGAAAAATTATTTTATACCCAGCAAAATTTTAACATTTCAAAGTTTGTTTTATGCCAAAATATCTGCTGAGTCATTTGAATTGCTGTTAGCCTTGGCTATACATTGTTTTAAGAGTACATTAGCCACTTTACAGTGCTTACATACTAAGCTAAGATGGGAGCTAACTTCATGCTAGCAGTGTTAGCCTACAGGAGGAAACGTTAGGTTTAAAGCACCAGAGCACCGAAGTGGAGCTTTAAAAAGTGCTTGCAAGACTGTTGAAACAACTTTTAAGTTCTGTTGTTAAACTATGACGGTTAATTTCATGTCCTTACAGATGAACCAGCAGGAGTGAGTGATTGCCAGTGTTGACAAAACCCCTTACTGCCTAAATTAATTTATAATTTTATATAAAAAAAAAATGTTTTTGTGTCTTTTTGCATTCCTACAGATGCCAAATTGATTGCAGATTTTAAATTTGAATATAACATAAAATAGATTTAAGTTAGTTATATATGTATAGCAGGGCTCTAAATTAACACCGATCAGCCTGCCAAATATGCCAAATATGGGTGAATTAATTTTGGTGGGTATTAAAAAACGCTCACTAGCCGGCCTGCCCAGTCATAAATGAAGCACTTGACCATCTATTTCACGGGACATGTGAGCACGGTTTCTGAGGGAATACTTATTGTCACACAAGTGTAGGTTAACGACACCTGATCTTACCATTCTTTCCCTATCTCATTGTTTGTTGTCTTTTTATCAGATGGTACCACGGCTCCCTGTCACGGTCAGAGGCAGAGTCGCTGCTAACGCTGTGTAAAGAGTGTAGCTACCTGGTGAGAAACAGCCAGACAAACCGCTGTGACTACTCCTTATCCCTGCGGTAAGACAGAGCTGCAAACACAAAAAACACACACACATACACACCCAAACAGACCACAACAAGAGCAGCAAATCACTGAGGAGCTTCAATGACACTCCAATAAAAAAACGTTACAATTAAATTACTCACCAGCAAGCATCTCGTCTGCTGTGCAAATGAGTAGATCGAGCAAAGAGTGGATGAACCCACCTGAGCTACCGATCTCATATTGCAGTCTCCCCACCTCTCCATCTGTCTCCCCCATGCCTCCCCCTCCAGCATCAACCCCACTCAGGATCACCGAAGCACTGATTCTTCTCCCGATACTCATTTGCAGGGCACAATACTGCTTATCTGGTCAAATCTCTCCCTTGTAATTACAAACATGATCCATCGTCCCTGCCCCTCAGCACTCTCCCATCATCCCTCTGTCCTTTCTCCATCCTTGGCTTCTTTCTCGGTGGCCTTCCTCTTTAGCTCCCAGCGGGCCTTCTAAGTGGTAATCAGGCAGGTAGAGCACACTTCAGTGCGCACATCATCCTACCCATAATCACTAATGAATATGAATTACCGTCTGTGGGCCACACAAGAAGGGAATATGGAAGGGGGTGGATGAGTGTCCCTGTGTTGTGCTGACATATAAACAAGCTCATGCATTACTCATTAACATGGGTAGAGCGAGAGTGACACACACACACACCCACACAAACACTTGCTCATGCAACAAGGTCACTACTGAAACCAATTCCCCAGTTGGTGCATGTGGAGTTTGGGAAGACTCTTACAAAATAACAGACTCAACAACCACATAGTTTTGGTTGGTTGTTCAGAAGTTAAAGCTGTTCTTCAGCGAGTGAACCCTCTAAAGTTCATCAAAAGATCATGTCATTGTAAAATATTACCAAAACTAGACGGATTAAAAAGTCAAAAGTGACAAAGTGTCACATTTCACATTACAGTCAAACCATTTTTTTTTGTATGAGATTTCACTTCTGAAACATAAATGCTGTCATTGTCGGCCCATTGCATACCCTAAAGTAGCATCCATTTATTTGATCAAGCAGTGTACAAAGTGTTCATTCTACCTTACTTCAGTGCTATGCCAAAGAAAAGAATTTACTTTTAATTGTCCTACAATATGGTGTAAATTGTAAAGCAGTTTTGTAAACAGTAGAGTTACAAACTTTGTCAGGTCCATCCTCAAAAGAAGAAACTTTGTGTAATCAGGCCTCTTTCACACTTGTTTGTTGAACAGAGGCTGGATCTGTTGTTTTTGATGTATTCCTGGGAGTCAAGAAATACAACTATTGATTGTTTTTCATAACTCAACAGCAGGCAGATTGCCACTCAGATTTAATTTCTTGATCTGGAACTTTTTTAGTAAAACTTGCAGAAAGATATCAGTTTATAGAGACGAGAAAATCATAGATCACAGTCTCTGAGAGCGGTGTGTGTTCCACCTGCTTTTCCTCTTCATACAAATTAATTTCCTGTGGACGCTTTTGTTGTTCACCAAAGCCTGCTGATACAGGGAGACTGGTCAGTATATTCCAACTGTAAAAATACTTGAAAACAGAACACTCCCCATGCTGAAAATCCAGACCTTTCAGTACATGTTCTACATTTTTAATAAAGAACCTGTAATTACAGATTATTTTATAAGCTTTTATGTGGCATTTTTGTCTTTGGTGGATCAGAAAGTTAAAGAGAGGAAATGTGGGGAATTAAGAGTGGGGAAGGATGTGCTGTGATAAGAGCAATGGCCTCTGTACATGGGAATGTGCTTAAGCCTCTTTGTTAACAACACCCCGTTTTATATTTTCAAAACTGTTTATCTAAAATAGCACAGCACATGGTTTTACGAAAGAGAAGGCTTTCTCCACAAACATACCAACAACCTTATCTGATGCTACTACATGAAATAACACAGAGAAATTCTAATGAGAGGAGGTTGTGTTTTATGCTGTCTGTGTTTGCCTCTCCAGAGTCAGGTGACTGAGGAGATTGTAATCCGTTGGGTTTAACCATCAAACTGTCTGCCAAGTGGCTTGTTTGTTTGATTTTTCACATGAAGTTAGTCACTGGCCTTGTAGGATTTAACAGCAGTGTTATTGTCAGCAATTTTCTTGGTGAGCTAAGTTGGTGAGCTAAATTGAGCTTGGTGAGAAATAAGTTATTCCATCATGTCTGTGTCTAGACTGGTGAGAAGCAGGAAGCACGTCTTTATCAGGCTGTTATGACTAGTTTGCCTCATAGATATCTTCATGATGTCAGTGTACCCTTAAAAACAGAACAGATTGTTTTATAAATACTGATTCCCACCTAAGTTTGTGAATTATAGTAAAAAGTGAGTGTTCTTTTCTTTGTGACGTCCTTGTGAACCTCTCGCTCTGATGATATAGAGTAAAGCGTAATCATTGTGGGAGGGCTGATGAAGCTAGTTTGATTAATGGAGACAAAAAGAAGAGCCACTCCAAAGCGAGTCAGCTCTGAAACAGAGATAACCCCACATAAATATTTATAAAAAAGAGCAGTGGTATGTTCTAATGTAGCATTTGACACACACGCATGCACACACACAACCACACACACAAAATCCCCCAAAACAAACAGGACTAGATGAAAGCGCTCAGGCTGAAGCGTTAGTTCTCCACAGGCCAGCAGGACGATAATTCTCTGCCCATTGTTTGGCCGTTGGTAGTCACAGTGAGCCGTTTGCTTTCCCTGCTCTTCAAAATTTAATTTGGTTTACTAGAACAATGACAATTATAGTGACCGTTCCAGCCCTTGTCTTTTCCTCTGCTTCTATAATTAGCTTAACATTATGACTGGCTGGATGGCTCTTAAAGGGGAAGTCATGTCATGGCTGCTTGGTCCTTAAAGGGAAGGAAGCAGTGTGTTTCTCTTGGCTGACACACTCATCACAGCCTTCAGCGCTTTTTCTTCCTCTGCTCTCTCTGGGTTTGTCTTTTCTTCCGTGTGCCATTACACCATCATCCATCCATCCATCATAATGTCCCTGCCTTCATAATTGGTGACAAGGTGTTAAATCTTGTTAAGAAATGTCCTCAAAGTGCCCCAAAAAAGGAGGCAACATAGATCTAGGCTTTCATTTCCACTGACACTATGTGACAAAATGGGTTGAATGCTACACAGTGTTTTATGTGCCCCCAAATCTTGTGTTGTTTCTTCTTTCATTGTCCTCTCCAGCTCTACTTTTTTATCATTTATCAACCCATTCCCCCTGTTTGTGTCCTCTCAGGAGCTGCCAGGGTTTCATGCACATGAAGTTCACACGGTGTAAAGATGGAAAGTACGTGCTTGGACAAAACAGCCCTCCATTTGACACCATCCCCGAGGTCATCCACTTTTATACCACGCACAAACTCCCGATCCGGGGAGCCGAGCACCTGTCCCTGCTGTTCCCCGTGCTGGTGCAGACACTCTGACTGACCCTGGTCCTACTCTTCAAACTCTTGGATTTCATTGTGATCAGACGTGTAACACTTGAATGTTATTATTGGGGATCTTCCGAGTGGAATACCTATACTCTTCTTCTTCTTACTGGACTGGATGATTCAACACACCAGGAGCTAAAGCCCTCAACCATCACTGCTGTTATACCTGTGCCAAAAGTCTCTAACACCCGGAGGATCGATTCATGTGAAATGTAATACCTGAACTTAAGGCTACCCCTCTCATCTCCTCCCTGAGTTAATGTGGGCAGACTTCAGGACATTTGAAATTCTCTTGTTAACTTTTTACATTTCTTTCACAGCCTGCTGAAAAGCGGAGAAAGCTTGCTGAGCTGCAGTTGGGAGGGAGTCTGTAAATTGTGAATGTACTGATGCCCCAGTTTACAGGAGCCCTGCAGAAAATTGAGATTATATTACTGCTGTTCCACAAAAAAACACCTCATTCACACTTGTTCAAATATTGCTGTTGTTGGGTGAAAACCTTGCAAGTCTTATTATGCTGATTTACATGTTGATACCTGAATTGATCAATGGTATCACTGTGCATAAAACAAGAAACAGGTCTCATGTTTTAATCTTTTTCTTAAAGTTTGGAAAATGAAAGTGCTCCTTTCAGAGATATAAGGTTTTTACCTACAGCAGTTATATTTCTGATGCTTTTCTACACAAAGCCTCACCTCTTTATTGACTATAAATCTGTTCTGTATTGTCATGCTGCTGTTTGCTGACACATATCAGTGTTATCTGTTCAATTGTTCATGGAAAGCAACTGAGACAGTGTTTTAACGGTACTTGTGTTGACCTTGCTGACTTGTATCTTATTGGTTGTCTGAGCTGCTTTTGGTTGACATTGCGTAGTTTGTTAAAAGCAACCTGTCACTTATGTTATTGTCTTTTCAGTGGATACAGTATGGCTTTGAGGTAGAGCTACTGGCCATATTATACGGTGCTTTAATAGGCGATACTATGCTTTTTCATTTTTTAAAGCAAAGTTAAAATGTTAGATGTAAGCACAAATCATGTGCCAAGATCAAATTTGGAGTAGTACCAGAATGACTCTGCCCACACAACTTGTTTGAAAAATCCTACAAAGATAAGCAAGCCGTAAACAAGTTTTGCTCAATTAGTGATGTCACAAATTGGTAGATCTTTTTTCAAGCACATTGTGTTGCAGGCACAGCAAAACTGCACTTTATAGCAGAAGTTTTCCATGACAAGGAAACTGAAATAAAAAGATCCAGCTGGTCATGAAAACACCATATTTTCAACAAAGTCACAGAGTAAGTCAGATCACTCTGGTGATGAATGTAAGACCGACCAAACAATCGCCTGCTCTGTTCTCTGCTGCTGCAAATTTTCTTGCTCATTCTCCAGACTCACTGTATCAGATCCGAGACCCAAAATGAATGGACACGTTTTACTGTCAGACATTTTAAACAATGAAACACAAGTAAACGCCATGCTGGTGACTTTGTAGCATGACAGCATTGGAGAATGTGGGCCTCAAACACTGAGTCCTGCACTGATAAATCAAAGGTTATTTGGATTGTAAAAGTCCTAGAGGTTTTAAGCCTCTAAAATAATCATAATACATCCCCTTTAATATCAAAAACCCTTAAAACTTTGTGACTCCTGGTTGCATTCTCACTTCCTACTTTTTTTTTTCTACTGGCAAAGTCATCCGATGCTGGGTTGTGAGGAGTATTTGAGTTAAATGTTTGCCATCTGGGATGGGTTTCCATGTCTGCTGCGTAGTTGCAGTATTATGTCCCAAAAACTGATTTCAGTCTGAAGCCAAATAAAGCCAAACACACTTAAAACCATTGAAATGACTAATTGGAAAGTCAGTATAAATCATTATTTAAGTGTTTCTCGATATAAAAGTCTATATTGAAGGGTTGTATTGATTGTTATTATATTTTCTGTCTCAAGTAAAAAGTATCAGGATGTTGCGTTTAAACATCTTGTCTGCATTCAGAGTGTTTCTTCAGAGTTATGATTTTCCATATAATTTTTTTTTTCTGTAGATTAGTGGTTCCCAAATAAAGAGCTGAAGCCCCACAAGGGGTTTGGCGATAAATCCTCCAAAGGAATAACAAAAACACATAATAATCTTTAACTCTGACCTGATCAAAACTTAAACATGCAACTTGTGAGTGGTATAAATTTAGTACAAATGGATCACATGAGGTACAGCTGGAATGCCATCAATTTAGACGTTTTAGAGAGCCCACCCTGAAATATTCTGATAAAAGTAGAACAGATCAGATTTTATACTGTAGCCTCATTTGCAACTCAGAAAGAAGGAAAAGAGACACAAAGGATTTGGCAAGATTGCGTGCTGCGCACCCTTAGACGCACACACATTTGCTTTCCTTCATCCATTAACAGCAGGGCTGGGAGGGAGAGAGGGTGAGTACTTGGGGGTGAGGTGTGGCTGAGGAGGGGGTGAGGCAGCCCTCATTATTTGGGCTGTGCCGCACTGAAAAGCACTGGGATTGCTTTCATTACTGAGCCAAATGAAATAGCGGAGGCTGATTACCCGCGTGACGGAGAGAGGAGACAAGCTGGATCACTCTCTGTTTGGGAGAAAAAAGTGAAGGGAGGGAGGGAAAAGGGTAAGGAGGGAAATATGGGGAGGAGGTGGAGGAGGGAGATGCTGCCTGGCTGTACTTCTCCGACTAGACTCTGAACAAGTGTGTTTCGTGTGCATGTGTGGGTGTTTGTGAGTGTAAGCGAGAGAGACGGTGACATGGAGGGGGGCTGCAATAGGCCCATTTTTCAAACAAGGCTCCCCGGAGAGAGATATGAATAATAACGACAGTAGAACTGCTGCATGTAAAAATCAAACAAATATCACACGCCCATTTCTCTCACTTTTGTAGAGCTCTTACCTTTTGTCTGCTTCTTCCAGTATTTCAGTATTTCTAGAAGTTTATTTTAAACTCGATTTTTTAAGAGTACAGTCATTTAGGTTGGAACAAATGGCACCATCCTTCCAGCTTTAAAACATGGCTCTGGTGTGTGGGTGTGTGTGTCTGTGTGCAGCTGTCATATCAGAATTCAAGAGTGTGTAATGTCAGATCTGGCAGTTATGCACTGACGGCAGCTGTTAATTCATCAGACAGGCTTGGAGGAATGAACACCTGTGATCAGTACAGAGCCAGAAAGCATGTTTGAAAACCACAAAACACACACACACACAAACAAGCGGGTCTTTGAGAACTATGTTTAAAGTATTCTCGGACATATTAATGTGTTAAAATAACAGGTGAATATGAGCAAAGTAGTGTTAGCTGAATACCACTTCACTGTTTGAATGTCTGGGGCTTGGTGTTGTGCAGGCTTGCTTACTGTGGCTTATTGGGGCTTTGTGGAACACTATAATAGAATTGGACTATTGTTATTTTTATTTGTAAAACATATTTAACTTCTGATTTAGTTACTGTGATAAGTTACCAGGCTGGGGAAAGGTCTGTTAGCTATTGTTATTTTGAAAACAAAAGTCATAAAACCATGAACAATAGATACATGGCTGAACACTCAGGTACCTACTGTCACCATGAAAAACAAAGATTGTGACATTTAACCCTTGACTATTTCAGAAAAAAAGTTGTTTTGATCAAAAAATGTTACAGAGGTTAAAGGTCAGGTGTGATGAAAAAGAATGCGTCATCATAGACTGTATAAAATATGGACGTAGTCTGTGTGACATCACACTGCTGTTCCTTATACAGTCAAATGAAGCCAATCATTTGACAGGGCCATCTTGGATATGACGCAGACTTCGAGCTTCCTCTCTAAGAGCTAGGCTTCGAAGGCTTTAACCAGGCTGTAAATATGCTTTTAATGCCATAAAAGTCTGTTTTTTTTTCATCTTGGTGTGTTTGTGACTTCTGGTCTTTCTCCAGCCAGCATAGGCTTCATTTTTCTCTACCAGATGCTGCCCCTTGGTCAATATCTTAAATTTTTGATCATGAGTTTAGCAGAATGAACCTCATGTGTCGGAATGGTGAGTGCTCCTCTTTATATTGTCCTGAAACGCTGCAGTAGTTTCAACGTTTTAATTGCAACTGTTTAAGGTTTTAGGATCAGTGTGACTGTCACTGTGAGTTGAGCTCTATGATGTAAAATCCATCTGATGATGATGAAGTTAAGAGTGGATCTAGGACACACATTCACAGCCTGATAAAGGTCATTAATACAAGTTTTACCAAGGTTATGTGGACCTATGGGCGGCATGGTGGCGCAGCTGCCTCACAGCAAGAAGGTTGTCAGTTCGAATCCCAGTTTGGGTACAGTGTGCCTTTCTGTGTGGAGTTTGCATGTTCTCCCTGTGCATGCGTGGGTTCTCTTTGGCTTCCTCCCACACAGTCCAACAACATGCTCACAAGGTCAACTGGTGAGCGTGTGCGTGGAAGGTTGTTTCTCTGTGTGTCAGCCCTGCGATTGACTGGCAACCAGTCCAGAGTGTACCCTGCCTCTCACCCTAAGACAGCCTGAATAATAGGTATAAAAGATGGACGGATGTAGACCTATGACGTTACTCCAAGCCTTGATTGATTATCACTACTGGTTATTGGCATTAGCTTAAAAACTCTACATCATGCAACCATAACGATTCGCACTGTGCTTCTGGTATGGATGACATTTTTCAGTCAAAACTCTTGAAGAAGCATATTTAGTGAGTTATCAGCCTTTAAACTCTAAAGTATGAGGATGTCATAAAAAGACAGAGGTGTTTTTACATAAAATGCTCACTTGAAGTCTATTATGGGTGTCCCTTCCATCATTTGCTCTTTGAGACAACACACAAACCTCCCGGCTACTTGGCTTGCATGCACAGAGCGAGGGAATCAACCAGCTGTGCACACACGCTCAATGTCACTAGTGAGGGACACGCATGCAAGACTAAAAGGCCGCCGTCCTCTCTCTCACTTCTTCCCTGGCCCCAGACGTGCTAATCCCTTCAGTTGTGTCAGGCAGGCGAAGAGGAGATGGATTGGAGGTTGATGTGAGCAGGTGCGTGCATGCCGTCAGGCCCCGCCAGAAGACTGCAATCAGAGACGGTTTGGAGAGATAGCAGCTGCTGTTTGGAGGGGCATGTAGAGAGAGAGAGGAATTTGGGAGGGTTTGCTTAACCACTTCTGCCATCTATCTGCTATAACGTGATGGCAATCATACAAACTGCATAGATTCACAAAACCAGCAAATGAGCAACCTTTTATTTATGATTGGCAGCCTCTAACTCTTCTCTTGAATAGACCTGGGCGTGGTACCGTAGGATAAATGAGAGATATGACACTGGAACACCAGACACACACAAGAACATAGAAGCAATCACAAAGAGAGAGAAATGTTAAAGAGCTTGTCTTAATTCTTGCAGTTGTTTGAGACTTTTTTTGCTGCAAAAAACTGAAATCTTCTTTTGTCTTATTTTTAGTAAAAATGTCTTTTTAGACTCAACATGAGCCTCCATTATCAGACCAGTCCAGAAACATGTCTCATTTAAAGACAAAAATCAGCTCTGAATTGTTTGTAACAAGTAAAAAAATCTGCCAGTGAAGTAAGAGAAAGTTTGTTGTATTTAGACATTATTCTAAACTTCTAAAGTAAATTTTTCTTACCCCACTGGCAGATTTTTTTTTAACTTGTTGCAGGTAATTCAGACCTTATTTTTGTTTTTTAATATCTTGAAATAAAACACGTTCCTGGACATTCTGTTGAATGTGGCTCA
Organism: Labroides dimidiatus; assembly: GCA_030710495.1. Lineage (NCBI taxonomy): Eukaryota > Metazoa > Chordata > Actinopteri > Labriformes > Labridae > Labroides > Labroides dimidiatus. The sequence goes on along the minus strand of CM061146.1, from coordinate 18,380,628 downwards.
TATCAAGTATAATAAGGCAATTCTTACTTTAAATTCGACAAAAACACACTTGCTTAGATGTCAGTTTTTGCAGTGTAGTCCTCCCTTCTTTCACTTAAGTTCACTTAATTTGGGACAGAAACTGCTGACTAATGGGGTATGCAAAGGGGTTACGAGACCTAGGATCTAATCTGATGTAAGAAACAGTCTCACACAGCTCTGAAAGGATTCAGACAGCAAATTTGGTTATGTTTTTTTTATCAAAATATTGTTACCCTTTCATAACTGTGCTGTACACACTGGTTTAGACCATACTGGATGCCATATTGAAAATGCTGCCTTTACCTCTGTCAGTCAGATAACAGGTAAAAAGGCAGAGTTGAGGCAGGCTTTTAACCTCCTTCAGGTTCCCTGCCTGCCAATAAGGTCAACTGTATTTTTGATTATGCTAAACACACAATCTAACATCTTCAAAAGAATGGAGTTGTAATAATATTCACCTCCTGTCCATAGAGACTTTAGCTTTTAAGACAGAAGTAACTTTTGTAACAGGCTGTGAGCATTTGGAGCGGAGAGCTCTCTCTCTCTCTCTCTCTCTCTCTCTCTCTCTCTCTCTCTCTCTCTCTCTCTCTTTATATATATATATATATATATATATATATATATATATATATATATATATATATATATATATATATATATATATATGTGTGTGTGTGTGTGTGTGTGTGTGTGTATAGCAGCAGCTCTTGCATATATGCATATATAGCAGCAGCTCTTGAATTATTGCTCCTTTTGACCAAAAATTCCTGCCTGATAATAGCTGCTGCAGCTCTGCGAAGCACAAAGAAGGCATATAACTTCTAACAGAGATTAAAATATCCCTGGGAAGATATTTTTGTTGTAGCTTCATGCAGAGGAAAATAGACTGGCGTAGCTGAGATTTTGTCAGATCAAAATGTTCTTTGTTCCTGTTGTGTTTTGCCTGCTGAAACTCGACTGTAGTTGACTTGATTAGCTCTAGAAAGGAGAATTTACAGCAGTGAGCTGCTGACAGGGATACCAAGAAGTGTCCACCAATCCAAGACTCAGTTGGCTTCTTCAGATATCCTCCAAAGAAATGACCTTCCTTCCAGCTGCTCCCAGGATAAAGCCCTCTGATCTCAGGGAGCTTATCACCAAAATCTGCCTGGGTCTTGAGTCTCTTTGTTGCTCATGTAATTACACCGTATTGAATCGGAGAGCTGGGGACGGGAAGGTAGGGGAGCAGAACCATTACACACCGCAGTGGAACAACTCAGCTGTAGGGGAGAGAACTGCTTTAGCTGGGGGGGCCCGGCCTCAAATTGGACCCCTCACTGTTCTTTGCCTGGCCCCCTCTCTACCTCTAAGCTGCTTCAAAAAGGGACTCCAGAATGACAGAAGTGTTTCATACTGGCACATTCAGGATGCTCGGACCAGATGGAGCCTTTGTTCTTTCTCTCAAACACACATGATTGCCCACACACGTTTTTCTGCACAACATGTCCAATATGCAGACTCTCACAGACACATGCATGCTCTCTTCCTCCCAACACAGCAGCATAAAGCCAGGATCACGATGACAGGGGGTGGTGTGATTCTCTTGTCCTCTGTCGTGTTCACATTAGTCATATGCAAATAGGCATTGTGCACAGAGAATGACACAAATCCAGCGTGTCTAAATCCTCAAAGAGAGGCTGTGACGGCTATTTAGTTAACATGATTTATTAAGGTGTTTGACCCAGTTAGCTCAAGCCATTAAACTCTGTTTGTTTCAGGTGTTTAGAAATGAAATCTGTCAGTGCTGAAATTTGGGCACTGAAAATAAAAAAAATAATTAAGCATGTTAGTTAAACATGTTTGAGCTGAGATTTTGACAGAAATTGGAAAGTGGAGAGATAAAAACAAACAGGATGAAGGTGATAAATTAAAAAAAATGCTCAAAAATTTGTCTATTAGTACTCATTAATATTAGGACATGTTTACTTTTTATACTCCCACAACAATGAATTAAACAGACAGATTCTTGATTGTAGTTACAGAACACTCAAACGGTGTAATCATTGGATCTTATGCACTCTTGCATCCTTGACCCTTTGACCTCTTTTGGTTTTATGATGATTTTTTTTTTTAGTCAACTTATCAACAGCTCTTGAAATGTCTCTAATCACATATAAAGAAGTTATATATTTTGGATTGTGATAAAGACCTTTTCTTAGTGAAAGTGTCATTTTTCAGTTCAGCCAAGCTCTTTATTTGTGTTAAAAGAATTGAAACAAGAATGTATAAAAACTAAACACAAAACTCAGAAAAATTGTAGTGACCTGACACAGGAACCCAGCTAACATTAAATTTATAGCATCTTCAGAGTCCTGTCACAAGACAAAAGAGGATTGACTGCAAAGTAAGGCAGGTTCAAGTGACTGAATTTTAGTGCAAAACTGAAAACTGGCCAAAGCATGTTCTATGGAAAATAAGATAAACAGGGAAACAGTGAATCTGGGCCCTCGTAACAGGAAAGTTGTCAAATAGAAAAAGAAGTAGATTATGAAGAAACTGAAATCTCAAAATGCCATTGAGAAGTATAGGTGTCAAATATATTCAACGCATAGGCATCCCATCCAGAACACTGCTCTATTAACTTGGGTTCATCTCCACAAATATTCATATTATCAGCAGATAAAATAAATGAGCCTTTAATGGTATTAAATTCAAGGTGTTGCTTTATATATATGTTATGAATTAAAGGGGATCTAGTATAGAGCCTTGAGGGACACCATGCTGTATGTGGATGTAATTTTAGTTTGCTCTGTTCAAAGAATAATATACTATCATCAACTGTCAAAAGCTTTGGATAAACAAACAAACACACAAACAAACAAACGAACAAACAGACGGATGGACGGTCGTACAGACAGACAGACAGACAGACAGACAGACAGACAGACAGACAGACAGACAGATAGACAGACAGACAGATAGATAGATAGATAGATAGATAGATAGATAGATAGATAGATAGATAGATAGATAGATAGATAGATAGATAGATAGATAGATAGATAGATAGATAGATAGATAGATAGATAGATAGATAGATAGATAGATAGATAGATAGATAGAGGCATGAGTGTTGGATCAGACCTGTTGTAGTTTCTCTTAACCAGCAAGAACACTTTGCTTTCTCTTGACCAGCCAAGTTGCTTTAGTTCTAGCATGTCCTCCTCAGCTTCAGATGGGGTTCTTTTTTGGAGCATAGACCCATGACAACAAGAATGACAAAGTTGGGAACAAATGAAAACAGGAGAAACTCACTCATCAACTTGGCTACAGGGCTGCCACTGTTCCCCTCCAGCATAGGCATTGCTTGAGCTATCCTGACCCTAGTGTCTCAAGAAAGCCTGGTCACCATTAGCTCAACACCCATGTTATTAAATCTCTGCCCATTGTCTCACAGGTCCTCAATAACATACCTTGCAACCAGTCTGTTTAGTCCTCCCTTATTAGTCCTCCTGAGGCTCAGCCTCAGTCTGCTGAGCAAGCCTGGGTCACCACTGTTTGCAGCACCAGCCTTTGTGGCAGCTTTCCTTTATTTTCCTTCGGTTGTATATTTTTTGTAGTTATTAAAACATGTTTTTCAGCTAATGTCAGGATTTACTGCAGTTGATTAAGACATGGGCTTTGTATTGTTCGATACCTTCACGTTTTTTTCATTATAGTTTTAATCCAATCTGCCAAAGGGAAATTAATTCTGGCTTGATCAATGATTTTCTGAGTTGTTGTACATCTTAAAGACTCAATGTATGGATGTATCTGATATTTACAAAGGGTTAAGAAGTGTGTATGTGATTGTATCCTCACTCTTAAGAATGGTTGTTGTTGGGTTTTTTTTGTATTTTTGTTTGTTTGTTTTTTTTTACTTTGATAACGGCTCAAAATACCCTTTCAATTTGCAACAGGTGAAAGAGTGTAGAAACTAAAGATCTGTACAACTATGACAAGAAATTAACATTTTTTAAAATATTACAGATGACACACAGTAACTCTTATCCCAAGCTGATCCAAGGAAAAAGCGTTAAAGCCTCTCTGAAGGGAAGCAGTCAGTGACCTTTAAGCTGGAAATGTTTAGCTGGAACTGTGTCCTCACTGTCTTTCTCCATCAGATGTGCGGTTGCAGGGCAGGGACTTATCCTTTAGCTGAGGTGAGTATGAAATGCCAGGCTGTCAGCCTCTGTCTGCTCTTTGCTGTGCAATGTGGTATGAACACGAAACCGTGCTGCAATCAGGCCACCTGTCTGTTCAAGCTAAGATAACCTTTAACTGCTGCAACTAAGTGAACCAAATATCTAAATGCTGCTAACTATCATTATCAAAAAAGCAACTAAAATTCATTTTGGCTTGTTGTACTAGAGTCATGAAATTTGGAGTTCTTAATTGAGTGTAGTCAAAATGCATTCAATGCTTGAGTCAAAGTCAGCCTGCATTAATCTGAGTCTGAGTCAGAGTGCCTAAGTCATATTCAAGTTTTGAGACCTTAATATTAGGATTTTATTCTGAATCCTGAATTTGATAATACTTGCTTGTACTATTAGATTCCAAAATGCTGAGATGCACACATCCCTCCCATTTCAGAGTCAGGAATTGTTTTTAAGCACATCCTGTAAAAGTTATTGATTGTTACTGTTTCTATAGGAGACAAATTCAAGAGATATGGCATGAGAGACTAAAAAATATATCCATGGAGCATGGTTTTCCTTCGTAAAATATCAAGTAATCTGGAGAACATATACAACAATTAGACACATTTCAGGTGAGATTCATGCCATAAGGTTTTTATGACCTAGTACCTGACCTGACTGAGCTTGAAACTCCTTGTTGAAAAAAAAAATCTCAAGTCTTTGTCTGCATTATTTATCACAGGCTGGCCCAGGTCTACCTGTGAACAGGGATACTAGACCATCAATCAAACCTCCCATTAGGATATTAAATGCGTGCAGTGGGTTAAGTTCAACGACATTTCTCTGCTCCTGTCTAAAAAGCAAATGATAAACTGACAAATCCCAGAGTTTTAACAAATATCTACCTGGCTGAAACTTTGAATCCAATATTAGCAATAAAATGATCTGCACCTGCATTTACATTTAAAATGGTACAAAGGATGCACAGCAAATCCCTATTTATGTTTCCTATGTGTGTACTGTGAAAATTTATGCAGAGGATCAACACAGCGACTGAACATTGGTGGTAAAACGGATCTGAAAGCAGGCGAGTTATTGATTTTATAGAAAAACATGACAAGAGTGAAGCTTTCATAAAAGGGAATAGGATTTTTATTGTATTTGCTATATAATGGCATCAGGCACTGCATCACCCTAGGCAGAAATGTAATTTACAGTCTACCACCATTAAATAATTCACATCCAACACTCCTATTCACTAGTGGTTAGTTGACGTGTGAGTGGTTTCTAGATATGCTGATGAGAGGAAAAACATGTCCATATTACACACATTAATTGATCTCACCAAGCAGCTGATGCCAACAGAACAGAGCTGAGACCCAGTATGAAAGATGAGTCCATTCCCAGTATGAACAGCTACACCTTCAGCACAATCTTTATGCTCTTACCCACTGGGAATGGAAAGAATCAAATGATAACAATGTTTTCATCCCATTTATCAGTCATAAATGATTGTTTTTTTGATGTGTAATAAGTATCACAGCCTCTAGAGGCTGCTAGTCTAAACACAAAATAGAAACAAATGGTTTATTTTCTCTCACAGTGCATCTTAAATTGTAGCAAAATTAAATTTCAGTCCTAGTACCAAAGTGTTTTATGCATACAATCTATACCAAATAATATATACCAAAAGTATCAAGATTGCAAATGTTTTCACAGAAAATAAATACATTAGGAAGTCATTTTGTGGTGGGAGATACTTGCATACAGCACATGCAAAAAAGTGCCCGAAATTTGATCTTTTAGCTGCTGAAATAAAAAAATATAAATGCAAAGACAAAACACTACTGGAGTTGGTTATACTCAGCTGTTGTGAAAGCAGGGTTCACAGATGTGGGTTAAGCCAGGAGATTTAATTTGGGGTTTGGTTTGATCCTTAGTCTAGAAAGTGTCCTTTTGTATTTCATAGGTTGTTCACTTCACTCATTGCATAAGGCCCACACGACACCTCAGTTACTCTGGTGTTGTGAGTAGTATGGTCAGGGAATGAGAAATAGTGGCCTTTAAAGGATTTTGATTGTACTTCCGCTGGCGTTCTTCATGTGGTTCAAATATAGAAATCATTCCTTCGTTGTATCCATGCTGCTCTTCCCATTGTGCATTAACAAAAAGTGGCAGACAGCTGTAGTTTGTCTATTTTGTGTTCATTTCTGTTTGTAATGGAGCTTTAAGGTGCTTACTATCAGAACTTGCTGAGGGGAGGCAGAGCCCCAGCCTTAACCAGCACAGCAGACAGCAGGTCTGCAGGTCCCGATGGGTGGGGCACAGCGGTTGCTGATGGATCTCCATGTTTGCTGTCAGAGTTCACAGGACCCCTTCCCTTATTCAGCGTGGACTTCCCCATTCCACTGCCCCCTCCCATACCCAAGCTGGTCTTGCTGTTCTCTGCTGTGGGGATGGCAGTGCCCAGGTGTGGGTTCCCCACCACAGGAGTCCCTGTGGACTCCATGCTGGTCTGACAGCAGCACAGCAGCCGAAAGAACGCCGCCCTCATCTCTCTGCTGGACAGAGTGTATATGAGAGGGTTGAGGGCGGAATTTAGCACTGCCAGGGCGATAAACCAGTCCACCTGATAGAGCACTGGGCATCTATCTGGACTACACCCTACATCCAGCAGCAGGAGGAGGAAGAGGGGGGTCCAGCACATGACGAACACTCCAAGAACGATAACCACAGTCCTCAGCAGGGCCAGTGAGCGCTCTGAAGGCCGGCTGCTCACCCTGCGGCCACTGGAGGTCACCAGACGGTAGATCCTGATGTAGAGGATGATGATGGCCACCAGCAGGGCACTGAAGACACTGATGCAGAAGGCGATATAGCTCTTAGCATAGAGTGGCAGCACTGTGGAGCAGGAGGCCCGGTTATTGAGGCAGTTCCAGCCCAGGCTGGGCAAAGCACTGAGCAACACTGATACAAGCCAGCAGGCTGCCAGTAGTCCTAGAAGTCTCCCCCGACCTGCTGTCTCACAGGGACGCAAACGCACCATTGTCATGTGCCTCTCAATACCAATCGCAAGAAGGCTGAATGTGGATGCACTAAGGGCCACAAACATGCTCCCCTCTCTAGCCAGCCACTGCACAGGGGTCAGGTAAAAGGTGGTACTTCCTGAGGTGAAAATGTTAACCACATAGGCTACACCGGCCAGCAGGTCTGACAGTGCTAGGTTTCCAATCAGAAAGTACATGCGACTGTGGAAGCGCTTGTTTCTCCAGAGAGCAAGCAGCACTGTGACGTTCTCCAGAACAATCAGCACACAGATGAGGAGCAGCACTGCCATCTTACAGGCCCCGCCACTGCGAGGCCGGTCCCACTTTCCTGAGTGGTTGTAGTGGCTGACGATGATAATATTCATTCCTTCCTCGAATACGTTCCCCATACTGCCTGGCTTGCCCTCTTTTCGGGCCTTCAGCAGGTCACACAGCAGAGGGCGCCACAGCACTGGACACAGCAGTGGGAGGCAGGGCAGCTCAAGCCCACAAGGTCACTACTGGCATCTTAGAGCCTCCTCAGAGACCTAGAAATCATATTGAGACATGGGAGATATTTAAGAACTCCTGATCATAACAGCACAAAGCACTATTTAACCATTTCAACAGTAGAAACATCAAACGGAACGCAGTATGAAAACTATAGAAAAGTTTTTATTTGAAACACCATCTTTTTTCAGAGTAATAAAACTAGAAACATAATATTTTAATTTCAAAACTTTCCTTTTGGAATGTTTTGGCAAAGGAAGCAACAGCCACTTAGAACGTAAATAATGTATGGCAATTTGTGAAAAAAAAATGTATGCAGAGAAATCTGTAGTATAACAGAGCGATCTGTGGATATAGATCTTATTTAATATTCATTGCCCACTTACAACTTCAGTATGTCCAAAAACTGCTGTAAATGTTTGCATTTCAGCATTAATATATATTTTATTTTGCACATCAACACAGACGTTGAAAGTTACAGTAATCCTTAAATTATGCTGTCCTTTTTTTTTTTTTTTTTTTTTTTTTTTTTTTTTTAAATGTACGCTCGATGTTAAAGCTCCAAAAAATACTATCCAGATGAGGTAAATACAAACTAAAAATAACCAGATTGCCGGTATTTCTAACCTTAAGACAAACTTTTAAGACCTACTGGAACACGTTTGAATGCCCGCCAGACGCCAATCATGGAATTCTAAGCATTTTCCTGTTTTTCAAAGGTTGATGAAGCTTTAATGGGAAAATCATTTGGACACTGTTACACCAACTTCCTGCAGTCGATAGAATAAAGCGCACGAAGCACACCGTTTCTTCACAATTCGTATCTGATTTAATACAACAGATGTCGCAACTTTTAGTACCTGTTGGGAATTTCTGGTCTCGTCTGAACATCCTGGTGCTGTGCCGAAGCTCGCAGGACTCTGAAGGTGTTTCTTTTCCTCCTGCGTAACGATGCGCTGGAAAATGACCAAAAGTTAGTTCTCCTCGCCTTCAAAGAAACGTCCATGTGTGGTCTTCGCCTGGTAAAAAGTTTCCAGGTACTGAACTATTTTCCCTCCGAACGTCAACTATCCGTTGTGTCATGAACTCCTCTGCGTCCTTCCAAAACTGTGACTCCCTCCAGCTTCCCAGTGCGTCCCGCTCTCACCCACACACTCACCCCTCCCTACTTGCCTCTCAGTCACTCCAATGGGGCGGGTCGTCCCTCACCCCTCCGCTCAATTTTTACCATAAATAACGAGTCAGGAGTTAAAATCACGCGTGTTGCTCTGCTTGACGAAAACTAATGTACATGTGTATTTATTCATAAACTTTCTTTGGTTATTCAAAAGTGAATTCAGTGTTAGTTTAACTGACTTGATTTGGTTCATTTTGGTGTATGTCCTGTACTTTGAAATGCTTTGTTTTTGTTTTCATGGGGACAGAGATCACTCACTGTGTCAGACAAGAACACCTCATTTGTCTGTGTCATAAAATTGCAGCACTTGTCCCAACAGTTTTTTGCCTCAGGGCCTGAAGTGCTCCCTGGAGTTGTCCATGCTTTCAGGCAGTTCCAAATCAACTCCTTTTCTTTTTTCCTTTCTTTTTTTTTCCTGGATGACTTTATAAACTCAATGTTCCCCCACTTTCTTCTATTCTTTAATGTAACTGATGCACTCTTTCAAGAGTGATAATTATTTAAAGTTTCTAACCAATTGGTTCCAGCAAAATCCTACCATGCAATCCAGAGTAAAATCGAGATTCTGTCAACATATCTCGGTTCTGACGTTTGTTATAAAAACAGACTTGCATGTTTAGTTGCCTTTTTAGTTATTTATTTTACTTATATGATTTGATTTTACTGTGCAGCTCTTTGGTAAACTTGACTGTTTTTTTTAATGTGCTATATAAATAAAGTGCATTGGATTATATGTTTGACAGGACAAGAAGTTCAAACATTTATGCTTCTGTCATTTGATGACTCATTATTTTCATGCTCAAATAAAAGACAACTGGGTCCCAGTTCACTCCCTCAGAGTGTGAGATAGGTTAGACCTCTCCCTTTGGAGCCAACTGGAACTGATGGGAAATGGAGAGTCATGCTTTCCTTCTCCTTTTAAGAACTGTCCTGAAGTGTTATTCTACTAAAAAAACATGTCACTGATAAGAAGAGACTGAGGGGCTGGACTCTTGACAGTAAATGATGTCATCTGCAGCAACACAGAGTTTAATGTCCTGCACCAAGTAGTCATTTGCAACATTAGGTCTTAGACAAAGACACCACAACTTAAGGGGTCAGTTATTGCACAAGATCCAGAAGCTTGAATAAAAAGCAGCCAATGTTTTACACCATAATCTGGTAAATCAGCTGCAGATGCTGGTAGCTCTTCAGAATTCACCAGCCACTTGATCTGTGATGCAAATACATAAATGCATGCACTTATTTTGTCCATATTCTATATGTTTTGAAGCATGTTTGTTTGGTAATGACATAAAAGTAACTCAACCTTAGCCAGTGGCTAGCCTGTTAGCATAGCCAGTCAGGGTAATCAAAAGCAGATGGTACCTGATCCCTTGTCATAGTTAGCTTTGCTTTGAGGAATTACTTTCAATAGATAACCTGTATATACCTGTGTGGAGTTGGATGTCTTTTGGGGGGGCGTGTTTACTTTTGGCCCTTTATTTGCTATCGATTTCAGTGATTGACTTAAATCATTCATATGTCATAAGAAGCAGATACCCATACCTTTATACAGATGTTCAAGAGAAACATATATCCCTTTATTAATGCCACTTATAGCCCATAATAATCAATGAAGAAAAACGGTACTGTGGCATAAGGGTGGTAAACCTGAGGTGACTGCAAACCAGAAAAACAAACATTTGGCATAAACACTTTGTGGCATGAGGTCTTGATTTTGCTGCCACTTAAATCTACTTAAGCAGCAACGGTGGAGAAATGTAGAGGTAATTTGTTACTTCTCTATGATACCTCTATTTTTTCCACAGCAAGACATGTTTTTGACCCTCTCTCTTTAACCATCCAAATCTTTCCCTCTTTCCCCTGTGAGCTGACTATGCATTGTGTTATAAACAGAACCCACATTCCCATCCAATTCCCAGAAACCCATTATTGCAACCACTGGATGGTGCAACGACTTGAACCAGAAGGGTAGGGGCTGTTACTTCTGAGTGAGTGTTACGCTATGCATTTTATTACTTTTTTCCCCACATGATGGTCACTGAGTTCAGGTTCCATGGATTCAAATCTAGCCTGGGGGAGTTGGAAAACACAAGGTAAAATAATGTCAACAGATTCAAACAAAGTGCAGAGAAAGAAAGGGAAAAGAAGTGTCATAGGATGGAAAAAAGAGTAAAATCACAGGATAGAAATGAGGTTTGAAACGAGGGTCAGTTGTAGGTGCATACTTTTTAATATTTATCAGTATTTTGCACAACCAGGTGTAAAATTTTACCAGTACATGGACTGAAGTACTGAGTTAGTTCAGAGATACTTAATCATCCCTTGTACTTGTACTACACTGCATCTTTGTTGCTATTTTTATATCTGAATCTGTTGTTTTGAAAATGCCTCTGAACAAAGTTAGAACATTATGTATTGTAAAAATAAACTACTACAGCTGGTATCATTTGCCATGTTTCTATTAGAGCCCAGTCGATTAATCGGCTAAATACTCTAAATACTTTAGGGGTAACCTTGTGGAGCACACTCACCCCAAGCATGGCCACAGAGCTGGGCACACTTTACTAGCTGAAATAATGTGGCACATGAAAGAAAAAACATCACAATGTAATGCTAGCAGAAGTTATGCTTTTCGTGTGTCTCTTCCCAATGAGCTGGACTGGTCTCTTTAGTCATTTTCTGTATTATTCCATCACCATCGTCTTCTCCTCTTACCATTGTCCTGCTGTCTTATAATCCATTTTGCCCTCTTTCTGTTCTCGCTACCAGGTGAAAAAAACATACTATTTTATATGTCATTGAGTGATTTCATTGAGAACTTTTGCACAGGAGTAATGTGCATGCAACACTTTGCAGCACATCCAGAGTCAGTTGGGGGCCCCTGGGGAGGTTTCCTGCTGTCATTGCACACTCTGCACATTTTGGGTCAGTGCTGTGGTTCAAAGTTTACCTCCACTGGCCTGGGGCTCCAAGTATTTGCCGGCCTTGCCTGGTTACCAGGTCTGCGCTGATCAAAAGACACATTAAGCTTACCGGTGAAACTTCAAGGTCCCTCAGGTTGTTACAATGCTCAGAGTAACAGATTTTTGTGTATGTTTAAAGTAGTCACTCATGGTCATGGAAAGTACAACTCTTGTGTTATAGACCCCTCCACTGTTTGTAAACAGTTATGGCTGCGCGTCCGTTTTGCAATGTGCAATGTCTGGTCAAGCAACGTGAGGACGTTAACCATTAAAAAACACATTTTTTTTATCTGAAAAACACCAATGTGACAGATGAGAAACGACTCCTGGGTTTGTGAGGAATCAGTGAGTGGATGGAAGATATCAACAAATGGACAGACATTCAGTGGATGTTTTTTAGTGGAGAAATCCAGTGTGTACCCCAGAGAGGAGTTTAAAGACACAAGTCACTGGATGCTTATAACTGCATTATCTATTGACAATGCCTAGACTGTGAAATATAAAGACATGAACTGTGTCAATAAAGCAGAAACCCTCCCAAATCAGAAAGTTTTGATCTTTTAAGACACGGTCACTCTTTACTCCAAACACCGGTTGCTCTGTAACGGTCGAAACTCGATAGACGTTGACTCCATGGTAAAGTATCGTTTCTGACAACCGACCACAAAACAACTGGACATATTTATGTTGCTTACACTTTGAATTTAGTGTTTAAAGAACAATAATTTGTCTGAATGAATGGAGCTAAACACTGCCTCCGTAGCCAAAATGCATGCACATCTTTATGATGACATCGACTTGGAATTGGTCTTTTGCTCATTATATTTCTCTCACTGTTCCTCCTCCTCTCTGCTTATTCGTTTGTTAGAGCTAAACAACATGATGTCACATTTCATCTATTTTTATCATCATATAATTAATTCCCGCTATAACTGTCTGAAAAAAGAAAATGTGAACACAAATCAGCACAAGAAGAACAAAGTGCTATGACAGAACCCCTTTATTTGGAGTGTACTTTGATTTTGTTTGGCTTGACCCATGTCCCATCTATCTTAATGACGCATGAAGACTTTAAGACCTATATAACAGCTAATCACTACAGAAGTTCTAAAAGCTTTGGGTTCACTTTGGGAGAGCTATTGTGTTGTCCATGGTGTTGTTGTTTTCAACATTACATGGTTTAAGAACCTATTGACTTGTTTCAACAAACACTGTGCTTTACTTGCTAAGACAGGTTATATGACAATCAAACACTAAAATAGCAATTAATAGTACTTCTGCCAAGACCATTGGACAACTATTGTTTCCAGATTTCAATTAAAAATCAAAAACAAAAATTACCACTTATGTGGTGATCATATACATCTGATAGCATAGGCTAAAAGTGTCTATACCTTAGCCCAGAATGCTCTTAGGTTATAGTGTTTGCAGTGACTTTTCCTTTCTTTTCCATTTGCTGAGGGTGGCTCTGGTCTTCAAACCATCCATCTCCTCTGTTTTTGTTTTTGCATTCCTTGACTTTGCTACATCAAAAAGGCAAAAATAGCATCCAACAGGCCAGGAATTGAGACTTTGATTGATGACAGTACAGGCTAACAGAGTCTGACAGCATAACAAGTGCTGATAAAAAGAAGGGGTGATGTAAGAAACAAGAAAGAGCAGGAGACAAAGAAGGAGCGTCAGAGCTGACATTTCATTTTCTGTTTCTTACAGTCCCACCGGTATCACTGATTGTGAAGGGCTACAGCTTGTCTGGCCTTCGTGCATCTGACATCCCCAGGCATGGCAGATTAATGAATGACCTCCAGTAATGTTGACTTTACCCTGAGCACCAAGAGATGTACGGACGCTCTGACAATCCATTTATAACCATATGAAAACACCCCAAAGGCCTTGGCTCTCTGTTGTTGTAAGCTGGATACAGACTTCCTGGATGTTTAGTTCTATGGTGGAAAGAGGAAATGTGGCTACAGGTTGCCAGATTATGAAAAAAAAAATACCACCTTAGTGCCAAGTCCCATCAAAGTTTGTGTAACTGTTTTGTGCCTTTGTATGTGGCTGGTACTGGTGTGTATGTGTGCAGCAGCATCGTGAGTCAGGGCACACTGACGTAGGCTCAGATGGTGAGTGAGAAGTTTTGGAATGTAAAGTGTGGTGGGAACGAAAGAGGGACCACAGCACTGGAAAAGAAAGGCCTCTTGGGCCGTCACCCCATGGCCCTCCACTCCTGCAGTTTACCCACACCCACTGAATGTCTTTTAAAGGAATCAAAAAGAATTTTCCCTGAGAGCTGCAAGTTCAAAAGCACAATATTTTCATATAAAGTGGCCCACATCTCTTGGTAAGTTTGGAACATCCAAATGGTTTCTTTGCCCGAACAAATGTGACATTATAATTAACCCTTTAACAGAAAACAACAACAACTGAAACACCCGATAACTGAATGACTTCCCAATGCGCATTGATCATATAACCAGGGAGTACAGACAGGTATTAGATTCGTTCAACATATTCAGTTCTTATTCGAGATGGAAAACTGCTGATTGTGGGTTGGTGCTTCAGAGGTTTGCAAACAAAACCAAACGAGACATCAGGAAGTGAAAATTGGATCCTTTGACATAAAAGAAAGCCTGGGTGAAAAAAGAAAATAAACAAAAGAATAAGAAAGACACATTTTGTTTGAACTGGAATGGAAAGGTCAAAAGTTTTGTGCCACAGATTTATCCACTAGTTTAAGTCAGGTTCTTTATACTTCATTTCCAGACCTGAGTTGTTACTGTGCATATAATTATTATAGCCACCTACTTGATAGAATAAACATGGCTTGAATAACATTGTTATTTTTTTGTTGAGGACATTCCCTCAAAAATTAACTTTTTATATGACATATTCAGTTCAGAAAGAGCAAATATTTCTTGTGGTGTCCCCCAGGGTTTTATGCTGGGTCCCTTACTTTTCTGATTCTACTATCAACCATAGACTGTATGAAATATGGACATAGTCTCCGCGACATCACCCATCTGTTCCTGATACAGTGAAATGAAGCCAATAATTGTCCGGAGCCATATTGGATTTGATGCAGGCTTTGAGCAATCTTTCTCACAGCGATAGGGCACCTGTCAGTCACATGAGCTGAACAGTGCCACTTATTGGATAACTTGTAATCCTAATATCTTCTAAACCACTGAATTAACCCCCCTCCTCCCCTCCCGTTTAGTGTGTGCTGATAGCGAAATTAGCTTTTCAGACCCAAGTCGCTTTTTTGAACCAGGCTGTAAATATGTTTTTTAATGCTGTAAAAGTCTGTTTTGTTTTGGGGTTTTTTTTGGCTTGGTGTGTGTGTGACCTCCAGTCCTTCAGCTGCCAGCTTCTAGCAGATTCTTGATGAACAGCAACTTTTAACATTTCTACATCGGCTTCTTTTTTCTTAAATGGATGTTGCCCCATGTTACCAACATCCTTTAGTTCTATATCCATTGCTATGGAGATGAAATAGAGATATATAATTTTGATGGCGAGCTTGAAGACCATGAGAATGTGGTGCTAAAGAAAACTGAACGAGCTGAATTAGAACACATTCATGATGCCATCAATGTGGACTTTTAAATACTGAAAGAAATGGTTTTGATTGCCTTATTTATCTCACTGAACAACTTTGAAAATCCAGCCATGATCTCTATCAACACGAAACACAAGTTTGTATTATGGCTATCATTTTGCTCAGGCTACTGAATTTTGTACTCTGTTAAGTAGATTGGGGAGTGATGTGTGTCAGACTCATGAAGAGAAATATCATTTAACAATGACAAACCCACAACATTTTTTTATTTTGAGAGGACAGGGCGGTAGATAGAGGAGGAAACAGGGTGAGAGGGACGTGTGGTACAGTAACCACAGGTCGGACTGGAACCCGGGCTGCCTGCCCAAGGGCTGTTTGCCCATATTTTTAAATATTTTTTTTAGAGAAATCATCTGTAAGAATAAAAAAATGAAAATAATGTCGTAATAATGCAAACCCACAAGTCTTATAGTTTTGGATAATTAAGCAAAAGCTTTAGCAACCTCCAGTGAAGTCATGATGACTTCTTTATCCAATACGACAAAGCTACTATATATGTGTTAAATACTGTGAAATCAAGTGGGAGCATAATGCAAGGATCCAAAGTTCTTTGTCTGTGTGACTCAAGTAGTTCTCAGTGAAACAGTTATCCAAATTTACTGGTACTGGCTTCATGATACACTTACCATAAGGTGAATAAAGGGAGTACCTGCACTTCTTTTTTCCACTTGAAGCCCCGACTGTAACTTTTAAAAGATAGTTTGAAATTCTTCTTGTAAGATTTATTTGATCAAACTTTAACTTGTCTCCAAACCCCCAGGACTGTCATTCATTTAACTGATTTTTAATGTTTTAAAAAAGGGAAAAGCTTTTTTCCCCCAACTCTTTATATCGAGGGCCATCACATATTTTCACTATTATAAATATCAGCTACATTTCTATCTGAGGACGTGACCAGAGCTCTGAGAGCTGATAATGTATCTGGAGTGCTGGAGCTGCTGGAGGGTTATCAGTTGAGGTCTGGGGTCTTTAAGGGCACAGGGTGACTGCATGTCTGAGAAGGTCCTTCTGGTCTTTTTAGATAACCTTTTTTTTTTATCAGTATCCAACTCAGAATAGTGACATCAAAGGATATACAGATGGAAGGATGAATGGACTCATGGAGGACAGATGGATGTTAAATGGATTTTAATGGTTGGCCATTATGTGAACTGATTTGGTCAGAATTCTCAACTCAAATCAATTTAATGGTTTTTATCAACAGGAATGTTTTCATAAAACTATTATGGTGAGCATCAGAGCATCTCACTGTTTTATAGAGATGCCTTTGAAAGGATGTGCAAATGTAGATAGAAGTCAAAGAGATGAGATTTCCTGACTGTGTGCTTTATCACAAGAGTGGAAAAAACAGGAATTATCAGTGAGGAAGGGGAAGAAGTTAACTTATCTATCACATGTCTGACCGAAACACAGTCTCATTCCATGTTATCACAGACAATCTATTGTTCAAAGTGGTTAAAGAACAAAAATAGGGTAAGATCACTAACATTACGATATATGTTGAGAGACTGTATGATCAGTGATCATACAGCTCCAACACCCCTCTTTAAAATGTCAGCACATCTGTTCACACACTCTCACTTAAGAGCTTCCAAAGTTGGAAGCTTTATTGTGTTATTTATTTTATTTACAATGGGGGTCTTAAACACGAAACAGCTTTCAAGTCTTTGCTTTGCCAAAAATGTCAAAAATAACTGACCTCAGTCATGTAAACAGTCATGCCTGATTTTCTCAGAACTGCTTCTCTGATGTCTGGGAAAGCTTGTGTAAGTGTGTTTGTGGATGTGTGTGTTTCTACGTAAATGCACGATGAATGATTTTGTGAAGGGTTGAACGTGGGTTTGATGTATGTGTTTATAATGGCTTTATTCCCCATCAGAATGACGACTCTCCAGTAAGTAAACTCAAACATCAGGTTGTTGACCACCTTGCCCAACAGAAAATGAGCATCCTTAACATGCAGGAATTCTGCCTTACTATTTTGGGATGTTTATTTATCTTTGCCAGCTGTGCTTTGTCTGTCTGCTGTTCTATAAGAAAGGGTCAAAGGTACATTTCCCATGAGACTGAGACTAATAGTGACTCAGTCTAGTGTTTCATGCTCCACACATCTTCACAGAGCCCCAATCATACACCATCTCTTTCCCCCACCCAACACACCACCAGTCTCTGACAGTCCTTGCCCTGCCCCAGCCTGTCACTTTCAGCTCTCCAAAGGAAATGAAGCAGAAGCCTGAGAAAGTTACTGGCTGACAGAAACAGACCAGACTCTATTTCTGATACAAAGTCATTGGGTTTAACATAAGACTTTTGGAAAAGGGTAAGACTTTTAAAACATGGGGCGAACTTTTAAAGAATCCAAATAAATAAATAAATAAATAAATATTTATTTATTTATTTATTTATATCATTTATATCATTTATATCATTTATATCATTTCCAGGGCTGCTACGACACATTTTTTTAACTTTATTTATTTATTTCTTTTGTAGCTCCATATACGTATTTATTTGAAATTATACCTGTGATAAAACAAGTGTAGTTAGTTTCTCTCTTTATGTCAACAGTGATATCATAAGTCCAGCCCATTCTTGATTTTTATTCAGTTGATAATAATAATAATAATAATAATAAATTTCATTAGCACTTTTCATCAAATAGTGCAAAAGTGCTACAGAGTAAAACAAGACTAAAACAGGAGCATAAGAATGCAAAGTTTTAAAGAAAATTACTTGTAAAAGAAAGGTTTTTTCAGGTCCTTCTTAAAGGAGTCTGTTGGTAATGGAAAAATTATTTCCTGGTGTTCCATCAATTGCTCTATTTTTAACTGAGAGCACTGTGAGAGCAGTGAAAAAAACAGCTGAGAATGAAGATTTTTTTTGCCCTTAGACGCTAGCAATGTATAGAAAATAGTTGCTGCCACTCTAAAATGAAATTTGTAGTGAACACAGGCCCTTAAACAAACTTTTTCATTTAATGAGCTAAGGATGTTGTTGTGGGAGATCCTATTATCTTTGAACTAAACCAGAGAAGCTGTTTTGCATTGTGTCAAGTACTCATTACTGCTCTATGTGTGAGGATTGTTTAAAGATGCTAGCATTAGCATACTGCGGAGGTGTTTAAACAAGTGGTTGCCAATTTGTCTTTTTACTGGAGACTTTTTCAGCACAGGACAGTGAAATGGATTTATCTTCCTTGTTGCTGCGTGTAAGTTGTTAATCACTTTGAATAGCCTTAGTACATGTACAACTCTAATGCTAGTTTATGCTAGCTGCAGAATATCAAGGTCTTCAGTGATTCACTTTTAAATGTAAGTTATTGGTTTTGTTTTGTGCAACACATCCCTGAGTTTTCATTCAAGGAAATTTATTGTATTGATAACATTATAAAGAAAGTTTCATTAAATAGACAAACCATGTCCTGATTGTCCATGTAACTATATGACAGGGTCAGAGTGTGTGTATGTAATGATTTTCACATTCTCAATAGGGAGGTATTTCCCTGGCATGTGACCCTACTATAGTGGCTCTGTGAAATGAATGGAGTATGTTTGTGAATGAATTACTGTGTGAATGGCCATCAGTCACAGCCAGGCTCACAGCCCCTCACTGACAGTAGGCTCTGTGGTGTGACGCCGTGATGCTCCACATAAAGAAAGGCTCGATAGAGATCTGCAGAGGTGGTAAAGGCCATCATGGTGAGCGCTCAACCAGCAACGACAATAAGACAGGTCGGCAACCGGGGATGGCCATTCTAAAGCTCCCCGGCTCCAGAGACACGCTGGACAACATAAAGGCTAAAAACACACTTCACATCTCATTAGACAGGCCTGCTATGATCGCTGACTGAGGGCCAGAAAACAGGTCAACTCCAACAAGTTCACTCAAAAAACATGCACATGGATGAGTAAAAAAGGGCAGATTTGGTAGACCTATGTCAGGTGCATATATAAACCTTTTTTTCACTGTTTCCATGGCAAATATTTATCAGGGCGTTTAAATAATACAGAGATTTTTCTTTCAAGACTACAAGGCTTAAATGGGGCCAGGACAAGAACAGCAATATATGAGTATACAAAAAATACAAAGAAAAAGTTCCTCACCTGAGCCTTTAACTAAGCAGAAACCTCCAGTCTGAAAATATGAGAGGATGTGGAAGTGCTAAAATGTGCAGATTGTCAAGTGTCCATTTGAGGCTGACTCCAGAAGTATTGGAACTCACAAACAAACCGAGCCAAAAATAAGCCGTTTTCACAGCAGAAATACAGCCTGGTACGATAAATGTATTCCATCTGAATCCTTGTTTTTGCTAATGGCACACACTTTACGAGAGGTGAATTTTTTTCTAACTTGGCAGTTCAGAAGGTATTAAAATCACGAGTTCACCCAATCAGAGTCACAGCTCAGCTCACATGGCTGACGGGCGCCCTATAGCTGTTAGTTAGAGACTCAAAGCCTTTTGCTTCAAAAATCCATTTAAGAAACAGATGGGTGATGTTGTGGAAACTACGTCCATTAATTATACAGTCTATGCTTTTACCAAAAAAAAGGACAGGGTTCACTTAGTCAAGTCTATTATACTGACATCAGTTTGCTTAGCTGCACCTGTAAGCTCAGCTCACAGATGGTAGCTCAAAACAACAAAGTGATGATTCACTTCTGTTTGATCCAAAACCACTTCTGACTTGTCAAGAGAGAAATATGGTAGTTTGTTTGATTTTGTCCTTATTTTCCATCACAGTTAGCAGCAGGAAGACACTGCACTGACTTAACTACGGTATACCAAAAAGGTCAAAACAGCATGCAATTAAAAGACAGAGATTGAAAATAATAATAATAATAATAATAACATGATAAACCATGATTGTATTGACACCTACTGTCCTACTGAGTAATGTTCTGATTCCAATATATCCATGTACCAGTGTTGGAAAAAGATTGATGCTTGCATTTTGCAAGCTCTGACCACTCTCATATTAGCTAGAACTGTGTTTTTGTAATGAAAAATTATGATACACGAATAATGATGAAATAAAACTTTGGGCAAGTTTCTTGTTGTTTTTCTTACTTTCTTTCTTTTTGGAGGGAGGTGCAATATCAAATTTTACATTCTGGGCCAATGTCAGCTTTAGAACTTTACATGCAATAAGCCACATTTTTATATTGTACCACGCAACAGATGAAACAATCTGCTAATCCCAATGAATTCCTATTAAAATCTATGTCAATTATATATTGTTGTCATCTCATGGGCAACACTGTTTTTGTTTTAAACTGACATTTGATGTAATGACTTCATGAGAGCCCAGACAGAAAGACAAACAACATGTGGCTACAGATGAAATGTATCCTCTTCAGTCTAATGCACAGTCACCTGGAGATATTCTGGACATTTGGGGGGCATTTGGTCTTGTTGTTTATCTGTGGAGTTGTATGCATCCTTGTCCATGGTGTGCAGAGCTGAGGTCTACCTGTGTTTTTAAGTCTTACCTATGGCAGTCCAGCACATTGCAGAGATCACAGCTGCCTCCTTCACCTCCCACCCAGAAAAACCAGTCATCCCACATCTGTCCTCCTGCCACTGCCAGTGTTTGGTGCTAGCTTCACTGGTGCAGAGCAGCCAGAGAGGGTCCAACAGCAGCATGCATTAACAGAGAGGGAGAAAGGTTGACTGTGATGGTCATAGGTTGTTTAAAGTGAGTGTAAAGTGAAAAAAAGGAACAAGGAAGAAGAGGGAGGGGCTAGAGTGGTGGACAGAGGTTATATGGAGGGAATGTGGAGTGAAAATAAACAAGGAGGGCTGCAAACAGTGGAGCCAACAATGGTGTGTCAGATCCAGGTCTGTCTGAGGTCTGTGTGCCCTCTGTAAACACTAAGAGCTGTCTACTTTCTGAGATCATCCTTTCCATTCGATGAACCACCTCAGAACCCAATACCTCCACAGCATCTTTCTGACAGAGCTAAAGCTATACCAACAGATGCAAGATCTCATGCTCACACAAACACTGAGGCACATAACTGTTACAACACTGCCCTTGCCATGGACCTCTCTCCCTTGAGTCCTTACCAAAACAATCAAACCACCAACACAGGAAAGAGAACATATGCCTCCAACAAATGCACCAACTTTACAAGCTACAACCCTGAAAAGTTATTCTTACTCACGCATTTTCCAAACATGGTCTGTGCGCTTGCTTTTATCACAAGAATATTTGAAATGCTTGGGCTTGCAAACGAGATATTATCAAGTTCTTTGGGTATATGATGGGTTTTAACTCATGTATTACAACTTCACACTGCTACACTGTGACAAACCCCAGCAATGTTTGGGCCCCAGATGAAGGTACACCCCAAAATCATTTTAAAACCACAGAATAAAGCTCTACCAAGATGGAGTCACTGATAATATATAAAAACATGCACTCGCAAAGACGTTAAGCTTGCTGGCCTTAATGTTTTCTCTGCAGTTCTCATTCTGATGGATTGTTTTCCATGGATTCAGACCAAAAGATAAAGACGTGATCTCTCAGCGGACTGCCAGCTCTACAAGACAATCACCATGGAAGCACTCACTCATTTGGCATTCTTGCTGCCTTGGAAAATTTTAGTTTAAATATAGCCTTGAAGGGTTGACGGAAAAACAGTCTTTAGGGAAAATTAACAAACTGCTATTGTTGAAAATCACAAGAAAGGGACATAGACACATTTCTTTTTGCACCGGTGTAGATGTTGTCAGGCTTATGTAAATTCATACCTATTTTTAAAGCCCCTGTGGGGATTTTCTTTTTGCTGTTTGGAGCCTAAATTAAATGAATACTAATGTGTCCAAGTGATTTTTAAAAGCAAACAAGCCCATTAGCAACAACAAAAGATTATCTAGGCTGATAAATTATCAGCCCAATGAAGGGAATATTTCAACATAATTTATTATATAATGCACTATTCAATTATAAAGTTAAATTGATTAAAAAAAATAAAATAAAATAAAAATTGCTTTCGCTTAAAAAGCCTTCATTATCAGAGGATAAAGTTTGCAACTTGCAAAAAAATGTGTCTTAAGTATGTGAGAGAAGGGATATATCAAATATTTAAGTCAGCTTTTAAAGTTGCCCTCTCAAAAAAAAAATATGTTAATGAAAAACAAAGTAGCTGTAGCCACAGTTAGCATTAGCACCAATAAGACACTTAGCACTGTAGTGCTGATTTGAGAGCTGCAGAGAGTTTATCAAAGATGACTAAGAGTAAAGGCCTGATGATGCTTTCAAAACAAACACACACCACACTGTCTACCACAGTACTAAACTAGAGTAGAAGTAGAAGTTGTTCACACAGTTTACTATATTTTTTCACAAATTCCTCTTCTCTGCCAAGTTTGGCCGCCATCACGTCAGTAATTGTTAATCACACGCTTATCAAGGTAATCTCTGTGTGGTGAATCATATAAATGCCAGTATTTGTTCTACTTTGGACAAGAGGAGCCCCTGCTCGTCCATGCGCCTCCATGTGGAAGTTAAAAATTTTCAGAGGTGCACGACATGGAAATTTTCTGTGTGAGAAAAGGACCACGCAAGGGGGTGAGGCTTTTAAAATGATGTTATTCCTCGCAGATGCATCAAGCATAAATCAGGCTTTAAATCGCTTACAACTAACAAAAGCACCTAATTTACAGCACTTGATAACCCTCTTCTTTCCACAGTGAAAGCCTGTGGATTTAGCAAGCTAATAGTCAATTGGAACATTATACTGAGTTGGTGCTACTTTGCAGGCACATCCCTACCAGCTATGGTGCAACTGCCTAACAAATGACTGCAGGTTGAGGTTTTTCATCAACTTAGTCTAGCACAAAACAAGATTAGCAAACAGCTTTGTCCAAAGGGGGTGCCAAATTCAAAGCAGATGGAAAGTTTCCTACAGGAATCATTAATTAAAGAGCATTTTTCTCAAAAAGACTTATTTTTATCTTTAAAACATGTTTAAGTTTGTTATGCATTTTTGTTGAACTGCTAGAAAACACCAGTAGAAAGCCTTTGGAAATCAAGCAGTTGGGAAACCATTGAACATGTACACCAATTTGCAGCTTGTAAGTGGGAGGACCATATATAACTCAGAGCTTTAAAACCAGTGACCGTTGAGTTGTGATGTAATATTTCAGAACTCTCCCAGTCCATTTGATTGTGTGGAAGTAAGGGGGGCTGGGTATGATGGCAGGTTGACCCTGAATTTAAACAGTAGACTGGTTGTACGCTGTATCTATGGCACATGTGTGTACACAGTGAGTCCTGGGTGTGAAAGGCCTATGTGTCTGGGCGTCGGTGACTTAATGACACCACTTACGGGCCTAATTCACACTCAGGTTCTTGTGAATGTTTAAAAAAAATAGCATGAGAGGAAATCCCTCCAACAGAGCATCAGTTGTGTCAGTCAAATTGGAGGTGAACACTTTTAGGGGTTTGTGTTTGACCTTCTTTGATCCTTGCCCCGGGTCAAAATGGAACTCTGTTTATCCTTTTATCCAACAGACATCATCCAGCATGTTTTCAAATCAGTAACTTGAAAAGTGACACCTTACACAAACTGAATATTCTTCAACCCAGCTCTGCTCTGGAGATACTTCAAGAGTAATTTGGGACCTAAAATGGTAAGTGGAGGAGGGGTCAGGGATGAAAGTCACAAACAAGAGAGAAAAAGGAGGTTTGAGGGTGGAGGGAGGCTAAAACAGGACAGAGCAGAGTCTGAAACATCTTTCCACTCTGTGTTTTTATTTGAGCCCATCGCCTCTCACAGGAAATGCCCTCTACTGTTTCCATGAAAGCTTCTTCTTCTTCTATGGTAAAATTCCAGCAGACTATTAATAAAACGAGAGAAGACAACAGAACACAGAGTGAGGAGATTACCGTTATGACAACCCTTTTCCTGCTTTTACTTTTAAAACGGACTGTTCCTGTTATTTATTAACAGTAATGTTGCTGAGTTATTGACGCTGTACTTCACACATGACTGCCCCCCCCCCCCCCCCCCCCCAAAAAAAAAAAATGTATTTGAATGCTGCTTTTCCTCTTATTGTACATTTTTTATTCCATGACTCTGTACAACAAGAAATTGTGGTTAGATAACTCAGACTTGTATGACATTGTTTTGCCATGAAACAACTTGTATCCATGATTCAGATCCTGTGCTCCACAAACAGTGCCAAGCCTGGCTTCACATAACCATGGTATGTTCGCACACAAAGTGGCACAATACACGGAAGCACAAGTCTCATGAGCCCCATGATATCACCTTTGGATGTAACAACCGATGCAGCCTGAGTTATGGGGAACAATAAAGCAGAGTACTCTCAGGCTTGGTTCCTCTTTTTGACGCTCGCTGTCAGCGCATCAGCACATAAACATATCAGTCTTTGTCTCCTTTAGATAACCAGTGAGACCTGCTGCTCATTTTCTTCTTATTGTCATATTCATCACTTCCCTGCTTCTCTCCTAAGGCATTGTTATCCCCTGTATTCACACTTGTGAGCCTAAGAAGCAATTTGAAATAAAACATGTTTGGGGGGGGTTTCACTGCCAAGAAAGCAGCCTCTCAGGGGAGGCGTGCTGTCAGCTGTATGACCTCCTGTGTTTTGCTGTGTCTTTGTGGAGTGTTGGTTTAGTCGGGAATCTGAATGGAAGCCCTAAATCCCAGTTAATCTGTCAGAGCGCTGGGAGAGCTGGGCACTCCACAGCCATGCTATCTGGTCATCAGCTTTGTGCTGGTCCGCTGCCGGCTGCCCCACTGAGACACAAACATCCTGTTTAGAGAGGGAGTGGGAGACAGACAGAGAAGAAGAAAGAGCAGCAGAAAATCGTCAGTAAGAGAATAAGAAAGGGTGCTGACCTGAAAAAAAAATGCAATAAAGAGACTCATAGGGACAGAGCATAGCCTTGCTTCAGACTTTACTCATCAGGTCTTAACTATATTTCATACAATGAAAAAAATCACATGTCAGACGAGGACGTGTGGTGAGTCATGCTAGTGTGCATGCAGAAACCTGAGAGTAAACAAAGCAGCCAGCAGACTGAAAATTAGACCAATTCTGACTCCTCTGCTCTGTAAGTAATCTCCTTTATCCCATGTGAGCCACACAGGCACAAATACATATAGAGTATGGAGCTTATGCTCTCAGGCTACGACAAACACCTACTTCATGTACATGTTTGTCTCTTTGTTCATGTGTATTGCTAAAACAGGTTGTTGACCACAGGAAAAAAATATTGGTTGTCAAACTGAAATTTTCAATTCCTGGATCAACCCATGCACAGGACAGCATTGCCCCCTTGTGGAGCGGTAGGTATGGAGCCACAACCTAAACAACAGCGATACATGTTTAAA
The DNA here is from genome assembly GCA_030710495.1 of Labroides dimidiatus. Taxonomy (NCBI): domain Eukaryota; kingdom Metazoa; phylum Chordata; class Actinopteri; order Labriformes; family Labridae; genus Labroides; species Labroides dimidiatus. The sequence continues at coordinate 18,354,781 of CM061146.1, read as the reverse complement.
TTGGGCTCAAACGTCAAGAGATAAATGTAAAATACAAAGAAGTTATATAATCAACAAAAACATGAAGTTTTGAGATTTGTTACAGTTATACAACCAGGTTTTACATAACTCATTGATGTCTGGTGGTTTACAAAAGCATGTGCTAAAGTGTGATATTCAGCACACGTGCACTGACTGACTGACTGACTGACTGATGAGTCTACCGCTGAATACACCAAAATCATGTTACTACACGGGACATTTTAGATTCTTTACTCTATTAAAAAAAATCTGGATTCTAATTTTGAAACAGAAACCAAAACTCTTTAAACAACACATTGAATAATTTGTGCATATTCAAATGCTGTTAGAGTTAATATGTTGTCATCATGGGGTTTTAGTTGTTTGGTCCAAGTCTGCTGATGGCTATGCTCTTTGTGATTTACCGCAAACCAGTCAGCTCAGAAAATTAACGGGCATTCCAGGGAAGTCAGAAAAGAATGAGGAAATGGCTTCTTCCTTCTTTTCTTTTTCAATTAGATGGGGAGATGAGGAACAACGTTAGATGTTGTTTCATAATTGTTTGAACAAACGAGGTGAAAAGGCTAAGTTGTGAGGAAGTAAACAACCTCATCTTCCATTTCATTGAATTAATTGATATTTTGTGTTATTGTAACACCCTTGCTGGCTCCTTAAAGACGCAAGATCATGTTGACACTGCTTTATATATATATATATATATATATATATACATACATACATACATACATACATACATACATACATACATACATACATACATACATTACATCACATCTAAGTCCTTTAATATGTTCTATAGTGAAAAGATTTCACATACTTGTGCTAAACATGAATTGTCTCATGGTGTCCTGCACTGCCTCATGGGGTCATACTGTAGTCTTTTTTTTCATTATTATTATTGTTTTCATTCTTACAAGTTTACATTCCAATGCATTTCCACTCTTGTGCTTGTGCATTGCAGCTCTTCTGACAGCACAGTGGTTGCCATGGTGACTTTAAGATGAAAACACACAAAACCTGTCATGGGTGGATCAGGGGAAAGGTAAGTCCTTGATCTAACTGGCCTGCACTAAGAAACTCTTCACTACTAAGCAAATCATTGAACAGGAAATTTGTGGCCTTTTGCATGTTTGTAGAAGTGTCACTGTTTTCACACCGTCATCATCAGATGCAAACATTTGTATCTAAATGTATTGTTTATCTCTATAATGTGTATTAGGTCAGTATAGGAGGAAATTAATATAGGGTAAGGCCTGTAATCTTATTTCTTTATCATTAGCTTCAGATGAGCAAAACTCTTATCTGAGTCACCACAATGCAGCAACATCTCCAGAGAAATGGCATGAGCCTCCCTGGTGCCTCTTCAAAATTCAAAACTACGATTTGCTGATTTCCTTCCCAGAGGTGGGACTAGAGTTAAAATAATATATTTGTCCCTTGCTTCTGGCTCTCTAAATTCTATCATTTTTTTGTTTTTATAAAAATGTAGACTGTCTAAAACAGGGAAAATAATGTTCAACTTTTTTTTAAAGTCAATGTGTTTAATTTTGTTATATTGGAAGTATGATAGATGCCTGCTCTGTTGGTTGTGAGTTGAAGAATTAATCATGTTTGGAACTTCAAAAATGTACCTTTGTTGTGAGGAAAACGACATTTGGGTTTGTTAATGACTGGGAGACCTTTGGGAATTTAGTCAAAAATTGTGACATTACAGAAATACAAAGTTATAAAACAAACATCATACACTGTTCATATTCAGAGGAATGTATGACTAACTTCATTATGTGCCTGTATATTTGTATTTCCTGTTATATCTTAGTTAAGTAATACTTCTTTTCTATGTTACAATGATTACAGTAAAGTTTTGTCAGAAATTGTTTGGGGTGAGGTATGTGTCTTTCAGTACTTTCTTATGTTTTATAGATACCCTGTATAAAAACACTGATCATATGTTTACATCAGGCTGCTTGAGTTTTCTTTGTGTTTATATTCCATGCTTTTTATTGTACTTCAAATGTAACACATCAGTTTCAGAAGACAGGCGTAGGAGAAGATTAAGTCTATAAAACTACAAGTAAACTCCAAAGAACTGCCTGACTGTCAAAACACATTAAGGAGTTTACTGAAACTTTTTCAAATTTTAACCAAATATATATTTTTTTGTCCTAAAAAAGGAAGACCAGAAGATTTAAATGTTGCCTCCTTGATGAGTAATGTTGTATTCTCATGTGCACAATTACTTCCTGCCACCCCTTCATGAGTCAGTGCCAAGATTATGTCTCTCAAAGTGCAAAAAGTTTCAATACACCCCTCCTGCATGGACAAGCCGAAGCCAATCCTGGATCTGCAGTCCTAAAACGTCCGTCCTTTTTCAGTTTGAAATTACCTACAGAATAAAAAATGATGGAAACAACAAAAAAGCTTAAAAGGAGCAGAGTAATATTTTGCACCTTGTGATGAACAGTTCTAGGTCTGTATGTTTGCATGACTAAATTTGCTCTGTCCTCAACATGCCCTCCCTGTGTTTAAGTCTTTTTAGGCTCTGAACTGCTTCTGTCTCTGAGCTAAAGTCACAAACTGAGGTGTGAACGATTAAAAAAAAAAAAAAAACATAAAAGGATTATTTGAGGATTGTGACATAAGTTGATATTCAGCCTAAAAACAATACCGGTACTTTGACTTTCCAATACTGAACCAAACTTTAGTTCCACATTTTTTTTTTGTACTTTTTCAATCATTTCATGAAGTACTTATCAGTAGATAATAGACATTTTTTTCTGTGGACACTTTTGTTTTCAAGGTCAGACATTTCTGTTCATACATATTTTTTTTAAACAAATACAAAGGCATAACTGCTTTCCAAAAGTCAAAAACATTAACAATGTGTGAGGGTTAAAATCTTTGAGAAAAGGTCAGCTATTAGAATTTGTCTGATTAAAATACTTTTTCAGTATGTAGCAACATTTGAAAACTCATCAATCATATTAAAATTTGAGTATTGCTTATTATTTATTTCCCAAACTCATAGTGTACTCGGTAATGATATTCGAGAAATGTGTTTATCACACTTCACCAAACAAAATGCTATCGTACTTCTAGTTATTTTCTTACCTGTCCTGTAAAAGAAACATTGTAAAACATTTCCATCTTTGTCTCCTATCTTCTCTTCTGTTGTCCATTTTGTAATATAATATATTGGCATAATTGTAATTGGTGGTTTGGTGGATAACAAATCAAAATAAATGTGTAGGCTGTGATATAAGGTGTTACACCTGTGCCCCGTGGAGCTCAGATCTCACACAGTACGTACCAACAAGGGGAAGAAAACTCAATCACTCTTTGTTCCTATTCACTCAAAAGACATGCTAAATAACAGACTGAAAAAAAACAGGGAGCACAATGAGGTTTCATTGCTTACATGGCCCCACTCAAACATTTTCATACAGGGGGTTATATAGAGAGAAGAGGTCTCTTTATGAGGGAGGAACGGCAATTTGATGATGAGCATCTCACGTTCTGACTTCATCCAGCATGATTAGCACCATGACCTCTCATGGATTAAAATGACCATATGTGTGACTAGCATTTGATATGAATTAAGTGAAGAACTAAAATTTTACATGTCTGTGGTGGATGATCTTTCTTGTTACTTTGTTTGGCTTGCTGTGTCTACAGAGCAGCAAATTTTTGTTTATCTCTCAGTTATACACTGAAACAAATGTGAATTGACTTCCAGAAGGTTTACATCTATTGTTTTTTGACAGTTACTCAGTAATCCCCTAGTGTAAGAATCCTTATTGTGCAGTCGCAATTACTGAAGTACAAAACAAACTGAACAACTGCAGCTCAACCTCAATATTGACTTATTGCTGCCTCACACATAATCATACTCAAGAACACACACTCATAAAATGTCTACATCAGCTAAAAATAGACGAAACCTGGCACAATTAGAAAATCCAGAGCATGCAGTTACTCTCCAAACAACAATGTGCTTTGTTCTGTTTTCTTTGTGTGCTTTAGCCTTTTGTTGAACACGATCTGCTATACATTTTGACACACAGTTACTGAGGTGATGTTGACAGCTGGAAAGCAGGGCGGCATGAAATTGCAACAGGTCTACACAACATGAGGATTTTTCATACTTAGCCTTTTTTCTAAGAGCTTTGAAAGAAAGTATCTTTTCCGTGTAATGTTAATTTCAGATATCAAACACTTGAAGAATCTAGAAAGAAGAAAACATGCATTACAACAGGCAAAATGCTCTGAGTGAGGGAAATTGCACATTGTGAGAATCATGTTATTTCAGTGAATGAATCCGTTCATTTACCATTTTATCAGTGGGCCTAAATTATTCTAATCTTTAAGTTGTCTATAATGGCCTGAAGTAGAGAAACATTTCCAAGAAGGTCCTGGTGCACTTCTACTGAAATCAGAGACCAGAATTCATGTTTTGTTTTGTTTTTTCGTTTTGGGGTTTTTTGGTGTGGGGGGGGGGGGGGGTAGTTTTCCTGTAGCTAATTTGTCCATTGTGTCAACACATAAATGTTTTTTGCAGCTTAAATGTTGTAAAATCTCCAAACTGTAGTAATTAAGTTTGAAGTTATGCTGGATTGTTTCTCTCAGGCCTACCATATTTTATGAGATTGGATTTTAAAAAAAAAGTCTGCAGTCTCCGCATACTTTTCAAAGTGAGGCACATCAAATAAATGATCATCACATGATCTGTGTATGTTGTTGTTGTTGTTGTTGTTGTTTTGTTGTTGTTGTTGTACTATGTCACGTGTAGTGATCAACATACATTAACTTTGCCTTTGTTGTCTTACGAGCTCTAGAAGCAGTCATTGGATAAGGACTGTCTTTTACCTTTATCTGCTTTAACTATGCCCAGTCCCCTCCACGTCATAAACAGCACGAGCCTATAGCCCCCATGTGCTACCATAAACACGATGCAGGGTGACATGTGGTTTCCTCTCAATGAAACGTTCAGTGACAGCCTGTTGATGAAACACACGGCTGGTACAAGAATTAGAGGAAATAATATCACATTAAATAGAGAGTGAACAAAAAATATTTTCTATCTTATTTTATTTAACAAACTTAAATTCTGTTAAATCTTTCTTTGAAAAAAAAAAATAATTTCACCGTGACAGCTGAATTTAGAAGGTGATACCGAAAACTTGTTAAACTATGTGAATATTCTAAAATATCAGCAGGAAAGCAACAGAAAAGAAGGTAAATTAACTGTAAAAAGTCAGTTTAACACCTTAGTGTTGCTCAGTCGCTGTTGCTGAATCGTTGCGGCAATAAACGGAGCTGTGCAGAGGAGCAGACCTACAACATCCGGGCAATAGTCAGCTTGCGCAGAAACGGAATGGCGGAGGTAAGTGAGCGAAAACGAGGAATGTAATGACCCGAATGATAGAGAAACTGGACCGTATTTAAGACTCGTGTCAGCCCGTAGAGTACACATGACTGTCGATGCTTTCACTGGCTGTTGAACACTGCCCGAAAGAGCGCTACTACGGGGGGCATTTTAACCGGGAAGCGGAGGGAGAAATGGAGAACCTCTCCAGCGTATCGCTGCTCTCCGCGTTCTTGGCTTTAAAGAGCCATTCCCCCTGCCTTGATAGTAAGCCGGGGAGACAATAGAGAGCCCGGCGGGGTTTAACACGGTGGTGCTGAACTATTTCAGGTGTGTCCCGGCGATAAAGTGGATTGAGTGAAAAGTTTGGGGACATGTCATGACTCGGTGGCGGTAAACTCTTTCGGAAATATTGAGAACTAGTTATTTCCTTCTTGCTACTCGTAGAAAGCCAGAGAGAGGAAGAGACGTTCAGCACCAAGTCACAGGAAAGCGCCCCTGGTCAGACAGACAGCGCCCGATGGGTTGGGAGAGGCATGTTGCATGAATACTTAAGCTTTCAACTAACTTTTATAACTTAGTCACACGTATATCAAGCTTTAGATGTATGGTATTACTCAGTGATTGTTAGCACTCTGTTTGAACTTGGATCGATTGGTTATCATCTTTCAGAGCCTGCACCGAAAGCTACTATAACTTTTTAAGCCTGTTTGCGGCCTGAATTTACAAGTTTTCATCAAGGAGTGCGTCATACTTTGACTTTATCCCTCTGCCCTGAGGCAATCTGATCTGAAGAAAAAATGAATCTGTCCTATACTGAAACCTGTTTCTTTTATCTTTTGATTTGAAAGTATATCAGCGCTATAACAGACATTATTTATTTAGTTGTGCAAGATTTTGTTACAGTAAGATTAAATGTATCAGAGTTTAAAAAGAGTACCCCTGAAAATGAATGTATGACCCTAAGTGTCACAGTTGTCCCCCCACAGAGTCAAAAAGGGCGGTTTCAAAGTCAGGAGTCAGCTGATGTGTAATGGGATGAGCCAGGATCAGCCACTATCTGATCCCCCATGTTGTTTGTGTGTGCACGTGTGCCACAAACGCACCGAGGAATGTGTTTCCATTGTATTACACCCTCCTGCTGCTGTAACTCGGCTTTACATGCATGCATGTGAAATGATAATCTGTGTCTCTGTTTTCGTAGGCTGGTGAAGAGCCCCTGAGGATAACTGTGGAGGTTGTGGCCTAGGAGAGCAGATGAGGAAGAGAGATGAAGGCCCTCAGCAGGAGAAGCAGAAGTTTCAACAGCCCTTAGAGGAGTTGGAGGTGAACTTTCACCCCATGAAGATGGCAACGCAGTCCCACACTGTACGCTCGTGTTCAGCTGTGATTGCAAACAAAAATGTTAGTTACTCTAGGATTTCAGAAGTTTCTGATGTAAAACTGAATATGACATCTCAAAATTTAGATACACTTGGATACAACCCCTATTCTGATGACGCTGGGACAGAAGAGAAACAGAATGGAATGATTTACAAATCCTGTTTAACCTATATATCAATTAAATACACTGCAAAGACAAGATATTTATTGTTAAAACTGATAACATTTATTTATTTATTGCAAATATTCACTCATTTTGAATTTGATGTCTGCAACACGTTCCTAAAAAGCTGGGACAGGGTCATGTTTCCCACTGTGTTCCATCACCTTTCCTTTTAACAACTCTCAGTAAGTGTTTGTAAACTGAAGACACTAATCGTTGAACCTTCGGAGGTGGAATTCTTTCCCATTCTTGCTTTATGAACAACTTCAGTTGACCAACAGTCCGGGGTCTTCATTGTTGTATTTTACGCTTCACAATGCACCACATTATCAATGGGGGACAGTTCTGGACTGCAGGCAGGCCAGTCTTGTACCTGCACTCTTTTACTATGAAGCCACGCTGTTGTAACACATGCAGAATGTGTCTTGGCATTGTCTCACTGAAATAAGCAGGGACGTCCCTGAAAAAGACGTGGCTTGGATGGCAGCATATGTTGCTCCAAAACCTGTATGTACCTTTCAGCATTAATGGAGCCTTCACAGATGGTCAAGGTAGCCATGCCATGGGCACTAACACACCCCCATACCATCACAGATGCTGGCTTTTCAACTTTGACCTGATAACAATCCAGATTGTCCTTTTCCTCTTTGGCCCTGAGGACACCACGTCCATGATTTCCAAAAACAATTTGAAATGTGGACTCATCAGACCACAGCACACTTTTCCACTTCCACTACTCAGCCAGTTTCAAAATACTCTAATTTCTCCTCTGCTTTTGCAAAAAACGTGAACAGCCCAGTATTTCATTAGTCCATTGACTCAGATCATTCATCACCCTGGTTAACTGTATGTAGAGACAATATGTAAATACAAAGATTGCTTTCATGCATTTCTTCTCTCAAATGGAAGAAAGTCAAATTATCTTTAAAACTAGTCTTACATTTGTGATGTATTCACAAACTTTTTTGGATGGTCCAGTTTGGAGGTTATTCTGTGTTCTATAACTGTGATGCATTCTTGAGGTTTAAGTTAATTCCAACACAGAATGGTTCATTTCCTAAAATCACCAAAATGATCACGTCAGCTTTTCTTTTTCGTATGATTGTTATTTACTCTAAGTGGGAAGAAACACAGTGGTTGAAATATTATTATTTTTATAGTTCAGATGCAATCAAATCTCAATATGCATTATGGAAATCAATGACTTTTTTCTTTAAACTATGAGCTGGCTGTTTAATTTTTTTAAATATGCCTCATATGTTTTCAATTTGCAACACTGAAGACGTTATATGAGGACCTTGAATAAAGAAGGTCTGAAAATGGGATATGGTGATCCTTAAAATCCAAAATCTTGCAGACTAATGATAGTGACAGATATATTTCCTGTATTTTCTAATGCATTTTGTTTATGTGCCATTCAAAAAAAATATGATCATTACTGTTGTGGTAAATACTGAAGTGTTTCAGTAGAGTGAGAAGAGTGTTCTTGAGAAATGTGTAAATAACCCACCTGTCGCTGCCCCCCCCTGTATCACTCTCTGTAGGCTGGTGAGCTTCCTCTAGAGGAGCTGCTGGCTCTGTACGGCTACACAGTGTCAGATCCAGAGAAGGAGACCTGTCACATGGCTGCCAGCCTGCCAGACATGACGCTTGACAAGGTGAGAGACAGCCCTTAGAATGCAAAGACAATTTGTGTGTAGTTAGTCGTTTGTTTGGTTTCATTTTGTTTTCTCTGATTTGTTTTTCTGTTTTAATGATATGTGGTTGTTTCTTACAGGATCAGATAGCTGAGGATCTTTTCCCCGGAGAGGAGGAAGAACAGTCATCAGCTGATGATCTCACCCCATCGGTCACTTCAAACACCTCAGATCTGCTCCAACGCCTCCAAGGTAACATGAAACAAAACAAAGTGTATGTTCGCAGAATATCCATCTTACTGTGTGCTCAAATTTTCAGCCTCGTGTTTTTTTACTAAACGCTCAAGTATTTCTGAACTCAGAGAGTTTCTGTGCTGCATATTCAGAGTGATTTTTTTCTAGTTTCGAGTCTCTTTGAACTGAGCCACGGAACTGATTCCACAAAATAATATTAAACGTAGCTTGCACCCTGTTCACTCTTCTGTATCTACTTAACTGTATTGTTTTGGATGATTGTATGTATTTTTGCAACTCAATCGTTTTTTATGCCACTGCACCAGTGACAGCTGTGACCATCTATTTGCATTTTCCATACATAAGCCGAGATTTTGGTTGGCACAAGTTACAATTGCAAGAAAAAAATATGTGAATCCTTTTGAATTATCTGGAGTTCTGCATAAATTGGTCATAAACTGTGTTCTGATCATCAAAGTCACAACAATACACAAACACTGTCTGTTTAAACTAATACCACACAATCATGTTTTCATTTAACACACCGTGTAAACTTTTACAGTGAACCCCACGGCTGATGATTCCTCCAAGAGCTAATTGTAGTCAAAAGTCAGCCAATGTGGAGTCCGATAAATGAGACCAGATTGGAGGTGTTGTTTAAAGCTACCCTTCCCTAAAAATAACACACCAGTTTTGAGTTTGCCATTCTCAAGAAGCATTTCCAGATTTGAACCACGGCTACACAAAAGAGCTCTCAGAAGACTTCCAACTAAGAATTGTTGACTTGCTGGAAAGGGCTACAAAAGTATCTCTTAAAGCCTCGATGTTAATCAGTCCACAATTAGACAAACTGTCTATAAATGGAGAAAGCTCTGCACTGTTACTACTCCACCTAGGAATAGCGGTCCTGTGAAGATGTCTGCAAGAGCACAGCACAGAATGCTCAGTGAGGTGAAAAAGAAGAAAAATCCTAGAGTGTCAGCTAAAGACTTACACAAATCTCCGGCACATGCTTACATTTCTGTCAACAAATCTTTGATATGTGAAGCACTAAACAAGAATAGAGTTCATGGACACTACAGAGGAAGCCATCCATTCATTCATTCATTTTCTATACCGCTTGTCCTGTTCAGGCTTGCGGGTGTCTGGAGCCTATCCCAGCTGGCTTAGGGTGAGAGGCAGGGTACACCCTGGGCTGGTCTCCAGATAATCACAGGGCTGACACATAGAGACAGACAACTTTTCCCACTCACACTCACGCCTACAGAGTGAACTTGGAATCACCAATTAACCTAGTGAAATAACCCACGCATGCACGGGGAGAACATGCAAACTCCACACAGAAAGGCACACTGGGCCCAAACCAGGATTCAAACCGGCGACCAGAGGAAGCCATTGCTGCCAAAAAAAGAAAAAACAAACAACAAAACATTGCTGCTCATTTGAAGTTTGCAAAAGAGTAGCAAAGGATGTTACACATCATTACTGGCAATAATATTCTTTGGACAGATAAAACCAAAGTTGTTTGGAAGGAACAGACAACACTACCATATGTCCACCAATGGTGTCTACCAATGGTTGTCACATTTAAATGTCACTATCACTTCACAACTTTGTGAGCTCACCTTGGCTGAGAAGCAACTCATCACATGAATAGTCTCAGGATGATTCTCATGACTGTTGGTATGACACAGTACTTGGTGATAGCAGAATTTCTTGGAGAGAGGTGGCTTCTTTGTTGCCCCTCTTGACACCAGGCTGTCTTGCGGAAATGATGCCATTCCTGAGCAAGCTCTGCACTGGTGGTGCAATCTTGCTAGCAGCAGTATCCTTGTCTTTAAAGACCTTTTTTTGTACAAAGCAATGATGATGCACATGTTTCATAGCAGGTAATATGGTTAACAGAGGATGAACAATGATTTCATGTACCACCTTACTTTTCTGTCATTCTAACTCAGTCAGCATGACAGAGTGATCTCTGGCCTTGTCCTCGTCCATCACTCTCACTTGTGTTAACAAGAGAATCTCTGGCATGATGTTGGCTGCTTCTTTTGTGTGGCAGGACAGCCATAAAAGGAGATTAAGTTCATTTTAATGTCAAACAGGGACTTGAAAATCGATTCCAATTCATCTGATCACTCTTCATAACATTCTGTGTTTATGAAAGTGGCAGTCATAAAAATGGAGGCGGCAGACCTCGTGAAAATAATGTTATTCTCAAAACTTTTGGCCACCACTGTATATCTTTATTTTTAAGTATTAATTTCTGCTGTCTTCTGTTTTATCTCATTTATTTCAAGAATAATGTTTGTTAAAACTTAGTGTCACTACCAGAAGACGAGGGCTCAGACTGTTTTGTTTCTGAAAAAAGTTATTGGTATCTGTCAGCGGAATGTCATGATTTTAAGACAACACTTTTTATGATGCATTTTTAATCTTTTAAATGATTGCCTAAACGTTTATCTTATATTTTGTCCCTCAGGTGAGGACAAAGACACATTAGTCAGCTCATCAGATGAAGACTCTGACGATGTCTCAATTCCCTCCAATGAAGAGCACAAGGTGAGCTGCTGAGGACAGAAACCTACGCATGTGATGACTTGACCTTTTTGAAACACAGAGAAGTCAACTTTGAATCTTAAAACGACACATTCAGCGTATTGTGCATCAGGCTGCAGTGGGAGAGGAAAATCAGTACCTGCACAAAATGGCTCGTTAAAATTCCTGATTTTAATGAACTCTTTATTTAAAAAAGGTCTATTGATATCTAATGAACTGTGGGTTGCAGTGGTACCTCCACATTGAGCATGAATCATACACCTGAATGATACAAAGAGAAGTTCTTGACACCAGTCTGCCAGACTAACTGTACCAAAAGTCAGCCCAAGACGCGGCTTCACTTCTACACAAAAGCCACATTTAAGCCACATTTGACATATTGAAAAGATGGCACTCTTGAAAATATTTTCATGGTAAGGTTTTTACTGAAAACAAAATCAGATTCATTCTCAAAATAAGGTAGTACCTTGGACATTACGCCTCAAATACACCGGCTGCGTTTGCGTTGCAGCTACGCTCCACTGCACATTGACTGCATTTTGTAACTCACACCGGCTGCGTGTTTAGTCCTGCAAGATGCAGGACTGACAGACAGTTGGAGTCGCCGTGAATGATCCTCTCTTCATTCATGTTGAGTTGTTAAACCTCAAACCTGTTGACTCCTGGCGTGTCTTCGTCATTGTGTCGTTTTCTTGCATTAGTAAAGCTAAATACGATCTAGTTTTGACACAGTCTGTTTTATTTTGAAAGTCTCAGGCTCATTTAAGTTAGTTTCCATGCATTACTTCCTGTCCCGCACGATCTTCTCTACTCTGAATTGACGCGTCACAGCTCCGGCATCCGCAAAAATAGGATGGCTGCTGATTAGCTGCGAACTGTCAGAGCAGCCACGCAGCTGAGCCGCAACAGAACAGACCCAGTGTGAGTTGTCCCATTGACTTGAATGGAAACCTGTCTGATCGGGCGCCGTGACGGAGAGGAGCTGCAACGCAGATGCGGTTCTGGCAAACTCCTGTAGTTTTTGAGAACGCTGCTTTGCAGGACAGATTTTTACCTGAGGGTCAACACACTTCAGGATTATGATGCTCTCGCTTTGATTTTCTTCACAGGAAATAATGGTGGGCTCCATGTACCAGGCAAAAATCCCTCCTCTTTGTCCATATACCTGCCAGGAAAGAGGTAAGTAACTTCATCAGTCATCTCGTTGCTGTTTTATTGAAATTATGTCCTTCATGTTTAATATGTCTTTATATTTTGGTCTGTGTTCTCCCCTTTCCAATGACCTCTTTGTTCTTCCGCCCTTCTTCCTTCATGCCTTTTAACTTTCTTCATATTTCTTTGTTTTTCTAGCCTCCAGCAGTGAGGACCAGTTGCTGTGGAAGCCAGGTGTTCTTCCCGTGCAAGAAGTGGAGGAGTTCTTGTTGTATGTGCAGAGATTGCATAGCCAGGAGGGAGCAGAATGCTTACAAACACAAGGGGACGCTGTCCAAGACAACGAACAGGTCCAGTAACTAAAAACTTCAAAGTTTAATGTAATGAGTTGAAAATGATGTGTAGTTTCAATGTGTTGAGGAATAAAGAGAGGTTTGTTAGGATGTGAAGTTGTGTTAGGAAGTTAACTTTACTCACACATGAGCTTTTAGAACAACCCAGTTATATGAAATGCACTCAGTAGTGCCTCCTGCTCTGACCGCTCGCTGTCAGTATAAACAGAAGTCTTTAGATTTGAGGTGGCATCAATACCGAGTTCAGGTTTTTGCAGATACTGTTCGTTGAAAAGTGACAAATCTAACCTGCTTGCTTTCTTTGATTCTCAGGCACTGTATGAGCTCGTGAAATGCAACTTCAATGCAGAGGAAGCACTGAGACGATTACACTTCAATGTGAAAGTTTTCAGTGGTGAGAAGCTTTCTGTTGTACTTTTAATTCTCCTGAAAAACTGACAACAGCTGAAAAGACTGGTTAAATAACTGGTTAAATGTGTCTTTTAATAAAATTATACAGTAAGTAATTACAGAATGTTTTGTTGAAGCAAATTTCACCTTTTTGACAAACTTCTCTCTGCTGACTTTGAGAGATTTGTTTTGAGTCAAGCAATGACAAACTGTTGGAGGAGATTAGAATTGTTTTGAATCGCATTTGGTTGTGTATAGATTTAAGGAAACCAACTTAGAGGTGCATGCTTCGAAACTCTGTGAAGTAACATTGCACATGTAGGACATGAACACTCTCTTCCCACAGCTCTGGAGCCCTTAGTTCAGTCTTTGAGTTGAATAATCTGCAGAGCACAGTGATCCCATGTGTGAGAAGCCATATTTGTGAATCCATTTCTGCTGGAGGACACTGCAAAGTATGATTTTTTATTTAGATATCATGTCAGTTCACCTCCAGCCGCCAACCCCAGCTTCACTGTAGAGGAAGAGTTCACTGAGCTGACCTTCTGACCTCTTGTTCAGCCATGAGGCTTCAGTTTAAATCCAAGATCTTTGTTTGGGTTGGAGTGGAAAAACTGCCCACTGTTGTAGCAGAGAGCTTTGGCTGTAGCCCTTTTAGCAAAGCTCCATCAACTTTATCTGAGTGGACTTCATAAAAAAAAAAAAAATTCAGGTCAAATGTGGACGTTAAGTGTGGATGTTAAAGTTTGCTTTATGATAGCATAAATCCATGGTAATATATGTTGAGCTAACGGAAAATTTAAAATACACACTTTATGTTAAATCTGATACTTAGTGCTAAAATCTTGTCTTGCTTTTTACTTCCTTAGAGGAGCTTTGTGCCTGGAGTGAGGAGGAGTGTAGGAACTTTGAGCAGGGTTATCGAGTTTACGGGAAAAACTTCCACCTTATTCAGGCTAATAAGGTGAGTATTCATGATGACGACATCGGGAGGAAGCTTTTACTTTTCAAACCTTCCTGATGAAAAATGTTTTCCTCTCCTCTTCAGGTACGAACGCGCTCTGTTGGGGAGTGTGTGGAATATTACTACATGTGGAAGAAGTCTGAACGGCATGAGTACTTTACCCAACAGGCCACCAGGCTCAGCCGCAGGAAGTACAACCTGCAATCAGGGAGCACGTGAGTACTTACAAGAAAACTTTGACAAATTATGTTGAAGTCAATCTGAAAGCTAAATGTGTGGGATGAATATTCATGGAGAGAGGGATCATTCTTAAGCCAACACGTCCAGGATTTGTTTACTGGCATGTAAATCTGCAAACAGGCTGCAATTAAAGTGTGCAGCCTAATCTTGGCTCTTTGTGTGTGTTCCGTCTGAAAATGTATTTGGAAGTTTTTCTACCCACTCCAGCTTTTCACTGTCAACACAAGCACATTCTTGCACCATAACAGTGTTTGTGTTGTGTGTTGCAGGGAGGATGGAGAGCAGGATGGAGAAGTTGGAGAGCTTGAAGGTAGCAACAATTCCTCAGGCTTGTTGTCTCACAGCTCTTCTGGGCAGCTTGAGTCCCCATTACCTCCACAGTCAAACCTGGACATAGACAAACAAGGTAACATTTAGTGGTTTTTTCCACCTGACAGCTGGTTTGAATACCTAAAAGTGTTGCTCCAGGACCGTACATTTGCTTTCTCACAGATGACCAGCATATACACTACTCACAATAAATCAGGGATATTGTTATTTACATGTGTGCTGTTCCTATTTGGTCTAAATTTTAATGAAATAGTTACCTTTGATATTACTATTAATGAATGAGAAGAAACAGCATTTTAATGAGATCAATAATAAAGATAGCCCCAAATAACCAAAATCGTCAGTAGCAGGTGTTTCCACAATTTGCCACAATGACAGCTTGACAGTAATGTCTCATGCTCCTCATGAGCCTTGTGATGTTGTTCTGAGGCAATGTGTTCCACTCCTCCACAAGTGCTACACGCAGCTCTGCGAGGTCACGATCATCCAGTCTCTGCTTCAGCTGGTCCCAGGCGTGCTCTATGGGGTTCAGGTCAGGGGACGTTGCTGGCCAAACCATATGAGGTACTCTGACTTCCTGAAGTCAAGCTGTGACAATGTCAGTAGAATCACCTGCAACGGTCGCCTGGCTCTAAGCCAAAGCGTCGGAGTTGGTTGTAAATGGTTTGTCTGGAAACACTTGTACCCCTCACTTCTCGTAAACAGGCCTGCAGCTGTGTGGTAATTGCATAACAGTGTCTGAGTGCATAGGTCCTCAAGTACTCGTCATTATTGTGGTCCATCACTCATGGGGCTCCACTCCTGGGTCTGTCACAAAGACTGCCAGTAGTTCTGTGTCTTGCTGCAAGTCTGTTGATGACGCTTTGAGACACACCAAGTTCACAAGCAACATCTGACTGCCTGCTACTGACCTGAAGGTGTGCTATGGCCAGGTGGCACTGCTCGTCCGTTGAGTGATGTCATGTGTTCATGGCTGCTTGAATGATGAAATGGGAATGACCTCCTGACAATACCAGCTTTTTAAACCCCCAGAATGTTGGAATTGATGCAACATTGAAAAAAGTTGCATGTAAGGCGCACTGTACTCAGTGAGACCATGAGGTGTTTCTATCACCCTTATATAGTTGTCTCCCTATCCCCCAAATCACTGAAGTGAATCAAACATCTTATGTATGAAATCCACTGAAGACCTCAAACCCTAATCTATCCCTAACTTATTGTGAGAAGTGTGTATTTATGATACTAGGGTCACAGCAATAACAACTTCAAACATTATCATCTCCATCAAATGGGTGCAATAAAGCAGAACTATTCAGCAAGTGAAACAATCCTTGAACACAGAGTGCCTTAAACATTCAGTGTGATCTAAAACAGCTGTGGATCCCCATCCATCTTTTTGTATTTGAACCATTCACATAAAATGTCGCACATGTTTTAAAAATTACATTGTGTTTTTATTTTTGCTTACTTATTTTGACTTTAATTTTGTCCTCACATATTATTCATAAACCATATTCATGTGTCTCCCCTCCTTTGTTTTCTTGCTGCTTTCTTGCCTTTTCGTGTGTCCTGTTGTGTTTGTGCATGGCTGTATGCATGTCTACATCTCTCTGTTATGTGCATGCACATCTGTGGACATGGTACTCCAGAGGATGAGGGCCGTCCACGGCGCAGACGGACTCCCCGCTTTCTATTAAAGCCATGAACTCGGTCCAGACAGGCCACTGATAGCAGGCTGGGCCTGCAGGTAAATAAGGCAAAGCTGGTTGGGAACAAGCTGCATTAACTTGACTGTTTTTAATGATCAGGGGTGGGAAGTGACTCCTAACATTTACTGAAGTGACTGTAATTGAATACTGTTTGAGTAGTTTTTAGATATCAATACTTTCACACAAGTGTTTAGTACAAACCCCATCTGCAGTGAAGTTGGGACGTTGTTTAAAATGTAAATAAAAACAGAATGCAATGATTTACAAACCATCTGTGACCTCTGTTTAATTGAATGCACTACAAAGACAAGATATTTGATGGTCAAACTGAAAACTTTTATTGTGTTAAATTAATATTTAATCATTTTTATTTTAATGTCTGCAACAGGCTCCAATGAAGTTGGGACAGAGCTATGTTTACCACTGTGTTACATCACCTCTCCTTTTTACAACACTCAATAAGCGTCTGGGCACTGAGGAGACTAATTCTTTAAGCTTTGCAGGTGGAATTCTTTCCCATTCTTCCTTGATGTACAGTTTAAGTTGCTCTACAGTGTAAGGTCTCCTTTGACGTATTCTTCGCTTCATAATCCGCCATACATTTTCAATTGGTGACAGATCTGGACTGCAGGCAGGCCAATCCAGTACCCGCACTCCTTTACTGTGAAGCCACGCTTTCGTAACTTTTGCAGAATGGGGCCTGGCATTGTCCTGCTGAAAGATGCAGGGGCGTCCCCGAAAAAGTCGTTGCCTGGAGGGCAGCATGTGTTGCTCCAAAACCTCGATGTACCTTTCTGCATTGATGGTGCCTTTGCAGATGTGCAAGTTGCCCATGCCATTAGCACTAATACACCCCCATACCATCACAGATGCTGGCTTTTGAGCTTTGCGTTGATAGCAGTCTGGATGATCCTTCTCCTCTTTTGTCCGGAGGACACGACGCCCTTGCTGTCCAATTACAACTTGAAATGTGGACTCATCAGACCACAACACACTATTCCACTTTGACACTCTCCATTTCAAATGAGCCCGGGACCATAGGAGGCGTCTGCGCTTCTGGATGTTGTTGATGAATGGTTTTCTCTTTGCATAGTACAGGTTTAGGTTGCACTTGATGATGTAGCGACGAATTGTGGTAGCTGACAGTGTTTTTTTGAAATGATCCTGAGCCCACATGGTAATATTTTGAATAGACTGATGTCGGTTGGCAATGCAGTGCCTCCTCAGCATTCTAAGGTCCCGGGCATCCAACTTTGGTTTGCTGCCTTGCCGCTTCTTTGTTGAGATTTCTCCATATTCCCTGAATCTTTTGATAATATTGTGCACTGAAGAGGGCGAAATACCTAAATTCCTTGCAATTGCACGCTGAGAAACATTATTCCTGAACATTTGGACAATTTTCTCACGGAGTTCTTCACAAAGTGGTGTGCCTCGCCCCATTTTGGCTTGTGAACAACTAAGCCTTTTGGAGATGCTCCTTTTGAACCTACTAATGACACTCACCTGTTCCTAATTACCCTGATCACCCCTGGGATTCTCCAAACAGGAGTTATTTGAGCATTTATCAACTTTTTGAGCATTTTTTTGTCCCTGTCCCAACTTCATTGGAGCGTGTTGCAAAAATGACATTAATAATGATTAAATATTAATTTAACACAATAACAGTTTTCAGTTTGACCATCAAATATCTTGTCTTTGTAGTGCATTCAATTAAATAGAGGTCACAGATGGTTTGTAAATCATTGCATTCTGTTTTTATTTACATTTTAAACAACGTCCCAACTTCACCGCAGATGGGGTTTGTAGGAAGGTGTCTCTTCATTTAAATTGCATCTGTAAAGGGAAAGCAGAAATGAAGCAAGATTTTCGTCAGCTGTTAAACTGCCAGCTGATTGGCTGAAATCGACCACCTGACAGTCAGGTGAACAAACATATAGCAGAGGAGAAACGCATGTGTACCTGTGCCAAAAACATAAGAAGAATTATTCTTTTAAAGTTAGTTGCAGTCACGGGTTCCTCCAAAACATTAGTCTACAATAGCAACACCTCTTTTTAAGAACAGTAAAGCAGACAGGAAGCCATAACCCGAGTTTCATCTGTGTGAGCTGGACAGTTTACTGTGAACTCTTTAGGCGGCAGGCTTCGAACCATTGTAGGGAAACAGTCTATGCTGAAAAAAAAGATGCAATAAAAGACACAATAACTGTAACTCCAAGGAGAGGTGTCTATAAAATCCCTCCACACAGTAATTAATGGTCCCCTGTTGGTTATACTTCAACTATTAGCTTGGGAAGATGAGCTCTTATGGATATGTAGGTCACACTAACTCACACTGACTTAAAGTAAATTTAAAACAAATGACTTTTTTCTTGAGCAGAGTCACAAACTAGTAGTTCCTATTTCCACCGATATGTGAATAAATTATGATTACTTTATTTTAATGCCTTTTCCACCCTCGTTGAATCAAAAGATGAAGAGCTGTTGTATACAGCCATAAGGCCTCTTTTGACCTGCGATAAAATTTCTTCAAGTATTTTTCTTTACTCTGAAATTGATTTGGAATGTGACTCTTAATTAATCAGTGTTAATATCTTGGATTTAAAAGACTGGAGATTGTACCCTTCCTCCATGACCAACTGAGGAGTCACTTAGATTTTAGATTTTTTTTTTTTTTTGCCTCTGTACCCAAGAGAGAAACGAAGGCTCCATAAATTCTTTTCCATCACAGTGCAACATATTTTTCTTTTAAGCTCAATTATTTGTCTTGTTTGTGTTTAAACATTATTAGGACTGAAGAAGCAGTAACAGACTGCACAGTGGCAGATATTTAACAAGTAAATCATTTTTCATCCTCCTCTGCATCTGTCCAGATGGTGAGCTGGTGATGGGGCTGTCAGACCTGTGTGGGGACAGATGTCCTCAGCAGCTGTTCGCCTGTCCCTTCTCTCTCCTGCCCATGGAGGACCTGAGGGATCCTGGCTCAGGCACCTCTTGTCCCTCAGCTCCAGTACAGCTCCTGGCCCAGTCGTCCCCTCAGAGTTCCCTGTGGGCCTGCGGGAGTCCTCCATCCTGCCATGACGACCCTCACCTCCCAGGCTCATGCTTCTACCAGCTGCACATGCGTGGTGGAACTTTTGATAGAAAGGGTCGTGACTGTGGTGCAGCAGGAGGTGGGACTGGCCTCACCCGTGAGCTGCAGGTGGAATTTAGCCTGCCGCCTGCCTCCCCTCCTTCACCTGTTGTCCTCCCGTCACACTTCCAGGCGTTTGGCAGCCTGCTGCACCCCTCTTCCGTCCAGCATCCTCGCTCTATCACACAGTGAAGGTTCGTGGGAAACTGAGTGGTACTCTTAATGGTTTGCCCTAAGTCGAGATTTTGAACAGTTATGGGCATGAAGTGCTTTACCTAACTTTGTGAAACGGATGGACCTACTTCCTGTGTTAGGGGGTCACATGTCTTTCTGAACCCTCTTTTTAAACTGGGACACTTGAACCCCTTGTCTGTTGTTGGCTGACATGATGAAATCTTTACTTTCGTGCTTTGATGATGTGTGTATTAACAGTTTATCACCACAACCTGCAGCAGAGCAGCAATCTGCTGTAATCGATTCATTTTTATTGAAGCTCGGTGAGTTCGGGTGATGGCAGTCCAGTGATCATAGAAACAAATAGGCATCATGAACAGCAGTGCTAACTACTGCTGCGTTTAACTTCAACACATCTTGTTTTTTCTTTATGTATATTCTGCAGATTGAGACCTGTCTCGGTAAACAGTGTTTTTTTTTTGTGACATTATCACTTAGTGAAACTTTTTTTCCCCGAAACATCTATAATTGTTTATTTAAACATTATGATTAAATGTCCTCAGTTAAGTCTATCATTTTTTTCCAGTATCATCCTCTTATGTCTTTTTTTTTTTCTAGCACTTCCAGCCTTTTTCACTCCTCCTGTCTGGAAATATTTTGCTGAAGTGTCATTTTTTGAAAAGATACCACGTTACTGTGTTTTTGAAGGCTAAGCTATGACATGACGTGTTTTCTTTTTTTGCTTCTGTGGAATATTTCTTGATTTGAAGATTTACAGAGGGACTCATTGATGTAATGTGCTTTATCATCATATCTGATCTTTTATTTATTTAAAAAAAAAATTTGGCTGATGTAGCACCAGTGAGAACCGGTTGAAGTTGCAGAATATGTTTGAAATCAGTTACGTGAATTTAAAATGTACAGTGGAAACAGGTAGGTGTCAACATCCCAGGTTCTGCAGCTGCATCTTCAACTGCACTGATCTTCTAGTCCGTTAAATGCTCAGTTAGTAATTAACACTCTGAATAGAACACATTAAGAAATAAGTGTTTTAAGCTGATTGTTTAAAGATAGAAATTTATTTATTTCAACAACAGAAATTCTAAGTGCTTCACAAAAAAAGAAAACACAATGAAAGACGACACGGCACAGTTTGTTATAGAAAGAGAACAAACATATATGGATCATCCCAACATGAGTTCAACTGTTTGATTATAACATTGATCATTTCCAGTCAGTTAATGCTGCAGACCAACTTTATCAAGAATTAACGACATATCATCCGAAAGGTTTCCCTCACTGACCTCTGCCAGACTTAATTCAATGTTTCTTTCATGAACAGTCTCCCACGTGGTCATGCATTAACATGTCTACTTAAATATTTGAAAGAACTGCATAATAAATTCTCAAGGTTGTTTTTTTTTTTTTTTGTACAGGTGTTACTAAAAGAGTCCTTTGATGCCATTTCTCATCATCTGTAGCTCTCAGCCTGTCTCTCTTTTTTCATTAGAATAACAAATTCTGTGTGTGTAAAGTCAAAAATTCTTAAGTGTTCTTTTCTCCTTTGCATGTTTGTGTATTTTAGTCACATGGAGGAACAACATGTAGCTCCACATTCCTCCCTCCATCTGTGATGATATTTATTTCATGTTTCAGTCTGTAAATGTTGGAGCTCTTCCTGTACCTTCTGTTAAAAGCCAAGCCGGTTTCCGATCAATGTTTGTTTGGTCTTTGCCTGTTTACATGAGGGTTCAGAACACAACCATGGAGGCAGGAAAAGGCGCTGAATCACTGCCTTTTGTTAACTCTTTCTTTCTTTTCTTTTTTTTTTTTTTTGCTTTTGCTCTTAGCAATTTCTATATTGACCTGCTTCTGTTCTGTTTGTAATTATTATATTTTGTAAAAAAACAAAGAAAAGATTAAAATGATCCTGTGGTAAAAATTAAGATGTGTTGCTGCTGTGGTAATTATTTGAAAGCAAGTAAAATGTCTGCACGTGTATTTAAGATAAGTTGCATCATAAGATGTACAATTCTAACATTTTGTGAAAAAGTTAAATGTAATGTTGCTTTCAGCTAATGTAAGCAGCTTTGGGTTAGTGTTGGTTTTGACAACCCCAGTGGAGCTGACAAAATCCCACTTTGTTTTAAATATAAAATTATTTTTCCCTTTATACTTTTTGTAATGTTAATTGTCTCATTTTGACACCAGTTGAATTTGAAAATGAGACACATTTTATCTGACTTGATCTTTCACATGCCATAAATCTTAAGTCCTGGCCTTGTGCTTTAAATTTCTGCTGTAATAGTCCCCAAAAAAACCTTGTGCATGTTGACTGTCTTCACAACAGCACCTGAAGGCACCATATTAACAGAACATTACTCCACCCGTCCAAAGTAAGAAGTGAGTCTCTACAAACACAAAGTAAATGAAAAAGTTCATTTAAGAACATGATTTTTTTTTTTTATTCTTCAGTGTGAATTCACTTTTAAATTGCATAATAATAAAACTTCAATGAAGAACTTTTGTTTTATGTTGGCCAAGGTGACCCTTGTGGAGAAAACTGTACATCTCTAAATGCAGACGTTAAAATTTTATTCGTTTTTTGTTCAGCAGACAGATGCATTGCTTATCATTAATCTTAATTTAGTGAAATTCTTTATTTTCTTTTTTTTTGCTGTAAGTGATTAAAAAGCTGCTCAAATATTAAGTTAATCAAAATATCAACTATTACACTGAATATGATGCTTTCAAAGCAATATGTGGATAACATAGGTGAGTTATACTTCAGTCAACTGCTTTCTTTGAACGTTTCTGAGTTGATCTCTCTTGCTTGCGCCTCTCATCATAAATAATAAAATACACTCAGACCACTGATACCTGTCCTTAAAGTTCCACAATAAAGGGACTTATCTAAACATTACTTATTAAATGCTTTTTACTAAATGTTTGGTTCATTTATGTTTAATTGTGGAGTTTAAAATAATTTTTCATGTCATATAAGAAACTTCTTTGACATTTACTCCTTCATGTGCATGAGTTGACAGCTGAAATTTATAATAAGATGGGAAAAAAAAGATGAGCTTCCAGCTCCCCCTCCTGGAGAGTTCTCCAGGAGGCTCCCTCTCCTCTTCCTGCAGGTCCTACTGCTCCTCCCCCTGCTGCTCCTCCTCTTCCTGCTCCTCCTCTCCCTGAAGCTTTTTTCCCTAAAGAAGATGCTGTTGTCCTTCATGAAGAGGCTGCTGTCTCTCTACCTGAGCTTCTGGACCTTCTTGGTGAACCAGGGTCCCCTCCTGCTAATCTTCATCCTGATCTCCCCTTACCTCTTCCTCTTCCTGTTCTTGCTGCCAGTCTTGGTGACATCCCTTTGCCTCCTGGTGCTCCTGCTCTTCCTGCTCTGACCCTGTACTGTACCACACGTAGCTGATGTGTAGATCATGTCACAGTGATGCCTGTGATTCTGTGGTTCAGCTGTGACTCTTATTCAGTGATGCTCACCATGACTCTGAGTCCTTGGACGAGGACATGGAAGTTGAGTACGGACTGTAATTGCTATAAACAGACATCCACAATTGTTGCTTTATATCCATGTTTAAAACATGTGTAATCATACTATCCCCACTTTCAGCTAATGCAAAATGACTAAAGAGAAGAAAAACAGTTTTTCAGGACTTTGCAGCCCCTACTTTCCCTCCTCATATTTCAAACAACTCCCTTCTTTGGGTTCATCATCATTTCATCAAGAACTAAAAAAAAAAACAAATGAGTGAATTAATTTGTGAAGCTCTTTTCAGCAGAATATCTGAATGATTCTGGAAATCCAGTTAATGCATCTCACGGAGGGAAAACAAGTTTTGAGGTCTTAGACTAAAAGTCTGATGAAAAAAAAGGTCACTGTGAGAAACAACCAGAAGGGGGCAGCAAAATTACAGTTTTGAATGTTCTGTTTGCGCGTTCATATTGACATCCCAATATTCTTTCTATTTCACACTCCATCTTCTTGTGTATTTTATCCGTACAAAAAAAAAAAATCTTGTTTTATAATAGAATTTTATTTTATGCATTCAGCTATTTTATTTTTCAGTGCAAAGAGTCATTTGGCTTCAATACAGAGTGTGTATATGTGATTATGTACTTTACTCAAGGGTCCTGAACTAATTGACTCAGGGGGTAAACATAGTGTTTGTCATGCAAACAGAGTTAACACTTATTAAACAAGAACAACCAAAGTGCTGCACACATGGCTGGATGCAGTTAGCAGGCTGTGGCCTGGTATTGACTGCAGTTGGAGCAAAGTAAGAGTGTGGCTTGGACTCATGCTGGTGTTAAGTCACGCTAATGTT
The DNA here is from genome assembly GCA_030710495.1 of Labroides dimidiatus. Taxonomy (NCBI): domain Eukaryota; kingdom Metazoa; phylum Chordata; class Actinopteri; order Labriformes; family Labridae; genus Labroides; species Labroides dimidiatus. The sequence continues at coordinate 18,330,634 of CM061146.1, read as the reverse complement.
GCTACAGTCCAAGCAGAGCAAATAAAAACCTTCCAGCTTTTGTCACCCTTTCTATGTTTTTGTAATGACCCACCAGGCACGCTCAGCGTGTGTCCACCTCCCACGACCTCATGCAGGTCGTGACTTGTGTGTTTGGACCTTATCGAGAACATGTTTGCTTTCAGTCAGCTTCAATACAAATCTCTCTAATGTATGGAAGGAGAGTTTGCCCTTAGGATGCTTAAACTCTTGGCAAATCTGGCCAAAAGAAGTGTGCGTCCCCCTGGGGGCTTTCATGGGGAAGTTTCAAGCAGTGCTCATGCAGGGCCTTCATTAATGTGAGGATTTTAAAAATGGAGTGAAAGTAAAATGTCAGTTGAAGTTCCAGCTTCATGCTTTACAATAAATCCTGAGCAAAAGCAGTCATTCGTGTCAGACACTAACTTCTTCCTTCGTTTTCTTGTTCTGGTGTTTTCTTTTAGTTGACACTATATTTTGTGTCCTGTTTCGTGCTGTCTGACACCTCGTCCTGCTTTAAACCTTATACTTTAAGATGAAATTATTATGGCATTGAATCGCATTTTTTTTTTTAACACAAAAGGTTAAAAAACAGTCGAGCAAGCCTCAGCCTTTTTCTCTCCAGAAGATTGTGCGTAAAAACTTTGCGCTTGGCAGTGATCAGATAGCCAGAGAGGAGTCAGACGAGGAAGTAAGGAGGAGGGACCAGAGAAGTGGTGTGGTGTGTGTGCGGAATGAAGAGTTTATTCTGGATTCTCCCGACGCCTACTACGCTGAGAAATCGGAGGATCTCTGTACTTCTGCACTTTTTTAACCGAACGCAGTAATGCGCAGTAACGACGCGAAACTGCAGCGCTGACCTTTTTTTCCCCCAGTACGCTGTCTTTTTAAGAAAGTTCCACACCTTTGCTGTCAATGTGAGCACAGGTAGTTCCGAGGATCCCGGAAGAACTTGTCGTGCAGGTTGCCAGGTTGTTTGCAAAGCCTGCACTTTTGTTGCAAAGAGAGAAAGTGCCCATGGACTTCTTTATCCAAACTAAAAAGTAGCTCTCCTCGCGTAAAGTTTCTTCGGTGAACTTAAATGAACGCAAAGAAGATGAAGGAGATGAAGAAGAAAAAGCTGTACGTGGTGATTGACGTGCTGTGTGTTATAGTCGGTAAGTTATGGATTCAAACTATACGTCAGCATAATTTGACTTTTTATCTGGGAAAAGCAGCGCATGTTGACAGCAAACTAAAGATACGATCTTTGTGGTGGCAGCACTTTCTTGCCAGTCGATGGGTGTGTTTGTGTATTTGCACCCATGGCAGCAATTCAGGAATTCGACTAAAGTGTGTTTATTTACACGTAAAAAATGACAGGGGAAATACGTTTTTAATGACACCAATGATCCCAGAACAACGAGGAAAAGATTTTATCCTGGCTTCTCTCTGTAACATTCAAATACCTGAGTATGATAGTAAAAGCACAGCTTGTCATCACTTTGCATATGCATGGTTCATCTTGCAAAATGTCCAGTCCATGCCGCGATGTGGCATAAAATTTCACTATTTCGAAAGAGGAAATATCATTCTCTTTCCTCCCACAGGACTGCTGCATGCTTTCTACTTTACCAAAAACTCTGCAGGGCTTTACAGAGCCTCGGGAAGCTGAATGTTTGTTTATGGAAATTTGATATGCATGTGTGTGCCCCACTTATTCATTTTTTTTCTTCTGTATTTTGTCTGCCAGAAATCTTCCCAAGAATGTTCCTTCCTTCCCACAAACTGCATTTCTCAAGAAATGACTTCCACAGTGCTCCAGAGACTATTGTTAGGCATTTAACTTGAGCTTAGGGTTATATTTGAGGGAACAGCATGACTTTTTTTCCCCCCTCATTGCTGTAACTAGATCACATTACTGTGGGTCCCATGGGCAGTGATTAAAACAATGAGATGTTGGAAAATGAATTGCATATAAACACAAATTGTGGTACTAGTTGTCAACATTTATCTTTTAGCATTGATCTTTAATGAGTGGGTGTAGTAGACTGTTTTATGTGGGCACTGGAGATTAATAAAAAGTTATAAAACATTTCACTGAGTTATTTTCAATTAAGAAATAAAATGTGAATTAATAAGGATATCCATAAATTAACACTGTTGCGTAAAGTCTTATCTTTAGTGAAATGGCATTATGAATAAATCATTAAATAGGTCCAATAAAAGGGCTAATAAATCAAAAATATTAGATTAATGAAAATATAAATGATTCAGTTTCAGACAAGCTTTATTAACCCTTTGCATGTCACATATGATTCGCCTTAAGGACAATTGGACTTGTAATAACAACCGTCGTGAGAACTCCACCCTGAGAAGAAGCTGTTTTCAGCAGTAGCCTCACAGGTTAAGTGTGTGTGTGTATGGAATGTCACACTGTTGTGGGGTTTATTCAGCATTAATATCAACAGCCTTTGACTGACGTGAGTTGCGTAACGACCTAGTATTTAGCAGCATGTCCATCCGCTGTGTCTGTTCTGGTGACAGTGGTGAAGTCTGAGGCAGAGCAGAGACAGGGATGATGGCTCATGCATGTGTGGATGTGTTCCGCCGTGCACTCTCAGTCCCCCCCTCCTGCCCGGCTTTTCACAGAGCTTAGGGGTGCTTTTCCATGCGAGGGAACATCCGCAGACTGCTGAAGTTGATAAGCCAAGCCATTTCGCTGTCACAAGTCTGGGATTAACGTCTGGGCTGGGTTTGGGTTGGACGGTCAGGTCTGGGCAGTGGCATCCCACCCTGATGCCACCCACGTCTTTCACCCAAATACTCGTCAAATCAACCTCAAGCTTATGTGCGGTTTCCCCAGCCATGCTGTAACGACATGATGGAGCTTGTAATTATGTCCACCATTAGTCTATATGGAAACTTAGTTTGGTTTTGCCTGCATTTCATGAAGTAAACCAAAAAACTCCCATGAAGGTCTACCAATGTGGATGTTTTTGCTCTCTGGCTGCACCTCTTCTCTGTAGCTTTTCCTGTCTTCAACACAGTCTCTACAGCTCTCCGACTACCACCTCTTCATATTGATCTCCAGTAGAGCTGTTCTGATACAAGTGTTGCCAAGGACCAGGACTAGAACCCACATCAGGCCAATACTAATCCTAATAGGGATACTAGCATTGCTTATTTTGACACTGGTAAGGATACCAATACTACCTGGTAACAATATCTTGTATTGTTTCAAACTAATACTGCTAGGGATACCTGTATTAGCAGATACAGATATTGGCAAGGATGCCAGTATTGATAGCAGGCTTGATACCAATCCTGAAAACATTATCAGTATCAGTGTGGGACTCCAAAGTTAGTTATTGGAGTTCGATATCAACACTGATACTTGTATCACTACCACTGTTACCAGTACCAGGACTGGAAATTTACATCCAATTCTAGGGATTGGAAAGAATACCAATCAATGCTATTGTAATCCAGTACTGGGATCAAATCAGGCCCAGAATAATCCATTGATTTCAGAAGATGTACAAGATTTCAAATAAGACCAGCAGAGAGTGCTTATTTATGCTTATTTCGCATATCTACAAGTGCCAGACTACTTAATGTTTTTTTGCCTTGTTTGTGTGAATACTATGGACCTAAATCTTGAAAGAAGTGAGGTGTTTCCTGCAAACACTACATTTTGTTTTCATCCAACAAAGTTGAGCTTCACTAAATTCCATGGTAAAGCCGGTTATGCTCGTTGGGGCAGGGCTAACTTTCTAGTACAATCAATAGCTATAATTAAGATATGGTCAAAGGTTATGTCTTTTTTGTCTGTTTTACTAGATAATCCAGTCTGCTCATTTAATTTCTAGAGAGTAAAATGGGAAGAGTCACCAAAGCTTTGATATTTTAAATCTTGCAAATGAAGCTTTGAAGGAAGGTGAGCTTGGAACACAATCCAAACTCACATCATTCACACATTTCGTGCCACCGAAATTAGATCCCTGGTGCGGTCCGACAGTGATCTTGGGTCTAGTACCTATGTCTTTATATTGACGTCATATGTAATTCATTCGTGAGAATTATTTTTATTGCCATTTGGACTGAATGCATCATTTGATGTATACGATACTCCAGTCTTTGTATCTGTAAGAAAATACAGGTATCAGACTCTGTCTAATCTCCTCTTTTTCCACTTTTACAGTATGCTCCTGTTTCTTTCCAGTTGTCTTTTATTATGAAATTTAAAGGCCAAGTCAGAGCAGCAGAAAAAGTGCAACTTCTCAGGGGTAAACTCACTCACACACCTGCTGTGCTCAATGAAAGCTCTAGCTGTCATAAATGTATGGGTGTGAAACAACAGCAAGAGCTCTTAAAGGAGAATTGTAATGCAAGATATCTGCCTAGAGAAGGGAAATGTATCAATCATGATCCCAAAGCTAGCTTTGTGATACAACAAAAGGAACATACAAGCTACTTTTTAAACATCGGCCTCAGTTTTGGGTTATTGTTGAAGGTGAGCTCTCGTCTTCTCTCCTGTTCCATTCTTTCTCTGCTGTCTCCCTCCCTTCCTCTGTCTTTGTAAGATTACACTCAGCACAAATAGACGGTGGGTGTTGGCTGCGAACGCAGAGAGGAAACACCGGGCTTTAACCTCTCCCTGCCCAGTTTCTTCTCATGAATCTGTAGGTGCAGCATAGCAGGTGGAGGCTGTTTAGGAGTCAAAGGAGCAATATGGCTGGTGTGCCGCTGGAGGTGACATGAATGTGAACGAGCTGTGAGTTATGAGTAATGTGTTAGATACTCTTTAAGTAAGTAAGTTATGTGTGGTTAAATGGCCTGGAGGAAAGGCACTGGTGTAACACATGCTCATGCAAACATTTGTTTTTCCATTCGCGGGCTCTTTGTTGTGCCTGAAAGTAGGTTAGGACAAACCAGTTTTTTTGAAAGGCTATTATGTCATTGATTACAGCCCCACACACATTCACAAACGCACACACACATGAAGGTCTGCTGTGTGAAGAGGGAGCAGCTATAGTGTAATACTTTCAAGCTGTGATTTAAAAAAAGACTCTGTTATGTAACATAAATCAATTTTTTGGTGTGTATACCACTTCTGAGCTATTAATCCCAAAGTACAGAAACAGCAGACACTCAACACACCCTTATTGTTTATTGATTAATAAAAGACTAATAAAGAATAAAGCTGGTGAGGGGTAAAACTGTACTCGGTGTTAAATTTTGTTTGAGCATCTTATTAACAGATGCATTAACTGTTGTATTGGCTGGTTATCAGTTGGAGTGTTTTGTTAAAGCTGTTTTGCCGAAGGGTCTCAGGGGAGTTGGGCCTCTTGTTGCGGTCATGTTGGGAAGACAGATTGTCCCAAGTTCTCAGAGAAAGAGGCAGCTAAGACGTTTGATGGGAATTGTTTTCCTCAGGAGAGCTCCGTCATGGAAACCGGAGCCCTTTGAACAAACAGCCTCGTCCCTATGAGAAACATGCAGAGTGTTTGTTTCTCCTTCTTGATGATTTTTTCTGCAATCTTGATGATTGCTCGGGGATTTCTGGTTAACTTGAAAATGTTCTTTCAGCCATAATTAGATGAGGATCTTTCCTTCATTTCTCATGTCCTTCCTCTGTCTTTTTAAATGTTAACCACAAGATGATCAACAACAGAAAATTGCGGCTTTAGAGAAAGAAGTAAGAAACTTTTTATGTTATCTGAGTATAATTTCAACAGGTTTGATGCAAGACTGCAAATGTTACAAATTCATCTTGAGATTATTGTGGGCAAATAAATTCAAGATAACAATATTGTCCACATATTTGTTGAAAACTTGGGGTAAAATGTAAAAAAAGGAAAGTTTGTAAAAAATCTTGAACTTTGTAGTTTATAAAAATGTACGAGAAAGAACAAGTACATTAATAACGAATAGTTAACAGGCAACCAGTCAAACTGGTAACAAAACACCCACAAGGCCCAACACCTGATAAAAATCAGAATCACTAGCTGATACAGGAGCTTGTGTGTGAGTCCCCCCCCCCCCCCCCCCCCCCCCCCCCAGGAAATGTCCCTGCTTGGGGGGACTTGCGTGCAATGAACATGTGCGATGGGCAGAGCATAGTAGTGTTTTTATTTCACCTGTCATCTTCAGTAACATCAAACACAACTCTGTGTTACTCCTGACATTTTTCTGCTTTGAGCCCGATGGTATGAATGTGTCTCTGTCAGCTCATGGTGTTATAGTTAAAAGAGCTACCCTGTAACCTGGTGACCTTCAGCTGAATGTGTCAGTTGTTGATGAACTAACAACAGCAGTTTAAACACAGAGAGAGTGCTCAGGAATGCATCAATGTTTTTATTTATTTGTTTATTTATTGATTTGTTTATTTGAATATCAAAATATATTCATAAGGTTAGCATTTCATGATAATTTAAAGACTTTTGAGAAGGATGCATCCAGATGAAAGTTGGGGTCACAAAAAGCTGAGTAGTAAATACAGGGTCGCTTTTTTAACAAAGCACTAGTCAGTCTCTGCTGTGGCTTTTCAAATCTGTTTACTTGTTTTAAGAGGAGTATTTCTGTCCTTTTGAGTCCACTTTGTCACTGGAGCTCTTCTCATTACAGTTTTAATTCAATGAATCCTTTTACAGTGCAATAAAGCATGGTCAACAGTGTTGTGCGTGAACGAGTAAAAATGAATGCGTTCATTGAATGTGCTCATATTTTCATGAACAGTGAACTGAACCACTCAATTTTTAAGTCATGTACTGGAACAAGTGAAGTTATTTCCTGTGGCAGTGAACAGCCACTCACAATCTGAAAGGTGCCGAGAGATGCCGCGCACTGTTTTACGGTAACAGAAGTCACCTCTATGGCGCTCTCCTGCATTCAGCATGGCTAATCCTGCAGCAGTGCATGTGAGACTAGCTGTGGCTTTTAACATTTACTGGAGTTTTATGAACAGATCATAAACGCAAAGGCTAATGGGAGATAATAGCATACAGGGAGTATTTTGGAATTTGCTTGAGGGATGTGGAGTAAAGCAGATGGACCACTGAAAAAAAGAGAACTTGTAATCAAAATGAAGTTGGACTAGTTCATTGTTTGGATCATGAACTAAGTTCAGAATTTAACCACTGAATGTGTTCAGATAGAGAAATTAGCCCTTTTTTGAACCAGGCTGTATGTTTTTAATGCTGTGAGAGTCATCTTTGTAGGCTTGGTGTGTATATGGTCTCCAGTCTTTCTGCAGTCAGCCTCAAGGGAAAATTGATGAACTGCAGCATAGGCTTCATTTTTTTAGACCACAGCTTGCTGCTTAGTGCAGACATGCTAACTATGGTGTTACACAATGACGACATCATCCTGTCTGTCTCCTTCTATGGCATAATCTTTTTTGTACGGATTTTGTCTTTTTCTTACTGCTCCCTACTGGTCTGATGGTGTAGTGCAGCTACTTTTATTGCTTCTTCATAGGTCACTAGGCAGATTTTATTAAACCTCGCAGGCCTAAGTGTAAATATAAACATCAATGGGCCACAGGAACCCCTTATATCCTCGAAGACAAGTTCCTGGAACTGAAAGTTCATGATGCTGCTAGTTGAAAAGCAATTTTGGTTCCAAGTTCAAGGATCATGTTTTGAGCTAATTTCTTTGCCAGTTTTCACTTTCTTCTCTTTCATCTATTTTTTCCCCTTTTTTTAGGAGTTAAAATAATTGTAAGGGGTTGGGTGACATGAAGTTCAGGTTCTAAAAGTATATCAGCTGGCTTTATTTACATTGTCTTCATGTCTTAAACTCAGTTATAATTCAGATGACGAAAAAAAAAAGAAGTGTACCACTTCACTCACTTCAGCTGCATTACAGCTGACTCCTAAGAGGATTACTTACTTACTAATGTATCACAACAATTAATGACTCAATTATTAGGCTTTCGCTTCCAGTGCCTTGCCTGTTTGCCTCTCCCTCCCTCGCTGCCTTTGTGGATGGCACTTGTGGCTGGAATAGGTTTGTATCTTGCGTTGATTATGTGAATCATCAATATACATTATTCAACAATATTTTCTGCAAAGAGATGCTTCTTTGGGCAGACCAAGCTTTTCACTCACAAATTAACATGACAAGATTTAATCTTGTTTATCTCCAATCATAACCACAGAGTATTACTGTAAACCTAATTTAGTAAAGTTTAAGTTTAGTATCTAGGCCCACTGTACACCATGGTCCTAGGAAGCAAAAGCAAAAGAGAAAAAGAGAGAGAGAGAGGGGGGGTTGCATTAATACGCTTTTACAAACCTGGCTGTTTGATCATGAAACCTGACACAGCTCCTGATAACTCTGTGTTGTCAACAAGATGTAGGAACCACACTGCAGTCTGTTGTCTCTGTTGACAGTGACACTCTGAGTAACAGCTGAACATGGTGGTGACACAGCCTTACTATTCCTAACCAGTTCTGCATCCATAATCTCCTTTGCATCCATAAATTAGGACACAGCACAGAAACAGTGAACTTCAAAAGAAGCACAGTAGCAACTATGACAGTCCTGCTCTTGAGCTCCTCTTGCAGACCATCACCTGTTTGGATTTAAACCTGTGTGGCCTGCTTCTTTGATCCCCACCAAACCAAAATTCTTTGACTGCCGCCCCTGCTTTAGCCGCCCACCACTCACACAACTTCCACTTGCCACCCTGTCTCCTTCTGCACTGCTTGCAGCCAAGCATGCGTGAACGATGCACGGAGCGAAACTGCAGGATTAAAAATAAAGAATGGGCAGGCGCAGGATTTGGTGTGACTGGTGAGCTTGGGCGTTTCTCTTGTGAATTAGAATTCCAGAGGCCAACGCCGGCTAGGGTTGTAGGCTCAGCACATACCTTCCACATGAGTCAGCCCGACTCGGGGTGAGACAGTCAGAAAGAGGGAGAGTTTGGTTGTTTTGTTACCGCAAGCCATCTTTGAGAGGTCTGTAACATCACCTATGTCGAGGAGCTTTGGTGCTATGGGTTCTTGCTGTCATTTCAACAAAGCCTGTTTGTATTGAAAGCAGGAAACAAAAGAGTGGAGGAAGAGAAAACAGGGAAATGTTGACTGCAGCTTAGAGAGAAAATGCTCGTCACTGTCATTGTCCACTGTGGAAGGGCCGAGACCTGGAGGTATAAACAGTGTCTAATGGACTGTCTGAACAGTCCATCAGACAAACCAAACGCTTTTGAAATCAGGCTAAAGAGAGAAAAAGACACACTGTCTGTTGACACACATACTGGGAAAAACAAGAGATGAGAGGTGAACAGTGCTGTGTACAGACTTTTTGAAGGGCAGGGGCGAAAAAGATAAAAAGGCACAAACGTATGTTCTCGCCACTAAGTTCCATGTGTTTTTGAGGGCGCTTCAGCACAAGTTTCTGCTCCCAAGAGGGCACTTTAGCACGTGTTAGGGTTCCCAAGACGGCATTTTAGCAAGTGTTTTTTACAATTGGGCCACGAGGGGAAGGGGGGAGTGATTGCCCCTCTGCACAGTGCTGGAGTGGAAGAAATTAGATGGAGGAGCGAATGTTCCAGCTGTGACCCTGAAGGAAACTCTGAGACCAAACAGGGCAGCCCGGGGGCATGAGAACACCCCACACACCCCTCACACATCACACACACACATGCATACGCATACACATACTTAAAACCCAGATTGTATGTTTTTCAACTTAAGGAGAATAATTGTCCCTCCACATGGTCCTGCAGGTGCTCTAGGTAATGCCAGAGAAACCAGAGCCAGTATGTCTGAGGCGCTTTCGAACCTCTGCAACAACATCCAGATGATTTTACAAGTAGATTCTAAAATTTGGAAACATCAGGTAGACAGAGAAGAGGTTTGAGAAGCCTCGAGTCTGAGCCCCAGAGTGCGATTGTGGTCTAAATGCTCTGGTGTAATTGCACATCAGCTGGCTAAAAAAAGAATCTTCCCACTGAGGCCTCTGCATTTACAACAGAAGGAGAAGTGTGTGGGAGGACACTACGTTCATTAAAATGACTGACATAAAGGTGGACTTTTAGAAAGAAGAATGACTGACTGACTGAATGAGAGGGAAAAACAGAACAGGGTGATGTGAATCATCAGTGGTGGAAGGAAGGAAAGAAAGAAAGAAGAGAGCAAATGTCTTTTGACACTGACGTCTTTGTTACTAGATGCAGAAGTCTTCCGTTACGCACTTTAGACCTTTTTGTACTCCCCAGGCTCTTCATGTTTATTACTCAGCTTTTTTGCTTCCGTCCCAGCAGAGGGAAGCAGTGAGATGCTATTGCTAATAAATGCTAATAGGCAGCTAGCAAAGAAGAAGGCTAAGCCATCCTAAAGTTGATTCCATGCTGCCCAAGTGGGCCTTATTTCTTTCTTAGACAGGAAAACTCAAGTCCTGCATCCTGCATCTTCAAAGAGGATCCCATTAAAAGGGCTGAAGCAGGAGACTTCTGACAGGCAGCTGGAGATTAGCTTCCTGGCTACATTCCAAACTGGCAGTGTTTTCCTGCTTCTGTCTGCAGAAGCAGGTGTCTAAAAAGAAGGTTCCTAAGCCAAAAACCTTTGCTTCCCCTCATGTTTTATTTTCTGGGGGTTCCTCCTGACGAAAACTCACCCTGTATATCTTGATTTAACTCTTAGACTCTGCTTGCTCTTTCAGTGAGGGCAGATTTGGGTGCTGTGTCAGTTTGGGTTGCTGGTTTGTCTTGTGGTGTCCTGGAGACCTGTTTTGTCTACTCAGGGGTCTATTTTTTGCCTGTAAACTGTGGATGAGTCTGCGTGTCTGCTCCTCAAGAGAAAGGCTTGTTTGTGTCTGGCAGATATTATTCACAAAGGAGCTGCTTATGAGACACATCCAACATCTCTGGATGTACCAGCTTTTCTTCCTCTGAGAGCAGACCAGGCTCTTTACGTCACTTTATAGGATTGCTTTTATTTACATCCAAGCTTGTTAAAATGTCTGTTAGGTTAAAGTCAGCTGTATCCATTAATCCAGACAAGAAAAATTCTCAGTTTTATACGAGCCAACGGAGGGTATATTTTAAGACCAGGTGCCCTGACTTCACTCAGCCCATGAACTGTGTGAACTGGCAAAATCCAAGTTTAGAGAAGCAGAATAAATAAGCACAAGAAACTCTTCAAAGAGTTATTTTGATAGAGATAAATAACACATACAAGTGACACTCAAGGATTAATGATATACATGCAAAATTTGTTGAGTCCTCTGAACTCTGAAGGTGTAAGAAAGCAAAGTACATCATGAGCTGCTGGATCTCGTCTTTGAAGTTTCTCACTGCATTTCTCTTACTCTGCTGTGATTAATGACCTCGCTCTGGTAAGTGTTAAAAGACCCATAAAAAAAGTTTGAAGTCACTAAACTAAGTGACTCAAACACATAAATAATTGTCTTCCTGCCAGTTTGAGCTGACATGTACAATCACTCTATAAAGCAATTTAACATTTCCCTGTCTTTGACTGGACATAGTCTGACACAAGCCTTTGTAACTTGCCGTTATGTGGAGATCATATATGCTGGTATCCAGTCAGACAAGTCTTTCTGTTTCATTTGTTTGCTGTTTGAAGTTGTAAAAAAAAAAAAAAAAAAACTTACGTTGGCTGATGTAATATTTTAAATGGGAACAGTCTTCATGTTACAGTGTGTCCCAAAGCAATAGATCCAACTCCACCTATGCCAGGAATACTGTTATTTCTCTGATACAATTATGCTTTCAAATAAAAGGTTTTTGACTTGCTGTGTAAATTTTACTTTTGTCTATATTGGATGTAAAAGGGCTATGGAAATGTTAAAACAAATATTTTGATGATATTCAGCATCAGGGTGGTCAGTGAAAGAAACTTTTCCCGGCATTGAGAATTTCCAAGCAATTTTCCTCCTTTTGTTTTTTCACATCAATCAAAAGGATTTTAAAGCAAGCTGTTTTCCGAGTTATTCCACTCTTTATGTAATACATCAGAACCTTTGAGTCAGCAGCTAGATGATAACTTCTGTAATGACACTGTATCCAGTTTCTGTTTGATTGAGGTCCAGTCAAGTTGCAGCGAGGTTGAGATGGAAAGACAAACTAGTGGTGTTGTTTCTGAGCTTTCTGCTTCTTTTCTTAACAGCTGGAAGCAGGATGCAGGCTACAGATGTACGACCAAGAAGACACATTGGTTAATCCATATTACTGGATCTCCTGAGACAGGATGTTAGTAAAATACAAGAGACCCCATACTGTGTTGTTTTGACAAACAGGATTTTGGTGATGCTAAGAGGAAGCTATTAGGATTAAGACTTCCACATGAAAGGTTACTGTATAAACAGGGAGCCAATCTGCATCTGGTGGTTGGTCTTTGGTGGGAAGCTGTCATGCAGGGACAGGTGTCATCCAGCTGCTGCTAACACAGAGAGGATATATAGTTGGGGGGGGGGGGGTAAGTGTATGGTTTGGACAGGTCCAGGACAGACTGAATTTATTATTCATAGTTACCATGTGTTGCTTGTTTAAAGGTCCCTGTTATAGCATAAGTTATCTTGTGGCTGAAAGTTACATGAGATGATTGATTCCACTTTGATGTCTGTTTCTGAAATCTGAAGCAAGTTCCAGCAGCTAGTTAGCTTTGCTTTGCATTAAGGCAGCAAGGAGAAAGAAACATAACTGAAGTCTGGTCAAATATTATAAAATCTACTCTAGCGCGAAGCTGTTAGCCAATCAGTGTGCTCATCTTAGCATAGAAACTGGAAACAGAGAGACAGTTAGTCCTGCTCTGCTTAGAGGTAAAAGGGACATTTTGGCAGTGAGTGACATGCTAAGGTTGATAAAGATCTTGTGTCTTTATGTTAAATATATGGCTCTACCGCCAGCAGCAAGTGAGCTTTATTTAGCATAACAACTTCAAACAGAGTAAGGCTCCATTTATACGACAACGTTTCACAGCATTTCACTCGAAAACACAAAATAAACCGTCTGAAACGCTGAGGGACTTAACACGCTGTAGTATGAATACTAGGCCTGTAGGTGGCGATATAACTGTGAAGTCTTTGGTAGCCCTCTGCAGAAGAAGAGGTGGGCTGATCATCTGATGTATATATTAAATGCATCTTATCTGAGTGCAGAGGTGGAGCAACAGACACACATTTTGTTGAAAGGCAGTCAGCAGATTCAGCAGCACAAGCAGAACATGGTAGTCCACCATTTAACTGTTGTTCTTGTCCAGTTCGTGCAGGGCAATTAAAAGTTCCCACAACGAAAGTTTAATGGTCACATGTACTGCAGTCCATTGATTGGTCAGAAGAATCATCACTACCTGTGCAGCTGTATTTCCCCTTGTGGCACACAGCCTTCTCTGAAACAATGCTTGATTGTGCTTTGTAACAAAAAGCCACATGCCAATTACAAAGAAAGACAAATTGCTGAATGTCTTCCATCTTCCCACCTGTACCAAACTGTTTTGATCCATTCTGGACCGCTTGGTGGAAACAGGGCTTAAGAGCCCCGGTCATTTTGAAATGCTATGTGTGCTACACCCAGCTCAGTTTAGCTTAGTACAAAGACTTGAAAAAGTTAACTTTGCTAGGTTCAAAGGGAGGGAAAAAAAATCACATTTGGGAAAGACTTCTTTGTTAAATGTTCACATGCAGACAGTAAGCTTTGTTTATAGGAACAGATGGAAATAGCTAGGCTAGCTGTGTTTTAAAGGGAGCAATGATAACTTAACAAAAAGAATAACAAAAAGATTTAGCCAGCCTGTTAGCTTAGCCAAGCATAAAGATTAGGGGCAGTAAGAAAAAGCTAGCTGGGCTTTACTGGTAATAAATTCACTTTCTGGTGGAGAATTAGATGAGAAATTGATTTGACTCACATTTCTGTACCCTGTAAATCCATAACTGCAGCTAATCTTTGAGTTAGCTTGACCTAGCATAGGTCTGCAAACTAAAGGAGGGGGCAGCTAGCCTGGCTAGCCATTTGAAATAAATTCTGGCAGACAGGTGATGAGAACATGGCTTTATTACTCTCTCTCATACATAAATATGTATGTAGCCAGAAGCCATTTAGCTTAGCTTATCTTACTTTAGCGTGAATACTGAAAAAATTCTTTTTGCAGTTAGATGGGTGCATTTTTGCATCAGACATCCTGCGTTAAAATATTGCAGTGGGGAGGTACAATACACCCTTTCAAATATTATGAGGTGGTTAGCTGTTCATGCAGCGTTATCTGGAATGGCTTTTATTTCCTCCCATTTGTCTGCAGATCCTACAAGGTCAGGTTACCATGACTCTGCGTGCTGTGATGTGATTATCATATAGGAGTCTTATTGTTGATTCTCCTCTAAAGACAAAGCTCCTGTTTTTCTGCTGCCCTTCTTTGCTAAACCAATGTGACTCTTTGTCTTTGTGGTGTCTGTAACTGTCATGTGTGCAGTTGGCATGTCACTAAACAATGCCCGTACTTATATCATGTCACCTCAGATTGTATGCTGACAGACACAGGAAACTCACACTGCATGTCATTGTACAATGTCATTATGTGTTTAATACTGTGAAAACAACATGTAGCCTTTATGAGGAATTTCTTGCTCATTAGTTAGTTTAGGATATCATCAGGTGTGTTTTTTTTCCTCGGAATAAATTGGAAGGTGTTGTTGTTGTTGTGTATAGTGTTTAACCAGCATTACAAAAGACATAAATTATTGTTTCTAACATTTACAGGAGGCCTTTGCCCCATATTAAACATAAGTATTGTCAGATTTCTGAGCTGGGGCTGAATCCTGATCCACCTTCCAGTTGTGTATTTTCCTTTAGTCTCAGTCTTCATGGGTCAGTCTCCTCCTGGAATTATGTCAGCTGCAGACATTTTCTGACAAGAATGGGAGGGGTGCGCTGCTCATTTACACAGGAATGTAATACTATTGGTGAGAGCACTTTTCAAGTGCGTGCACACTGTTTTTCTTGTATAGAATGTGGCTTTACAGCATTTCCAAAATGGCCCCAAGACTGTCTGCCTGCTATGGATAGTGGGGGTGGTGGATAACCAGGGTGGAGGGTACATTCCTCGGCAGGGCTGCAACTCATGATTATTTTCATGCATCGATTAAACATTAACCCTGTCACAAAATATCACAAGTAAGCATAAGGATCTGGAGCAAATGTTTCAGCATGAGGCTTAAACCCAACACCCTTGACATACACAGTGTAGCATCCCCTCCCGATTTATAAGTGACTCTTAAACTGATGGTTCACAAAGTTTTATTGAAGCCGTTCCTTATAACGTCCTTTAACACACCGTAAGAGCTGAAAGAGAAGCATCAAGAAAATATCAGAATATTTGTAAATTTACAAATCATTTTAGCTCTCAAAAAGTAACAAGTTCAACCAATTCTTAAAAATAAGTTTTGAAATAAGCTTTTAGAATATTACGAGTAATAACTACTCACATTTATGAATTCTTACTATTAACTCATACCACAAACAAGTTTCTGGATATAGTACTGAAACTTTCTTACAACACAAAAAATAACACATTTTAACAATCATTTTAAACAGAGTATAAATTCACAATGCTTAATAACCTTTAGCATGAT
This sequence comes from Labroides dimidiatus, assembly GCA_030710495.1. Classification (NCBI taxonomy): domain Eukaryota; kingdom Metazoa; phylum Chordata; class Actinopteri; order Labriformes; family Labridae; genus Labroides; species Labroides dimidiatus. The sequence continues at coordinate 18,315,064 of CM061146.1, read as the reverse complement.
GGACATAGCATTCATGCTAGCTTAAACACTCCGACACAAAAAACCCAAATAAACTACAAAAAGCTGACATAAATTTACTCCATGTCAATCTCAATAAATTCCAAAATATAAACGAACCTTGTACCTCCATTAACCAGGTGCTTTTTAAACATACAACAACTTAAAAACATAGTTTATAGTTTCACTTGCGCTGTTTTTCTGCTCCATTGCAAAACACTTCTGGTTTCTCATCTTTTCAAAATAAAAGCATTCTGTCACATGGGAAACGCTAAGACCAGTCCAAAAGGCACTTTCAAAGTAAAGGTAACAAAGAGTAAACCACATAGTGCCTTTAAAAAAGAAGAAATTAAAGAGAACTTTTTCTTTCTTTTTTATTTTTTTAATCACAATAAGCTGTATTCACTCAACATATTGCAAACAGGAAGCATTAACAGATGCAGACTCAAACAAGGGCTGCAGAAGTTAAGAAAAAAAATGGTCAATTTTAACAGATTAGGTTGGTGAAATGTTTTTTAGTGCAGAGGAAAATAAAAGATGACATCCCAAAGAATCTCTGAAACTACTTGCAGCACAGTCTGTTGCCTCGCTACCCCCACTCTCTCTTTAATATACTCAAACCTGCCTTTGCCTTCAAATTCAAGGTTGTAAAGGATGATCTACAAAACATTTCCATCTTTGACTTTATTTCAACAACTTTTACGCAATATTTGTCTCAATATTCAAAGTTTTACTTTTTATTGATGCATTTTTCCAGCTCTAAAATGCAGTGAGATGAGTGTTTATGTGCTCAGGAGAGTAAAGAGAGGACGAGAGTGAGTGGATATGTTTTTGGAGTGGATGTTTTTAGACTTCTCAGGGACATCACTCTTGCACACGGGAGCCTTGGGCAGTTATTTTTGCTCTTCTTCGCACACAGCCACATCATTCAAACCTGTGTGTGTGTGTGTGTGTGTGTGTGTGTGTGTGTGTGTGTGTGTGTGTGTGTGTGTGTGTGTGTGTGTGTGTGTGTGTTTGTGTGCGTGTGTGTGGCTGTGGTGTTAGCAGTAATTTGTGTACCGTCTCACATGTGTTTATACACTCCTGTGTCTCTTGACGATGTGGGATTTTTACACATGCCCATATGCCTGTGCACATAAATGCTGTTTTGCCCTGTTTATTTTTGTACCTCCTTGCTGTGCATTTCCACCCTGACATTTAGCTACTGAATGTATTTTTCTTCCTGTGGGTTGTTTTCTTCATTGTGATTTTAGACCTTAGGTCCTTTAAAAAAGAGAGAAAGAGAGAGGAAATAATTTAGCTGTCCTTGGAGAAACATGTATTTCCCTGTTTTGGAATGATGTAATGTCTGAAAACCTGCAGAGACTGAGACAAACGTGTTTTCCTAAAACATTTCTTTCCTCCTATACATGGGCCTTCATTAGGCTGGTCCATTGCAGTCTTCTGACTTATTTTAGGAAAAACACAGCTTTTCTAAATATAGAGAATAATCTTATCATTAAACTTTTGTTTTTCTGCTTCATTTCTCTCTGCAGCGGCTCTGCCCTTCCTCATCATGACCATTGTGTTTAAGCCTTACCAAAGAGGGGTTTATTGTGATGATGAGAGCATCATGTACCCTCTAAAACCAGACACCATCACTCATGTCATGCTGGCAGCGGTCACCATCACCTGCACTGTCGTCATTGTAAGTAAAGGCAGCTCTCTCCTCAGTAAAGGCAGAATCATGGAAAGAGAACAGAACTTAAGTCATTTTACAGCATCCTGTGCTGTTTGCTCCATTACCATATGGCCTGAAGGAATTGGGCTGAAGTGTTGATGTATGAATAGGAAAAGTAGTTTAATTCTAATGATGCAAAAAATTAAGAAAATGTACCAAAACCTTTAAAAAAATGTTTTTCCTCTGTTCTCTGAAGTGTTCTCTTATTTCTTTAGATCTGCTCTGGAGAGGCTTATCTGGTCTACAGCAAAAGGGTTTACTCCAATTCTGACTTCAACCAATATGTAGCTGCTCTCTACAAAGTAGTTGGCACCTTCCTGTTTGGAGCAGCTGTTAGCCAGTCTCTTACAGACCTTGCCAAGTTCACTATTGGCCGCCCACGACCAAACTTTATGGCTGTGTGTGCCCCTAAGGTCTGCACAGGATACATGCAGGGGATCAACTGCACAGGGAAGCCTCAGGACGTCACAGAGTCCAGGTAAGAAGAGCATATTAAACTTCACTCTCTTTTTGCTATTGTTGTTGTTGATGATAATGTGTGATTTTACATTAACTCAAACCTATTGGTCCTTGTCAACTTAGTTTTTTTTCTTTCGTACAATAATGATACCAAAAAGATTTCCATGAGATGCAAAACTTTGTTCTCTTTCTTTTCCAGATTGTCATTCTATTCTGGTCATTCTTCTTTTGGGATGTACTGCATGCTTTTCCTAGCAGTAAGTATGGCACAAAACTCAGTGTACACATGTATCTCAGAGTACAGTAAACATTTAATTATCTCTAAAGAATGTCCCTGCAGTGTCTCTGAGTTGGCCAGAACAGCCACTAGATGGTTGATCTGAAAAAGGACTAATGCATTGAGATCTGCACTTAAAAGCTAATTGTTGTGAAGAAGAAAAGGCCCATCGAGACAGTTTGTGCCAGTGGACATAAAAGGAAAGATCTCAGAGGAAGAATGTGTGCTCTGAGAGAAGTGATCTGGAAGCCTTTGCTGCCTTTTTCCCAGCAATGATGAAGGCAAAAGCATGCGCTGTGTGCTGTCTTCCAGGCACATTCAGTTCATTACCCTTGGCCTCGTCTTCTTTGTTAAAAGCCAGGCACCGGGGCAAGACAGCAAGCCTCATGAGGCCAAACTATCAACAAGATTAAGTTCAAGAAAATTTGAAAGAAATGATACAATATTTCAAGCCAGTGTCTGTTTTGCCAGGAAAGTAGTGTAAATAAACATAACTAAGCTGTGATTTCCAGCTTGTGTCTTGCAGTGGTGAGTGCAGAGTGTGTGTATTGGGGGGGGGCTGTGGTGCGATGCCAGATTTACACCTTCAACAGCAGCCCAGCAGAAGCTATGAGTGTTCAGTTCTTTTGCCAGGTTCGTAATTTTTTGGCAGGTGCTCTTTTCTAGTAAAAAGGAGGTTGTAGTCCACGGAGAACATAAATAAAATTCATACTCAACACCTTTTTATTGAAGTATAATTTGAGGGAATTCAGCTACGAGTTTGTCTAAGTAAGTGTGTTCTTTTGTCTTACTGGATAAAGTGAGATTCTATCTACACTGACAGCATTTGGTCTGCTGTCTGTTTAAAGTATTTGTGTTGGCTTTGGCTTCCCCAGTGGACAAAGTGGCCCCTCTTGTCCCTTTACTTTTTTCAACTTGTGCTTGTGTAAGTTGTGTTCTCAAACAAAAAAAATCTCATGCTGCTTTATCCTGGTAGCAAAGTATGACTTAATCAGATTTTTTACCACCACTTTCACCGTCACTCTGAGTAGTATTCTCAGACATTGAAAATAACTATTTAGAAATTGCTGATAGTCTAATTTGCACTTCAAGGCTATAAAAGGCAGTCTGTTTCTTGACAAGTGAAAAAATACTCAAGGAGCCCAAATATATCAAGAGACAACTTCTGATAAAATTCTTTTTATTAACTCAAAATATACCAAGGATATCGACCCTGGCTCATTAAATTTTCTCTCTGTCTGTTCTTCCCTCCCCCTCACATGTATTGTTCTCCTTCTCTGTGTCCTCCTCCAGTTGTACGTGCATGCCAGACTTGTGGCCAAATGGGCCAGACTCCTCCGGCCCACCATCCAGTTCTTCCTGGTGGCCTTTGCGGTGTATGTGGGTTACACCCGAGTCTCTGATTACAAGCACCACTGGAGCGATGTGCTGGTGGGGCTGCTGCAGGGAGCACTTGTTGCTATACTCAATGTGAGTTGCCTAGACAACCTCTTTCAAGGACAGCATTGTAATATATAAGTACCCTAACATGATATTTTCATTATATATAGCAGTCATTATTTAAAGGTATGGTTGGTAATCATGGAAAACTAGCATGAATTTGAATGTAGCATCTCCTCAGGACTCCGTTTAGCCCCCGCCCTCCAACACTTGGAGCTCCTCCAAAACAACACCCCCACTCACATGCACGAGCGCCACTGATTCACCATCATATGATCATGACTGATTCAAAACCACAGACTCTAACTGGTCCTCAGCACATAGTTTTTGTTTGCACTACGTTACCAGTGATCAAGGTAGAGGTAGTTTTTCCTGCCATTTTCCAGCGTACTTGGATCCCTCTTAGTTATACGCCAGGGGTGTCAAACTCAAATACGAAGTGGGCCAACATTTTAATTTGAACAAAGCCGCGGGCCAAGGTTGAACAAATGAACCTTTTAATATGGAACCAAACTACTTTTGATTTAACAATGAATATTGAACAAGCAAGGCTTATATAACTTTAAAATGCAGGCGTGCAAAATCGAGTCGCTAATAATACTAATACTAATATTAATACTACTACTACTACTACTACTAATAATAATAATAATAATAATAACAATAAAAACATATCAATGGCATATTAAATAAAATTTAATCAAAAATTGAATGCCTCCTTTCTGTTTGCAGCCTTCTGAGGTAAATGTCAAAATTAGCTTCTCACACAGGCTAATAAATTTGAAAATATAATACTGTCGTATAACACCGGCGGGCCAGCTCTAATATTACCGTATTGGCCCGAATATAAGACGGTGTTTTTTGCATTGAAATAAGACTGAAAAAGTGGGGGTCGTCTTACATTCGGGGTCTAGACATTATACCCATTCACAACGCTAGATGGCGCCACATATCTTTAAAGCGAATGCTGAACTTAACTCCCCAGGCCAAAGCGAACCCCTGTCACGAAGAAGAAAAAAAAAAAATAGCGGTAAGAAAGAAAAGAGAAGAAAATAAGAGAAGAGATAACAGAAAATGGAGAAACGTAGCGACAATCTGGAGAAAAGTGGGTCGAAGATCGGCCAGGTTAACCGGCAGCTGAGGAGAAGTTATGATGCAAACTTCAAGATGATGGTGATAAATGAGGCAGTCTTCAAACAATTGCAAAGTGAAATATGATGTCACAGAGTGTAATGTACGGAGATTGTTATAATAATTTGTTTCAGATGTACTGTAGTTATTTTCTGTTTAAAAATTAAATTTGGTGTTCAAAAAGTCTTTTTTCAAACTTGAGTCTTGAAAAAGAGGGGGTCGTCTTATAATCAGGGTCGTCTTATATTCGGGCCATTACGGTAATTTGAAATTGCCTCGCGGGCCAAATGTAATTACACTGCGGGCCAAATTTGGCCCGCGGGCCAGAGTTTGACACCTATGTTATACGCATTGAATCAGGGCAAGAGAACGCCGGCCAAATGTACACACAGGAGGCGGCAGAACGGCAGGACGGAATTTGATTGGTTTAATAAATTGGATCCTAATAGCTGGGATTGGTTGGTGTTTTCCCAGGTTTACTCCTGCTGTAGACAGCAGATATTTTGCACTCTGTTTTAAGAACAGATCATGCACTGATTGACATCAGGACATGAAGATCATTTTAACTAGAATAACAAAAAGTCTATCTAAAACTGATTATCATTCCTGCCTTTAAAGTTGAGTTGATTTGGTGTCAAGTAACCAAGCTCACACAGTCAACAGACAACAGACTTTGTTCATATAGATCAAATTTGGGACAGAAAATATGGTCTTGCCATTGGTGGAATCTTTCAGACTGTCTAAAAAATCTTACTCGCACTGCTTTTTTTTTTTCATAATTCTTGATGTTTCATTTTCTGTGAAGTCGCACCATCTTGACCTGACATCTTAGCTTTGAGTCTTGCCGTTGTGGTTTCATGCTTCAGGAAAACCAAACATGGGTGGAACTGTCTAAAATGTAAGAATAATTTTTAAAGGAAATGTTTCTGTCAGTGATATTTTATTTGAAGTCTTATATCTGCCGAAGAATCTATGTCTCAGCTTTATTTCAATCTATCTGAAAAAAATAGGAAAGCAAAGTGTGAAAGCAGCTAAGTGTGAGTGGATACAAACCCACACACTCACTCTGGCACGCTCTCAGACCATAGGTCTATTCTCTTCACTTCATCCAGCTGGGCTCCTTTATTATTTGGCCACTTCCCTGTTTTGAGTGGGACACTGTCAGCACTGCCTTGTGGAAATTCTGGAGTGTGTCTTTGTGTTGTGTGTGCATGTGTGCGTGCATGATTAATTGGGAAGTGAGCCCGAGTCTTTGGCCTTTACCGTGCTGTGTGCAATTAGAGACCCTCCTGGGCACGGTGTTTTACGGCCTACAGGGGTTGTGCCTGCTCTCTGTGTGTTCCCCTCAGATGTGTGTGAGCTTGTCACTCACCAGCTGTGCACAAACCTGTCCAGACACATGTAATCACAGTTTCCAGCCCAGCCCTTACCTCCTCTCTATTCCGTACATGCAAATACCCAACTGTAAGGGAATTTATTGTTTTTATTAAGTGACCAAACCAAACCCCTTTCGTTTCCATCCTCTCTCCTGCAGGTGCGCTACGTGTCAGACTTCTTTAAGAAGCGCCCTCCACGTTGCACCAGGAAAGAAGCAGCTGATAGTGAAGAGCCGGAAAGGAAACCCAGCTTACAAATTGCAGACTCTGACCACAGCAACCATTATAACTATCACCACAATCCGGGCCCAGTTTGATAGGGTCTTACACTGGGGGAACAAAGGCTGCAGGCTGCAGACTCTAAACCTGTGTGAAGGGGTCCAAACTCTGACCCTTTTCTTCATCGTGAAGTCTACAGTGTTAAGGAAATAACCAGTTATCTGCTTTTCTGAATTAGCTGCGGACTCCTGATGTTAAGTGAGAAATTAATTTTTAGTAGTTTTGCATCCAGGCCTAGTTATATTTGTTGAAGGGGGTTAAACTAGGATTTGGTCTGCAGCTTGCAGTCTCTAAGCCTCCCAGTTTCCTCCCTCTGCATCAACCACTCACACCACTCCTCTACTTCCCAACCACTGGACTGGCTAAAGGGGGATACATTCCATCACCAGGTGCTGGAGCCCCCTCTTACGGACACCAAAACGACCTCCTTTTCTCCTGTAAGAGAGAGAGGAGCATATGATTTCTCAGACATCATTGTTGATGTTGAAGTGTACGTGCTTAAAGCTGCATTAAGTGAAAGACTCCGAACCCATAACAACAACAAAGCTATGATATATTGAGATACACTAAGTGCTTGTGGCTGATGTGTGTGAGCAGACAAGCTACATGCAGCAGAGGTAAAAGACCATGGGTATCCCTATATGAGTCCTCTTCTGCTAAGTGACAAATGTAATTCTGGTTTCTATGTGCGTTTCTGCCACCAAACAAAACCAAAATGTGTCTTCTTTACTTTGATACATGCTTCTCTTTTATGATATGGCACTTGTGAATTTTTTACTTTGTTTTCCCAAGGCATCTCTCGAGCTTAGTTTGCAGGATTGACTGTATATAAATATGGATGACATGTCACTAAGTCCCCCTGTTGACCAAAAGTGAAGCCAGAAGAACCCACCACAGCAGATGCTGACACATTTTACGTTTGGAGCCAAAATTTGATGGCCTGCATTGATGGATGATGCAAAAAGCAAAAAAGTAATTGAAACATATAAATAGAAGTACTCCCGGCCACTTTGGTTGCTCACACAAACATTTTATCGGTGGCACTATCTATTTTTCAAGTCAAACTTTTTAAACTGGGCCAAATATATTGGTCAGGTGGGAAAGTAGCACTTCATAAACACAGGGTGCACTGTTAAAGCTACAGAAGCAGTAAAGCTAACGTAATGTAGCTCACCTCAAATGATAACTTTAGCTTAACTAGCTGTCCATCAAAAACAACTGGTCAGTAAAGGTGGTGTGGAGTTTTTCTTTTTGATTTGTTTTGTTTTTTTTATTATGTTATAAAGTCATGTTTTTACTCAGTGGACTGTGTGACCCATGAAGGCACTACAGGCTTTCTTTTATTAATGTGGTCTGATAAGTTTGCTGCTTTCTCGATGATAACGCGTTATTAAAAAAAAATCCACAGAGCACCCTTGGAGGCCGAATATGTATTTTGATTTTGTAGTTTGAACCCATGTTCAGTCCATTAACATGCTTTTGACCAGTACTGACTCAATTTGGTGGCTCTGGATGTTTTGGTTTCACTTTTGGGGAGCTTTCATGTCGCCCACTTTTTATACAGTGAGTGGTTTTCAGGAAACGGCTGAACACCATGAAGTGCCTAAAGAACAAACAAAAACAAAAAATAAAATAAAATAAATTAAAAGGAAAGGAAATCTGGAACTAGGTGTTAATTTTGAATGAGATTGTCAGAACTCCCAACTGCTTTTGTTATCGGGACCTCCTTGATTTTCATGGAGCTTTCATGATGTGTTTTAACCAAACATGTTGGCAGTGATGACAGAAATGATTAACTTAAAAGAAGAGAGATAAGAATGTTTAGTTATACTTAAAAGCACAGTTTGTGGATTAGCTTCACTTCGTTGCACCTTCAACAGGCTTCACACAAGATGAATGTGACAGATAAGAAATTTTATATTGAAAAGATCAGCCAGATCACACCCCAGTTTGCTGTTTGTTGACTCCACCATGAGCCAAACTAGAACCATCCTTCACATGTTGTCCCGTAATCTGACATCGCTTGACAAATTTTTTCTGCCTGCCGCACAAACAGGTCTGAGTATCTACTCTGACAAACAGTGTCATGCTTTCAGAGTGACTCTACAGGCCTGTTGTGCCCAGTGACTCACTATTTAAATCAGTTCTGATTCACTAACAGTGGATTGATATGACCAGCTGTTGTTCTTACAGGTATCTCTTCGGCAGCATGTTGTGTAACTACCAGTTGTGTCATATTTTTTTTGTCAGTGCTGGTTGTCTTATATAGTGTTTTGTGTAGTGATGCCTTTCTAAAATGTAAACATTTAAATATGGATTTTTTTAAAATGAGGTTTCCCTGTGTTAAAAGGACTGCAGAGGTAGAAACCATTGGTGCAGATTGCTTTGACTTGATATGTCATACCACTACTATACTGCCAATCAAATACCAAGAAATATGGCCCTCATCTTGTTTTGGGTTTTTTTGTTAAATTTCTAAACTAATCAAAGAAGGATATGACAACCATTTTGAAAATGGCATTTAATTTATTATATAAACAAGTTCTTTATATATTCTTTAAAGGTTGGAGCGCTGTAAAGGTTTTTGTGCAATCACCCCTGCTTGCCACTATGAGCCACAAATACTGTGTATATATACTAATGCTATAAGAAAAGTTTCATATCTTGTGAAGGATATATATATATATATAAATATGCTTATATCTTTTTTATGTAGGGAGAGTTCATTTTAATTTCACCTGTGTAGTGTGCTTTGGCTCTCAGAGTGGTGCCACATGAACAGATCCAATTCCAGGTCCCAACAGAAGCCAGATGCCTTGGCAGGGCTTTTAAAGGGCTGCTGTAATGAAAACAACTTACAAACTGCTGTGTTTTTGAAGTTTGTAACACGGCCCTGTTCCCACTTCAAAGTTTCATCTGTGTTCCTTTTCCCCTTCCTGTGCTGATAGATGGGGCTCATTTGCGAATAAGATCTCCCATACAGTCCTTGTACAGCATGCAGACCCTGAGGACTGACAACACATCAGAAAGACCACAAACCTGATAGGGGGGTGAGACAGGAAGACGAATAGAATCTCACCTGGCAGTGATTGTGAAGCCCTGAAGCTGAGCAGGGACTGGGGGAAGATGGGGTAGTTTAAGTGGGTGTGGTTATGGGGTATCCTACGGTGAACCTTGGTCCCTGTGGCCCTCTACACATTTTAAACACACATTTTCAACAAGAAGCAGCTGGAACTAGTTGTGGTAAAGTGCCTTGCAAGCCCACTGCCCTGATCCTCCGTATTGAAATCATGTGTGCAGCACTGCTGCCTGACTAACAGCCCAAATGAGGATGTAGAAACGTCACGGTGTTTGATTCCCTACAGCGTCATGGAAACTGAAAGGTTCTGAGCTGGGGATGTGGCTCCTTGTGTTATTATGCTTCTTTGAAATAGTGCATTAAACAAGGCACTTGTTGTCCAATGTCCTGTTTATATGTCCACTGATAGGTATAATTCATGTTTGCTTTTTAATGTATAGATTTTGTTATTAGGCTTTACACCAGAAGATTTTAAATAAAGATATAATCCACATTGAGTCATTTTGTTTGGTTTTAATTTACACGTCACTGATGTTTTGATAAAGTAATTCTGGACTTAGCTTCATTTTTTAAAACTGGATATTTATACTTATGAAGAGCTATAACCCATGACCCCTATGATGTAGGAAATGGCATCAAAAGCACACTGTGAACATAACATAATGATGGTTGATGAAGCAACTCAGGCCTGTGCTGGGATGACAGGTTAAGCATTTATCTTAAAGTTAAATGCAAAAAAAAAGGTTGTAGAGGCATTTATGCTGTTTTGTCTGGTATACAAAAATAATTGCAAGTCTTCAATCTTAAATATTCTTGTTCATTCAATTAAATTTTACTATTTTGGTTTCAAACTGGTTACATGAATTAAGTGTCACCCCAACACTCAGATGCCTGTGGTGAGTTTTCCTTAATTTCTGCTGCATCCTCACATCAGCTCATTCTGACTTCTTGTTAAAATTGAGCTGGCTGTAAAAAAAAATTGTGTGAAGTTGGGTTGAAAAATCATCTGTTTACACATGCAGCCCAAAGTTTTCCATGTCTTTGTTTTCTTCTGGGTTTTAAGGGTTTTAGGTTGATCTAAGGAAATTTATACTGATAGCACACATTTTTCACTGAAATGATTCACAACTTCAAAGTCAGGACACTTGAAGCTTAAGTCATTAAAAAGGGGGAGGACCTCATTCAAAAATTGATAATTTCATGGCTAATCCCCCAGGCAGATGCACCATCTTTTGCTTTCAGACAGCTGATAACTGCTAAAATTGGCAAAGTTCAATATATATTCCACAGCGCTATCTCTAAATGTTTCTTTCAGCCGTAAGAAATCTATATCAAAGATCTAATAGTTTCAAGAAATCATACCAATGTGGAAAGCTTTTTCAAGATCAGTGTCTGCATTTTGGTGAACTTGCCCTTTAAAGTCATAAATTTGAGAAGCTCTTTTCACTGCTCAATATATCACCCCTGCTGGCAGGATTGGAGGTTTAAGGATATGTTCACATGTAAAATGCGAGGAGCACGTTTCTCTTCTCTTGCATGCAATGAGCAAAAGATTGATAGTTTTACCTCACTCGAAGCGAATGACAGATTCATGACAAGACTCTGTCTTGCATTAGACTTCTTCATGTTATGAGAATAAATAAAACCAAGTGCCATAGATTTAGGATGGCTGAATCGAATTTCTCCTGCAGCCTCAATGTGTCCAGGCGAGAGAATGGATTGCTTCATAAAAATAAACGCTGGACTTCAGGGGACATTTGTGGGAGTTTCTTCAGCAGCAGTACTGAAAAACACTGTCATCCCTCATTTAAAACAATATTACTCACTTGGATGCTATGAAAGCTGTGCATATGTGGGGCTATCTTTTTTTCTACCATGGTGTCAAAACAACCTTGTATAGGGAGAAATTGGGTATTCATAAGCCTAGTTAGCCATTTAGCTTCTTCAAGGTGGTTCACAAGGTGTAGGATAATGGTTTGGTCATTAATTTCTTCAGTGTTGTATGGCATACCATTTTCAAAATATATAACCCTTAAGGCCTCACAGCCAGTGTACCTGGTTAGATCATGACAGATATTCTTGATGGTAACCAGACCCCTCCTCAGCCTACGAATGTTAAGACATTATATGAAAAACATTCTTTCATTGATATGCAGTCTGATACAGTGTTATGCAGAACGAATGGTTGGACTTAATTCAATGTCAAGGCTTATTAGGTCCATGAGAGTCTGAAGTTTGTATGTTCTGATAACAAAAGTGTCTAAAAAGCTACAGTAAGCAGATTATTCCTTAAAAATATTTTGAAACCATGAATGGTTTTAAATTCTGTGAATGACAGAGCCTGGTAGGAAGTGGCTCTGGAAATAAGCAGTTTTGGGCAAACCTCTGCACTGAAGCAGTTAAGCATGACAGAAATGATGTGGTTGCCAGTATTTCTGAATCTGCAGTAGGCGACTCTGGATGTTATAAACTCAACCATTCAGCCCGCTTTGGTTAGTCAGCGTCCCTCTGGCAGCAGTTATATTGTTTCAGACTGGAATAGAGGTGAGGAATGAATGCTAACCCTTAAAAACTTCTCCTTTGTTTGTTGATAAATCTCCTGTAAATGATAAGTATTTCTGAAGTGAAGGATACCAAATTTGGGATAGATAATTCTTTCTTTCAGTCATCGTAACTGTAAGAGTGTGTTTAAGATATGAGAAAATAAAATCGTTCAACGCTTTATGAAAGCAGCATTAAGGGGATTTCATCTGATTCATGGCATGACTCAGACTTTGAAGGTTGAAGAGAGAATAAAGAGGCAATAAGGAAGCCTGCTGAGGGGTACAAACCTGAAACAGACGTGGGAGAACAGTTTACATGACTATGAGAGGATAAATGAGAGACACAGGCCCTGTCTTGTTCTTCAGCCTGTGTTAGATTTAACTTTGTTATATTGTGGCTTTCATTGAGCTGAAACTGTTTACATCACGTTTTCAGCACCCGAAAAACCACCTCTGAGAAAGTCACTAACACAGACATTACTGCTGCCTCATGACCGTGCGGGCTTCTGACCCTCTGTGTCTGAGGACAAACTTGAATCCACCGAATAACTACAAGGAGGATGCAGGAGGATTTTGGTAGTATCACTTTACATGAAGAGCCTCTGAAGCCTGCCATAAAGCTGTTTCTTCTGTTTACATGAGACGAACCTTGTGAGGAGAGGGAGATTTGGAACAGATTGGACTCAGATGTGCACAAATCAGAGGAAAGTTTTCTACACAGTCCATTTCAAGTAAACATTAGATTAAATTGTTGGAAGACATAGTTTTATTAAATTTTCCCTGTGTAAGTAATTTATTTTCCCAAACATTTTGACACTGAAACTATTTCTGCTGCACACACTGGTAAGTGTCATGGAGAGCAGCTTCTGTTACTTTCTCATGCTGTAGGCCGGCTGAGACATTTTTAGCTTGGCTCTGTATTCCAGTAATTAAAATGCCTCCAGAAACGAACAGCTAGTCTCTGTTGTTTTTCTGTATTATAGACAGAAGTTAGTCTTCCTACTGCAGTGCCAACAGCACTGCTTGTGCAAAGAGGAACGATAATTAACCCTTTTTATATTCCACACACTGTCATTACCCCCCCCCCCAACACAGACACACACACACACACACACACACACACACACACACACACACACACACACACACACACACGCACACACACGCACGCACACAGTCCTATTATATATTAATGCAGCTTCATCAGCCTGTGTCATGGCCTTGTATAGTTTAAATAAAGAGGTATGAATATACTGTTTTATAATTAAGCCCACAAGACTCACATCAGATGAACTATCTGCTTTGACCTTAATGTGTAAAGGGGATTATTCATGACTCCAGTTTAGTTTGGAAAACTTACTGAGATTTATTTTGTGAGACTAAGTTATCGCATTTTAATAAGCGGCCACTACTGACCTTACATATTTTAACATTCAAGCTGGATCCAAATACCTCCTGCTGTTAACCGACGCTTCAGTTAACATCAAGAGAGCATCAACTACAGCTGAGCTTTTCAGGAAATCTACACACGTTTACAGCTAGAGAGCATCATGCTTCAAATTAGAGCACAATTATTCCAGGTTACTGCTTTTACATATAGGCTGTTTAAATGAAATGTCTCTGTTTCTCCATTTTATTTTCAGGTAACTTATATTCAGTAATTTTCTTTTCTATGTCAGGTTTACCGTGGGTCTTTACTGCTGCTCTCCCTGACGGGGCTTTGTCCATGAAAGAGAGGGAAGGTGTGCTCCCTCCACCTCAGGCTTCAGCAGTCCACCATGGCATATGGAGGGGTGGGGAGCTGCCTATTTATTTATTTATTTATTTATTTATTTATTTATTTATTTATTTATTTATTAACAGTGGCCCTGAATTAAGATTGAATTTGATTTTTTTTTTCCCTTAAATAATTTGTCTTCATGTTTCACGGATGAGCAAAGATGAGGTGTACAGTGATGGATATACTAACCATAAAAAGACAAGTTTTACTATGCCGATCAGAGCAGGAACCCCAAAGAAGTAATTCAGCCCTATTGTCCCACCTCACTGTGTAACATTCTGCTCTAGACGGAAGTCAACCACTCTGGCATACTGTGAGCTGCATCTCATCTGAGATAGCTGCTTGTGTACCCTTTGGACAGACCTGATGGAGGTAACCTGAGGTCATAGGTGCACATGAAAGATCTCTGACTGATGGAACATGTGTCATTATGAAAGAACTTTTTTTTCAGATTATCTGGCTATGATATCCAGATCTTTATTTCATTCACAAACACTGATCTCATCTTTACCTTATCATCTTATCACTCGGGTCAGATTATTTCATTTACAGGGCTCAGAATCTCTTGAACTGTCTCCATCCAGTGCTGGCTGCTGACAAAGTGAAAGTGATGACTCAAAAAACAATAACCAGGTTCTCATCTCTAAATCTCAGTACACAGATCACTGCAGTGATCCTACATCTCTGATAAAGAAATCCAGCAAACATCACACACTTTGTTAACTGCTGTGTTTCACATTTCCTTTGCTCCCTGATAGATTTAGTCCATCTGAACGGCTCTGGTACCCTGTATCTTTTGAGCTCATTAGGTGTTTATCAAATGCTGAGCTGTGACTCCTTGGCCCACCTGGAACTGTTCTGCAGACACTGTAAGTTCCTTTAGCTGTGTTAGCTCTATGTGATGCAATATTTCACTCTGGTTTTCTGGCATTTGGCATGAAACTGTAATCCTCTTATCTGCAGGATCAAAGCAATGTGACAAAGTATTATTTCATTGTTTGAAGAACAGTGAGTCTGGATAAATGGTTGCAAAGATTTTAAACTGTTAAGCCCTTTCACTTTCTGTCATTTTGTCTTCTTCTCTATGTTATGTTTGCCATGTGAAATTTTATAACTCAAGGAAGGAGTTCAAAGTCAGTCTGAGCTGCAGAAGGCGACCCGTGGTTGGAGTGATAGAGCCACGCACATGCTCTGTCAAATCTTGCTTTACTTTCTGGGGAACCATATATTTTAATCTCCCTCACGCTGACTGGCACTAACCTGCTGGAAAGAAAGAAGCAGTGAATGAGTTTAGAGGTGCAGGAGCAGCTTTTGGCTGTAGTGGAGGTGGTCGTAAACAGTCTGTGGAGGTATCTAAAGCTCTCTACTCTCCAGCTTCCAGTCTCCAGTCTCTTGGCCTTTGCATGTTGTCTTGGACAGCGCTTCTGTGCTCAGGGGCCCTGCTGCAGGGGCCCTGTCTGGATAATGCCACATTTCTTCCAAGCAGCTTTGGGAGGGCCAGAGAGAGAGAGTGAAGGAGGGAAAGAGAGCAGAAGCAGCTTATCTGGCTGCTGGCCATCCTCACAACCAACCCCACCAGTGACCCTGATGAGGGATTTATATTTTTATATATTTACACTCTCACACACACAACCATTCCTCTCCTCGTAGCTGGGGGCTTCATGTCGTACCCCCCTTGACTCTGCAAGTCATGCAGGACTTTATAGATTTATGATCGTGGGGAAAAAGTGTCCTGCTGTGGAATAGTAGCGACGAGGTAAACAAACCTGGGGTTGGTTGTCGGAGGCTGAGTGTGACAGGGCCTCTGTTGGGAAACAGCCAGAGGTCCTGTTTCAGGCTGGAATGATGTCATCACAAAGTAAACTGTAGCATATAGTCATGACAACGAGGATGAATACAGGCTTGTTAATAATGCTCACGAACTAATAATCAAGAAAGGTGGAGTTTTGTTTCTGTTTTATGCTTGCATTAGAAAATGACATGCCACCATACAGTGACATACTGTACAGCACCCATGCACAGACCACCCATGTCATCAGCACAGGATGATATGTTCCCATCCTGACATTACTAAACCCGTTTATACGGCGACAGTTTTATACGGCTGTTATGTTGTGTTTAGGTTTCCATATTTAGAGGATTTAGCAAGGAGTTATGTATTATCCCATACAGTGTGTGTGTGTGTGTGTGTGTGTGTGTGTGTGTGTGTGTGTGTGTGTGTGTGTGTGTGTGTGTGTGTGTGTGTGTGTGTGTGTGTGTGTGTGTCTACAAATCAGTCAAACCTCTTACTCAGCATTTACACTTGGAGGATGGCAGCTCAAAAATAACAACATCATTGATCCGAATGACATTTTCACTACATTTTTGTGAGACCAAAATGTTACAGCATGACGTGCTACTAAATTAGCAGTGCTCAGTACATAGTCAGGCCCCCCCTGTGAGTTATAAAGAGTTATATTTAGATATAAAAGTGTCATTTTTGTTTTATTTACCCCAGTGTGGTCAGCTTTTGTGATAATATATTCTGAGTTGATAATAAATCTGATGACTGTAAAGGTATCAGAAGTTTCTCAGCCTGTGAGTTACATTCTCTGCAAAAACAAGACGATATCTGTGAACACAGTGGCGCCAGAAGCAGAAACATCTTCACAAGCATTTGACTCTTGAAACAGATATCATTCACTGGATTTCAAACAGGCATTTTTTCCTCCAGTGTAACTGTTGTCCATGTCTCTGCAGCAGAGAGAGAAGGAGCACAAGGGGAAGTGGGAGGCCCGGGCCTGCATGCTCAGCAGCCAGCTGGTCTACCCTGGAAAACACAAAATGCTTCTCTGTGCCAGCAATCTGCAGATCAAGAGGGAATAGTGACTGTAAGAGGGAAAATGTTAGTGTATACATGCAGTCGGCCAAGAAGGAGAAGATGGTTCATTTTCCTCAAATTCATCAAACTTCTGAAGGGGGGGAAAGAGCTGGCGAAGACAAACTGGAGACGGAAAGCAGGAAGAGAAATGTGCATTTAGCTGGGTAGTATGAAGGCAGAGCAAGGAAAGACGACCTAAAACATACACATGGATGAGTTTTTCAGAACACATTATGAAAATTGGTGCAGATGAAGCATATCCTGTGAAAATTGTGCTTTCCTGGATTGCTATGAAGAAAACAGTATAACCTAAGAGTTATTACACTCTGAAAGTAACTGATTTTCCTAATGGTCGGGCACTTTGGAAGTAAGGAATACATACATAAGGGGGAAAAAGCATACATGAGAATATATGCAAGTTCTGAACTCCTTACTAACTGTATATAGACATGGTGCTGTCGTAACATCAACATCTGACACACAGCACATATAATCAGCTGAGCTATGAATCCCACACAAATCCTGTAAATTTTCTGGAAAATTCTCTTTTAAGCTTTAAACTTAATTTTAACACATGAGGTCTTGATTTAGACACATGCAGAACCTGCTGGTGCAGTCATGAGACTTTGAGTTGCCATTACAACATGGTTGACATGTGACAGAACTAGCTGATGTTAAAAGCTTCAGCTTTGTATCTGTGCCCCAAAATTGTGGGATTCTTCTCCCCATCTTCCGATTCTCCTCCCCTGCTGACATTTTAAAGTTGTTTTACGAAACTCTTTCATGCATTAGTTTTTGTCTGCCCCTAACTAAACTGACCCAGATGTTTCTCCTGAGGTCTTATATTATTATGACTGGGATGGCAACAATGATGATAGTTATGATGATGATGATGGAATGGTAGTATTATTTATTATTTATTATGACCCATGAAAAAGATGTTTATTGACCCTCAGGCTATCATTTTGTTTGTTTCACATATGACGCTCTTGGTGGTCTTTGCAACTTTCAAGTAAAGTTTTTTGTAAATATGCATTCATTCAATGAAGAAAATACTTGTTTATTAAAAATGAGTAACAATTTAGATGTTGGGCTGCACAGTGGAACAGCGGTTGGCACTGCAGCCTCACAGCGAGAATGTCACCAGTTCAAATCCCAGTTCACCCAGTGGGCCTTTTTGTGTGGAGGTTGCCTGTTTCGTTGATTTGTTATTATCAAATCATTACTCAGTGGGACACTGCTGATAACAAATTCTGTGGGCAGTTACGCTTGCATAAAGATAAATTTATTGATTCATATAAGTTGAACTAGGAAAACAATGTAAGTTTGTTTGACAAATCAATACAGATCATCTTGAACATATGACATAAATGAATTATAATTCAAATTTAAATCAAGCTGTCATGTGAGGAAAGTTTGCAAAAGACCATTTTTTGTGCCAACTCCAGAAAATTCCCCAGAGTTATGACCCTTTATGGGCTGATAAATATTAGTCTAAACATTTGAAAATATTTGGGACTGACTGGGTGGTGAAAAAGTTATGGCACTAAACAGTAGATCATGGCAGCAGTGAAGGTGTTAGCCAAAAATTTTGTTTGTTTTGTTTAGTTTTGACCACCATGGTGGCCAAAAGGTGATTATTGTAATAAATCCATTGGAGTTAATCCCTCTTTGGCTAAAATAAACTTTAACATTGTGAAAACAGCTTTGAGAAATGGTATTTGTGTTTTCCTCTGTCCGAGGAAACAGAGAAATAAAGCTATTTACAGGTCATACACCCACATGGAGCTAACCTGACACGTTCTAATGACTTTTACTGCCTCTAACAGCGTTTGCTCGCTGACATTTCGGCATTTTCAAACTAATGGCGACACCGTGTGGCGCTCAATCAGGGTTGCAGCCTACGACCAGAAAATGGCGTTATCACGGTGAAGCACTTACCCAGTGTCTCTGTTCTTCCCCTCAGCTGTTGAACGTTTAAATATCTCTTGAAGAGGTTATGTCCCCAGAAACATGTCATGATGTTTATTCGTCTCCGGACCTTCTGGAGATGGTTCGTCACTCTGCGCAGGTTGTATTAACAGTTGAAATAACGTTACTTTTATTGAAAGTCACCTTTTTATCCCATCATTCAATCAACACGCGCTTTTATGTAGTGAGAATGTACAATTGCATCGTTTATTGGTATAGAGTGTTGATCTTCGTTTGTAGACTAAATCACAACAAAAGCCTTGTTCCACTCCGGCCCGTCTTATTTTGCTGCAATACCCGCCTTGAACATCAGATGGCAGTATAATGCAGTGTTGTAGATTGTGTACCTCTTCAGGTTAAACCAAAAACACGGTAGTGATGAATGACAATCAGTGTCTGGACAGAAAACTGTAATACTTGAATCATTTGAAAGTTTAAAAAAAAAGTGGTTTCATTCAGTATCCTACAACAGGTTTTTTTTTTTACTGTAATACCTTCACTGTATAACTTTTTAAAATGTCGTCAATTAGCTGCTGATTTTGAGATGATAAAAACACTCATTCATAAACTATTTGAGTAATCTGATATTCTTAATGAGCTGTTTTTAGAACACTTTTTGTGGTTCTGCTTTTGTATTAGGGTTTTTTTTCCTCCTCTCATGTGTGTTGGCCTTATTCTGAAACCCTGTTTCATAAATATCCAGCATGTGATTTCAGTCTCTACAACAAAGGAAATTAACTTGTGCATACCCCTTTTTACAATAACACAAAATTTAACAGCTGACACTCTCCAGTAATGTGGAAGCCTGTGGTGGTACACTTTTTTTTTTCTTAATGCTTGGACTGTGTGAAAGGGGTAACAGTATGCAGAGTGCTATCACTAGCATTTGCAAGTCAATGCTCAGATTTAACCTCTTCACTCTCAGCTCAGTGTGGCTTGACTGCCTGAATTTCAAATCAGCCTCTGTAAAGATGTCCTAAAGAGCTGCAGAATATGAAACTATGAAGCATTACTGCGCTGACTTTGAATTCCTCTGGCACACATAAAGTGGTCTTTTTTGCAAGAAGACACCCTGAGTAATGTCTGTTTTCTGAAAGTCCTCTAGCTTTAACATTATACTTTTGTGAAAGTACTGTGCAATTTTGTATTTCAAGGCCAAATGTTACGAGCTGGTACATTCATGGTTATTTGGAAAGTCAAAAGGAGATCTTGTTCTCATTCAGTGCAAAGAGACACAAATCATGTCTTTGTTCTGCCTCTAAAAAAAGAATATCCACTAAAGGAAGAGGTGTGCTCTCTCTTCTCTTGAAGTGACTGATGATAAAGGAATCTTTCCCGTTTACAGAAAGAAAGGAGAGTTTAGTAAATATCATAGGCAATGGTTTCATATTGATCTCTTTAGTGTGAAGGAGACTGGAGAGTGGGAAAACAGCGTTACGGTACAGAAGTGGAATTCTTGAGTTCCCCCATACACACACACACACACACACATGCACACGCACACACACAAACACACATACACACATACACACACATGCCTGTGGGCATAAATGTGTCAGTGTGTGTTTTATGTGTGCATACGTGTGTATGAGTGTCACACAAGGTATTTATTTGAATCTGCCTGGAAGTGTGTGTATATGTATGACAAGGCTTGTGTGTGTGTGTGTGTGTGTGTGTGTGTGTGTGTGTGTGTGTGTGTGTGTGTGTGTGTGTGTGTGTGTGTGTGTGTGTGTGTGTGTGAGTGCGTGCATGTGAGTATAGCTGCTGCTGATGTGGGTCATTACCCCTTCGTTCCCCCAGGGGCCCTGCAGCAGGAGAGGACAGGAGGGGAGGGGTAAGGTTGGGGGGAGATTGGAGGGGCTGCAAGAAGGGGGAGGGGATGGGAAAATGGAGGGTGGATGGGGGGGGGGGGGGGGGGGGGGGCAGAGGGAGGTTGAAGATTTGTGGAGGTGTGTGCGTTAGACCCCAGAGGACCAGAGACCAATAAATCACAGTGCCGTCTCTGCGCTGACACCCAGCTTGTCTGATGAGGGACATGGAAGGAGTGGAGGGGTGAGCAAAGTGAGGTGGAGGCTTGGGGGGGGGGGCAGCATGACAACACTGTGGCCTTGTCTTCATGTCACTCAAGCCTGCACTGCAAGAGCCATTCCCATCCCTTATCCCAATGGGGAGAAATTGAGGGGCCGAGAGGGGTGGAGATTAAATTGCGATACCACAAAACCAAAAGTTTACGACCCAAACCGAAGCACCTTCTTCCATTATCATCCTTGTCTCCCATGGGAGACTTTTTTTTCTGAGAGACGCGCTCTCTGCTGCAGTTTAGTTAAACTTGTGGCAAGATACATTCTTTATCTCACCTCCCTTCTTCTGTGTTACGGGGCAATTTTGAGTTAAAACATAATTTCAAAATTGTCGATTCTGACTGCTGGAAGATGTGTGAGTGATTTTCTTCATTAACTTAAGACTGCATTTTCGGGAAGGGGGAATTAACCTCCTAATTTTGCACATGTGTTCCCTGCTTTGTGTGATTGGAATGAGGTAGGTTACAGAACAAATGGAAATAAATAATTGAATGAAGCAAGTGGCCAAAGATATTAGCTAGTGGTTTAGCATGCACTGGCCTCCATTGCAGTGCGATTATTGCCACACCTCAAACTGCACTTTTAAAGGGATGCTGTGGCACCTTCAGGCACTTTCTATGGTGAGTATGTGTTGAGTCACACTTTGCATACAGTTTGTGACACAAGTGTGTCTTTACAACCTCACACAACTGAGCTAAAACCAAAAGCTCCCATAGCATTACGACCATTGTGTGCCTATGCCATTGTAGACCCACTTTGATGTCCTGCTGCTCCCAGAAGGGCACTATGGACTGTGTATTTAATCACTGGAGCTCAGACCACACAATACACACACACACACACACACACACACACACACACACACACACACACACACACACACACACACACACACACACACACACACACACACACACACACACACACACACACAGCGAGAGAGAGAGAGAGAGAGAGAGAGAGAGCCACACACACACACCCTGCACACTCCTTCATCTGACCTGCCAATAGCAATAATATGTCCTTCACTTATCATTTTCTATCATCTATATTATTATGCTCCCCCCAGCAACAAAGTCTTATACATCCTGTGCACCCCCTTTCCCTGCTCCACACACAAGCAATCTCTCTCTCTCTCTCTCTCTCTCTCTCTCTCTCTCTCTCTCTCTCTCTCTCTCACACACACACACACACACACACACACACACACACATGAAATCTCTCCCTGTGTGCAGCAGCAGACTGCAAAGCAATGCATTCCTCATGACTTTTTTTTCTAATAAATGTGATCCCAGAATCTGGGAGGGAGACCAGTGCTGTGCATTAAAATTCATGGGAAAAAATGGCAATAAAATCTTTCTTTTCTTGCTCCTTCTCTCCCTCTCTTCCCTTCTCCACTCTGCCCACTTGCTCCCCTCACCCTTCTCTCTTTTTCATTCCCTCACTTGTCTGCTCAACACACACATGTGCACACACACACGCACACACATACACACACACACACACACACACACACACACACACACACACACACACACACACACACACACACACACACACAATCCTTCCATACACTAGACGCACACACACATTTTTTTTTTCATCACCCGTGTGCACTCTCCCTCTCGTTCAATCTCTAACCCTCCTACTGGCTCGTCTTTCTCAGCATCCCCCCTGCTGTCCTTCATCCTTTATTCTCTTCCTCCTCCTTCCCTCCCTCCCTCTGCCTTTCCTCTCTGTCTCTTTCTCTCACACATACACAGACACACTCAAACACACATGCTCTCTCACAAACACACACACACACACATACACACACCCATCTATATTTTCCAACTCCACCTCTGGCAGGTTGTGATTTCCACTGTCAGAAATTGCTTTTTCAATATCTCTCTCTCTAATTATGAGCCCCGCCAAAGGGGTCGTGCCACCAGAATACCAATTTTTCCACCATTTCTGCCTTCGTCTACACAATAATTCTTCTTTTCCAGGTAACAACAATGTGTTCCTTAATTACAAAGCCTTGCTAGTGTTACAGCTTTATCACCACTATATTTCTTTGGTACCTCTTTTGCTCTAATCTAAATCTTTGTATGTTGTATTTTCTCCTTCTGGTCATGATTAATAGTTGACTTAAGAAAATAAACATGAGGATTCAGATGTTTGAGTAAAAATTTATTTATTCCCATGTCAGTGAAAACAAAATGGGGTAATGTAAGATTTTTCATTTCATTGACGGTTTGTGGGGAGAAAAAGGAAAACCACTGAATCTTGATACAGCCACCACCACACATCTCCTCGCCTTCTCAATCACTCCCTGTGCCCAGGAAAGGGTTAACCTTACAGAGCCGTTGTAGTCCGCTTGATTGACGTGCAGAGTATTGTACCAACTGTGATCTCCAATCAGCGAACGGTCAGCACACCCCACGTGGGTTTTCTCGCTGCTCATTGGCCCACCTTACCAGTGTTTACTGTGCCGAGGCCGAGCCCCACGTGGAGATTTCATTCAATCACTGAACACTTCCTTCGAGCCCCCGGTTTCTTCAGAAATTTCTGCACTTTTTATGAAATTAAAACGGCTTAATTGTGTTGTTATTTTTTCCCTAACTGCATGGCTATATGAAGATGAAACTAATTGCAATGCAACGATAACAAGCGAAAAGCCAAGCAAAGGTTCCCTTACAAATATCGTCAGGCTATTTGAAGAACAGCGTTGTCTTTTTTTTCCTCTGGTATTCAAAACTTAGAAGCGTAAATCTGAATGCAAAATGAACATTAGGTTATTCATTTTAATAAAACAAAGTGTGGGGGGAGGGAGAAGTAAACCTTGTCTTTAGCTCTCCCCCTCCTTGAAGAAAGCTTCTCGTGTGTTATGTCCCATTGAGATTCAGAGAAGGGGGGAGTGAGAGAAGAGAGGGA
This sequence comes from Labroides dimidiatus, assembly GCA_030710495.1. Taxonomy (NCBI): domain Eukaryota; kingdom Metazoa; phylum Chordata; class Actinopteri; order Labriformes; family Labridae; genus Labroides; species Labroides dimidiatus. Next base: position 18,291,152 of record CM061146.1, on the reverse strand, counting down.
CTGGGAGTGCTGTGTGAAAAGAGTGCAGGCCAACGAGCGAGACAAAAGAGGCTGCGGCTGCATTGAATGTGCCGGCGGTGTGTCCGTCTCCGGAGCCACAAGCTAACCACATTTCCCCCCTCTCTCTGGCCTTTATGCTACAGACGTTGGAGAAATATTGGAGAGGGAAACCATTTATGATATTGTAAAAGCTGGAAGCTCGAAGTTGAAGACTTGGGACTAAAGCTCACTCGGACCGGGTGTTTCTCCTCTCCTCTCCCCGTCCTTACTACACGTCGAGCGCGGTGCGGTTTGGGGCTGGAGATATCACCCAGAACAAAGGAGTCTTGAAGCAAGGAATGAGCGAGCCGAGACTAGCTTTGCCATTACCTCTGAAAGCGGGCCAAATGCCTCTCTGAGACCAACAATAGTACATCGGCTGCTCGTATTTCTCGACGAAGCTTTCCGCCCAGAAAGGGAGTAAGAAGAAGGACAAAAACACACAGAGACCCAAGTCGGCGACAATGTTTCCTCAAAACCGACCACCGGTAAGCAGGCTACGTTGCTATGTAACCGTTTACACGCGAGGTTATTGTCTCATTTTGTAAACCACCATTAAAATGTGTCTTTGAACGCATTTCTTAACCTAATTGGAAATACATAAGGTCTAAACCGATATAGCGTGTGCCACCCTTACGGAGCATTTCCGGGGACTCTTGTGTGGGGAAACGTGATACCAGGCTTTTTTTCTTGAAAATAACGCCCAGTTGTATCGTTTTGTTATGAAGGTCAGGCATGTTGCTGTCAGGGCAGGTTAAATGTGGGAAAACCCCTTCTTTAACAGCGTCTAACTTTGCTGAATATCTTTATGTGTGAATCTCATGTCCTTGGTTGCTACCACTACTTCAGAATCATGGAGTCTCCTTCTGTTTCCATACCATTGTGGAGTTGACCCAGATGATGAAGTGTGTTTGTTTCTCCTTTCCCCACAAGAGAGGAATAGAGTGAGAGAGGGGTGAGTCAACTTGGCTTGTTGACACCTTCACTCAATGGTGTGCCCTTCTCAAGTGCCACTCATTTTCAAAAAAAAAATAAAAAAAATCTGCTGTTGTTTTTAAGTTCTATTCAACCATGATTCACTCCTCTGATTTACTGAATTGATGGATTAAAGAAGGCTTGTCAAGTAGCTAACCACTGTTGCCAGAAGACCAATAAAATGCTGCTAATGAGTTTTAAAAGAATGAAAAAGCTGAAATTGGTAGATCTCTGCGAAGGTTAGTAGCAGTATTCATGCTGCATGGCTTTAATTTGTTTTAGTCGAGTTTGCTGGAGAGCTTTTGAGCCGACTGAAATACATAAACACTGGTCCTCCAGCTGTGTGAAGTATCAATTAAGACCTGCTCATTTGCCTAACCCTCATCTACATCCCTCAGCCATGCCACCCTGCACCCCACCCCTGACTGTGTTTTAACATTTATGTCCAACACAGTGAAACCAGATTAAGCACATTGTGGACCATGAAACCATGCATATGTGTGCATACATTTTAATGAGTTCCCCTCACAATGTCATTCATGCAAATGAAAATAAATAGTTTTGTGTAGTTTGCTCTGAGGCTTCAATATCTTCCTTTAAGGGATCTTGTGAATCCCCTAGAACCAAACATACTGCACACACACATACAAACACACACGCACCCCAGCAGCTGTGTATGTAGTGTGACTGACTGCATGAAGGCAGGGCAGGAGGCAGACTGTGGCTCTGTGGTTTGCTCTGTAAACCCAATCCCTCTCATCCAGCCTCTCCTCACTGTGTTCCTGTGAGAACTCCAAACCACATCTTAATGTATGGGCAGGCGTCCCAGGGCGAGGGGAGCAGACTGCGGCGGGTCTGGGTAGAATGTTTAGGCCAGTGCTCCCTGTTTCGTTCCAGCCCTCTGTTGATCTCAACAGCACCCTGTGAGACACCCGTCCTCAGAAAGTCTCTGGCTCTTGCTAGCTCTTGTTTGCACCTCACAGTGAAGGACCACTCTGCCCGGTAAGCTGTTTAATCTCTGAAATTCTGGTCTGGCAGTAACCTGTCATCACTGGCTATGCTTCTGCTTTGAAGGATGTGACCCATATATTATATAAACCCATGACCCATATTGACGAAAACATTCGAATATTTAAAAAATAATAATCTGAATATTCAATCAACATCTTCCATATTTGTATCTTGTATCTGTTACCTTGCCGTTATCGTTTTTACCCTGTACCATGAGGTTCAACTTGTTAACATAGAGATGTTCAGCATACCTTCTGTGGTGTGAAGTGCAGCAAACAAAGAGTCATTTTGGGCCCTACATCTTGCACATTAGATGTACTATAAACTGACTCAATACAATAGCCGAACTTTTCCCAACAAGAGATAAAAATGAAATCATGTGCACAGACGTAATGCAAGTCTGTGGTGTTGACATTACGTAAACATGAGGCATTCTCAAAAATGCCTCCAGCCCATGTATGTGCCCTGATAATTTTGACAAATACAACAAACAGGCTGAAAGTGAACAGGGCGTGGCAGACAGAGCTGGTTGTCTTAAATCCTTAATTTTCTCTTGAATCTGCCAAACTGATAGAAACATACAAGGCAACAACTGAGATGAAGAAGCGGAAAGCAAGAGGCCAGAGCAGAATATCAAATTGTATCAAAATCAATATGTTCTTTTGGCTTGTAATAACTCTGTCATACACACATTTGATCCATGACAACACAAATGTAAGACATGAGGAAGATTTTGCTCCTTCTTATTTTCTTTTATGATCACAAGCATGGGAACCCATGGTGCTAAAGGTTTCTTGAATGTCATTTATCTTACATAATCAAAACCACAGATTTTTTGTTACCTTTTGTTAAATCACATGCCTTGTCTACTAAAGACATAACCCTCAGAGTTAACAACACTGCTTTAATTCTGACTGTCAGTCTTCTCCTGCATCACATTATAAATTCTCTCTTTCCAACTCCATACTGTTTTATCTCTCATTAAAAGCATACAAGCCCAAAAATATTCGTTAAAGTACTACCTTTGAGTGTATCAGTGTTTTCGTACACTTCTTCTTGTTTCTTTAATTAATGCACCATCAGCTCTGGTTACCATTGGACAAATGGCAAAGTTTAAAGCCCGATTTATACTTGGACATTGAATTCACGCCTTAGCATACATAGGTCTACTAGCTAAGTAGTATTTTGGCAGAGTATTGCAAAGAGACATGGACAATCGAATGCACAGGTATGCAGTACTCATGACAGTATTAGCTGTTATAGTGTAAGTTTGTTGTAGAGTCACACAGAAGTAAAAACCATGTGTATTAGCTATAGCCATTCATAAATGCAAAACACAAGGTACACAATAGTATTTATCACACTATAGATATATAACTTAAGATCCATCAATTTCAATCATCTATCTATGCACATTTTAAGCTATTATAAGTAGAATACAGCAGTGAAAATGGTGACGTGCTTCAAAATAAAGGACTTTAAAGGCCATACGTTAAAATCAAGAAATCTGATCAATCATTTAAGGAGGATAAAAGTGTTTTTATACTTCTGTAAGTGGCCTTGGTCTATATCTCTAATATTGTGAATTGTATTTCTTCACTTCAATGCCTTTAAGATGTGGTGTTTCAAAATGAATATCCACTCAGTGAAGATGGATAAGGTCATGCTACAGAAAGACTTTTGTGGTGAGAGTGACTGAGATCGTCTTCTCTGTTCTCACTGCTAGCTTAAAGTAAACCTCCACTTCCCTTCCCTAGCATGCTTTTAGCTCTTTATCACCACTGTTGTCCAGCAGTGAGAGTGTGGCTATCGATCAGGAGCTCGCCTGCTTCTCTCAGCCACCGATTAGATGGAGAGAGGCGAAGAAAAGGCAGAAGAAAATGAAGGAAAAGAGGCTGAGGGGATCGCAGGTTTACACAAGCTGTTGTGGAGCTGTGTCTCAGTGGAAGGAACAAACGAGCGGCGGGGGTTACCTAATAAAAGAAGGCACCTCCAGCAATTAAGCCAGCTGACAGGCAAACTGTGGTGCTTCGCTAATGTGGGCTGACAGCAGGGAAATTTGAATAACGAGGCTTGCGGGAGGAAGGAGAGAGGAATGAGGAGGAGGAGGTGGTGGTGGGGAACTAAGAGAGAAAGATGTGTGTCGCTAATGAAACAGGTGCCTGGCAGCCCCTCCCGTCTAAGTGCAGGAATCATTGAGAGATTACCAGCACGTTTCTTCTGCACAGAGCTGAGCAGATAGCCACTTGGTGTACAGTGGGAGGGGGTGCAGGAGATGGAGGAGTGAGGGCAAAGATCCTGAGTCTTTTCTTTCTCACCACAAGCAGCTTTAACAATGCAAATCACTGCTGAATGTTGACAGTCATGTTTGAATAATTTGATATAAGAAGCTTTGACTTCAAACGCTGGTGAGAAAGGAGGGTGTTTCACCGGTCCTCAGAGATGGGGAGGTGTGTTTTAGGCGTGTGTGGGTGGGTACACAGAGATACACATTCAGGATTTCTATTCTGGGTTAGACCTACTGTCACTGCGTCCTTGGTGGTAGTCTGATGAGAGAGGGAAAGAGAGGGAGCTTGGTGGGTGTTTACTCTGATGATCGACTGTGTGGGTAAGCAGTATAATTAGTGGCCTGACTAATGGGCCGAGCTGTATGAAGGGAGGCAGCAGCACAGCATCTTCCCAGCTCAAGGAGACAGTGTTTCAGCCTCCATTAAACAAATGGAAAACTGCTTTCTGAACATTTGGCGTTTTATCAGCTGAGTTAGTGACATGGCTATAGTGTTGAAAGAAAGTGGATTGATACTCTGCTGTAGTTGGGACTGAATAATGCAAACTGCTCACCTGATTAGGATGAAACTTTGCACTGACATTCAAGGTGTCCAACCCTAGTGACCTCAGTGATACGTGTGCCTCCATCAGGCATGAGGTTGTCCTTAATATTTCAACATCTACATGAGTCAGCATATAACTTTTTTGAGATTTGAGTATTTCACAGAACAGGAGTTCTGTTACTCTCTGAACAAATGTAAATGACTCTAAAGGATCCAACAGTTACTCCAGTTTGTAAAAGCTGTGTTGTGTTTAGCACTAGTTAACAAAAATCATATTAACCTAGTTAGCATGTTAGGATGCAACTACTCAAAGCAGCTGTGTGTCTTCAGGGGTGCATTCTCCTGGAGCTGTTGGTATGGCATGTGGCCTTCTGTGCCCCATATGCACAGCAGAGAGTGTGTGAGAAGAGGTGCTGATCCAGACTGATGTGTCTTCAGCCAATCTGCACTTCATATAACCATGCAAAATCTTTCTGTGAGTGTTACAGAGCTATTGTATGAATATATATTCCATATTATCAGTCTAGGACTTGCAGAACTGAATATTCTACAATTCTGCAATTTCATTATGTGGAAGCTTTTGTCCAGAGCGACGTACAACACAAGTAGAGTACCTGCAGTCCAGAGCTGAAATTTAGTTGGGAAAAGGATTTTATTCTATTTTTTTTAATTCAAGATCGATCCATGGACTATATGAATTGACATCAAATTTGAAAAATAAGAATTCATTTTATTTTAAGAATCCTTTTTTTTATTTTACCCAGTCCTATGGCTCATCTGCTGAAACTGTTACAATAGAGCAATTCTCTAATAAATACTTGTAATAAGGCAGTCACAATAATCTAATTAACTGAAGGATTGCAAATACACTATTCCAGTTGGTTTTTTTCTAAGATGAAATTAGAGTTTTGGTCTGTAAAAAGTGAATCCATAAAAAATAGAATAATGGTAGTTGGATTAAAAATGTAACCGTTGCTTTAAATCAGGCACATTTAAGTTCCAATACTAACATGTACACATAAACCTTTGCTCACAGTTTACCCTAGTACTGCAGGTTCTCTATAGTGAGGACCCATATCAATGCTGCTGCTGCCTGCTGGCAGCACTAGGGTTAAAATATAATAATTTTGTAATAAGTTGTATGATAGTATGTGTAATAGCTCAAGTCTTATTCACTAATAGTCTCCAACTACAGCCTGGTCTCTTCGGTCGTATTCCATTTCTCTATACCAGTCAGTAAAACTCCTGCTGTAAGAGTATTGGTGAGGGAAACTCTTTGCAGTTTTGGTTGCATCATTAACCTTTCCACAGATTTTATTATAAAAAGCTACCATAGCTTTTTCTTCTCTTGTCTTTTGTTTTGAAAGTGGCTATTCTGCTGTCTTCTTCTTAAAAGTGCTGTCAACTTCCCGCTGTGGAATGGCAGATTGGTGGTAACTTGCAACAAATGATATTAGCATGACATTTTTTCAACTAAAATACAGGGGTGGAAAAAGTTTTTGGATACCCTTAAAATTTTTACACCATCTCATATATTATCATGCAATATTTTTGGAAGCATTTTTTTGTGTTTCACAAGGTGTGGCTGCATTAGACAAATACAAATTATTTTGCTTTGTTTACTGTCTACTAGCAAAACTAATGAAACAAAATTCTTGACAGTTCACAGTCAGTTCTAAACATTGTTGGTGTCAAAGTCAACAAATAACAGAGAATGTGTTCAAAACTGAACAAAAAATAAATAAATAATCCATCACATCATCAGAGTAATATTTAGTAGTCCTGCCATTAGCACATGTAGAGGTCTAATCCTGGCTGGCATGTTACTCAACAGCCATTCACACTGTCCAGGGGTAATCGTGTTCCATTCTTCTTGAACTACTGCTTTTAATTCTTTTAAATTCTTTTGTTTATGCTTTAAAAAGACCATTTGATAATCCGCCACAGATTTTTAATGGGGCTCATGTCTAGGGATTGTGCTGCCAACTCTAAGACCTGGATCCTGCGATCCTGCTGCCAAGTTCTCCTGGCCCTGCATGTGTGGCATGGGGCATTATCTTGTTGAAACATCTAGTTTTGACCTCAACAGAACAGAGCATGTGCAGAAGGGAGTATGTGGGTTTTGAGAATGACTCAATACTTGTCGGGGTTCAATGTGCCATCAAGAGACGGTGAGGTGACCAACACCAGCAGCACTCACGCATCCCCAAACACGATCCTGCCTCCACCATGCTGACAGTAGGTACTGCACCTGCTGGAGATAATGCTTGGCCTGGTCTTCTGCGTACCCTCACATTAGCTGGAGGAATAAAAGCTGGAAACTGGACTCATCTGACCACAAAATTTCCTTCCAACTCCTGGCTGTCCGGTTCTCGTGTGCTTGGGCCCAACGATGCCGCGCCAACCTCTGTCTCTCATTTAGTATGTTTATATGCAGCTTAAGAAATCGGACTATGAGCTCAGTCAGCGTGAGATTGGACTACTGAAATGCATGTAAACAGCTTAATCAGACCAAATACGGACTGGGCACAGCCTGATTGACACACCTAGATAATGCGGTTGCTATCAGGCTGTGGGTGGTATGACCTGGCAGGTCTCGATAAGCCTCAGTGTTCAGCTGGAAGAGAAAGTAGATGACCATGATAAATAGGGTCACTGCACACATACAGTCTATGGCTCCGACACAACAAACACACATCATGGCACATAAATAAATAAAAACATGAAGAGCTACAATTGCATCCATCTCCACCATCGTTGTTAGAATGTTGTTTTGTCTTCCGATTAACCGAAACTAGTTCGATACGCACGCAGCTTCGCTCATCAAACAAGGGCACAGCGCTGCCCATCGAAGAGGATTGAGACGTTCTCACCCAGATGTCCGATTCTCTTTCAGCAAATATATGCAGACAAGACTAGACCCCCCTTTGTGACCATACGATTGAGCTATGACCTTAGCTGGTCTGCTGCGTGCATGTAAACACTGACTGATCAGAGGCTTCTTGTCAGCCTAATAGAACTTTGAGCCATGGTCTAAAAGTCGGCCACATACAGTATGGGTGGAACACTGGACACCAGTTTGGTTTGACCACTGCTGCTGAAGCTCCTGTGATGTCATTTGGTGTTTTTCCCTGCTCATGTGGATCAGATGGCAGTCGTTTCTTGCTGAAGAAACTTGAAGATCTTTGTTTGTCATCCAAGCTGTTCATTTGTCTGTATTTCTGTAGAGTGTATCCAACTGCTGAAGGAATAAACCTGCACTTCCTGGTTATCTGGTGGCAGCTGTACCCTTCCTGGATATGAATCTGTATGTTCAGGCATGTTTCCTGCATTAAGTTCCTTAATATAGCCATTTTTGTATCTGAGGAACTTTCCAATGGGATGGCTTTATGTCACCACAAAGCAAGGCAACAAAAACAGTGTCTTTAAACAAAAAACACGACCTTCATTAATGGATCACTGGGACCAAAGTTTCTTATGCATTTTTATTTTAACAAATCAGTTTTTAATGTTTTTTTTTTATTTGTTAAATATTTTGGCTGTTACTGTATTAAAAGAATTTGCACTTGAAGACATGAGAGGAATTCTCAATGCAATATTTAACAAATGCTTGGGGGGGTCTGAACACTTTTTTTTCTCACCACTGTATCTTTATTTAGTGCGTCTGTATTGATAACTGAATCAAACAAGTACAGGACGACAAAACATTTTTGAACTGAAGGTTCATCTCAATGGACTTTCATCCTGGAGACTACTTTATGTGTCCCATCCAGAAAAGATTATATTAACACAAACCATGACCTTACTGCTGCTTAACAAACTTCAACCATTTGTCCTCTATTAACCACATTATAGAAAGGCTTGCTGACAGAAAGTTACAAAAAACAAACAGTGAATGGTGTCATGAGTCTGTATTAGCCACATGAGGAAAGTAAAAAGGCATTAATATTGGACAACCTGGGAGGGGTTGGAGGAATGTTCATTTTTGAAACATGTGAGTAACAAACAACTCATACAAAAGAACAATAGTCTGAGAGGTTATCCCCTAAGAGGCTAAGTATTCTCCTTCTCATTGAAGCTGTACCAAATAAAAGACAGAGAAGCTTTGCTCTAGGTAAAGCACTTCCTGTGGTCACACAACCTTGTATAACACAGATGCCCCCATTTCAGATCCATTGGCAGATTATGTATCACTATGGGTCAGCGTGGCCTGTGAGGATTGCGACCCATTTTAGCGATTCCAATTTACACTGATTCAGCAGATACAGCCACGTGCAAACACAATAAAGTGCATGTGTGCTTGTAAATATTTGTGGGAAACTGCATCTCATACACACATCCATTTAGTGTTTGTTGTGGGCTTGTGTGGGTGTGTAGTCTCATCTATGTGTGCATGATGTTTTGAGGGTGGGGGGGAGTTAAAGCAAGGATATGAAGTCATAGTGGTTTGGTGATTGTGGTGTAATTAGAGGTAACACAAATGCAAACCGGAATGAGTTCATGCAGGGAATGCCATGATGTTAATGGTCCCTTCACACCAAATTTCAGTGGGCAGGATATCAGCACCATTATTCATTGTGCATGTGTGCGCATGTCTTTGCATTCATATGTCTTGTTGCATATAACCCAGGCGTTATTGCATGTGCAGACCATATACCCTGATATGTTACGTAGCTGACCTTCTAGCACATTTTTGTGGTTGGTGTTCATCTGTTTCCCACCAGTTTGCGTGTTCCAAACAATGGCCTTAGCGGATTGTTTCCTATCCTATCCCACTAAAGGGATGTGCAGTCTGATTTAAATCATTTCTGTTCCCAAAGATAACCTGTTCACGCCCTCGCTCTCATCCCCTCATCACCAGGTCCTCATTTAATCATTGCAATTGACTTAGACCTTACAGGGCAAGATTAGTGAAGAGTCAGATTAGTGCGAACGTGTGGGCATGCCTTTGCATCTGATGCGATTGGGGTCACTTCAGGGCTTTCCTCATTGAGCTTGTGTAATAGGTGGCTTTAAATGTCTAACTTTGGCCTATAGCTATCCCAGCTGGTTGTCTGGAACAGAACAGATCACATTGGTACTGGTTACCACGCGTGGAGCCTCCCTACTGATTTTTCTAAACAGTTGGGTAATCAGATGATCTCTAATCATATCAGATAAAAGCTTTTCTCCCTAATGCGGTACAACCTCCTGCAATCCTTTCTCAGTATTACAGAACCTGACTTCATGATTGTGTGTAAGATCCAGCCTGTAATTGTGTAACCCTGATTTTCAGTCTATGTAGGCTTTATTCAAGGGCAGTCGGCATGCCTGTTGTTTGCTTTCCAGCCAGGACACAACCGAGAGGGAGAGAATAACTTGTGTGTAGAAGGATTATAAGGTGAGTCTCCAAGCCTAGATCCATTCCCAGAGGTCACCAGGGCATCTCAATGGCCCGACTTCTTGCTTTAAAGCCTGCTCAGCTGTTTGCCAGATCTGAACTGTGAGACAGACACGTAGCAGGGGTTCAAAGGAGGAAACGGGTTACGTGTGCTGGATTGGATCTCTGGTGAGCCTGTGTTTGAGAGTCAACATCAGTAACATGGCTTTCAGTCTAGTCTGGTATGAATCATCATAACAACAATCCAAACCAGCAGACTGGAGTTGTGTGTAAGGGTCTGAGCGGCTGAGCCAGTGGAGAGATGGTGGTTTCCTCTGCCTATAAAAAATAGGCAAATTATTCATTCTTCTTCTTCTTTTGAACAGTAAAAGAAACACAGACTCTCTCCGGCCTCATTTTTGCATCCATTTCTAAGAGAGGATGCTCCCTATCCTCTGACCTGTCTGCTCAAGACACAACTGTGTGTTAAAGAAGAAAAGCATAAAAAAGTGAAAATGAGAAGAGGGGAAGGGGAGTGATAAAAAAGAAAAGGAGATGGGTAGTTCTCCCTTCTTCCATCCTCCTATAAAATGGCCTTGGTTCTCTTTTTTCATCCATGAAGAGTAATTGCTCTGTGTGTGTCCTGTGAAAGAGGAGGGGAGACTGTGTGTGTGTTTAATCATGGGTTCTTGTGTGAGAAAAGCAGGAGTGTGTATGTAGAAAATGTGTGTATCTACAGTATGTGTTATAGCAGGTTTTTGTGAAAGGAAAAGGGGTGTGTGCAGGCGCGTGTGTGTGTGTGTGTGTCTGTCTGTCTGTCTGGGCTCTAGGAGGGGATCTGGCCGACAGATTGAGAGCAGCTTGTTAGAAAGAGGAACAATGAGGCCACAGCCCCTCTTCTATCTTATTTTTCTTCCCTTTCTTCTCCTTTCCCTTGTTCCCATTTTCTCTCGTGTTTCCATCTCCTTTCAAAACAGTCGCTCAGTGTTCTCCACTCCTTTGGTAAAATTTCCTCACCTGCTTTTATCACCATATTTTCTCTCCATTGCGTTTTTTCCCCATCTATCACACATTTTTTCCTTTAACATGTTCTCTCCATTCCAATCTCTCTTTCCTCCTCTTTTCTGATAATGATCCACCTGCTGAAACACCTTAAAACTCTTTCTCTTTTTTCATACATCTCATGCTGTCATGTCTCTACGCTCATACGGACATGTGTGTCTCCTTACATGTGCATGCATATGGGCTCTGTGTGCTGCTGGCGCTCTCTAATCGGGGTGTGCCAAAATGCAACAAGCCTGCATGAAAACATTTCCCCCTGGCATTTCTTTTGGAGTCTGAGTTGAGTGATGTTGTGATTAAGCTCTTCATCAAACCTCATTAATGTGTGACAGACATTGTTGGTGTGTATGACATCAAGATGTTTTTTATAATCCAAATTAATGATTACTTCTGTTACGCCGTGATACCTGCATGTCTAATTTTTTAATTGTTGAGCTGGGGAGCTAAGCAGATTGTGTTTTGAGGACACATCTGTGTTGTCCTTACCTGCTGTATTATCTTAGAGTAAGTGGATGGAAAAAAATATCTTATAAGGATCCAAAAGAGATGCGAGTAAAACTCGGAAGCATATTTATGCCTTGTATAGTAATTTCAATCAAACAAAAGGTTGGCAACTTCCTAAAAATCTGCTGGGAGTTTAAGATTACAGGTTAATTGTCTGAATGATTAGAATGATTGTTGCTGAATCCCAAAATCTGTTATGTCCGGGAATAAAACTTATTCAATCTTCCTCCTTTCTCATTACTGCTGAAAGGAGGCAAAACAAATTTGAATTCTTCTCTTGTGAAATGTCTCCTGACTCTGTTAAACTAGTCGAGCTCTTGTTTCTTGGAGGAATCAACAGTATGTTACTATCACTTAACCTCATCATCATACTTGACCATAGGGAGGCTTGTGAACCGGCTGCCCTGTTGGCCCCTGCACTCTGTTATTCTGACAGAGAGCGGTATAGACTGACAGACGGACAGCCCCCACCGCCCTGCTAGTCCGGCTCTCAGCCGTCTTTTGTCTGCCTGTCCTGCAGCATTACCCCTATGGTTGTAGCCTCCTAATTGCTCTGAACCCTGCAGAGATGGCAGACTAAGCACAGGGTTGGGAGGGGTCTTCAGCCATGATGGGATCCCATTTTTTTTTCTTTTTCCCATTTTTCTCCCTCCAAGCTTTTTATTCCTCTCTGCTACTCAGGCTCGCAATTAAGCAAAGTGTGCTCATTTGGCTCAGAGGCTCTTGTAGCTCTCTTTTTTCACCATCCAAATCTTGATGACCCATTCACATCTGGCTCTGCTGGTGACTACAGCATGTCTGAAATACACAACCCTTCATGTGCATTCACAGTACTCATATCTACCATTGGCTTGTGTTGTAGTTTTGTAAAGTATTGTTCTTTAGAGGTGTAACTTGAAAAGTATTTCAGTGAAACTTCATTTTCAACATGAAATTTGTTGAGTTACAGACTGCACAGTTACCATTAGCTACATTTAGCTTACTTTTAAACAAATCAGTCATGTTATTGTTTATTTCTTCCCAATTGTCTGGTATGGGTTAGATATTCAGTCAAATTTTTAAACACCTAAGTGTGGTGTCTTCTCTCTTCTCAGGCACCTCTGCAGCCACCCCCGGGTTCCTCCGCCTCAGTAGTGGCTGCCGCAGCAGCTGCAGCTGCAGCAGCATCGGGGACACCCCAGTCACTGAAACTAACCTACCCAGAAACTCTGGACCGCATCAAAGAGGAGTTCCAGTTCCTGCAGACCCAGTACCACAGGTGAGTGTTAAGAGTGCTGGTTTTAGTCTGTGTTTGGAGGACAAACAGCAGGAGATGTGTTAGCTGGGATTATAGTCTGTCAAAAATGGGTGTCATCTTGCTCGTCTTGAAGTGAGGTCACCACAAAAACTGCTCCCCCTGGTGACTGGCTGCACAACAGGTGAAAAACCCCATCTCCTCGTTCATTCCAGATGGGCTGTGGTCAAACTTAAAAAAGATAAATCCATCTTGTAGAAATGTTTCTGACATCTGTATGCTGTGGTGATATGAAGATATTATTGGGCTGCATTGTGTTGGAGTCCTCTTTTTTTCTGAAAAGTTTCTTTTCCACATACAGTCTATGACTGGGTTGTGTCACTTTTTGTACAGGTGGGATGATTTAATGAAGGTAGTAGAGAAGCGCATTTTAAGTCTTATCAGTTGCTAAAACTGCAGTTCCTTTAATTCTGCTGTATGTACTTAGATGCCCCTATTTGTGTTTTGAAAGTTTGACCATGTTTCACCTATTTTGCAAAGCAGCTCATCATTTTCTCCTCATTCTTTTCTCTAACATGAACATGCCCTCACATATACCTTCCATCTCTGAGATAATGCTAAGCTATGTGATGTTTTGACTAACTTTCTTGGCGCATTTTACTCAACTATAGAGGTTACCTGCAGGCCATTCTCTCTCTGCATATCTTTATGGTGTGCTTGATGTGTAGGAATGTGCACACACTGCTTTTGAATGTGGGATTTCGGTGAGCTGTGTGGACTCCTGGCTTCTGTCTCTCTCCCCCTCTCCTCTGTGTTCTCGTGGCACACCTTCACAGGATCCCCAACCCCCCTGCTCAGCTCCTCTCATCCCACTTTGATTCAGCCGGCCAGAACAAACCCCCCCGTCCGTCCCATTTCAAACTTCTTTTGTGTGACTCTATAGTCCGCAGCCCCTCCAACCCCTGTGGCTACTGCTCAGTCCCTGAACACACAAATACCAGACACACCAGCGAGTGTGTGTGTGTGTGTGTGTGTGTAGACCTCTGTCTGTTCTGCTAACCAAAGGCTTTGAGTCCGTCAGCTCTGAGTCTGGGATCCCTGGACCCATGCAGACATGTGCTCCTCTCAAACCTTTAAACCTCTGAAAGGACTGGAGGAAAGCAAACGCTTAAATTTTCACACTTTATTTTGATGATGAAAATAAAGGTTAACACTTCATTTGTCAAAGAATTTGAATTCATTCATCAGAGTTACAGGCACAATTTTCACATATAATAGAAAAATTAGCAATGTGGTTTAAAGGTGCTTTCTGTCGCCTTTTGTTGCAATTTTTCCAGCTGATGCTTTCCTGTATTAACAGTCCCTCTAGCACTGCACTGGCTTTAATAATGGCTTCTTTTTAATCTTGGTGCCCTATTTGTTCATCTGGAATTATATGTCTTTAAGAATGTCTGTACACAGAGAAAGGACAACACAGGGTCATCAGCCTGTAACTACTTCCGAGAAGTTGTTCACTAACCTTAAAGCAACTTTAGTGAACCACCCTTTGAACAGGCTCTGACCTGGACAAGTCCAGCCATTCAGTGAACACGAGTCCCCCCTGGATCTGTTGGAGGAGACGGCGTGATCAGCTCTGTTGGCAGTCGTTCAACACAACTCCTCGTGTTACAAAATACCTGGAGCATCACCCTCTCGCCAAGCTCTGGTACTGAGAACCAGCAAGGAGGATAAACAATAAATGAATGATGAGATTAAGAACACAATTGGAGAGCAAGAGCGAGCTTGTGATTCCATTTTCATCTCCCAGTTTTGTTACTGCCACATGCTGTTTAAGCAGGGCCGGGGTTGGGTTTCCAGGAAGATCTTGTTTACCTGTCCTACCTGCTTCTGCAGACACTAACCCTGCCTATAGGCTAGTGTAAACAACATATTAATCCGTTTGGTTTTTTGTGCTCATGACAACAACTGAAAACTGATACTGTAACCATAACAATAGTAGCAGTAAATATCAGAACAGGTTGTAATATCAGATGTCTTTTCTGCTGTTACATGTGTTTAATAAACTGACTGGTTTTGCCTGCTGATAATCATTTCAAGTCAGTGTTGGTACTCAGATTTAGATACACAATTTGTTATACTGGTTAAAATGATCTTTATATCCGATGGCAACCTATGCATAATCTGTTCTTAAAATGGAGCGAAAAATATCCGCTGTCTACAGCAGGAATAAACCTGTAAACCTGGGACAACACCAACCAATCCTAGCGTTTGGCATCCAATTTGTTAAACCAATGAAATCCTGTCCTGCGGTTCTGCCTGCACATATTGCCTGTGTGCACTAGCCCTGGTTCAATGCACATAACCAAGAGGGATCCAAGTATGCAGGAGAATGGCAGAAAAACTACCAATACTGTGATTACTGGTAACGTAGAGCAAACAAAAACGGTATGCTAAGGACTGGTTTGAGTCTGTGGTTTTGAATTAGTCAGGATCATATGATCCTGAATCGGCGGCACTCATGCATATGAGTCAGGGCCTCGTTTTGTAGAAGCTCCGAGTGTGGGATGGCAGGGGCTAAACGGAGTCCCGAGGAGATGCTACATTGAAATTCATGCTAGTTTTTCATGACTACCAATCGTGTCTTTAAGTTGTCAAGGTATGCTGTAGAGACACCTAGGGGCCATCCAGATGAAGTTGGGTTTAGTTTTTTATCATATGCACGTTTCATCCAAAGGGAGCCGGCATTTTGGCCGCCCGAATTCGATCGTTTTTCAAACCAGGTTTCAGAGTGGATAAATCTGACACCGTGCATCGCTTTGGTTCCATGTTGACAAACTATCCAGTATTTTCTGAACTGATGATGCAATGCCCACGCCTCTCACTTACTTCTTGTGTTCACCGCTGTCTTCACATGAGCCAAATACGCATGCTCTGTGTGTCATTCTCTGTTTTTGGTGGACTTTTTGGCAGCATCACAGCGCCACCTACAGCCCTGGCAAATGTACTATGGCGGTTTCAGTGGGTTTCAGCGTTTTTGTCTGGACGCCCATATTTCTTGTGAGGGTTCCATGTTTACAGCAAACTTTTTTGATACGAGAAAGAATGAAACCGTTGTTGGCTTCGTGTGGATGTAGTCTGAAATAGCAAAGACACAGCTTCCTTTGAACAAGCCAGATTTTAAAAATTAAAACTGTTGATTAAAGGACCAGCTGATATGGTCAGATATCTAGTGTGAGAATATGGTCAATTTATGTAATTGCTTTACAAACTCTGCCATCCAAATTTATGATTCCAGATCAAGCCAAGTAACAAGCGTTATGATAGTGTAGTCAAGTTTCCGTGATGCTACTAAGGATCATGTTAGATATGAATCGCTTCATACTGATGTCCAAAGTTTAGCTGCAGCTTAGTTTTGGATCACTGGCTTGCATACATTACATCACCAAAGATTTACACTAAGATAACCTGTAGTGATATTGGATTTATGAGGATGACATTTATAAAAAGAGCCAACTTAAGGACATGGTAAGAAAGATTTAGAAAATTCACCATTAATGAGTGAGGGGAAGAGGATGTTGATATCATGCAATCTTTGCAAAACTCCTGCGATTGCAATGCACATACTGAAACTGTTTCATACGTTCTCTGCTTTCTATGCCATATTTTTCCTTTTATGATATGTCCACTGTCCTTCCCTTACCACCTCAGATAACCTTTAAACACTGCATGGGGATTTACACAGTGGTTTGTTCATCATGCCTCATCTCCACACACTAGATCATGTGTGAATAAACAACACTGACAAACATTTGTTAATAGGGTTTATGTTTACACAGTACACATTTTTAAAAATTACATCAGCTTTGGACTACTTATTAAATTTAATATTTAGAGGGCTGTGAGGACTTTCTAAGTGATCTTGAAAAAGTCTCACTTCTAGATATATGTCTGATCAGAATCCTCAACTTAAAATGAGATTATCAGCACCAATATATGTTATTTCTAAATGCTACTTCTTAGCTTCCTGATCGGGTCAGACAGGACTGGATTGATTTAAAGCACTATATGACAACAGACTTTGCTGACGTTACATGATAGCCTACGGATACGTCTCAGAGCACCAGGCTGTGATTAGCACTAACTGTAGATGTCGACTAAACTGCAGTACAAACTTACAATATTTGCATGTTGTCACGTTTCAAACAAATCTCTAAATAACTGTTTTTTGTTTTGTTTTTTTTTTAAGTTATTTTTTCGAGCTTCCTCTGCCTTTATTTAGAGAGGACAGGACAGTGGATAGAGGAGGAAGGGTGACAGTGGGGAGTGACATACGGGAACTTGTGCTCCAAACTCTACGTAACTGTTGATATAAACCTTGTTGCATCGTTGTGTTGTATCTGTTAAAAAGTTGTCTTTAACAAAGAATAGGATTGATTTAAAAGATCTGACCTCTATTAATTTTTTTAAAACAAATACACGCCTTTTCGAGAGTCATGTCATCAAGACATTGTGTGCACAATTCCAGGCAAAGGTGTTGCTGTAATCCACTTCAAATGGATAGTCCTAACAGCCCCTTTAAACCTGGCATAATACTTATTGCATAAAGCTAAAAACATGGATCCAATTGATTATATTGCACCGTTAGCTCTTAATCTGGATTTTTGTGAGTCTTTAAGAGTCCAGTCTTGCAAGCCTCCTCAGCTGTTCATTTCTAGGAATGAAAACTGCAGTTATCAATTAACATTACAAGCAGCAGAACAGGCCCACGGGACTTCCCAACAGTGCAGCACTTTTAAGCTGTTTGGGGACAGTTTTTTTTTTCCAGATGTAGACGTAAATAAAGCCAGTTAGTATCAGTTTTAGAAAGGTCCAGTCAGACAACAGTCAGTGGATTAACTGTTGCCTTATTTAGATGTACAGCGAACTGGCCAAAGCTCTGATCACGTCTGATTGCAGGCACCCTAATGTAATCAAAGTCACTTGTACACTATTAACACTGTCGGGAATACATGACCTGAGTGCCCACAGAGCCAGAACCAGACACACTGACACACTCCCTATCTGATGCATGTGCTTAACGCACACTTATACACATGTAAGTCCCCAATTATCTTCACACACAAATAGCAGTTGTCCAGAAATAGCAGGGCTTAGTCGTGTGTATTTTGTCTGCCGAGAAGGTGGCTGAATTCTGATGGATGTTGGATTAGACGGCAGGAAAGAGACGGAGGGAAGGGATTAGTGCTGCTGAGCTGCAACTGTGTGTGTCTGTGTGTGTGTTTGTGCAGGAGGATGAATGAGTGGGTGGCAGGCTGAGTTTCTAAATTTGTGTGTCGCTTGTTGGATTTGGTAGCATGTTTGTGATGAGTTTGGAGGGATGAGAAGGTTACCAAGAAAGCTAAAGAAAGGGATCAGTTGATAAATTAAAGGGCCATTGGTTGGTCAGCTGTTCTGGTGTGTGTCTGTGTGTATGTGTGCGCTAACTATCTAAACAGGCTGGAATCAGCAGACTGAGGGGAGATGGGAGGAGCTGCTGACAGAGAGCTCTCATTACTGTAATTCTTTTTCTATAAACATACACACACACACTGAGGCGCAAACACACACATTCATAAATCTGTCATAATGGTGTGTGTGTGTGTGTGTGTGTGTGTGTGTGTGTGTGTGTGTGTGTGTGTGTGTGTGTTTGTGTGTGTTTGTGTTCATGTGCGTGTGGTCTACAGAAGAAGATGAGCTCTTCCTTTGCCACTAACAGGCTGCCACCCATCACTTATGAGCCCCTCCACCCTTCTCTGCCCTCGGACTACACATCAGTGTTGCATACTGCCCCACACACACACACACACACAGACACACACAGACACACACACACACACACACACACACACACACACACACACACACACACACACACACACACACACACACACACACACACACACGGAGCATGTGTGTATCACCTCTTAAACAAGCGACAACCTCCGGTCTAGAAATATGAGGCGATACGGAAGTTCTAAAATCTGCAGTGTCTGGTTGAGGCTGTCTCTGGAAGTACCAGAAGTCACATACACACCCAGCCAAAAAAACAAAAAAAGCATTTTGACAGCAGAAATAAACATTTTTACAGCCTGGAACAAAAAATGTCTCTCATCTGAATAGCTAAGTTTGCTAACGGCACACACAGTAAGGTGGGCTAAATGTTTTTTCTAACTTGGCAGTTTAGAAGATATTAGGGTCGTGAATTTGCCCAATCAGAAGCTTGCTGACTGACAGGCAACCTATAGCTGTTAGTGTGGAGACTCAAAGCCCACCCCATTTCCAATAGGGCCACACCAGCCAATTTGCTTCAGAACTCTGTTTCAGAAACAAACAGGTGACGTTAACTAATTATAGTCTATGCTCTTAAACACCCCTTGCACACTTCTCTGGGTGTTTTTTTTATGAGGATGAAAAGGCTTCAGGAGTTACATCTTGTCAGCATTATTGAAAGGATATTGTCTGACCTCACATGAATATCAGTGGTTGCAGGTTTATCTGTAGGGTCATTACTCACACCAGTGACTCAGACTACAGACTCGGATTTCTTACAGATTCAGCCCTCTGAACAATGAGAGAGGAAATATAGCTCAGGCCACTTGATGTTCAACCTAGATTATGTAGTTTTGTGTTGACAGTCTTAGACCTACAGCTAACAGACCCAGGTTCCAAACCCCATAATATTAAATTTTCCTCAAAGTCATTAATTACCAAGGAGCACCTTCTTTTAACTATCAGGTAAAGTATCAGGTAAAATCTCACCTCTGAATATAGCTGAAGAAAGTGCCTGATTTTGTTTTCCCACCATAGAGCTTTATTGCAGAGTAGATAGTATTTATATTTGCCAATAAGGTCACATCAAGTATTCTCAGATTTACAATATGGTTTCCTTTCTTTTATTTGTCCTTGCGTCCTTTAATTCTTGTCAAAATAACCAACAAAAAACTAACAAAAAACAAGACACAGCATCATCTTTGTCTGTAAGACACTCTAATGTCATAGTTTTAACACAATCAATACAACGTACAATCACAAAACAAGGATTTTAAGGCATCTGCTTTGTCTCAAAGGAAGTTCTCATGGAGCATCGCTTGTGTTTGTCTGCTGCGGTGCACCTAACAACTAGCCTATTCAAAATGTTGAAAGCATAAATGTACTGTGAATGCAAATTAGAATCCAGACAGGGTGAGGTAATACACTGCAGGTGAGAGGTTAGTGTCTTCCTCACCTCGTGGGGATTCTAATTTGCATAACCACCCATTCACTTTACCTAACCCTAACCTTAACCCTTCACTTTACGTTTTCATGCTACCAGCTATAAACATAAACAAGCTTACACAAAGTATTTATTTAAATATTATTTTACCCAAAGATTATTTATTTATACTTTCAAAGTAGAGTTATATGGAAAAAAGGAGGAGAAAACTTTCTGACATGGTCCACGAGCTAGTTTTTGTCCATTTGTCAGATTGTTGTGAAAAAAGTTTCCAAAACCACCCAAAGTATCAAATGTGAAAAAAAAATCATAAACAAAATAATTTGATGTCATGAATTCTTTTTCATAGATATGTATGAAGTTGATTTTTTTTTTCTTTTATTATTTGAACATCAACCTCTCAACAAGAAATACTGTCTTTGTGAAGGTGCTACACAGAGAACTGGATTAAACTAGAAATGTTTTCTTTTCCAAAAAATGCTTGGATGATGGGATAAATGCCCTGATACTAAAACACTGTTTTGATAAGTGGCAACCTCTGGTCTAATAATATGAGGGAATGTGGAAGTGCAAAAATCTGCGGTTACTCCAGTGTTCGCTTGAGGCTGGCTCCAGATGTACCAGAAGTCACATACACACCCAGCCAAAAAAGCAGGAAAAAAGCATTTAGACAGCTTTAATTTCTCTTACGGTACACAGTGCATGGGGTGAATTTTTTCCTAACTTGGCAGTTTAGTAGATATTAAGATGACAAGTTCACCCAATCAGAGACACGGCTCAGCTGAGTGACAGGTGTGTATCCTGTAGCTGTAATTGCGGTTTGTTTCAAAACTCTGTATCAGAAACAGATGGGTGATGTCACGGAACGTATGCCCATTTTTTATACAGTCTATTCAAGTTTCTATCAACTTTGTGAAACACAATAATTTTACTCTGGTACTTGGGTTTTTGACTGATCAGAATGAAGTACAGCCATTTTTTCAAAAGCTTAATGGAGTAAACATTTAACTGTCTTACAACAAATGTTAACTCTGTTAGCGATACTAAATTACATTTTCACTCCCACTTGTTGACCAAAGTAACATAAACTCTGAATAAAGGTCTGCAGGAGGCAAACTCATTTAGCATCTGTTAAGGTCATTTCCTGAATATTTGTTTTCAGATATAATTAGAAAACTATTTAATTAGATAGCCATGTATCCTCTTTGCTAAACTGACATCACTCATCACATCATTAATAACATTTGCTTTAGGGAGGCTGACTGTTTGTCATTGGTGTAAAGTTTCATTTGCATTTTATTTGTGGGTTTGCTGTGTGTGATATTACTCCTTCTGTTTTGTGTGTGTGTGTGTGTGTGTGTGTGTGTGTGTGTGTGTGTGTGTGTGTGTGTGTGTGTGTGTGTGTGTGTGTGTGTTTAAGAAAGGAGCAGTCTTTGGAGCGAGTCTGGCAACAGAGGAGAGTACAGTTGGACTGCTATTGTGCGACAAGATCCCAGCTTTGTGTGTGTGTGTGTGTGTGTGTGTGTGTTTGCTCTTGTACACACTGTGAGAGCTGATGAAAGAGCACAGGCAAGCTGGGTGGGTCCCTTGTGTGTATGTTTCCAAGTGTGTGTGTGTGTCTGTTTGAAGAGAGAGGCAGAAGGTTTTTCCAGCGAAGCAGAGAGGAAAGGTTGATCAATAGTTAATGTGATGTAAAGTGAACAGTCACACACCTGGAGGCTGCAGGGCTAAATGCTTCTGACACTGTAAAGGCACGACACCACTGCACTCACTATACACAGCTCTCATCAGTGTGTTTGTGTGTGTGTGTGTGTGTGTGTGTGTGTGTGTGTGTGTGTGTGTGTGTGTGTGTGTGTGTGTGTGTGTGTGTGTGTGTGTGTGTGTGTAGGCTCTTCGCTGGCTGCTAGCTGTATGTTTGTGCAGTACTTGTGTCAGTTATGATGCTTGTTTGCCAAGATGACGACGGGCTCCAGACTGCAGAACAAGTGATGGAGGAGCCAGACCTGCTAGCAGCATGTCAGGATTAATAAGGATCAGGAGGTTTAGTGCCTGGAAATGTTTGCTTATTTAAAATGTTCATGCATTTTGTAGTAGTATTTATTAGGCTGTATGCTTTAAACAAAAAAACATGATTATTAGTCCTTTTTTAAAAATCATTAGTCAGTTACAGGATGTTAATTTTGTAATCCTTTAGTTTTGTTTTTTCTCCCTGTTTTATATCATTGAGAATGTTCTAATATATTTTTTTACTAAGAGGCAGGCAAACCATTATGTCTCATAGGGCTCCAGAAGGTTTCTGTTGATATTTTGTTGTTTCCTTAAAAATATGAACATTCCTAAAAAGATCTATTCTACTTTAGCTGACAAACAAAAGAAATCCTCATTACTGGCACATTGTCCCTTAGCAACAATCTCTGTTTGAAGGAAACAGTCTAAAGAACCTCAAATTTGTTCTTATGAGGCAGCAAAGGTTAAAAAAAATTGAGCCCACAAAACTAAGAATCAAATCAAGCAGTAAAAGCTGATGTCTACCAGTTACAACCCCAATTTCAAAAATGCTTGGATGTTGTGTGAACTCAAAAAAGAATGTGATAGTGTACAAATCTTTGAACCCAATGTTTAATTGAAAATAGTGTAAAGACACATAACAGATCTTAAAAAAATGTTTAATAAATATTTGCTAACTTTAGATTTAATGCTTACAACTTATTTAAAATTTTTAGTGACATGAATAACAAGTATAGCATAAGTATACTAAAAAGGTTCAGCTATGTGTAAGAAAAACACCTGAAAAAATATAGAACAACTAATCAGTAAAAATCATGGATAATTTTAAGGGTTTATTTTTCATTTAAATTGTCAAAATGTCTGTTAAATTGGATACTGAATATTCATGTAACATTTTTTAATGTAATCTACATTATACCAATGGGAGTACAAACACACTCCATTTACATGGCTTAATTAACTTAAGTAATGTGTAAAGTGCCATCTTCAAATGCGTTTTTAAGAATTCTTTAAAATAAAAATTCATCTGAAATCATTATCACTATATTAAACTATGTTGACCTAAAAGACCAGAGGAAGAAAAAAGAGAAAGTACATTGAAAATGCACTGGATGGAAACACAAGTGACATGGAGCAGTTAGCAGAGGATGAGGATGAGGAATGGACTCCTCAGAACATGCATGATGATGATTGTGATGAGGAAGGATGTCAAGATGAACGTGTAGCCCAAACTAGCAAAAATGTTGAGGTCCTATCAACACAGGACACAATCAGAAAGGAGTCAGTGAAGGGCGATGTAAAAACAAAACAAATTCAGAGGGAAAGATAGAATATCAAGCTTCTTTTGTTGAATTTATTGCATGTGTTGATGAAGGCACAGAGGACATGTGTGATTTGACACCAAACAGTTTGTAAGTGAAATTGCAGAACAAACAAACCTGTACAGTGTACAAAAAGAGGGCAAGTCAATAAACACAAGTGCAAAAGAGACAGAGCAGGTTCTCGGCATGTTCATGCTGAGAATCTCTTGATATGAGACGGCACTGATGGCTCTGACCATTTTCCTACATGGAAAACCCAACAGAGATGCAAGCACTGCACCATTAATCAATATTCACATCTACTGTGGGAAGGGTAGGGTGCATCATCACCTGACCAAGGAAAGAAACTGTTTTAGCGCGTACAACAAAATGAAATAAAAAGGCTGTAGAAAGTATTATATGGGGAAATAAGAGGAGAAAACTTCCTGACATGGTCTACAAGCTGGTTTTTGTCCATTTGTCAGATTGTTGTGAAAAAAAGTTTCCAAAACCACCCAATGTATCAAATGTGACAAAAAATATATACTAAAGAAAATAATTTGACATCTTGAATGCTATTCTATTCTTATTTTTTTTATTGTTTGAAAATCAACCTCTCAACAAGAAATACTGTTTTGTGAAGGTGCTAAACTTGCCTTTATACTGAAACACTGTTTTGATAAAGCATCACACTTCAAGGTTTTTTTTTGTTTTTTTTGCACCTTGAACCATGAATTTAGAATAAATAAATTCATTAACAATCATTTAAAATAGGGATGCACTGTTATGGAAATTTCAGCCGATGCTGATATCCAATATTAATGTTTCTGTTATGGTTGATAATCAATATTTGCAGATATCAATATGTGTTAAAAATATATAAAAAGTTTGAGATTAAAAAAAATGTACAGACTGAGAATCATGTAAACTGAATTTTTGAATGTCTTCCTTTATTTTCAAAAGGTGTTTCACTTTCAGATAACAACGTTACAGGGCTACCATAAACACAAGTAACCAACAGTGTTACTTTTTTATCAGCCCTCACAACTTGGAGCAAGTGTGTAATTCAACTCTCACCTCACAAAACTCCTGTGAGAAAGTCTGGATCATAAATTACAAAAAGGATCATAAATCAAAATACTATTCTGACAAAGTGACCTTAGAAAACTTACCAGTATTCATGGCAACCCCCTCTCAACACAAACACAAACTGCAACTAGAAGGATTTAAACGTTGGTTGTTGATATCGGTCTAGTTTGACTCATTGGATTGATACCAAGATGCTTAAAAAATGTCAAACATTGTCCAATACCGATATCAATACCGATATATCGTGCACCCCTAATTAAAAACTTACTTCTTGGGGCGCAGATGGCCTGGTTCATACCTTGTCTGAACTGGGATTCGAACTGGTGACCATCTTGCTGTGAGGCAGCTAACCGTTGCTCCACCATGCAGCCCAAAAGAAAACCAGTGTTCTTAAATTCCATTTCTGTGAACACAGTTAAGATATTCTATAAACAACCAGCAGCATTCCAAATGTTGTTTATGGATAATAAAACGATAAAATTGTCTTAGTTTCTTTTAGTGAAATAATCAGGAATAAAGTTACAAAAGAAAACTAATGTGAAGAAAACAAAACACTGTAAAAGAAGGAGTTGACAATTTTACAATACCCAGTAGCCTGTTTCAAACACGCAGATTAAAAAGACAGTCGGCACATTTCTACAAAGTGCACCATCTTAATTAGATGCTTCACTCTCTACAGGCTCTTGTTAGTGTGTTTGAGTGTGTTCATGCTTTTGTTAATGCAGCAGATTTCTGTGTATGCGTGGATACACAGAATGTATTGTGCTCAAGTGTGTTTGGCTTTTTTGTGGCCACTTGCATGCAGTGTGCGTTGTTTGTGTGTGCTGGTTCAGTGGGTTAGAGAGCACATACACACAAAAATGCTTCTGCTGCAAGTGGTATGTCGGTGCATGTCTGTGGCATGTGTGTGTTTGTGTATGTGTGTTGCACTGACAGAGCTGTCTGAAGGCTGGCAGGCTGCAGATTTGTAGCGCGTTCGGATGATCATCTTATCTCCTGTCACCGC
This sequence comes from Labroides dimidiatus, assembly GCA_030710495.1. NCBI lineage: Eukaryota > Metazoa > Chordata > Actinopteri > Labriformes > Labridae > Labroides > Labroides dimidiatus. The sequence continues at coordinate 18,265,482 of CM061146.1, read as the reverse complement.
CAGTGAAAGATTGGAGGAACCGAGCCCACCATGGCTCACACAAACACACATGCACGCACACATGCACTCAGAGTCATATCTCCTTTCTTCTTGCTGATTTTTTTTCCTTGCTCACTCAATCTTGTTTTACTTGCTCTGTGTTGCTGTCTCTCTCTACCCCCCCCCCCCCCCCCATAAATGGTGCTGAGCCAAACCGTAATTATTACACGCAATCATTTCGACATGAAATACTCACTTCCTGCTCACCGCTCTCCTCCCCTCACTCCCTCATTTTCTTCCCTCGTCCAACTCTTTTATGCTACAATCACATATTGGCACAGACATACACACACACAAACACACAGTATTTTTATTCTTTGAAGTCCATTTTGCAGGGAACACTTATTACTTCCTGAGTGCGACCTTGGGGTCTTTTTTCTGTAAGCACAAGTGTCCGTCCGCACACTGCCTCTGTGCGTATCAGTGTATGTTTTTTTGCAACCTTGTGTGGGCTTTTGTGCGATTTGTGGAACACTGTGCCAACAACAGAGAGCTGATTTTACGGGTAAGGAGATATTGATTTTCGTCCCCTGACTTTCTGCTGCTCATTTGCCAAATGGAAATCTGATGAGCCAAAGAGGTTTTGTTGGCATTCAGACCACAAACGGTCATTTTTCAAGTGTTTTGAACCACAGGAATGACCTGACCAGCGGTAAATTCTCTAAACATAGTTTAGAAAACCATACATTCATAGACTACAAATTGTTATCATCTGATTTACAACGACAGACAGAAAATAATTGCTTCTTGGTCCATTTAGCTTTTACTGGATAGGTGACAGCGATGTAGTTGCATTTAGCGTCTTGGCCCTGACCTGAACACTGCTCATAGACTCATTTTATAAGCAGGAATGGAGAAGTGATGTTATAAGACCCCTATTTGCCAAAGCCCGCAGGTGGATGCTGGGAGTTGAAGCCTGTACAGGTACAGGTGATTGTGAGAATGTCACACTGCAAATGTAAAACAAGTTAGTTCCATTTAAATTTGGATCTTGTACCAGATTAAGAAGTTTCAAGGTGTCATCATGGGCTTTAAGTGATTATAAAATATTTTTCCTCTAATCAAAGCTACTTAAGTTTTGTTTTTTTGTGGTAGAACCAAAGTTAAGACGAGTTGGGTCTTTGGACCTCTTTCACCACTTGTGTTGCTTGCCTTCTTCTGATCATCAGTTTGTGTTTGGTTCTTTGAGACTGGACCTTGTTTCCAAGTTCCATTGCCAAAATTTAGTTAAAACTAAACATCTTGTCAGTCGTCTCTGATGTCCTCTTTCTATTTTGCAGTTAACTGTTTACTGGGAACTTCGCCAAGTCTCTAAGGTGAACCACCGCTACTGAAGGACAGAATATTTGTCGTATTATCAAATATATTCTCTAACCGTTGGGCCATGGCCTGAGTTTAAACCTTCTGGACAAACGATGGGAACAGAACAGATGTTTGTCATACTGCAATCTGTCTGAATGATGAGTTATAAAAACTAGTTCAGTGACGGTTACAGCTCTTCACTTTACATCCAGGAAGTCAACAACAACCTCTTAGTTTCTGTGTACCAATCATTAACTGTTTTTAGTGCGCTTTCTGTCTCTGAGAGCGTCTGTGTGTGCTTTTCTTCTTCAAGCTCATCCAAGTTGAAGTCGTGATGAACACACACACACACACACACACACAGAGTCACATTAGTCCTCAGCCCAGCTGTGAGTGACTTCTGCCGAGAGGCAATTCCACTGTAATAAAATCTATAGGGTGGGGGAGTTTAATCCTCACTAACCCACCCCCCCATCCCTCCACCCTCTCCCACTCTTCATCCTGCCTCTCTCCCTCGTCCCTCTCCTCCTGAACTGGCTGCCGATGATAAATGAGTCAATTATGTGTGTGTGTGCACGCGGCGCTGGAGAAGGCGAGCGGATGGGGCCGTTATTACCTGTTGCGGCTGGGGGTAATGTTGCAGTATTAATCATATTCTAATTTTCCTCCGCCAAATGACCCCCACACCACCAACACCACATCCTCCCTCCATCCGCCTCAAACATCCTACCTCACTACACCTCACCAACCCCCACCATCAATATATCTGCTGCCTGCAAACAAGTCCACATAACTGCCAAAGGCCTGAAACACACTGCATCCCAGGGGAGGTGGAGTTAGGGAGAAGGAGGGAGAGGTAACAGGGGAGGTGTTGATACACACACAGTCTGAAACGGGGGAGTGTGTGTGCATGTGTTTGCAAATTCAGCCATCAGTGTTATCCAGTTTTAGAGGACACATGGGACAGTTTTGGGTGTGAAGAGAGACAGGCAGACACAGAGGACAGACAGAGTTATCGGACACATGGGAAAGAGGTGGTTGGCTGTCAGAATGTGTGTGTGAGTGTGTGTGTGGACACAGGTCATGTCCTAAGCATAAAAAGAAGGGAGGCAGATTTATTACATTTTGGGACAGAATTGGCCCCTCTGACCCACTTAAAGCGACTTCAGTAGAAGTCGGCAAAGTGTGCTGTCGAAGGTGAAAGAGGGGGAGCAGTCAGACAGACGGACAGAGAGACAGGGTGACTGGTAATTGGGGAAGCAACAAAATGAGGAGGAGGAGTGGAGGGCAGAGGAGTAGATTGAAAATTGTCCAGAGAGAGGAAAGGAGAGAGAGAGGGAGAGAGAGAGACACCTTGGATGTGCCTGCCTGCAGTCTTGGCTGCAGTTCAGGCTCTGAGCGTGACTTCGTCTATTTCTGCTCTGCTCTGAGGTGATAATGGGCTGTCAGCACCCCAGTCACCCTGCTCCCCCCTCCCCCGCCGAGTGTGAGAGAGCGGGAGGGAAAGGGAGAGGAGGGTGTCGGGGACAGTGAGGGTGTGAGGAGTAATTTGTTGTCATGTCGCTAATTGCAGTGTGTATTTTAATTCTGGATATGATACACATTAAAACTAACTTACTTTCTCTCTTGTGTTGCAGTTTGAAGCTGGAATGTGAAAAGTTGGCTACAGAGAAGACAGAGATCCAGAGACACTATGTTATGGTGAGAAACACACATTTACACAGACTCACACACGCAAAAACAAGCAACCAGGCACACACACACACACACACACACACACACACACACACACACACACACAGGCCATGCCTCTCCACATTCACTCATGACAAGTGTCGGTGCCAAGTCCACCAATCCCTTTCATCTGCTTACAGCTGCCAAACAACACCCACCAAAAACCACATGCAAGACCACACACACACACACACACACACACACACACACACACACACACACACACACACACACACACACACACACACACACACACACCATATTATAGGACTGCAAAATAAACAGCACTTACATGGGCGTGTAATCCTGTTTCTTCTCTTTGAGAGTGGTTGTTTTTTTTCAGATTTTTACTGCAGACTGTTCTGCTGCTGTGTGTCCACATTTCACAGACCATCCTAACAAATTTATTTAAGCACTTATTTGCTAAAAGCTGGCATCCAATGACTGATCTGCCCTGATGAAAATAAGGTCAGGTACCTATGCCAATCTTGGAAACAGTTTGTCCTCTTAATATGTCACAGTCTGAGGCATGTCTCACAAACTGCATGTCTCTGATCTTCTTTTAGGGACAGTGAAATACTCCAACACTGCTGACAATTTTTTTACATTTGACCATAAAAACAAACCTGTTGCCCAACAGGTGACTTCCTCTTTCCAGTTCTAAACCTCCTCTCTGAATAAGCAGCTGAAAGGTAACATGGGGACAGAGATCCATCTGATCTCTGCGAGGGTGGATGATCTATCAACAGTTTTCCTTTGAGATCCTTATAAGTAAAGTTTTACTTGGATTTCTCTATTAATAAGCAGCTTTTTGTGTATTACTGTTATTTTTACCTTAATGTGTAGCTTTGGCCTTTAGGACTCTTAAATTGTGTCGTTAATGAAGGCAAGGACTGAGTAATAAGTGGTGAGAGCAGTCATAACAGCTTCTTCTAGCAGCTTGGTGGTTGTTTTATTGCAGTCAGTCATCCCCTCACTGTGCTGTCTCAGAGGTTGGTGTGGTCAGTCTGTATGCTCTCTGACACAGCTGCATAATTTACCATCAACTCAGTGCTGTCTGAATATTTGCTTTTCAGAAATGCACGATTATCAGTCTGTTTTCTTGATCAAGTAAAGGCTACAACTGTCTGTCTTTGTTTGTTTTTTATGTCTGCAAACCACCAGCTTAGCCTCACCTGTGATCAAAAAACACAGCTGACTAAAAGCAGGCTGCCAAATAAAAAAAGAACTATGTGGCAATCTTGGCACAGGGAGAGGACTTGTGGGGGGATTGAAGCCTTAGCGGTAGGGAGGAGGGGGGTTAGTTGGCATTGAGCACAGGCCAGGTCTCCTCTCCTGGCTGATGATTTGGGTTTGGATGAGTTTGGATGTTGCTAAGCAACAGGCGAAACTTGGCAAAGCGACCGCCAAGCAGAGCTGCCAGCTGCCAGGAAAGGCGTCTTTTATGGTGGCATACACAGACACACACGGAAAGAGGAGCAAACACACACTCGCAGGGAAAACATGCACACGGAACGCATATATGCACGTGCATACAACCACACACACACACACACACACACACACACACACACACACACACACACACACACACACACACTCAAACACACATGCTTTGCTAACTGCCAGGAAAGATGTCTGGAGAGAGAGGACCCCTGCCATCTCCTCTCCCATCCTGCCAGCCTGTTCTGGCTGCCTAACTGCCAATCTCCACTCTCCACAAGCAGTCACACTGAAAAGCAAATGTCAGCCTGTCACTTTCAGAAGCATCTGACTTTAAAATGTTCCCTCCTTCATCCATCTCTGAAGGTGGAGAGAGAGGGAGACAGAGCGGAAAAGAGAGACCCTCACCTGTCTCTCTCTCTCTCTCTCTCTCTCTCTCTCTCTCTCTCTCTCTCCCTGGCATTCACTTCCTCCTGTGTTCCTCGCAGCTCTTTGTACGTTCGGGTAAAAGTCAGGGTCAAATAGCTCACATTAGACAAGATTATTGCAATAGTCTGTCACCTTCCTCTGCCCGGCCACAATTTCGCTGCCTCGCTTCTGATTTCTGGCTGTGCCTCAGGGTCATTTTGGTGCCATTGACTTTCAGCGGAGCCAAGGTGAAATTAGCAGTGTTGCGCTTTTTTATGCCCACTTCAGGGTGCACATACAAGGACTGCTATCATCTGAAGCTGGAAGAGAGGAAAAGACTGAGTGGCTCAAGGCTCACACAGTCGAATGTCGCTACTGAAAACCACATCTTAATTCACAGTTTTATACCGAAAACTATTTAACGTCACTTTGTCATTGGTGTGATTTTCACACTGCGCTCACTTTTTATATGTTCTTTTGCTTGTTTTTCATTTTCATATTCTGACTGTAAAGGTTTGAGGATACAATTTTTTATCTTCAATAAATCCCCCCAAAAATGTCACAAACAAAAATATGTTAGACTGACATTTAATACTTTCTGACTTCCCTGGCTGCAGCACTCAGCCCCCTAAGCCTCTTCAGTTCTACTGAGGACGTTAATCTTCCAAAAACAGGTCACAAACAAAGTTTTGGTGCTAAAAAAGGGTTCAGTGATGTCGTCAAACAGCAGGGCATGTTGCTTCTATTGAAACTTTGAACAAACAGGAAGAAATTCATTTGTAAGAGTCCAGTCTAAGCTGCGGATATCCACATCTTTGTTGTTCTAGTTGGTATTCTGGGGAGTGTGTACGTAAAATTGACTCCAGGGACGATGTGTTGTTGTTATGAGGTTCTTATTGAATCTATTTTTTTGAACAAGAACAGACTTTGTTTTTGTTAGTTCACTTAATCGTTATTTTCATACAGAATCTGTAATTTTAATGTTTTTATAGATGAGAAGAAACCTCAAAGCTTTACCCTGTAAGTTCAAGCTGCTGGTACAATAAAGCCCTCTTTACACTACAATGTTTCACTTGAAAATGCAAGAAACGCAGAGAGAGAAAAAATCTGCATTTACATGGAAATGCTGAGGGACCAAAAATGCAGTAGTATGTGTATCAGGCCTGTAGGTGGCGATATAACTGTAGTCTTTTGGCAGCCAGTTGCTGAAGAAGAGGTGGGCTGATTATCTGGTGGATATATTAAATGCGACTTATCTGAGTGCAGAAGTGGAACAATAGATGCACATTTTGTTGAAAGGCAGTCAGCAGATTCAGGGTGCTTTAAAAAAGTTGCATTTTGGGTCGGCTAAAACACCATTTCTGTGTAAATAAGAGGCCGAAAAGCAACAATACTTTTGTATTTCATCCTAAAACCGTTTTTGTGTAAACCGCACATAAATCTCACAGTTGCAGAGGAAGAAACTGGTATGATTTTGGGATCTGTCAAGTTGCATATTGATTCATCCCATATAGAAGACGGTGTATGTCTATTCTGTAGTGCAGCCACTCACCACTTGCCATTAGCCAGGGATGTATGTCCTGTGAGTGGCTATAATGCTCTACCAGCAGGATGTAAACAAGCACAGATGAAAGATGTCAAAGCGTGACACAGTTGGGGTTATTTTGATAAAGTTGTATGTAGACTGTGTCTGATTAACCTGATGACTGTAGTAATGCCTCACCAACGCAGACCTGCCAGGTGGATCGAAGGCTGGTGGTGCTAGCTCTGCTATTGTTAGCCACATTGGATTGATTTGACATAATTTACTGACATGTGATCCTGCACTTAGTTGTGTGAAATGAGTTGTGCTCCCTTTTGACTCGTTGGGTTCTTGAAATTTGGCCATCCATTTAAATGTCCAGTAAATCAATTACTTCAGAATATTTCCTACACTTTTAGAACGACCCTCCACTGTTACTATTTTTTTCTTTATATTCATGTATATTAACTGATGTTCTGCTTTTTTTTTTCAGTATTACGAGATGTCCTATGGCCTTAACATTGAAATGCACAAACAGGTGAGTGAGCTCAAAGTCCATCTGCTTTGCTTTTAGGCTTCTCACCCACTCTCGTCTGCCTTTCCTCATACAGCTCAAACTTTGCTTTAGTTTTTTAGAAATATATCACTGCCTGCAAAAAGTTCTTGTCAAAGTAACTAATTTTCTGTGTAAAAGTCTGTGCTCCTTTCTCTCACTTTCTTTCTCGTTTCCTCTCTCTCTCTATGTCTCTCGACCATCTTAATGTCAGTCTCTCCTCTGATGGACCTGTAGCAGGCCTTATGCTGCGGAGGCGTTAATAGGATCCACAAACAGAAAGAATTCATTTCTCCACCACAGGCAGACAGATGAAAATACTGTGCCCTTCCCTGAGCCCTGAACAGCTTCCCCTCTCACCCTCTCACCCTCTCACCCGTCATAAATCCCTGTCTGTTAATGCCTCTGTGCCCCCCCCCCCCCCCCGCTCTAATCACACAGCGTCAGTCCCACCCTGCTCCTCAGTCTCCATCCCTCTTTCTTGTCTCTTTTCAGTATGATCCCTGCCTTACTTTGTCTTTTAATACTCTCTCTTAATCTCAATTTTTCACCGTCCCTGGGTGTCTGTCGTCTTTTCCATTGATTTCTCTTTCTTTATCTGCACTCTTTCCTTTCTGCGCCCCCACTCCACCTCGGTCTCTTCTCAGACGTACAGTCCATGCTGAATTTCACTTTAAATCAGGTCACTGCCTTCCTGCCGTATACTCTCCCTTCCGCTCTCTTCGTTCATTTCACCATCTCAGTCTCTTCGCTTTTGTTGTACTGCCGCTGCCACTCCACCCCCAATCTCATTTTTGTCCTCCCCCGCCTTCCTTCTGTTTCTTCTTTCTCTTTCGCTCTCTCTCTCTCGCTCTCTATTTCTCCTTCTATTTCTCCTCACACTTCCACATCCTCCGTTCATTGGCTGTCATTCCCTCAACCCAATCTGCCCTTTTCTTCCTCCTCCGCCTCCTCTTTTCATTTCCCTTCTCCTATTTTGCTCCCCCTCCTTTATCCTCCTTCTCTCAATTGCTCATGCTCTCTCTCTCTCTCTCTCTCTCTCTCTCTCTCTCTCTCTCTCTCTCTCTCTCTCTCTCGTTCTCTCTCTCTCTCTCCTGAAGATGTCATTTAGTAGTTGGAGTTCTCTAACAAGAAATCATTGTGTCTCCCTTGGGGTGGGGGGTGATGGATTCAGAGGATGGAGGGAAAGAGGTGGAGGAGAAAGAGGAGAGGGGGGCACTGCTGGGCTGAAAAAAAGGAGAGCAGAGGGAGGGAGAGATGTGGGCAAGCAAGAGAAATGAGAGAGAGAGAAAGAGAGAAAGGAGGGGGTGGAGGTTCAGTCCAGCATCAATAAATCACTTAAGAGAGAGAACGGGGTGGGGAGTGTGTGTGTGTACACACACGCATATACACACATGTTCACAGATTTTCCTCGCACACACTCACATACACAAACACAACAGAGTCTAGCTGTCAACAAGACAAACAGCCTGCGGCCATAATGATGTTGTCATGATCTCTGCATGCATATCATTACTGGCCCTAACGGCCTCATCAGGCAGCTAAACATGTTTCTGTGTTTGTGTGTGTGCGTGTGCTTTAGACCACGTGATAGCAGTGGTTGTAATACTGATTACTACACTAATACTTGCATAAAAAATAGAGGAAGGAAGTGAAAATTGGAGTGAAATGGAAAGAGATGGACAGGAGAAGAGAGGCAGAGAGAGAAGATGATGAAGTGAAGGGAGAGGAGGTGATGGATGGATGGAGGGAGGGAGGGAGGGAGGGAGAGAAGGGGGGGATGAGTTTGCTGTTGGCACTGTAGCAGAGCAGATCGAGACAGACACACACCCACAGCAAGAATCCCTGACCCCCAGCAGGAAACGTACACACACACACTCAAGCATGCAAAGTGCAAACACACACACAGACAAACAGACATGCAAGGACACATCAGAAACACTTGCACACACACACACACACACGCACACACACACACGCACGCACACACACACACACACACACACACACACACACTCACTCACACTCTCTGTGTGGGCTGGCTGAGGCCACAGCAGATGCTGTCCATGAATATTTTAGCCAAACTCCCTGGCAGAGTTTCCATTTGCATGGACCAAATGTAAGCAGCTGAAATATTTACCACACTGGCCCTGGGAGAAGCAGGCCATGCTGTGTGTGTGTGTGTGTGTGTGTGTGTGTGTGTGTGTGCACGTGTGTGTGTGTGTGCACGTGTGTGTGTGTGTGTAACCTTTATGAGCGCATGTTTTCTTTTTGTTCCAGCTCAATCATGGTTGTGTGTGTGTTTATTTATCCCAGCAGTAACTCTTTTTTTTTTTTCTCAGACGGAGATTGCCAAGAGGTTGAACGTGATCTGTGCTCAGCTCATCCCATTCCTGTCGCAGGAGGTGAAACACACACATCCTCACCCACACACACACACTTACACATGTGCTGCACTGCAAATACATGCCTCCTTCCTCTCTCACTGTAGGTGTAGCTCACACAGGGTGCATGCATTCACACAACACTCAATAACACAAACACACACATTTGGAGCTGCATATGAGTCTGTGAACGTTTGGGTTCATTCACAACATTCAAATGTTTTTTTTATGTTGTTTGCTCATATGTTTAAAAAAATACTCTGCGTCACACATATTCACATTTTTTTTAACAAAAATTATTTTTACATGTTCAGTTGTCTCATTCATTAAATAAATTCTGTCTCTTGGTTTGTTCCACAGCATCAACAACAGGTGGTCCAGGCCATGGAGCGCGCCAAACAGGTGACCATGGGGGAGCTTAATGCTTCGATAGGGGTACGTGGGCTCCCCCCTCTGCCTCATAGCGTGTGTACCTTATCCTCCCATTTATTTAAACTCCCTCCTTTTCTGTTTTCTTTTACTGAGGCAAGATTTTACAGGCCCACCCCAAAAATATAAAAAACACAAGATAGAGATAAGATTCTTTTAGCTCCAGTGATCGTACCAGGACAGACACTCAGCTGTCCCATAACATGAAGTAATACTGAAATAATACTTCAGTTTTCATACTTCCTGTATTAGTCCCAACACGCTGGTTTAGCCGCAGAGCTTCCCCTCCCAATGAGCCACTGCCTTCACCCTAGCATTTCTCCTCTTGTTCATGATGCACCTTCTTCATTTCCTCCACTTGATCACTTCCTGGTGAGCCACACCCTTAAGTGCTCATAAGTCACCCAGTTCTCTCTTTGCTCTGTCTCTCTCCTCTTGTTATGTCTCTACTTCTGTCCCTCTCCACTACAGCAACAGCTTCAGGCCCAGCACCTTTCCCAGCATGCCCAGGGTTTGCCAATGGGACCACATCCATCAGGACTGCCCCACCCGGGCCTGGCTCTGGGAGGAGGTTCCGGTCTGCTGGCTCTGTCGGGCGCTCTGGGGGCTCAGCTGGCTGCCAAGGATGAGAGAGCTCACCTAGAGGCAGCTGCTGCGGCCGCCGCTGCTGCAGAGCACCACAGAGGTACGGGAACTCTTTAAATCATTCCTGTTCACTTATCTTCTGTCAGTTTGTCGTTCTTTAAGCACAAGTGCAAAGCTGCAGACTAGTTTAGGGCCAGGACTAAAGTTGGACCACATTCTGAGAGTTAGAAAAATGCCTGGCTGAGGTGGGAGTAAAGTGAATGCTGAGGCTTGGCTTGATGGATCCTGATGATTGGCTTTATTTTGGATTGTTGGCAGGGCACAGGAGTTTGGTTGATAATAACACTCCTCTGGGATATTTTTGCTCTGAGTCATCAGCTGCTGAGTGATGTAAAGTGATGCTACATATCTTGTATTAATGTTTCTCTCTCTCTTTGTGTGTGTGTGTGTGTGTGTCCCTTGCTGATATGTTGGGCTCTTCTGCTGGAATGAGCAGACCGTGATGCAGGACCAGTGAGTACAGCTTACCACACACTTGTCACTTCGATCAAGTACACTCACATTTGTCTACCTATTTGTATAGCAGTCTCTGATATTGCAGATAAACAATGTTATACATGAATATCCACCAAAGCAAAAGTTTTTAAAGTAAAAAACATTTTAACAAAGAGAATTTATAACAAATAGATATAAAAGAGTGAAGTGTACATGTTTTGTTACTTAAAGAATTGAAGAAGTTAGCCTGTCATTTTCATCAGGTAATATTTCCTTTAGAAAGAACTCCTTATAGGACTCTAATGATTGAGGAAACTGGCTTTCAAAATAAATAAATTCCTGAATGTTCCTGGAATGACTTCAAGGTGTTAACAAATTAACTCAGTGGCACTAAGAATAAAAACTACCTTTTCAAATCAATTGTACTACACAACACAGAAAGCAACAAAGTGCACATCATACTATTGGACTCTTGTTCAGAAGTTTAGTCAACTTTGTTTTAATTCATCTGCTTTCACTTTGGCACTTATGGATTGAAAGTCTTTTTTCTGCATTTTTCATCTTTTTATACACGAGTATTGCAGCCACTAAAGCCTGACACTGTGGCAAGTTGACAGCACGGCAGATCTCAGCACTATATCACTGCCACAGAACAATTATTAAAGTATCGGTTAAAAACACTCTCTTAGTGCCAAAGCACCCAGGTCACTGCTTGAAAGGAAACTTGAAGATTTTTTTTTCTTTTTATTTCACTCCTTCAGTGAGCCGGCCAATCGATGCCAACTGATATTCCTTCACATTTATCTCCAAAGCTTATGAGGCAGACATGATTTATGCAGTCCCTCTCACCTCATTATCACCCTCTTCCTCCTTCTCTCCCCTCTTCTCCATACCTCTGCCTTTCTTCTTTCATTCTCCTCCTCTTTGTTCCTCTTACTCCCCTTCTTTCTAAATTCATTCTCCTCTTCTCGCTCCTCTGCTCTTCTTTCCCTCTCTCCTCTCTGCAGAGTTCTCTGTCCAATGGGGATAAAGGCCGCCAGGCAGACTACCTCAGTAATGGCAAGAAGAGGAAAGCAGACGAGAAGGAGTTCATGACAGACTATGTGAGTTTCTCAAAAAACTGTTAAATGTTTTAGTAGCTGGAGGAGAAGTTTCACCAAACTCTGCCAGATCTCTCCTAGAAGAGTCCAGCAGACTTAAGATAGTAATTGATTTATTTATCCCCTGGAGTTGTCAATGTATCGTGCCGTTATTGTAGAGAGCAGATATATATAAGACATTGTAAGGGATTACATCTGGTATGAGATAAATGTATCTTGGGTATCTTCCCATTACTGCTTTGTCCAAGTGGATCTGTAATAATAAAAACAATGGTGCCTGAGAGGGTTTCAAAACATCTGAAACTAATTACATTTGTACTGTCCGTTGCATTGAGTGAGGGCTATCTCATCTCAGGCATTAAAAAGTCCAGATAAGATATTTAATTTGCTCTATTTGTAGATCTGTGAATTGAACCTCTCGCACAAGTAAAAAAAATGTTCCTGAAACTTTTTCAAATGTGTGTGGTTGCACCCTCTCAGTTTGTGTGTAACCTCCTGTGTATGTGTTGTATATTTCTACATATAATCTCCATATATCAGACAGCAGAGCAGGAATATACAAACACACACACTCTCTCTCTCTCTCCCCCTCTCTCTCTCACAGGGCAGCGATGCGGATAAGAGTGATGATAATTTGGTGGTGGACGAGGTTAGTAGTCGGCCGCCGGCCTCCGTCTGCACCGCTTTCATCTGCATACATCATGTAAACACACCCAGCAGGACCATCTGAATAGTGATGATGATAACAATAAGAGCCCCTCCTCTTCCCCTGTGTGTCCTTATTTCACAACTTATATTACCATAGGAACACATGCAACACACAAGACTGCACTTTATTGCCACTGGAGAGTAATCCTGCAGGTTTGACTGTGGAGGCTCTGGTAGTTGTAAATCTGAGGGCAAGTAAAATTGATTGCAAGGTTATAAGATGTTTGTTCCTTGTAAAAGACGGATAGCAGAAAATAATCAGCAAGCCAGACTTTTGTGCTTTTTTAAGTGTGAAGTGGATCTTGTTCAGAAAATTCCTCAGAAAACTGGAGTTCACGCCTTTACTTTTTTTTTTTATAGCTGGTAGTTTGTAACCAATGACAGAAGAACAGCCTCGTCTGTTAAGTCAAAGATATTTTGTATTGTTTTGGAGTCCATTTGGAAATTAACTATCAGGTGCCAAGAAAAGAAGAAGCTTTAAGCAATTTTTCTGGTGAAAAATTCAGACGTATTACATGTGCATTCAAAGGTGACTGACGATGAAATCTAGTTTTATTTGGTTGGTTGAATTTAGAAAAGATTTGTTTCGTTACCAAGGAGATCAATAGACAGTAGAAAGGAATAAAGAAGACATTAATTTTAGCTATATGTCTGTGTTTTGTTTACAGGACCCATCGTCTCCCCGCAGCGTGCAGTCCTATTCGTCGAGGGAGAACGGCCTCGACAAGATGCCCCCCTCCCGTAAGGAAGGCCCCCCACAGGCCAGCCCTACCTCCCTGGCCTCCTCCAGCAGCGCCACCTCCCCATCTCGTGGCAAAGAGCCTCCACAGGTAGACATAGACCACACACGGACTTTAAAAGTCAAATATTTGGATTATTTTTGTGGCCGTGTTCAAATATAAATCTATGTGGAACACATATTTAAGTTTGCTCACCAGTGTTTCCATGCACACTCCGTACTCCGCTTGCTTTTTTTTTTCAGTGGGTCAATAGTTCCTCCCTGACTTATTATGCTGTAAATTCAACATCCCACTCGTTCAGTCTGAGCTGTTGACATCTCACAGGGCTCCTTATCTCCCCTCTGCCCTCAGTCATCCTCATTGTCATTCACTTTCTGTTTTTAAACATTTATTTAGTCGAGCTCCCTGGATGCCTCTGTCCTTCAGTGATTTCCTGCTTTAAATAAATAAAGCTCTAAAAGCATTTTGTTTAGATGAGCTGAAAATGAATTTATTTTTTTTATTTATTTATTTTTACTTTTTTATTCTCCGCTTCTCTAGAGGGAGAAGTCCAGTACTCCAGGTATGAAACCAGGGACTCCCATGTCTCAGGAGTCTAACACTCCTGGACCCAGTGGACCTCCACAGTTCAGACCTGTGCCTGGAAAACCCGGCGTAGACCTCGGCAAGTACAGTCCATGATTCGAATTTTGAAAATGCATGACTGGCACTTCAAACATTAATTTTAAATAACACCCTCATTCAGATTTCCTTTATAACTGGAAAAACAAAGTTATAAGTCGTTAAGTTGTTTCAGGATCTACCAGACCAATGTTTCCATCCCTCCTCCTGACACTGCACACGCTGCTCCAAAACTCTGTGAAAAATCTAATTCTGCCTCTGCAGCTATCACTTTTTTCTGTACTGGCTGTTTTATATAAAGAATTTATCAACGTGGGGTTGCAGTAGTTGGTATGGATGTTAGCCCCCCCCACTGCCATCTGGACTTAATAAGCAGCTGTGGGCAGAACTATTCAGCGCTCCTCACGTTTTAAATGGAAAGATTAGGAAAGGTGATGGACTGTGACTGTGAGCTGCGTCATAATGAGCCGCCGTCTCGTCCACTGTGGTTCTTTCTCCCTTTTTTCAGTCTCTCAGATCACCTGTTAGCCCCATCTCTGCAAAACACACACATCATAACGTCTGCGTACATACACGCTCGTAGATGCAGTTACATGCACAGAGAGAGGATCTAGAGGATCATACACATACACACACACACACTGCAGGAAGGTATGATGACCAGCAGGGGTCAGTAGTGGTCCAGAGCAGCAGTGGGGGATGTCCTGGATTTTTGTATAACATGCATCAGCCTGTTCACAGCCCGTCAGTCACAGAATCTGACCTTGATAAAATGTGGAAATGATTTTGCACTACAGAAACAAAAGACAGAAGACAAACTCCATTTGTTTTCCTTGGAAATAATCTGTTCACTTACATCATTACTTGTTGTAATGACTTGGTGTTGTCTTTGCATTCAGCTCTGGGTCTAAGAAACCCCCTGGCGGTGCAGGGGGCATACCCTCCAGGGGCCTTTGGTCTGCCTCCTCCTGGAGTGAATGGGGACCTGCCTGGGGCGGCAGGTTACGGCGCCGGCCTCCACCTGGTCTCTCCCCAGATGAATGGAGCTGCAGCAGCTGCTGCGGCTGCTGCAGCAGGTTACGGACGATCCCCTGTGGTGAGAAAGATGCTCTGCTGACAGTTAGTCTTTGCAGGGTCGCATATAAAACCACTGCATATAACTTTCAAAGTGAGCGAGAGGGAGATCATTTTACAATGTTTACTACAAATCACACAAAATATATTTCATTCGATTCACTTTCTTATTACCATTTTGAAAGAAATCTTCTCCTCTTCTTTTGAGGCATTGTTTCTTACATTTTTGTTTTTCCTTGTCTTCTAGGTGGGCTATGAATCCCCCCACCCCCACATGAGGGTCCCTGGGCTTCCTGCCAGCCTGCAGTCAGCTGCCTCCGGAAAACCGTGAGTTTCCTCTTTGCCCGCTATCACTTAAATCTTCACCTGTTCACTATTAGCTGCACTTAGGTTCTCCTCAGATTTCAATTACAACTCCAGCATAATGAACAATGAAAGATGCTGGTGGGAAAACTTTTTGGCAGCTCTGTTTGTGAGGTAAAAATCTAAAGCAAGCACTGAAGAACCATTGTCAAAAACTTGCTGCTTGGTTAGCATTCCTTTCTTAATAAGTATTAGTTTTCTGTCCGTTATGAAAGATGTGACGTCAGTACTCTTTTTTTAAGGGAAGTTTTAAAGAAGCTGATTAATGATCAGTTAGTCAGACTGTAAAAGTCAGGCTTTCGTCATACCATTCATCTGATTAAGTGAAGCTGCAGCCTGTTATATCCTCGTATTCATTCATTCATATGTTTCTAATCACTCTGTTTTCTCTGCAGCGCCTACTCTTTCCACGTGAGCGCAGACGGACAGATGCAGCCAGTACCTTTCCCCCCCGATGCCCTGCTGGGCCCAGGAATCCCTCGCCATGCCCGTCAGATCCACACCCTAAACCACGGAGAGGTGGTGTGTGCTGTCACTATCAGCACCTCCACACGTCACGTCTACACTGGAGGTAAAGGCTGCGTCAAGGTGTGGGACATCAGCCAGCCAGGAACCAAGAGCCCCATGGCCCAGCTGGACTGTCTGGTAAGGGCACCCTGATGGAAGTCTGTGGGCTTATTTTTAACATTTGTTGTCCATCTTGTGTCTAATAATGCTGCTTCACTACAGAAAGTAATGCTGCTGTTTTTCTGCTCATAAATAAATAAACACTTTGGATGATGAATCACCTTCATGTTGTTGCTCCACGGCCAAATCCTCCTGCAGCTGTGATGCTGCTGTAGCTGCACACTTTACTTTGCATATTTTTATCCCCTTGTCAGCAATTAGAGAGGAACACAACAGGTCTTAGTGTAAGTGAATTTTTTTATTTGTCATGTCATCCAATCAGAACAGGGATAACTACATCCGCTCCTGCAAGCTGCTGTCAGATGGACGGACTTTGATAGTCGGCGGTGAGGCCAGCACACTGTCAATCTGGGATTTGGCCACACCCACCCCTCGCATCAAGGCTGAGCTGACATCGTCTGCTCCCGCCTGCTATGCCCTGGCCATCTCTCCTGACAACAAGGTGTGCTTCTCCTGCTGCAGCGACGGCAACATCGTTGTCTGGGACCTTCACAACCAGACTCTGGTCAGGTAAGAGGAGTGAGACGACCGCAGGAAGCATTTTTCATCCTTAAATCAAATCTTCTGACTTTTTGGTTTTATGGGTCTGGATGTGACACTCATCCTTACTTTGAGAGTATAATCATTGTTTTTATATGTATAGTATGTCAAAAATAACAGCTTCTCCTATAATTATACATTGAGAATCAGAGCTCTGTTAAATGAAATAATCATGGTGATTTAGAGCCTTCACTTATAATAAAAGTTACATTAATGAAAGTGGTTCTAAATATGAAGCAAAGCAAAGAGCATCAGCTGACAGCTCAGTTCATCTTCACCCACTTCCACCCCAGCTCCCCCTTTGCTGTGTCTGATTTTTTTACCAGTCTCACATGTATTTTGTGTACCCCTGGGTGTCTTTGCTGCTGCTCTCCCTGCCTTAGCTTTTCATCTTAAGACATAAAACATAGAGGGGCGTGTACTCTCCCCACCTTAGACTTCATGTCATCGTCTTAAACTTGAAATCTAAAACTGCCTCATGCTTGTGATGGAGACCCATGTTACAGACTCACTGAGAGCATCCAGTCCTTTAAGAGATGCTCTACCCACCCCCACTGGTCACTTGTCTTGGATTAAGGAGTCTTTGCAAATAAATAAGCCAACAAAGGGAAAAGATTTCTTTGTGTTTCAATTGTGCACACTTCTCCCTGTAGGCAGTTCCAGGGTCACACAGACGGAGCGAGCTGCATCGACATCTCCAACGATGGCACCAAACTGTGGACAGGAGGGCTCGACAACACGGTGCGCTGCTGGGACCTGAGAGAGGGACGCCAGCTCCAGCAGCATGACTTCACTTCACAGGTACACACATGCACACACACAAAGTGTATAAAGTAGATCAGCTTTCAGATGAACTGCTTCAGATCATGTATGCCGTCCCCATTTAATCCACAGCTTCTCTCTCTTTGTCTCTCTTTCTTGCAGATCTTCTCTCTGGGTTACTGTCCAACAGGCGAGTGGCTGGCTGTGGGAATGGAGAGCAGTAATGTGGAAGTCCTCCATGTCTCCAAACCTGACAAGTACCAGCTGCACCTTCACGAGAGCTGTGTTCTCTCCCTAAAGTTTGCCTACTGCGGTACGCTCACACACACATACACACACATACACACACAGGCTCATATATTCTGACTAGGGAAGCAGAACAAATCTCCTGCAGTTTCTTTTCTTCTCTTCCTTCCTTTACAAGCGCAGTGCCCTCACTCACTCGCTGACTTCTCCATATCTCTCCTCCCCTGAGGCTTTATCTGACGATGGCTGTGTGTTTTTTTCCTGTAGGTAAATGGTTCGTAAGCACAGGCAAAGATAACCTCCTGAATGCATGGCGGACACCCTATGGATCCAGCATATTCCAGGTGAGCCATAAAACACTGAGACGAAGGATATGGAAAACATTCAGTCATCTAAAGCTCTTTAACCCAACTTACTGTTTTTTTAATCATCGATTCATAAATCTTAAAAGCAATGATGGTAATCAGATTTAGATACACTTTTTGTTATTCAAGTTAAAATGATCTTTATGTCGCAATGGCAATCAGTGCATGATACGTTCTTAAAATAGTGAGGAAAATATCTCCTGCTACAGCAGGAGTAAACCTGGGAAAACACCAACCAATCCTAGTGTTTGAGATCCAATTTGTTAAACCAATCAAATCCCTGGAAAACAGCAGAAAAACTACATATATCCTGATTACTGGTAACGTGGAGCAAACAAAAACAATGTGCCGAAGACCAGTTTGAGTCTATGGTTTTGAATTAGTCAAGTTCATGTAGTAGCCAATCAGTGGTGCTCATACATGCGAGCGGGGGCGTTGTGTTGGAGGAGCTCCAAGTGTGGGATGGCGGGGGCTAAACGTAGTCCTGAGGAGATGCTACATTCAAATTTATGCTAGTTTTCCATAACTACCAACCGTGCCTCTAAGCTCATTCATTTACCCTTGATTACATACTGACCTTATTTGTGTGTTATTATAAAAATGTGATTCACTGATTATTTTCAGCTTAACAATGCCCGCTCTCTCTCTCTCTCTGTTCAGTCTAAGGAATCTTCATCAGTCCTCAGCTGTGATATCTCCCCTGATGATCAGTTCATCGTCACCGGCTCCGGGGACAAGAAGGCCACAGTCTACGAAGTCATCTACTGAACTCTGACTGGCTGAAACAAACAAACTTATAATCAGGGGGCGGGGCCAGGGCTCCCTCCTGCACCAATGACTGTACAGAGCGTCTGTGGCATCGATAAACACGAGAAACTCGAATCCTACTTTGTTGTTTTGTTTACGTTTGTGAAAGAAAGGAGAGAGAAAGCGGAGCAAGGGGGCCCAAAGTCACATCTCTGGAAAAAGAAAAACAAACTGACCTTTGTTTTAATGCTCTGAGAACGCTGGTTAGTCTATAGCTGAGCAATTGTGGATTCCTCCAAAGAAATTTTGTTTTTGTTCCTTTTTTTTAACAAAATAAAACCTCTGTAGTGAACAAGAAATTAGAAAAAAAATATTTTTTTAGCCTTTGAATTTTTTGCAAACGGTTGGACTGCATCCTGTGGAAAGAGACTGCGGGACTGGAGGGGAGGAGAACCAGGGAAGGCTGGAAAATGGAAAATTACGCTCAATATTCTGTGCTGTGTTCGAAGTCCCAGCCTGTGTCAGCCTGGCCCACTTTGGCCTGGTGCAGTCCAGCTCAGGCCGCAGCACGTGGCTGCTCCTCAGGGCAGCAGATGTGTGGCAGATGGCAGGATGGTGTGCTGTGAAGTTCCAGCTACTTCTGCATTTTTTTTTTCTCCTGGTTAAGTTTCAGCAGCGACATGATTGTATCATTTCCACTTCATACAGCACAGAACAGGGCTCGGTGTCCTCCAGAGTATCCTGACAGTTTTTGACTTCTGTCCTTTTTTCTTTGTAAATGAACAAAGCCGGTCATATTCTGAAGATGGACACCTGGAACACAAAACCATAACCCTAAGGACAGAAAACTCAATCCAGTCCAAACCACCAGGTTCTCTCTGGACGTGGCCTCATATTCATTGTTTAACATCCATAATTACGTTTTTTTCTTTACTGTTTGTTAGGGCACATACGGGCAGACAGGTATTTTCACAGCTGCATCATGAACCTTGAACCTTGCTATATATGAACATGTAAATAAAGTTCTCTAAAGGCAAACAAAGATGTTGCACGTGACTCAGATTTTCTGAAGGCAGTGATGGGAGTGTGGAGAAGCTTTTGTCTGATCACTTGTATTTGACTTTCATAAACATCTAGACCAGAAAAAAACAACAGATTTTAACAGTTGCTGAGGAACTGGAGTCGGTTTGAAGGGAAAATGATCTCTTTGCCAAGCTCAGCTTGGATGTTTTAAACCTTACATAAAAGCCGAAAGAAGAATTTGTTGAATATTTTGCTTTTCTAGGTGCAAAAAAAGCACCTTAGAAATATTTATTCAAGAAATGAAAGGAGTGTTTGCTTTTTCTCCTACTTTCTGCTTTGCTGTAGGAGCACAAAGATTCATCTCTAGTCTGTTTGTTGTCACATAGACAACAAGCGCCCTGGGAATTAACACCTACAGCATCACTGGCAGGTTGGGATTAACCGTTTGTCACTTAAACTGACTAAATACAGCAGCTGGGCTGTTTCTTCAGAGGTAGATTGTGATGCACACTGGCATGACAGGTGATCTACAGCTGGAAGGATTGATTATTATAGCCATGAGCAAGATTTTCAGTCATGTTTGTGGTGGTGAATGAATAAAGCCCTGTTTAAAGAAACTTTCTGATGCTTTGGTCGAGCATTTAGAGTCTACCTCTCAGTGTCAGGCAGTGTTTTTAGTCCTAGAATAAGACAGAAATGTGTCCAGACTTTTGTGACTGGGAACTGCTCAGCTGGTGGACAGACAGAGGTACATGTGCACACACACATTAATAGCTTGAATTTATCCTCTGTGTTCAATGTCTGTCATTACATTACCAAAAAGAGATTTTTGTGTATTTTTTAAACCTCAAACACAACAGGTCAAATGTGCATATTTTCTCAACTCCTGTGGGGCATGTTCCCTCCCTCCCCTCATCCCTGTGAGCCCACCCTCTACTATCAAGACCCCACATCTCTGGTGTCCCTGTTTTTTTACAGCCTCTTTCCCCTGTACAGACCTAGATATGCATAGCACCTCAACTGCAATCTTAAATGAATATCCCTACCTGTTTGTCCTCCTCCCCGTTTGTTTTGTTTTGTCCTTTCTGTCACTATATTCCCCTTCACTCACAATGTGGTGTAACACAGCCCTCCCCTTCAGCTCACATCGGGGTTTAAATAAAGTTTGATTTGATGGAGTAGCCTACAGGGAGGGCTGGTGATGGTCACTGGTAGCAGTGAATCATATATATATATATATATATATATATATATATATATTTATTATTTTTTTTTTTTTTCCATAGCTGTCACTGCTAGAAAAAAAACACCTTTTAAACGCAAGGGGTTAAAAAAATGCAAATCATATACATGGAATTATTTTAGTGCGCTGAAAAAAATCTCAAAAGTCTTAATTTAAAAATTTGATAAAAAGAAGATGTGCTGCACTGAATTGCTTCGAGCAGACTGTTTTAACCCACCTCCATCAAGGTAAACAAACCAATAGTAACTCGGGATTTCAGGCTGGTTTATCAGTTACAAGTGGTCAGTGCCAATCGTCTAGATTGAAAACAGTATAACTTACGGAGATAGTGTTTTTGACATTTGTTTCTATACAAACTTTCGGAGCCCATCATCAAAGGGGGTCATGGTGGAAAAATTGAACTTGCTTGTTTGAGCTTTGGATGAGATAAAGAGGCGCTTTTTAGCCTCGTTGCTAACAGCTACAAGGTGCCCACATGTCAGTCAAGTCAGCCATGCCCTTACATGGGCAAAACTGCACACCAGTGCAGGCTTCATATTTTGAGACGGGGTTGTCGCTTGATAAGGACACACCACATGGTTTAAGTTCAATAATCTCTCTCCATAAGAATAATGAAGCAGAATCTTCTCTTGCACTCAAACGTAATGCAAATATCATAGAAATTATGTTAAATGAAACCCCAGCTGCAAAGTTAGCCTAATATTAGCATCGTTTCTTTGGGAATAATTATGCACTGGCTCTATGTGCTCTGTCTAATTCAATCTCACTTAAGCTAAACAAACTGCAGGACAAAGTTAAGTCATTCAGATTTCACATCCCTCTTTAAAGAGGTTTGTTTCTGTTTCCTGATGAAGATGATCTAGGTCCAGTTTCTTTTGTTATTCATATTTTTATAAGGTAACGAGCTGGATAATGTCCTCTCATTCCCAAAATCATTTGTGTTCTTGGGTTGTACAGGATTATTTGTTTATCAGGGAAGGATTGTTCAGAATGAATTACAAATTAAAGTGTGATATTTTCAAGTGGACAAAGCAGGTTAATCACGTGGAGAGCATACAGTTTTCCTCTCATTTTACCTTGAGAATTTTAAGCTTGGTCAAAAAAAGACGAGACACTAACCTGAAAGGATGAACACAAGTTTGGTTTATTTTTCACACACAGTATTTCTTGTACAGCACATCAGAAACGCATCAGGAGGGAAGAAGACACAGTGCATTATAAAAAAAAAATCCTTGGCTTTTAAAGGGGAAACTAAACATGTTTGTAAAACAGAAAGAAAAGTTTTTATCGTGTTTGAAGAGAGAAAGCCGAGGGAGGGGGAGAGACATTACTGACAGTTAAAGAAGAGTATCAAATACAATGTCCCAAATATTCACGCTATACCACTGAATGCATAGCCATTATACAGCATCATTCTGTGTACTATACAAGCTTGTGTATGAGAGTTTCATTAGGTGTGCCTGCTGCTGACAGGGAGAGAGGATTTCAACTGTACAGATGATCTCTGACTCCTGGCTGCTACGGTAGCCGCTGTAGAAGTCCCTCATTATTTTCTAGAGCAACAAATCTTGCTTTTGATAAAGTGGAACTAAATTGCATACTGTAATGTAAAATCTATCCCTCCATAAAAATGTGTCTGTTTAACCGATCACTGTACCTGCAGAAGTGGAGCTTTAGTGCAACAATCATGCAGTAAAAAAGTTGGACGTCTTTGTTGGCTGAATCTGCATTGCTGTGTCCACGGACTCAACAGAAATATAGTTTAGTCGCACAGCGGGGACTGAAAGTAGACTACAGTACATTCACTATCACTTTGGGATAATTGGGGAATAAAAGAAAAGCAACAAGCAGAAGACAGAGGAACTTTTCTTGGACATGGAGGGTTTCATTTTTTATTTTTATTTGTCGTTGTTGGTTTTATTATTGGACAGCTGCATTCTGCCTGTCACCCTTAAGATAAAAAATACACTGTATCATAAAAAAAAGAACGGAAACATATGTCCTGCCTGTATTCTGTTTGTGTCTTCAGGTGAGTGCATC
Source organism: Labroides dimidiatus (assembly GCA_030710495.1). Lineage (NCBI taxonomy): Eukaryota > Metazoa > Chordata > Actinopteri > Labriformes > Labridae > Labroides > Labroides dimidiatus. The sequence continues at coordinate 18,242,329 of CM061146.1, read as the reverse complement.
CTGAGCTATTTGCTCCCAGAACACGCAGTCATTGGCAACCAGATACATAAACATATCATTACATAAGACGAGCAGACACTAGTCATAAAAATGCCGCAATAAATGGATAATAAAAGAAAAGCTTAAAATGTGCCCTTTGAATCTACACGGTGTAATTCGTGCTCTTTAAAAGCAGAGAGCTCTGATATACAACTTTCTGATCAGACTGGGTATTATACAAGGAGGAGCGGAAAGAAAGGAATAGTTTTAACATTTTGGAAACATGGATGGCAAACGATAAGATCAATACCACTCTGAGGCCACAGCCAGCTGCCGTTTAGCATAGCTTCAACATAAAAAGAAAACAGGAAGTAAGCTTGCTAACGAGCTGGATAATGTCCTCTCATTCCCAAAATTATTTGTGTTCTTGGGATGTACAGGATTATTTGTTGATCAGGGAAGGATTGTTCAGGATGAATTAAAAATTAATGTGTGATATTTTCAGGTTTACTCTAAACTTGACAAGTAAATTTTTCTTACCCCACTGGCAGATTTATTTATTTGTTTCAGGTAATTCAGACCTTATTTTTGTCTTTTAATATCTTGGAATAAGACACGTTCCTGGACTTGTCTGTTGAATGTGGCTCATATCAAGTATAATAAGGCAATTCTTACTTTAAATAAGACAAAAACACTTGCTTAGATGTCAGTTTTTGCAGTGCAGCTATCATGTGGTGCCTTAACTCTCATTCTCATGAAGCCCCTGAAGTCTGAAAAAAAAAAGAAATTTTCTTATGCAAACAAGATTTAAAAAAAAAATAAAAACAATTTTTATGGGACATCAGGGGAGCTGTACCTCCTTCTCGCACATCACTCCTGCAAATTTTCTAACATTTTTCGATGTAAGCACAATTTTTTTTAATTTTTCCCCAACTTTTTTTTTCCTAACAAAATGCCCACAAAATTAGTCCAGGTGAGCAGATGTGTGACTCAGCAGGTAAAAGTCGGAAAAATTCAAGAGGAGTAAATAAGAGTGGAGGGGTACATTTACAGTCTGTGAAGCGTGAACCTCTGATGCACTCTTTGTGCACACAGTGAAGCTGTTTCATACTTTTCATCTGCTTGTCAGCATGTTCTTTCACACTTTTTTCTTTATACTGAAAATTTGACCAATTTAACCAGTGCCTGTGTGTGTGAAAGTGCAAAAACTATAATGATGGCATCCAACTGCTTTGATGCAATCTTGGATATCTTGTTATAAATACACAGTCACCTCTGCAGCGTCTTGTATTCTGTCTCATGTCCTGCCATTTCAGAGGGAAACTTCATGCTGAGGAACATGTGAGAGCTACATCTTTGGAAAATTTCAGGCGCGGCATGTTCATAAATTTTCAGGAGTGCATATGAAATAGACTTCAAAATGTATGGACACAAGGGTGGTATTTATCTTCTCATTTCAGTCTCAGCAACAACAGAAAAAAAAACATATTGAAAATAATTCCCAAAATGTCAAACTATTCCTTTGAGGTGTTGAGCATCTCACTCATTAGCCAGAGTACTTAGACGTCTGCAGACAGACAGGTGCAGATATGACTGATAAATACATCATCTCACCAGGTTTGTAAATCAAAACAGCAACTACTTGTATCAAGACAGAAAGGTTTCAGATGAGACACTGCTTAGTTAGCTGCTTGTGATATTAAATTGTGTGGTGTTAATTTGCCCTCTTGTCTGCCTTACAGTGAGGTTGGCGTGCTGCTTCTTCATCTAGCTGACAGCGCCTTTAATGAGAGTGAGAGCAGCGCCCGGTGTCAGGAGAACAATCCGGAGGAATTAGAGGGAACAGCTCAGCTGATGTTCTGTGTTTGTGTCTGTGGGCCCTGGGAGAATCCCATTGACTCGGCTGCTCATTAGACGCTGCCTTTGTCAGACCAAAATAAAATAGATATTAAGCAGTGAGACAGCGAGTGTGTCATGAATGTTTAATTGGGTGCTCTGTGTGTTGTGTGTGTGTGTGTGTGTTTCTCTCTTCCGACGGTTACCTCCAGGGGAGTGTATTCGAGTATGCTTGTGTGTACTGCTGCCGATGACGTGCGCCTCCTCTGTGTGTGAGCAGGTCTATGTTTCGTGTCGGTGTGTGCGGATATCTGAAGCGTCATCGTTCCCCAGCTCCTGACACCTCTCTGTGGGGAGAGCGAGCTGCGGCGTCAGCCTCATTAAGGCTTCCACTGTCTGCCTAATGAATCGATTGTGTGGTATCAGTGCTCCTGGCTGGCGCTCCCACAGTGCCGCTCCGCGCCTCCTCTGGGGGCCTTCCTTCCACTGAGCTCTTAATCAGGAAACAGCCCTAATTACCCAGTCCCCCCCTCCTCCTCCTCCTCTTCCTCCCTGTCATTTCTCTTCCTTCTCGCTCTCTCTCCTCCTCTTTTGCTTCCCGACTTTATCTTTATGCTCCACCGCCCTTTTTCTTTGTCCTTCTTATCTTGCTGCTTTCCCTCTCTTTACTATCATGCTTCATCCTTGAGCTAAAAGACAAAAGGAGGGAGGGAGGGAGGGAGGAGGAGAGGGGGTATTTGGGAGCTTCCACATTAGCTTGTACCACAGCAAAAAGTAAAGGGGAGAAGGGGTGATGCTTAAGGGGTGAGGGTCAGGAGTACTTAGACAAGGGTGCTGCTGTTGCTGATGTAATGAGGATCAGGATCGTAGAGCAGGGCGACTGGTTAAGTGGTCGCCCCTCCTCCAAAAAAACAAAAAAAAAGGGAACACCCCAAATTCTCCATATTAGCTCCTCCCATCTCAGTACACCACCTCGTACACCGTGGCCTTCTTGTCCCCGGAGCCCGTCACTATGTACTTGTCGTCCGGGGAGACGTCACAGCTCAGCACAGACGAGGACTCCTTGGACTACAAATGGGCGAGAGACACAAAGAGAGAGAGACAGAGATAAGTGTTGGTAGATATGTGGAGACAGATGGAGAGAAACAAACAAAGAGAAAGATGTTAAAAAAAGACATGAATCATCACTTAATACTCAATCATACAAGACATATTTGCATTTCAAAACAGTCTGCAATTATTTCCAAACAGATGACAGCACAGCTTCAGGATGCTGACTCACTTCTCTGCTCTCTCTCCCTCTCTCTCTCTCTCTCTCTCTCTCTCTCTCTGGAGATGTGCAGCCTCATTCACTCAAGGTTTAAGCATCACTAACTGCCCGAGTCAGATGGTCTGAATAACTAGCAAAATGCACAACCCCCCCTCCTCCCCCATATTAGTGTTTGTGTGTGTGTGTGTGTGTGTGTGTGTGTGTGTGTGTGTGTGTGTGTGTGTGTGTGTGTGAAAGACAGACCTGGGCACCTGGCTTTAGATGATCTAAAGCTCCCGCTGCTGCCCCTCCTCCTCCTCCTCCCCCTCTGCCTCCCACTGCTCCATCATCATTTATCTTCCTTCCTTTCTTCCCACACTCTCCTCCTCCTCCCCCTTCTACATCCTCTTAGGTTCCCCATTTCACTCTGCCCCCAGTTCTCATGTCAACCCCTCCTCCTCCTCCTTCTCCTTCTCCTCCTCCTCCTCCTTCTCCTTTCTAAACTCACCCTCTCCCTCCCTCCCTCCCTCCCTCCCTGCTACAGCCACAGCAGAGCTGTCAATCATCACGCCAGCAGTGAGATGCCATTTCACACAGAATATCTCATACTATAGCAAAATAAAAAGCAGAGGGGTTCAGGTGGGAGGGTGCAGTGACAGGCCAAAGTACGAGATGGGAAAAGGGCCACAGATGGATTTGGGGAAAAGGTATAAAAAACAAACAGACAAACAAAAAAGAGCCTCAGTTGTCAGTGGAGAGTTTGAAATTCTTGTTTTGAGCTGCAGTGGTCAGGCTCCATCATATCTGAAAGAGCTCAAACAGTCCTATAACCCCTCTAGAGCATCACGCTCCAAGTTTTAAAAGTAGTACGGGGGAAAAAGCTTCAGGTATCAGATCTCTCTCCTTTGGAATCATCTACCAGTCAGGGTCCAGGACGCAGACACAAGCTCTGCTTTAAAGAGAAGACTTAAAACTTTTCTTTTTGATAAGGCTTTAAGAACGGGCCAGCGGAGGCTTTGACAAGTTCCTATGCTGCTATAGGCTTAGACTTCTTAAACTGAGCTCCTGTCTTCCCCTCGCTCTCATTTATACAGTATATCTGCATGTCATATCTGGGAGTTCTTGAGCTCCCTCGTTTCGAGGGGTTGTTGCTGCAGCCAGTCTGCTACCATGGACCTGCCAGACTCCTACTGCTAACTATTAAAACCAGTCTGAAATGATTTATCACTGTTTTCATTCAAACGTTCATTTAGCTTGTTGCTGGACTTATCTTATTTTGATGTTGGGTCTCTGTGAGCAGTGTATTAAAGTTTCTGGAGAAACCATGTTAGACATGGCATACTGATTTACTGATCAATTGACTGACTGATTGATTATGCAGAAATACTTCACATCCTCTTCTTACAGGATAATAGATCTGGTATTTGTAAGTGTCTGACATTGTCTTTTAGTGCGGATGAGACATGGCATGCAGAACGTTTTGTATGTGAATGTGCTAAAGGAAGGAAAAAGTTTGGGTCACTTTCTTAAATGAAGGCTCAAAGAATGAAAAGAATCAGAAAGATCTGGAAAATTCCCATTGTATGTATATTTGGATGAAAAATGGGGAGAAAGAAAAATAGATGGTATGCAACAGATCAGCCACAGGGGAAAGTCCGAACAAGAGAGGACAAAAAGTGAAGGGTTAGGGCAAGGGAAAAAATATGGAAGAAAGCAAGGACAGGAATAAACCAAAGGACAAGGACAGAGAGAAAACACAGCGAGGGAAGAGAGGTACACAGAGATCAGGGGAGTTAGATAAAAAAAAAAAAACAGAGAGCACAGTGAGGAAGAAAGGACAACAGTAAACAGGAGGAAGAAAAGAGGCTGGAGAGGACAGTGATAAACCAAAGAGGAAAAAGAGAAAGAGAGAGAAAGAGAGAGAGAGAGCAGCTCTGTATAACAGGGTGACAGGGGGGAGCTGTTTGGCAGGAGAAGCGTTTGGCATTTGGATAACAAAGCAGATAGCCAGCATTCTCCCTTTAGTCCACCGGGGGAGACAGGAGCCGCCAACCCTGCTGCCCACTGTAGCTTATAAAAACATGACAGCCACACACACACACACACACACTCATGCACACCACATACACAACAACCGCCCAGCTTAAATGTACCTTCATCCCCATGCTAGTTTCATTCAGACCCAGGTAAACTGGCTCAGCTTAAAATACTGAATCTTCCCACACTCATCATTTCCTCAAATGGAGGAACATGACAAAATTATTACATTTGTTTTGTGTTATGTGTTATGTGTGTGTGTGTGTGTGTGTGTGTGTGTGTGTGTGTGTGTGTGTGTGTGTGTGTGTGTGTGTGTGTGTTGGCAGCCTGCACTCTCTGATAAACCTCTGCAAGTCACCATGAATCAACACACCAGGAAGGTTAAAAAAAAATGTTTAGCGTTCTCTCTCTCTCTCTCACTCTCTCCCGCTGTCTCTCTTCATCTTTCCCTTTCTTTAGCCTTCAGGGCTCAGTGTGTGTGTGCGTGTGTGTGTGTGCGTGTGTGTGTGTTTGTAGGCGTGTGTGTGTGTTTGTGAAAGGACAGGAAGTAGAAATAGCACATACATATATTCATGTCAAACACACCTACACACCCACACACACACACAAACACACACACACACAGTGTAAACATACTAAAAACATAGCACTCGTGCCTCACCTGAAAAATGCTGGCTCCATACGGTGTCCTCCATGCATTCAACAGATTGTCTTTTCCTGTACTCACGAACCACTTCCCTAAAATCGCACATACACACACACACAACAAAGGTTAAACAAAATAAAAAGGGTGAATGAACACATGTTGCATTAAGTAAAAATAGTAAGAGAGTAGTTAAACATGACAAATTTGTAATGTTCGAGTGTTCTTACCGCAGTAGGCAAACTTTAGGGAGAGAACACAGCTCTCGTGAAGGTGCAGCTGGTACTTGTCAGGTTTGGAGACATGGAGGACTTCCACATTACTGCTCTCCATTCCCACAGCCAGCCACTCGCCTGTTGGACAGTAACCCAGAGAGAAGATCTGCAAGAAACAGAGACAAAGAGAAAGAAAGAGAGAGAGAGGAATCAGAGGAAATCAAAGACGGGAAAGACAAACGGAGACAGAGAAAAAAATGCGGTGAATTGCAGGATGAGGGAGGAAAAGAGATAAGATTGATGAAAAGGTAAGACAGTTGAAGAAAGATGTGATGACAGATTAAAGAATCAAGCAGGAAGGAGAGAAAAGAAAAAGACAATGATTGAGAATAGAAAAAAGGAATGAGAGTGAAAAAGAATGAAAGAGTGAAATGATGTAATAGAGTTGAACAAGGAGTGAATTAATAAATGGAGAAAAAAGAAGAGAAAATGGTAGCAGAGTGACAGGAAGTGGCAGACCGAGAGAGACGGCGAGGGAGAGAGAAAGTCATTACACGGTGGATCGAAACTCATCTGACAACAGTGGTCAACTCTATAGCTCTGTTGTGGCAGAGAGGAGTGAATAAGGGAGTCCGAGTGTGTACGAGGCTGTGTGTGGTGATCTCTGTGATGTTTGTTGTTGTGTGTATCGGTGTAAATACCTGTCAAGCCTCTCTGTGGTTATCTTGTGTGTATACCATCAGGTAACTTTATTTTCTAAGACATCCTTTAGATTTTTTTTCTGTGTGTACCTGTGAGGTGAAGTCATGCTGCTGGAGCTGGCGTCCCTCTCTCAGGTCCCAGCAGCGCACCGTGTTGTCGAGCCCTCCTGTCCACAGTTTGGTGCCATCGTTGGAGATGTCGATGCAGCTCGCTCCGTCTGTGTGACCCTGGAACTGCCTACAGGGAGAAAACACACCACGGTTCATAGATGAACCCAAATGTGTACGCACAGTTTGCAGTTTTGGCATGCTTCATGCTGTTTGTTTGCTTTGTGCCTCCTTGACGTGTCAGAGCAGATATATTTAAATCCTTTCCTCCATGTAGCACCTACTGCCCCCACCTCACCCATACCTGGATTGTCTTCCTTTTCCTCTTCCAAAGTCCTTCCTGTCCCACCAAACCAGTTTAGTTTTTCATCCACATCCCTTCAGGCTCTACTTACCTGACCACAGGGTGAGGTAAGGAACCCCCCAGACTCCACTTTTTTTTTCTCTCATATTTCACATCCTTTTTCTCTTTCCTGTTCCTGAAATGTTTCCACATCCTCCAGCCTTTTCTCTCTCTCACTTCCCCTTCTCTCCTCTCCGTGCTCTCTCTCCTGTCTGGAATTATTTTTGTAACAAAATCATACAAGCTGTTTATCATCCTCTTACCTGACCAGAGTCTGGTTGTGAAGGTCCCAGACGACGATGTTGCCGTCGCTGCAGCAGGAGAAGCACACCTTGTTGTCAGGAGAGATGGCCAGGGCATAGCAGGCGGGAGCAGACGATGTCAGCTCAGCCTTGATGCGAGGGGTGGGTGTGGCCAAATCCCAGATTGACAGTGTGCTGGCCTCACCGCCGACTATCAAAGTCCGTCCGTCAGGGAGGATTTTACAGGAGCGGATGTAGTTATCCCTGTTCTGATTGGACAGAAAAATAAAAAGTGTATCAAAGTAATATTTTGGTTTTGGGAAACATACTGCACCCACACACATTTGTTTGGAGTGCTGGGCAGTGAATTTATCTTGAACTCTTGTGCCTGTCTGTCTCACATTTCCTCAGGTCTTACCAGACAGTCCAGCTGGGCCATGGGGCTCTTGGTTCCTGGCTGGCTGATGTCCCACACCTTGACGCAGCCTTTACCTCCAGTGTAGACGTGACGTGTGGAGGTGCTGATGGTGACAGCACACACCACCTCTCCATGGTTTAGGCTGTGGATTTGACGGGCATGGCGAGGGATTCCTGGGCCCAGCAGGGCGTCGGGGGGGAAAGGTACTGGCTGCATCTGTCCGTCTGCGCTCACGTGGAAAGAGTAGGCGCTGCAGAGAAACAAAGAGAGGAAAACAGAAACAAATCAATACAGAAATGAAAAGCTATGGCTGGAAATAAACAGAGTTTTGACTTGTTTGTTCTAAAGAGGAGATTGACGGTCTTGAGAAATGGGCCAAAGACAGGACAGACAAGACAGAATCAATTAATCAATGAGTTAGTGGAAGCAGAGAAGCTAGGGGAAAACACACAGTTCACAAGACAAAGTGTGCAAGTTATGAAGTCCAACCAAACCATAACAGCCTCATAACTCAGTAATATTTCAGTAAGACAGGTCCTGTAACTAAACCAGTACGATTTATTTTTTAACCCGCCCTCTTTCCTCAGAAGAGTCACATGATCCTTCTGAGAAGACCACAGGAAGTTTGTAGTAGAAACATGTAGACGTAGAAAAGAAATCACACTGGTCTAGTGACAAGAACTGTCTTAATTTAATAAACGCTTTCAGACCAAATGAACCTTTTTGGTCCGGTAATATGTGCCCAAATTCAGCAATTACTTGGCCAACTGTAGCTGTGGGAGGGAATGCATAATAGCAGATTGTATAACAGGGCAGAGCCAGTGTGGCATTGCTAATGGCCGATCAATACTGGAGCAGACTGAAGCTGAGGCTGTTTTATGATTGCAAATTAGCACCACAAGAATGAATCGCTGCTCTTCAGCAAATGACAAAAACACAATTTCTCAGTCAGCAAAGCTGAATGCACTGTGTCTGGGACTTTCAGCTGTGAGACAAGGTTATGTGCTGCACTATGAAACCTTGTGAAGTTAAAGAAAAAAGAGCAGCTAGAAGGGACTAGTATCCACAAAACTGGATCTTGTTCAATCAAAATATTTTTCATTTCTGTGAGCAAGGCTGAAGTATTTCCACAGTCTATAACCAACTCCTGTTTCCAGTCTCACCTAATTATCCTGCTTAGTTTTCACACATTTCCTTTGAACTCATTTTAAACATAAAACAAAACATACTTAGTAAACGGAGAGCGTTGTGCAAGAATATTAAATGTCTTAACCCTCAAGATCCCAAGCAATTTCTGCCCTTTTCTTTCTTTTTCTTTTTTTTTTTTTGCTTCTGTCACATTTATACTCACTGTGGTCTCATTTTTCTCAGCAGAGTAAAGTCCTACACCTCTACAGTTTCAGAACAACCTTGATGGCTATAGACTGATGAATCTCAATTATGTCTTCATGCAGTGTGACAAAATTTCAAAGCTATAAATCATTAGAGTAAAAGAAAAACGGAAACTGAATTTCTCTGATTAAAAAATAAAAAAATAAGGAATTAGTGTCTACAACACATTTTCAGGTAGCCTCATGCCAAACGAACATAGGAGAAATATTGGTGGTGGCACTTGATTCGAAGAATCTACAAATTTTGATGTGTGGAAATATTTTTATCCGCTGTGGTCTCAATATGAAGTTCTGCTCCTCTGTGGGTTCAGGGTAACTCAACAACGTCTCCTGAGCAGTATGACATCATCAGAATGCAATAATTATTGCAACATTATCACAAGATATTTACTCTTTATTAACTATTCACAGTCAGTACTGCCATGACTGTTTACACAGTTTACAGTCTACATTGCAGTTGCATCATGCCGATCTGCAAAGCATTATCTGTCGGTACTGAGACAGAGCGCTGAGTGGCTCTGAGCACAAGAACATGTCATGGGAAGCCAAATTCAAAGAATTTTTGAAGTGCCAATCCAAGGTGTGTGTGGATCATTCAGGGTTTCCCGTAAGCATTAAAGAGCACTGAATTACTTTTTTTTACAGAATTTATCTACAGCAAATGGTTTATTTCCTGCAAATTTTCAAAGAAGGCATGAGGATCAAAGTGATGTTGATGAAATTCTCCCGTATTCTCTGGCCTGTTTAGACATGTTACTAACATCCTTCATACATTCAGGTACCTTTGGAATCTTGAGAATCGGATGATTACCTCAGTTTGTTCAGTTTTTGGATTGGAAGTTACTTAAGATGTTTTTGATGAACTTAGTATTGACCCCTCTGTTAATCTTTGTCACTGTTGTAGAACTGCAACTGAATACATCCATGTGTTACAGGAAACCAAACTCACGGCTTGCCACCCGAGGATCCGGGCAGAGAAGAGGAGAGCCCCGGGGCCCTCAGGTGAGAGCGAGAGTCATACGCCACCTGGTGGGAAGATGTAAGCAGAGAAACAATTAACAGCTTGATCAACGAACCGGAAAGTCGAAACACTGAACAAACTATTTTAAGTCACATTTATGAAAGGAAGTGGGAAAAAATAAAATAAAATTTGCAGCTCTGAGTATGTTCATCAGATAAAATAGTTGTAGGAGGATCAAATTTGTTTAGTGTAAAATAAGATTAAAACAATCAACAGACAAGTCTCAAAAACTGTGAGAAGTGTGTGGCTGTACTGACACTGATCTATAGTGCTGGGATTAAGATACTGTAATTTTAAGCATGAATCTCCCTCAGTTTCACTCCCTATAAAAGAGAATGTCAAATGGCAGCTTTGAGTGCATAATAAATGCACAACACTACCTGATAACACAGAACACATTCATCTATCTCCCCTCAGTGCTCTGACAGTCAGCGGGTCAAATCTGATGCTGCAGCATAAATAAAAGTTGAACAGAGGAGAATAATTCAGCCTTTCCTCACCATGGGGCTCCGGGAGTAGGCGTTTGCTGCTGCGCTGATCTGTGGGGAGAGAGTGAGAGCACCTCCAAAGCCTCCTGGACTGGCCAGCTCCCCATTCAGTCCTGCGTGGGACACCACGCCAAAGTGAGCCGGGTAAGAACCGGGGGGCAAAGACATGGGACTGCGGAGAGCTGGGGAGGGAGGGAAAGGAAGGAGGGGTTTAAGAAAGGAAGTATAGAGAGGGAGGGGGGAATACATTACACACAGACACGGACACAATCACAGAGGGGCTGAGAGATGGAAAAACTTCCTGTTGAATTGAACTTCTTTTTGTTCAAACACTGACAAAGTTCAAGACATGGGTGATCTCTATTAGCTGAAGTGGAGCAGACAATTGTTCAGAGCCCATCTCAATACCAGCCAGGGTCCTGTTTTCACATACACAACCTATAAAAAGCTTTTTTTATTATTAATATTATTTTTATTTTAACTTAACAACAGGCGAAAACAAATGAGGAAATGGATAAACAGAGGGACAAGAGGTTGTATGGCATAAAGGGCAGAGGGGGACTCTGGGAAATCCAATCCAGGTAAGGGCGTAAAATACAAGGAGCCGATTTATACAGCAAAGATTATTATTCTTATTACTTTTTAACACTTTCTGAGTGGAAGGTTACAGATAAAGAACTATAAATGCTTGGAGAAGATTAATGCTGTGGCAGTTTGTAATATCATTGCTACTTAATCAGAAGTTACCAAATCAAAGAAGACTTTTAAAGCTTTATGATCAAACTTGCTGAAGGCTCATATCTCACCTAGAGGGTCAGCACTGGATGCTGCTTTGCTGACCAGACGAAGGCAGGAGGTGCTGGGTCCAGGTGCTCCTGGTGCTCCAGGGGTGAGGGCATCACGGTGGGACGGGGATGGGGTACCAGACTTTGAGAGGGGGGACTGGGACTTATCCATCTGTCAGATAAGTTCATCAATAAACAGAAATAGAAGATATGACTTAGAGTGTTGAAGTCTCCGTCATTACATGATATCTGAACTTAACATCTGATCTGGTTTTAACAGAGTTTAACAGAACAAGGATTGCTGAACATGGTGTGTAAAAACTTTAGAAACTCTAGAAAGTTACCAACAGATGGTCAAATGTGGCAGGGATGAAAAACCTTCATGAATTTTAGAAGTAAGGCTGAAAACCTTCAGTCTCATTACAGGTTGGAATTTGCAGAGAGATTTCAGCTCAGCTTAACAATCTGTTCCTTTCTGACCTGTGCAGGGTCCTTAACTTTCCCTGGGGTGGGGCTGCGAGGATTTGGAGTGGAAGGGGCCTCTCCTGTGCTCGAGGAACCCGGGAGCTCTTTCCTCAGAGTGGGAGCCCGGTCCAACCCATTTCCGTGAGGGGAGTGAGGAGGGCTGCCGGCAGGAGAGTTAGGCTCCTGAGTGACGAAGATGAGAAATGATGCTGAGTTCTTCCCTGACTGTAAACAGGAGCTCAAATTCATCTTTTCAGTCTCAGAGGGTTGTTTTGTTGTTGTTTATCGTTTGGCTGTCACTTTTTTGGTCATTTTGATAACATGGAGCTTTATGAAGGGATTTTGTGCAACATTTCATAGTCTAAAGAAAGTATGCCAGTATGTAATGTTGGCATTGGGCCCTGCTCTGAAATTATTTGCTGTGACGTTGTAATTTTCCCTCCGGCGGTTATAAACCACTGTGCAGTGTTTCTGGTGACTGATAAAACTTCAAAGCCATAAAATGTCTTTGACTCCAACAGGAATTTCTGGCTTATTAATGTCTCATAGGTACCTGACGCAACTTGCTCAAAACAAAAACAAAAGCAGCTCCTCTGTTTTTTTTTTTCATTAGAATATTTGTGTGTTTGGTCTGTGCCTTCTGATGGAAACTTTTATTTCTTTGTCTTCATTATAAAATCAGATTTCAAATATAAACGTGTTCTGCAATCAAAGTGTTGGATTTATATTTATGAGAAGTAAGGTCTTACTCTGCAGATACATCATGATCTTTTGTGTCACGCTCTGCTTCATGATGACACGTTACATGAAACAGCAGAGATTGTCACTGTCATTGTTACAGCGGTGTGTTGAGCCGCAGATCGTGTCGCTGTTGCGGCTGCTTTCATCACTGGAGACATTGTCAAGCAGACGCTGCCTCCCACAGAACAAAGTGCTGGAGTAAGCACTTCTCACTGGGTCACACACACACACACACACACACACACACACACACACACACACACACACACACACACACACACACACATTCATATCATTCACCAGAGAGTTTTCCTCCCTTTTTCTGCCATTACCCACATTTGTCTTTTTGTACTCTTTCTGCTTTTGTTCCAGTTTTGAAATCACACAAGAGACCAGTTTTGCTTTTATGTGCAATATCAAAATACAGCAGGCTTAGATAAAACATATTTTGGTACACTGTGTGAAGTATTTAAAGAACCTAAATATTCCAGGGGCATAAATGGCTTTGCATATATTGAATGAAGAAGAGTGGAGCTTTCTAATGAGAGAAAGAGAGAGGGAGAGATGAGAGGGAGGAGGAACAGGATGAGAGGTGTAGTAAAGACGGACTGAAAAGAAACAGAGAGTGGAAAGATGGAAGAAGAGAAGCCTTAAGAGGTCAGAGAGAGAAAATCACCATTCACAGATTAGAGTAACGAAGAGACTTGCAAACCAAATATCTGTGAATTTGTGTGTGTGTGTGTGTGTGCGTGTGTGTTTCACGAGTCGAGAACACAAACAGCAGAGGCTGATAATGAGCTTACATAGGAGCTCCTCTATTTACAAGGAAACAGCAGCAGAGAGCTGAAGTAGCTCCATACCTGCAAAACGGTTTCACATTACACACAACCATGCAAACACACGCACACACACACACACACACACACACACACACACACACACACACACACACACACACACACACACAAACACACACAAATTAATACTACAAACCAAGATCTCTCTGCCTCATGTTGGGGACCTGCTCACCCTGATACTATTCTAATTTGCATAATCACCTGTTCACTGTACATGATTCCTTACATCATTGTCTTTCAGTCCTCTGGTTGTACTTAAACATATCATCATAGTAAAGCAATGATATAACTTTGAAAGTCTTAGCCAGAGTAAGCTTTTTATTCTTTTTTGCAAGACATGTACGAGTGACTTCAAGACCAAAAACCTCAAACAGACCCAAATCAAGCCTCAACCTACAGAGAGACAAGAACAGTCAGACAAGAACTGACTGTCACTTCAAAAAGCAAAATTGCAAGAAAATCTGGCCTTAGTCTCTCTCTCTCTCTCTCTCTCTCTCTCTCTCTCTCTCTCTCTCTCTCTCTCTCTCTCTCTCTCTCTCTCTCTCTCTCACACATACACACACACACTCTTGTAAATGGAAATATTGACAGCTGGACTGGAGGGGTTATGCAGAGTACAGGGGGTGGTTCTAAGCCGCAAGGGGACATCTATAGCTACTCCCTGTGAGCAGAACTGTTCTTCCTACCATTGGACTAATGATTTATTCATGTGTGGGCTGCAACCCAGAGTCAGAGAGCTGCTGTTGGATAAAGGAAGCTTGTAACTTGTGGCTTTGTGAGGACATCAAAGTTATTTTCTGTAACAGGGATGTTCAGTTCTGGCAAAAGGAGTTATGTGGGAGAGAGAGGGAAGTTTGAGTCCTGTGAGTGATCTTTAATCTTTAAAAGTGGGGATGGAAAACTGTTGCAAAAACACTGGAAATGAAGGAGGAGCTTTTGAAAGAGATCAGAGTGAAATATTATCAACTGACGACTGATTGTTTTCAGGAGCCCTGTGATGTGGATAAAAAAAGAAAAACTGAATAAACACTATCCATTAGGCTTCATTTGTTTTGTAATCTATGAAAACACTTTCTAAAACCTTGTTAATATTTTTTTTCTGGTAACGAGAAAACTCAAATTAGGACCAAGAACTCAGTGTGTGTGACCTTGAAAAAAAAAATAATAATACCACCATCAACAGGACAGATTTTTTGCACAGCAAAGGTTCACATTGAGTGTGATATGTTAAACTGCAAAAAGGAAACAGTGAGATTCTCTGTTGTTAACACTTCTCAGTTATGTATACAGTCCAAAATCAGAAAGAGATTTTATGAATGGCAACCAAAAGTGTTTGAACAGCAACAGAAGGGAAAGGCTGGGTAAGTGGCGATCACTTTGATGCAGCCCACAAAGTTATCTTAAATCTGTTGTGGAAAAGTATATAAAAAGTATGTTAGAGGTTTAACTCCGTTTAAAAGCTGCAAAAAACAAAGTTTCTCTTGAAAACTGTGTGATGTAAACTGATATCGTAGCTGTCAGTTAGTTGCTTTTGTGCCCCTGATTTTTGATGTTAAGCAGTTAGTGTACATTAGTTTATCAGAAGTGTTTATTCAAACATCTCCCAGCAGCAGCAGCAGCAGCACAAAATTGGATGTCTAAGGGAACATAGAGTGAAAAAGGAAACAATCCTTCAAAGTGGGCAGAATACAAAGAGTAGATTGTAGTGACAACAGTGAGTCAAACCTCTTTCATAGTCAAGAAGTCAGGGAATCAAGACACAAATATTTTCACAGCCACTTGAAAGCTTCTGTGATGAGTTTTTAGCTGATATTGAAACTATCAAAACATGACCCAGCAGAGAAGCATTATTTATATTTTTAATGGCTAAAAACGCTGCCAGGGGTCAAAACCAGACAGGTGCAGCTTCCTTTTTTTCTTCTTTTTCCCATGACGGTCTCAGTAGTAAGAGACAGCAGGATAACATTTTTAATCAGAAGCCACCACATGTGTGAGTACATGATGGGATTATGAAAGAGGTTCACTGTTTTGTCCACACGGGGTGCCAAAACCAACGTGTTTTAAGCATAAACACCCAAAAAACAAAAAGGAAACTTAAACCTACTTCATTGGAGACGTCCACCACAAGATTGTCCTCACTCTTGTCTCCATCACTGTCCTGATGATAAAAGAAGACATATGAAAGGTAAGATAACCCACACAGACACACTGTATGTGTACATGGGAACTTGAATAATACAGATGAAAACACACACAGATCAATACATCAATACCACTCGCTGCTCTTTGCTTCCTTTCACTGGCTGTCCACCATGCAACATTTAACACACTGAGACACAACAGAGACACTACAACAACACCCCCCCCACACACACACACACACACACAGACACACCTCTCTCCCTTCCTCACACAAACACTGCTGCTCTTTCTTTATCCATGGCACATTTTTTTCTCTTTGTCTAGTCATCTCTACACATCTCCACATCGCTCGCCCCTTTTTTTCAGGGGTGAGAACGATGGCACTTAGTCACCATGGCAACAGAGCTTTGATGTGATCATGGTCTGATATTTCTATTGACATCAGTGTGGAATGACATCAGTATCTAATGATACAGAGCCAAAACAAGGCTATGTCTACTGTCTATTTCTAAAGCAGAAATACAGGTGCTGGGGGGGGGGGGGGGGGGGTAATTCAAGAAAAAAAAAAAAAAGGAAAAAGACAAAAAGTGGGGAAGTTGGGGACAAATGGTGGAAATCAAAGAGAAGAGAGATAAACTAGAGTAAAATAAAAAAATGAGATAAGACAGAAAGTGAGGAAGAGAAGTGAGGAAGTGGAGCGATGACGCTCCAGAGACAGAGAGAGATAGAAGAGCAAAAAACAAACAGAGAGGAATGGAAGCTCTAATGCTCCCCGACAGACAGAAAAAGAGCAAAAACATTCAGAAGGTGGAAACTATCTGTGCCTGTTGCTGCTCTGGACTAATGGCGAGATTCGGACTGTTGTTGTTGTTGATGCCAAACTGATTTAGCTGGAGGCCATCTTGCACAGACAGACCACCCAGTGTCAATCAATCCTCTAGACTGCAAACACACAGCTATCTCATTCATTACGCCTATCTGCCTTTCCTGTCTCTCCTCTGGCATTACAGCGCCTATGGCTCTCCGCTCTTCCTCACATTGGATCCATCCAAAACAAACACAGCTCTGATTGGCCAGGGGCCCCCTTACCTCTGGGTGGCCTTTAAAGTCACTCATCATAAGTAAACACACACACATACACACAGACACACGTGTAACTACACAGATGGGCCTTTAGTTTGAGACATCTTTGTCATGTTTATGTGGTTCTCTGTAAACTGTTTAATAAGAAGGATGCACACGTATTTCAAAGCTAACCAACAATTTGCCTTAAATTAACAGCTGCAAACACACACATTGACATTCACATTAACATTACGTCGTTTAACCCTCAGCAAATCTACTCCGAGGACAAGGACACACACTAACACATACATAAGAGTGTGGGGGAAGGGACTCTTTGTCGTCACAGCGCCTCCTTTTTGCCTCTGCTCCTCCCTGCGAGGAGGAGTAACCTCCTGATGGGCCCTGGCGCTCCTCGTTGGGCTGACTGTCTGTCGATGACACTGACTTACTCTGGGGAGATACAAGCACACAAGCATAAGTATGAACACAAAGAAGCTCCATGCTGCAACAGTAAAGACAGGTGATAAAAGACACATCTGACTGGATAATTAAAAAAAGTCTTCATACCAAGTCAGCAGTATGCAGACACATAAAACAAAGAACATGCACACACAGTCAAGCTGCTGTTTAGACAGAAGGTTAGGTTAAATAAAGGAAAAACTCATGAGGCAATAACAAACAGGAGGGGAAGACATAAAAACACAATCACACTCACACACACACGGTAACAGCAGACGTAAGCACAGGTAAAGATGTCGCTATAGAGGCACAAATAAAATAGCCTATACAGCTAATTAGTGCTCTCCCTTGGACACACCCGTCCTCATGTAAAATATGACTCTCATTATTGGATAATAAAGCTGTGCAGGCATATTTACAACACAGCCGAGCCCACAGCTCAGAGGAGACGATCAGAGCATTGTGCTGTTTTAGAGTCAGGGCAGGGGCCAGAGGTTCAATGAGGGCCACTTGTCATTCTCAGTCCCCACTGTGGGGAGGAGAAGAACAGTGAGGTTTCAACACACCAGTGAGTCACACAGGAAGGAGCCCCGCACAGAGCAGAGAAGAAATCACACAATGGAGCACAGTGCTGCTCAACAAACTTTCCTCTCTTCCTCTGCTCTTCACTTCCTCTCACTGTCCAACCCCCCCGTTTAAAATTCCTTCATTTGACTCATGCAGGGCTCTTTGAGTAGACCGATTAATGTGCATCCCTCCCTGTGCCTTCTCTCCATTTTTTCCACTCCCCTCTCAAAAGATTTTATGCTCAGCTAAGTTCAGCACCAACTCATAGGAGAAATACTTTCCTGGTGTTTAACAATGCCAAACAGCATTGTGTTTAGTAATTAAATTATAATAAGGGTTTCATTGCGGATAGAAAGAGAGGGAGGGAAAGTCAAGTCTGTAGCATTCTTAACTCATTTTAATTTCACAATAAAGCCAGAGCAAAGGCATACTGGTACTTTTTTTTTAAACAACCTTACCCTCCCTATTTTTCCTTTCCTTTTCAGTCTCTCTTTTCTTTTTCAATTTCACCCTTCATCTCCCTCTAACCTCCCCCTTCTCCCCTCTTTCTCTTCCTTCCTGTGTTATCAACAGTCTCACTGATGAAGGCCAGCTGTCCACTGCAGCCCGTACAGTAAGGAAGTGTTTCATACAGCAGCCAAAGGGAGAAGAGAATAAACCCTGGACATCCACTGAATTTCAATCAGCCCATTTGCACTGCATTAATTCTGCAGGCAATTAATGGAGACTTTTTACTACAATGACTCGAAAAATGTGAAAAAATAAAAACCTGTGAGGCTAGATGAGCACATGTGTGCATATCGTTTCACTAAATATCGCTTTTATTTCGTTTTTAGAAAAGATGGTTTTGTCCATCCTGTCACGTGGCACCTTCACACCTAATTAAATGACAGCTGAATCTAGAAAGTTGAATTAAGCATCAGTTTTAGGCAGTAAGCCACTGTGCTGTGTTTTAATCCTTTTACTTGTTCCGTTAGTCTCGTAGATTACCACAACATTTGTGGTGCCGATAAACAAAACAGTTGCTTGTTCATCCATCCAGTCAATTTGTCCTTTCCTGCAGATAACAGTGAAACACTGTGAGCTCGGATGTTGGTGTGATGCAGAAAACCTTGAGAAGCTCAAGGTTGATAGCGCTGAGCGGCTATTGTGCTGGCGTGGAGCTGTGCTACTCCTGGCTGAGCTCCAGCAGCACATTTTTTTTCCTTTTTTTTTTTTTTTAGCAGCCACTTTACTGTGTGTCTCCATTTCCATCCGTTTATCACTGTCACACACACACAAACTGAACACACTACAGTTACTCACCCTGCTGGGCGCTCCCTCTGGGACGGGGCGGAGAAAGGTAAAGAAAGAGAACAGAGTAGAGAGGGAAATGAGAGAGTGAAAGAGATGAGTAAAGGAGAAAAGACAGAGAGTTTGACGTCAGTCTTGATAATAATAATAAGCCCCCCCCCCCCCCCCCCCCCCCCCCCCGTCATCCAAGGTTAGACTGAACTATGACTGCTCCTCTCTAATAGAGATACAGACCTGCTATTGTGCCTGATCCCAGTCTCCCCTCTATCTTTCCTCCTCTCTGTTCTCCCACCAGACAAAGCTCGCTGTCTCCCCTTGCTGCTTCTTTCAACATTCACTATCTCTACACTCATTTTTCCTCCTCATATGGAAAAACACACATACACACACACACATATACACACACAGCTGCAGACATGCATTCGCTCTCAATCAGATGCTTAACACCCCAATATAAGCACATTGATCTCTCTGCCCCCCCCTTCCCTTCTTCACCCTTTTCTTCATTTTCCTCTCTCTTTCTAACTCTGGCTTTATTCATGAGAAAGTCTCTCTTGGCTTGGTGCCTGATACAGAGAGAAAAGATAAGATATTGTATCAGGGTGAATGAGAGTTCACAGGGAGAAAGCGTCTCTCCTGCATTTACACAAGTGGCTTGAATACGTCTGTCCAATTATGACAGCAGTCTAAATAAGGAAGTTCAAATTCAGTCCAGAGGGTGACTTGCTGAACAACTGATGCAAAAGCTGCCTGTCATAAATGATGTATTGTATTGTTCTGCAGTTTATCTCCTCTAAAAATGATAAAGCTATCTATTTCTAATTTTGTAACTTTTGTCAGAGTTTCAGAGTTCCTTGACAAATATGAAACTAATTTAGATAAACACTGCATGCACACGCTTCCACACAAGGACATATGAGTGTTTCTAAAGAAAAAGATCATTCATGCAGACATACTTTTAGCTTTATTCTTTGTGGTTTCCCTGAATCTTTATCTTTTCCTTACTTGTAGAATATATACTACAAAAACTCAAATCGCAATATTTCATTAGAATTATACAGGTGCATCTCAAAACATTTTTTTTAAATGTAATTCAAAAAGGTTTAACTCTTACATGTTTATATTTCATATATGTAGAGGGAAATATTTCAAGCCTTATTCAGTTTCTCTTTTGAAAATTTGGGCTTATGCCTCTGAAAACCAGTGTTTCCTACTATAAGAACGCTTTCTAAGATCACCAGATGTTTATTTATACTCTCAATACTTGTTTGGGGAACTTTTTACAACAAATTACTGCATCTATGCGGCTTTACATGGAAGTGATCAAACTGTAGCACTTCACAAATGTTACTATAGCTTCACGCCTTAGCATCAGCTTCTTTGCTGCGTTACTGGGGTCGGTGTTTGTCATTCTCTTGGTCAGACAAGTCGGCTGGCCAATCAAGCAAAGTAATATTATGAGAGTAAAGCATTTGGTAGTAGTTTTGATGCAAAGTGCTGGTACCCGAGCTTGGCTGAAAGAGGGAGTCAACACTGCCAGCAGAGGAAAGCTTGAAGTACTTTAAAATCATCTGTTGAATGGCAGCGTTGACTTTAGGCTTGGTAAAACAAAGTGATCTACAGCCAGCAGGTGAAATGACACCAAATCATCACAGACTGCTTAAAACTAATACAAGACTTCAAACATATTGGATTCTGTGCCACTCCACTCTTCCTCCTGACTGTTGGATGTTGATTTCCAAATTAACCAAAAATTTACTTCCATCTGGTAAAACGACTTTGGCCCACTGATACAGTCCAGTTCCTTTTCTCCTTAGCTTAGGTAAAATGCTTCTGACGTTGTCTCATAAACTCCTAATTAAATACACTCATAGATTTGAGATGTGTTTTCACATAGCCAAAGGTTATACTTATCAAACCTAAAAAAATAAGGCTTGAAAATGTGTTAACTCATGCAGCTGGGAATACGTTACATTTTCTGCTTCTTACATAACTAATGGAAGATATTAAACTCTTCATAATATCCAAGTTTTCTGAGATACTAATTCAAAATGCCACACTGACCTGAGCTAGATTTGAGTCTTTTTAAGGTATTGCAAGCCAAAAGTTATGGCTTGAATATATTAAAATGATGGATGAAGTAAACAAGTTGCCACTGCAGTCAGACTTAAAACACATGTAAGAGTTGAGCTTTTGCAGTACACACAAATTTTCAATACTAAGCTTGTCCATACAAATCCAAACTCATATTTCTAGATCGTGCTGTAAATTCAATAATGATTCCATAATTTCATCAAGAGTAATCTTCTGATAAACTTTGGACCCTATAACTGTATCTGCTGTCTTCTGACAGCAACGTTCTGGAGACAAAATAAAGGACACAAAGCCTGTTGTTCTTTACCTCTGAGATGTTCAGGGTCAAGATGGTTTCGTTCATCTTTGGAGGCGAGGTGAGCAGAGACACCAAGAGCCCCGGTCAGTGCAAGAAGCCCTGAGCCCCCCGCACCCAGGGACAGGCCTGATGGGTGAGGTGTCAGGGGGATGCCAGGGCCGTGGTGAGACAGGTGCTGGAGCTGCTGCTGCTGTGGCCACAGGGAAAGGAGGGAGTGGGGAGGGAGAGAGGGACAGGGAGGGAGGGTTGGCGTTATAAAGAGATAGTTAGAAAAAAACAGATTTAAAAAAGAGAGAGGAAAAAAACAGACGAGTGAAAGGGGTAAATACAAAAGGAGAAGACAGGTAAAATATATATATTTATAGCAGGAGGTAGAGGTTGTGTTTGGAAAGGCAGATGTTTGATAGCAAGGAGAAAAGGAGAAAGTGAAATGAAATCAAATCCACGTGGACGGCTCAACAGCGGGAGAGGAAAATAAGATGAGGAAAGATAGGATGTTAAAGAGATTAGTGGATTAAGAGGTGAGAAAGATGGACACCAAGGACGAAAAGAAGGAAAAGGATAGAAAGGGGGAAGGAAATTAAATGCTCATGACACACAGGGAAATGGAGATGGAAAGCGAGAAGGAAAAAAAGGAAAAAAAAAGTGAGGTAAAGAATGGGATTTATTATGAAGGAAAAGCAGGGGAAGGAAGACAGAAAGAGGCCAAGAAAAAAAAAAAAACAGAGAAAGGGTAAAAGAGAGAAAAGAAAATATTTAAGTCACAGAATAAATGATGGGGAGGAACAGAGGGAAGCAGTGAAAAGTGAAGGAGAATTTAACAAGCAGGAGGGGTAAGATAGGAGGAGACGGTAAATGAGCACAGGAAGAGGGGAGGGAAAGTGTGCAGTGGAGGGAGGAAGAGATAAAACAGTGTAAAAAAGGAGGGGAGAAATGAGGACAGTTGGTAGTAAGAAGAGAATAAAGATGACAAATAAAGAGAAAGAAAAAAATCCAAAAGGAAAAGAGAAAGACAAAAAAAAGGAAGACGAGAATAATAGAGGATAAAGTGAGAGAGAAGCAACTACAAATAAAGAAAGGCTCTTATCCTGAAGGGAGCATTATGATGTGTGTTTTTTTGTGTGTGGCTGTTTTGTCAGTATGGTGTGTTGTTGGACACGCACATACACACACACCTTACAAACAGCAGTGTTCGTAGTTCTGTGAAGAACAAAGGGCTCTAAGTAGACGGTAATGTGATCAGCGCTCTGACACGCTTTGGAAAGCCCCGTCTACCACAGCACTCAGGACTGTCTGTGTGAGTAGGTGTGTTTGTGTACATATAAACACACACATGTGCAGACAGGACAGTTCTGCTCTAAGTCAGATGATCATACATTATTAAATGTCATGTGTTGGTGCAGCTCTGGAGTTACGGTCTAACATTATTGTGTGTCAGTCTGCACTTAGGCACCAATTTAAAAACAATGTATATTGTTCAGGGGGTGAACATCACAGATACCTTGAAACTACAAAAAAAATGACATAACCCTGCAGAGGTGAGCTCTATCCCAGCAGGCTTCTCACTTCTGCTCTGTTTTCCCTGTCCCCTTCCCTACATCTATTTAAAGACACTTTCTCTATTCTAACTCTGTTTTCTTCTACTCTTCACTCATAAAAATGTGCGAGAAGGGGAAGGAAAAGCATACAGCCTAACCCGGCAGGGACAAGCTCCAGCCTAAATCTGTTTACAGACTCCTCTCACTGTTCCATGTCTCTTTTTTTGTCCTTTTATGAGTGTAGATATAAAAGGGGCAAGCGCTAGCATGGAGGGTGCAAAAGCTAGCTTCTGAGCCTGCTCAAGAAGTTGTGAACTCTCGCTGCCTATCTTTCCTAATGTCCTAATGTCATAAAAGCAGGAGAACCTGGTGTTTACATCAATTAAGGAAAGGCAGAAAAAAAACAAACCTAAATTTACTCTTGTGTAACGCTGAGATGAGATGTCAGAGTAGGACAATAAAAAAGTCACCATATCTGAGCTCTTTTCTTGTCATTTAGTGTGCAACATAAAAAAAGTACTACTTTTTTGTTTATAGATGTGTATTTGAACTCCCAGCAGCATGGAGCTGTATAACTTGCTGCTTCAAAGCTATTACTCAGAGAAGTGATGTATGACATTCGTTGCATCCTAAAAATTGGCACCAGTGTCTGGTAGAGTTATCAAACAGGAGCCCTGCCACGACTTATTCATGAAGTTTTATATGAAAGGAATCAGCCCTGCACTGTAGAAGAGATGCTCATTAACACCTGTCTCTAACAGGTTGGCTCCCTCAGTAAGAAGACATGATAACAGACATTTATACACAGACCAGTGTTTAAAGTATTTAGAGGGAAAAACTCTCAAATGAACACTGGCTGTGTGAATCCCTTTGCAGTCTTTTGGAGTTCCCAGCATTTGGAGTTGAATAAAAAGCTTCCTGACTGAATGTAGCTACAGTATAACATTACCATCTGAGGTAAAAACAGAAAGAAAAACACCCTTTATTATGTTTGTGTTAAGAGCTCCCATTACTGCAGATCTACATCCTACATCACATCACATGACAAGACAATTCAATCAGCCTGAAGACGTCAGATTGGTCAGAACCTTGTTACTTCATGTCTGCACGTGTAGGTGTGTGTGTGTGTGTTTGTGGTGATATGGTGAAAAGAGGTGTCTCACCCCCGATAATGGCGTTGAGTTCAGCCATGGTGACCTGCTTGGCCCTCTCCACTGCTTGGACCACCTGTTGCTGGTGCTACACACACACACAAACAGAAGCTGAATTCACAACAAAATACCATCATTTTCCAAAATACACACAATCATCTTTGTATGTAGTTTTATAATGTAAAGTGCAGGAACACAGAAAGAAACTGCAGAACTTCAAAAAAAAAGACGAAAACATATGAATCCTTCTTGTGCATGAATATAACTATTTTTTAATAGACAGCACACAAAACTGACGACACACATAGAGCACACACAGCCAGGCACGTCCATTACGTGCTTTAAGACACCCTTAACAAAAAGTTGGCTATATTTGCATAAAATCCCAATGTTTTCAGTCCCCCAAATGTAAATATGCATGTGTGCAACAGTGATTGTGCACACGCACACACACACACGCACGTAAATGGCACACAGACGCACACTCACAGTGTCAATATTGATCAAACTGACAGAGCTGTGACCATCTTGTCTCCAGGGAACAGACTCATCAGTGCACGCTCACGCTCCCAGACAAAAAGAAGTATGTGTAAGTGTGCATGTGTGTGTATGTGCCAGTTTACACACACACACAACTATCAGTGCTCACCAGAGAACAGTATACTTACATACATGTGCATACACACAAATTTACAACTGAACAATCTGAAAATGATAACCCTGATCCCTTTTTCTTGTTGATGTTGTTTGAGGTTAAAAATATGCAATAAAGTACACAACAAATGTTGAAAATTTTGTTAAATAAAAGTGCAAAGATCACATTTATTTTGTTTTGTTTTTATTTTGCAGGACTTAGCTTCTCCCATCTGCCATGACGGAAAGACCACTGACAGGTGAGGTGATTATCTATCACTACAGCGTCCGTCAATGAATAGGACGTCAGGCACTAAAAGTTATATTGTATTTTTTACCTTGAAGTTTATGTGTTAAAAGCAGGAGAGTGCTCGGCTGATGTGGTCCGATTCAAAAAGAGTGCTTCCTGAGGTCACAATGCTAAACAAGGTAATGTTGGTTCTGACTGAAAGGTTTCAGAATACAAAGTGCATTGCAGTTTGATGCATATGATGCTGTGTAACTGGATTACAGAGGGCTGAACCATGAAGCAATGAAAGAAGGCTGCCAGGTGGAGAACAAGAAAAGAGATCCATGATGTTTAGCTTGCTTTAAGATTACCCAGATTTCAATTCAATCAAGCATCTTTTGGATGTGGCGGACAGCCTGGTCTGATCCTTGGAGGACCTTTCTTCCAACTTCCAGGGCTGGAAAGGAGCTGCTGCTAACCTCCTGGTGTCAGACTTAAGGGGTCAAGTGGAGTCTGTGCTTTGTCAGGTCAGGGCCAAAAAAGCTCTTACCTGACAAAGCAAGAACTATTTCCATTATCAAACTTGTAATAAAGATTTTTTTTCATTTCATGACAAGGAAACTCGGTTTTAAGGGGTGTAATCAATGAGAAATGGGGTTTGGTAAGATGTTAATATACTGTGTATGTTTGTCTACTCACTTAGTTTGTGAATTGGGATGACCACTACAGCAGGTCAATAAATGGGATTAAATGACCACAGGACGAAAAAAAATAATTTAATCACACTAAAAACTACTGGAATTAGAATTTCATCTTTACTTTGTTAGCTTACCATGGAAAACTTTATCTATTCCGGTTTATTTTGGGGGTCAGAATGCAAATAAAACACGTTATGAGCCTGGGGTGTGAATAATTGTGTCCTGTTTTTGTGTGTGCATATTTTGCGTAAATGTGTTTGGCAGCAATGACACTCACCTCTTGAGAGAGGAAAGGGATGATCTGAGCGCAGATGGCACTGAGACGCTTGACAATCTCTGCCTGGGATGGGGAAAAAGAAGAGGAGCAAGAGACAGACGGAGAGAGAGAGAGAGAGAGAGAGAGAGAGAGAGAGAGAGAGGGATATATATGATCATTTCCTGTACTGTAAGACTATAAGTGCACAATGAACAGAGCTTATGATACACCTCAACAGCACATTAAGCCTCTGTTTTCATTCAAACACCTTTCTAATGAGCAGGGAGGTCTGTCAGTGACGACTGAGCAAGACTGAGAGAGGAAAATACAGAAAGATGGAGGCAGTATTAGAGCTCGATTCAGCATCTGGTCTTTTAGCACCATCACACACTCGTCCAAAGACGCTTCTTTAGTCTTTCTCACACACAAACAGCAGAGCAGAGAAAACACTCAACCATTATCCCTCTAAAATTCTCTCTAAAGCTTTCTGCCTCTTACACCACCATTACATTTGTCCATTTCCAAAAACTCAAAAAAACAAAAAACAAAAAAAAAACAAAACAGAGAAATGTTTTTTTTTCCACACAAAGATATGCACACAAACACACACATGCAGCATCCTCAGTATAAAGCCTCCTGCACACGCACAAGCGCATGCACCCAAACACATAAAAGCACAAGCACACACTCTCTGTGTCACATGTATACACAAACACACACCCACGGACACACTGAACCTCTGCGGTGTGTCTAATTCTATCTGTCTGAGTGCCCTCAGCCTCATTTTGTTCTCTTCTTCACTCAGCCGTTCTCTCTTTTTCTACAGCAGCTCTCACACTGAGCCATTATTACCCTATTCATCCTCTTCCTCCCTTCCCTCTCTCTCTCTCTTTTGCTCATCCTCAGCTCTCTCTGTCTCATTTTCTCCCATCTTGCTATTTTTCTACATTATTTCCTTTCTCCCATTTTAATTTACCCTCCCTCTTTTCTCCCTGCTGCCCTTTTTTCCTCCTCTTACATCAGTCGCTCTCGTCTGTTTTGTCTTTGTTACTTTGCTGCCACACATTTCCACGGCCACACTACATTTATAGACTTTTCATTTTCCTCCACTCTACCTATTTTGTGTCTCTCGCCTCCTCTCCCTGCATTCATCTATCCTTACTAACATGTTTCAGGCACTTGAAGATACTACAGAGGGAGAAAGATAGCAAAGGGGTGATGGAAAGCAGTGCGGTGACTGACAGGGCTGCATGTGCGCTGTATGCGTGCTGTATGTACGCCGAGCACACACACAAACACTAACAGCCATCCTGTCAGTTACAGCATGTGTCATCATGGTCTCATAAAGTAGCTATCAACAGACACAGACACACAGCTCTGTTTCAAAGACAGACACCGTCTTGTCACATCATATGTGTACATATGTACACGTGTCAATGTTAGGTTTGTATTTGTGGTCCGCTTGTGTACATTTAGTGTGTGTCCATTTAGTTTTGTAAAATCAGTTCACTGGTTTGATGACTCAAAACCAAAATCAAGTGGCAACCTCCGCTCTAGAAATATGAGGCAATGTGGGAGTGCTAAAATCTGTAGTTTGTTGAGTGTCCGCTTGAGGCTGGCTCTGGAGCTACCTGCAACCACAGACACACCAAGCCAAAAAAAAAAAAGCCAATTTACATGTTTACAGCTTGAAACAAAAGATCTCTCCATCTGAATAGCTAATTTTGACAGACAGTCACTCTATAGCTTTAAGTGCGAACGCTCAAAGCTTGCCCTCAGGCCAACTATTTGCTTCAAAACTCTGTTTCAGAAACAGACGAGTGACGGGACAGAGACAACGACCGATTTATTATACAGTCTATGTTCAAGTCTGGCCTTTTACTTCCCACTAGAAAATAAGCCATTAACATTCTGACACCCAGTTAAATGATGGCTGAATGAGCTGCCATGGATGCCAAATAGTACCCCTAAGAGCCTCCTTACACAATTATTTTTAGTTTGTATGTTTGTTTTGACAAACTTGAGTATCAAGGCTTGGAAATCTAAAAATGATTTTTCAGTGAAAAAGTCCCATTTAGTATCATTTCAGTCAAAAATGGCTCAAAGCTGGTAGAAGTTTTCAGTTACACCAAGCAGCAAATTTCTGAAGTGAAATAAAAACTTTGAGCCATGTTATTTGATACATGTCTTGAATTCATGGGCGGCGCTCTAGACATTGCTGTGACAGGTCTTGGTGCCTTTAACAGCAATTACCAGACAACTGGAGAGACTTATAACCAACAGGAGCAACAAAACATGAAGTGTAGTGCCGTGCTATCAGCCAAATATATTCTCATCTGCAAAAGTTTCATGTGATGGTTTTCAGTGTCCTTTTGATAGTTTGATGAAAAAACCTCATCAATCCATTATAGCAGAAGAAAAAAGCCTGTTAAGGTAAAGTATAATAAACAGTGAATGGGTGGTTACACAAATTTAGAATCCCAACTGGGTGAGCAGGAAAAAGCAGACTCCTTTAAGCCGACTGATTTCGTGTGACATGTTTGATAAGTATGTTTCTAGGTGAGGGTTAGTTACTGCTGATAAAGGTTTTGGCCAGTCAGTATTCAACACAGTGTTTTCATAATTAGGTCAGTATTCAACACAGTGTTTCATAATTTCATTAATTAGTTCCATGTGACTAATTTCAATCATAGTATTTATGAATTAATCAATGATTTTGGAAACAAAAATTAAGCTTTTAGATCGCAGGATTATTATTCTTTTATTCATTTAATTTTATTCAACCTTTAACATGCTTTTCAAATTCATCCCCATAAGTAAATTTTAGGGATATAAAAAGTTAAAACCATGTAATCTTGAGTGGCTGTGGATCAGTGGCACTGTGAGCTATCTCTCAGCAGGAATGTCACAGGTTTGATCCTTGTTCCTGCTGTCTACATGCTGAAGTGTCTTTGGTGAAGACTATTAACCCTGAGGGCCCCCCAGTGTTGTGCCATGGGTGTGTAAATGGGATTTTAATGTAATGTGAATAAGTGCATGTGTCCTTGCAATGTAATAGAACTTTGAATGGTCAGAAGAGATCTAGAAACACGGTCCATTCATCATTTTAACTTTACAAAAGACATATTTTGCACCTGTTACATCAAGATGACACTTTTAAAGAACTTCTGCAACACATCAGCACCCTACAAACTGCCTGTTCTGGCCTGAGAGGCAGTGCGTGATGCTGAAAAGAGAAAGATGCCGATCAGCTGATGGGGTTGACAACAGAGGGAAAGTGAGCTGGGCTGGAGCACTCTGAGCTCAGCCAGGTGTCAGAAACAAACACGGCACAGTCCTCTCTCCCACAGCCCCTGCCAAAGCACAGCCACCAGGGAGTACTGGCAGAGAGTGGCGGATAGAGATGAATAGATGGAGGGATGGATGGATGGATGGATTGATGAGTAGATACAAAGAAGGAGAGAGGGCTGGTCAATAAACACCTGAGGGCAGATAAGCTGCCACACTGGCATGTGGACACAGAGGGGGGGAGAGATAAAGAGAGGGTTTGAGTAAAAACAGAGATTAAAATAAAAAGTGGGGCAAGAAGGTAGGACAAATGAGCTTTTTATCTGTAAAATGTGATAATCTTGAGTTTTCTTCAAAACAGACAAAAAAGACGAAGGAATGGTAACGGGAAGTATGGACAGAAGAGAAGACAGAAAAGAAGATGAAGGAATGAACTACAGGAAAAGGACAATCTGTTCCAGAGGCTGAGGGGCATATTAGCCTGTCAGAGCTTAAGGAACACACACCACACCCACCACACACACACACACACACACACACACACACACACACACACACACACACACACACACACACACACACACACGCATATTGGCAGCATACTCAGACTTGTCATCTCGTCAGATCACTGACAGAATGATAATCACCACCAGCAAACGTTTATACAATCCCAGTGCTTTGTTTGAGCAAAAAGACACTACCTGAAGAATGTGGAAATACACACACACACACACACACACACACACACACACACACACACACACCCACACACACACACACACACACACACACACACACACATTTATCAATATAACTTGTGATTTATTTATGAACAAAAAAATCCATGATGTCAGTTCTACAGCCATATGAATCAATTCCTCTATGCTGAATTAATGTCTTGGATGGTCAAGTCAAATAAAGTCAACCAACAAATAAAATAGAATAAGATAAATAAAAACAAGAATGAAAGTACCTATAAGCTTTTGAGTGACTACCGCTTAAATCAAAACTTCAGATATGATATAATATGACATGATAGCAAACGAGGATAGCATCGTTACTAAATGATACAGTTTATTACAAAACAAAAAGGCACACTGTACAATACAATATGATACTGTACAATCAGTGGCATAGCCAGAAATTAACCTGCAGCAGGACCTGATTAAAACAGGATGAACCACACAATTAATTTCATAAATAGCGCAACAGCATTTGGTGTTACAGTAGGCCTTTAGATTCCCCTCAGCATGTCCTCAACCACGATGGGATGGCAGCCCCAGGGCTGAAACAAAGATGGTCGGACTGATAATGATTGGCTTAGTGGGGGCAAGAAGTGGGTGGGTTCACTCAAAACAACTTAATCCAAGATACATTCTTATTAAAAAAAGAATATAGGATTTTTACAGTACCAGGACGCAGGAGCAGGTCTTCAAAGTAATTATATTCACATTGAAAAAAGTTATATTATTCAGAAAATGTGTATTTTAAATGATAAATACACATTCACATATATGCATCTGCTTCCATACATACATGTTAAAACACATTCAATCTAATCTTATCTCACTTATCAATTAAAGTCCAGTTTTTATATCCTGTATCCTCTTAGTGGGCCTGTAGCTCTCACACATGTAACTTGTGCATCTTGATGAGACAAAAAATGAATTGAACACAGCTTCAGTCTGTATTAACCTGTGAGTTTGAACAGTCTGTGTGTGTCATTGCTGTGAGAGAGCTGCAGGTCTAGCAGAGAGCAGAGTCGAGACACAGTGGGTAGTATGAAGAGCAGCTGTGTGGAGCTGTGAATGTGAATATTAGCTCTTTGGAAAGAAATCCCAAATAAAGCCTCATTTGTTTGATTCACTATGTTGTTTTCATGAGCGGCCCTTTGCTCTCTTAACCCAATCCCTTTGACACTCTATCACCACCACTGCTCTCTCTGTCTGGGTTTAAGCCAGCTGAAAACTGAACAGAGAATGAATTGTGAGGAAATATCTGTTGGGTGCTTTGTTGTATCTAATTTGACAAAAAGATGAGAAAGTGACGGATCATAAAAATCTTAACTCACAAATTAAATATCACATTCTGTATCATAGCATCAATTTCTACTTAACCACAATTTTTTGAGGAAAAATCATCCAAAGAAAAGAGGTGCTGAATCCATTTTCTAAATCAGCGCTCAGCTCCGAAACCAGACGGCATTGAAAGAGTTTCTCCTTTTTGTATCTTCAGTTTTTCTTACCTACAAAAACTCATTCTCCTGCTCTTACTTTGCAATGTGTTGCTATTGCTCCTGCTCTCTCCACCCACGTGTTTAACCCACAACACGAGTGCAACAAGCTCCTGCCTGCTCTGTGAAGGCTGTCAAAAAGCATTCTAGGAAATGTAGTAAATGACTAAGTGAAGAAGAAGTAGATGAGACAGGTGGGTAGATGGGGCGATGGTTACACTAGGAAAAGAAAACAATAACACACACACACACACACACACACACACACACACACACACACACAATCAGCGTGCAGAGACTGATGGTGTAACAGTGAATCTGTGTGAGGAAATGTTCTTTAACGAGCCGGCGTCTGACTGTTCTGACAAAGACAAAGCTCGTTTCAGAGGGAAGGGGGTCTATCAGAGGAAGATCTGCCCCCTGGCTATTTTCTTTCATATGCTTGGAATGACAAGATGTGCAGCGTTGTGTAACTGTAGCACACCCACAGGCCTGTGCTTTAAGAGGTAGAATGTGATGTATGGCTGTTTCAATGCTTTTTTTATCAAGCTGTGAAAAAGGGGGGGAAAAGTGCCAAAAAGATGAACAAAGAAAAACTAAGCTCACATTCATCTTTACACGCCTTTCACTCATGACTCTACAGTGATCTTGAACTGGAACACAGAGATGAGCAAACCCTCCTGGTGAAAGATCACCACTGTATTTGGTCTTCCAGCATGACGGGCGAGCAATAGTGACCGCGTTCATCTTGCCAATAAAGCTGGGTGAATTTGAATGTGATGAGCGTGGGTTGGGGTTGGCACAGGAGGAGGGAGACAGTGCCCAGTGTGCTCGGCCACTGCCAGCTGTGCCAGCCTCTGAGTCCCACTACGACGGAGAGAGCCAGGAGCCAGCTTTATGGGGGAGGGCGGCTGTGTGTGTGTCTGAGAGAAATACCTCACTCCTCTGTATATTATTAATGCTCTCAACAAAAATATTTTTAATTTGTGGTTTTATTCAAGTTTTTATCTTTAAAGAGCTCTAAACCACCAGCTGCAGAAAACTGTTGTTGGAACACAGAGATTGACACCAAAAATGAATGCTTTCAAATCAGCTCCACCTAGTTAAAATATTTAAAGGTTGTCATTATATTATACCTGGCTTCAAATTAATTTTTGAGAGACCTTCTTTTTTCCAATTAGTTATCCAGAAATAAATACACACAGGTTCCCCTTGATGAAAATACCAGACATACATGTTGTGTCTGAAAAGAAGGACTGACATTTTTTTTTCTTGGTTGTGTTAATTACTTAATTCTTACAGTAATTAATTCTTAACTGCAAAAGTGACACCAGGAACACCCTGATCACCTTATCAAATCAATCTACAAGAGTCAAAAACATTCAACCTCTGCCTGTTAACACTGAGGCAAAAATGCAGCTAGATCTCACAGGTGGTCAACAGCAACGCTCAGAGATAGAAGAGAGCTGATGAGAACAGAAGCACCAAAACAAATGTTGCTGAAAAACATCCTGTTTATCTTTTTCTCATGTTACCCTCAGTGGAAATGTCTTTTTTAGTGTGAATCAAAACAAATAAGAAAACTTATGTTGTAACTTTACCTTTTTTCTGTATAAATAAATCCTTTCTAAATCTTTCCTTATGTCTTTTGCATCAGGGTCCTACTCACCATGCAGATATTAAGAAGTTTAATGGCTAATTTTTTGAATATTTAATCAATAAAACAATGTCAGACTGCCCACTGATGAAAATAAATCCTTGCTGCAGTCATACTTTAAAGTTCTCTCTGTATTCAACACCATATATTTATTTAATACTGAAAATGTTTCCGTTTCTCTTCCCTCTCCTTCCAGAACAGAGGGGCCCATCATTTAGAGCCAAAAGGGATGGAGGAAGGGAGGGATAGAGATGGAGGCAAAGAGTTGGAGAGGAGTTCATTCAATCATCTTCTATACTGCATATTCTATTCAGGGTCATGGGTGTCTGGAGCCAATCCCAGCTGTCTTCGGGCCAAAGGTGAAGTGCACCCTGGATTGGTCGCCACAGGGCTGACACAAAGAGACTGAAAACCTTTCATGCAAACACTTATTTAGGATCACCAGTTAACCTGATGAGCATGTTTTTTGGATTGGGAGGAAGCCGGAGTACCTGCAGAGAACCACACATGCACAGGGAGAACATGCAGACTCCACACAGAAAGGTCACCAGGATTCGAACTGGTGACCTTCTTACTGTAAGGCTGCAGTGCTAACTGTTGTGCCACTGTGCAGACCTTGCAGAGGAGTAAAATTGATATATACATATAATGTACTTTATTTAGTCATTAAATAATATATATACAATTGAATCATCCTCATTTGCTTTCACTCCAGCTGCAGCCTCTTGTATCAAAGCTTAACATCTACAAAGATGGAGAAGGACATGACATGACAAACACGTGCTATGGAGTGGGCACAGCCATACTGTATGTCACAGTGCCTTGTAATCTACACAGCACACGCTGGAAAATCCCCTCATTTATTCCAAGAGTCAGAGGATGTGTGCATATCACACACACACACACACACACACACAAACACTCCTGGAGCGTACCTCTGTCTCCTGCCTTCTAATTGGACTGCTCACCCCTCTGTGAACAGTTAAAGGTAAATATTTGTAGCGGGTGACGTACTAATCAGACACTGATTGGGTTTTGCAGGCACAGAGCTGTGAATGAAAACAGCTTTCTCTGCTTCCTCTCTTTCCACCAACAACCCACAAGTCCTCCCCTCTACCTCCCTAATCAGCCTTTCTTCTCTTCCTCTCTCTATTGTGCTGGCTCATTTTTCCACCTCTAGCACATCTCTCTCTCTCTCTCTCTCTCTCTCTCTCTCTCTCTCTCTCTCTCTCTCTCTCTCTCTCTCTCTCTCTCTCTCTCTCTCTCTCTCTCTCTCTCTCTCTCTCTCTCTCTCTCTCGCTCACCCTTACTACGTTTCCCCTCAGTGCACTTGGCTGTACTCTTTTGCTCTCTCTCACTCGACCCTCCTTCTCATTCTCTTTCATTTCTTTCTCCTCCTTGCTCTATCTCGGTCGGCTTTCTCTCCCAGAATCTCCCTGCCTCCACCTTCCCTCTTTTTTTATTTTCTTGCTCAGTCTTGTTTTCCTTTCACCATTCTCTCTCTCCCTCTCTCTCTCTCTCTTGCTCTCCTCTGGGCAGCATGCCAGCTCCTCTTCCCTGGCACTGAGCCAACTCCTCTCCTCCTCCATCCCTCCCTTCCTCTATCCCCCTTGCCTCTGATTGATGGCCCCTCTATTCTGGAAGAAGAGGGAAGGGAAAAGAGAGAGAGAAAGAGAGAGAGAGAGTGAGAGAGAAAACGGGAGAGCACACGAACACCAAAAAACACACACCACTCACACACAAAAACAGTAAAAGGCACACACACGTGCACAGATGCACTCTGAGAAGTGTGCACACTCAACTATAACTACACACAAGTGCACACACACAAAAGCCACCACAAACAGTCTTGTGCACACACACACACACACACACACACACAAACACACACACAAACACACACACACACACACACACACACACACACACACAAAAGCAACAAGGGCACACAGAAAAGCAATCCAAACAGAGCAGAAGAGAGCACACATACAATGAGCTGTGTGCAGAGCAAGCAGAGCCTCGCAGCATGAGACCAACAAGCACACGCACACACATTCACACACCTCAGACACAGACACACACACACACATGCACAAACGACACGGATTCAACCTTAAGAGCGGTAACAATACAAGATAGGCAACAGACCGGGCAGCAAAACGTTTAAATGAAAAATACAGACAGCTCACTTCTACTGCTGTCTCTCTCTCTCTGTCACACACTGTTTCCCATGCACCTCCTTCCCCATTTTTATTTTATTTTATTTTATTTTATTTTATTTTATTTTATTTTATTTTATTTATTTATTTATTTATTTATTTTTGTACTGATTGGTGTCTTTTATCTATATCTGCATTTTTTATTATACCTTCTGTACAGCGACCTTGGGTGTCCTGAAAGGCGCTTTTAAATAAAATGTATTATTATTATTTATTATTATTATTACACACACACATTGGTGGACATCAGTTAGTTACTAACATATTCACAAAATGACCTCAGAAAAAAATGATTGCATACCATCGAAAAGACATGAAACACAAGAGAAATACACACCTCTGTAATATAATGTGACTTAATACACACACACACACACACACACACACACACACACACACACACACACACACACACACACACACACACACACACACACTTCCCCTCTCTTGCTATATAATACACTGAGCCATTAGTCATCTTCACACTGTGCCAGCTCACCAGCTTGCATTGACAGACTGCAAACGGCTTCAAACTCATGTCGTCTGCAGTGCAATCAGAGACAAAGTATCAATAGTAACAAAGCTGCCTGCACTGTTAGTATGCATTCAAAAGCAGTTAAAAATGTGCACATCACAGAAAAACACTCACCTTCTCTATTTACATACACACATACAGCTTAGAGGACAGGTGAAAAGATGCCACAGACGGATATTTGTTAAGAGAAACTATCTCTCGTTCAGTGTTGAAATACTGTACGGTTGGAACCATAATCACCATACAGTACGCTATACAGCAAATAAACCTGCTCTGCTTTTTATCCAACAATTATTCATTTAAATATTAGAGGAGATCCTCTTCATGAAGTGACCCAAAAGTTTTTATAGAGATATAGATTTCACATGGTGAGTCAAACTCACATTAAAAAAAAAGCAACACAAGATGCAATCAGGATACCATTTACTGGTCACAGAACACGATCAGACATGCAGCTGCTGTCACATTCATTTGATAGCAGCATGTACACACACACACACACACACACACACACACACACACACACACACACACACACACACACACACACACACACACACACAGATAAACCAGTACAGTCTGCATAGCTTCTCAGAGCTCCACTGCCAGTGACAGAACCATTACACTAAAAGGGAATTTAATCACTCGTTTTCTCTCATCTCATCTTTCTCTCTTTTCTTTCTCTTTTTTCCTTCTCTCACTCGATTTTCTATCATTCCTAAAGGGTTGTATCACACTCTTTCCCACTTTCTATGCCTCATTATACACAAATGAGCTCTGTTACACATGTAGGCACAGACATTCACACAAAGTAATAGAAGGAGAGACATCAAAGCTGCACATGCACAGATGCCGTAACACATGCACAGAGGGAATGCAAACACCAGTGATCAGAGAGAGAGCAAACACATACCACAAACAAAAACATGCATACATATAAGTCTTTTGACCTCTAGAAAGCAGGAACTAGTTGACCCACATATGCAGGCTCATCTTAATCCAGACCTTTAAATACAATCAGTGAAAAACTTGAAAACAAACCGTGGGATTATCAACTGACTACGTGGTGGGAACGACAAAGAGAAAAAAGACGAGGCGGAGGGGGAATGAAAGTGTGAGATGGAGAATGTAAAAAGGGGAAAAGAAAAGCCCAGTCCTATTAAGAACCAAAGAGGTGTGTTAAAAATGAAGGCAGGTCTCGCTGCACTCTTCCCCTCACCCTCTTTCTCCTCTTGCGCTCACTCTCAAATGAAAATAAGGATTCAGGTCACAACTTCAGCCAAATAAACCAACACATGCGCGCTCACACATATGCACAAACACATGCATAAAAACGGCATAAAAAACTAGACAGCTCCAGCTAATTAGGCTGGAAGATAAGCACATGCACTGGCACACACAAACACACATGCACACAAACACACAACCACACAAACACTTATTCAGACAACACAAACAGATAAACATCCTCTCTCCTCTCATGTGATTGCCCTCTCTGGCTTGTTTGTACTCTGTATAGATCTTCCTCGGTCCCTGTTTCTGTTTTATTTATTTTCTCAGTTTGTTTTTCACTCTAGCTTTTCTTCTTTCCAACTTCCAGCTCATTTCACTGATACGTTGTAATTGTTTGACAGCTAAAAACAAGGATTTTATTTGCAATCTTGCATCCAAGAGTGCAGAAAGAAAAGACTGGGCTACTCTTTCTTTTCAGTCGCACAAAAACACACGCACACACGCACACACTAACACACACATCCACACTCCTGCACCCACAGCCCTCACATGTGTGCTGGTGAAATGAAAGGAGGGAGCAGGAAGGAAGGACAGCCAGCTGCTTCATCTGTCCTCAGGAGTCCACAGGGGAAACAGTCTGGCTGCTGAGCATCCTGACTATCAAACACAGCTTCCTATAATATCCTGCCTGCTCTGTGAACCACGCTGTCTCTGTATACAGCATTGTGATATACTATGTAGAGTCTATATATATGCTAACACACACAACCAGTTGTTTATATATCAGTACTCATTGTTGTAGTATAGAAAAAGTAAAAGCTACATAGGCAAAGTGACATCAATAATATCCAGATTAGTATCAATTTAAAGGAACCAACATGGATGTTAGAACTCTATACAGTATTGACCATTTGAAGTCAACATTATTGAGAGGTGGATTAATTCCAACGGAGCACTACTGAAGGCCTTGTAGTGAAATGCACAGCCCGCCACTGCATACTAACGACGATGGCTGAGATGGATGCAGCCGTAGCTCTCTATGTTTTTTTTATTTATGTATGTGCCATGATGTTTGTTTGTTGTGTTGGAGCCATAGACTGTATGAGCGCAGCAACCCTATCATGGTCATCTTTTCCGACTGAATGCAGAGGCGTACCGAGACCTGCCGAATCCAACCACAGTCTGATTGTAACTGCATTATTTAAGGATATCAGCACGTGGGCTCAGGAACACCTCAGAAGTAATGCAGTTCATCTACAAGTGCAAGTTCAAACTCTACCATGCAAAGCCAAAGACATACATCAACAACGCCCGGAAACATCGCCGGCTTCTCTGGGCCCGAGCTCATCTGAGATTGACTGACACAAAGTGGAAAAGTTTGCTGTGGTCTGATGAGTCTACATTTCAAATTCTTTTTGGAAATCATGGATGTGGTGTCCTCCAGGCCAAAGACAAAAAGGACAATCTGGATTGTTATCAGGTCAAAGTCTCAAAGCCAGCATCTGTAATGGTATGGGGGTGTGTTAGTGCCCATGGCATGGCTAATTTGACCATCTGTGAAGGCTCCATTAATGCTGAAAGGTACATACAGGTTTTGGAGCAACATATGCTGCCATCCAAGCCACGTCTTTTTCAGGGACGTCCCTGCTTATTTCAGCGCAAGACGATGCCAAGACACATTCTGCACATGTTACAACAACATGGCTTCGTAGTAAAAGAGTGCAAGTACCAGACTGGCCTGCCTGCAGTCCAGACCTGTCTCCCATTGAAAATGTATGGAGCATTATGAAGCACAAAATACAACAACTGAGACCCCGGATTGCTGAGCAACTGAAGTTGTTCATCAACTTGAAGGATCTTATCCATGTTATCTCTACCCCACATGTATGTTCTGGTTAGCAGAAGGGTCAGGTTTTCAATACTGCAGCCTCACCAGCCAGTCTACACAGACTCTGATTCCAACTACTCTTCAGTGCAGAGTTTGGCGCGGGGGTATTTTGGCATCACTTTTGTACAGCTGAAAGAGGTTGAAACATAGTGTCCAGCATTATGTACAGTCACAGGACAGGATTCATGGTATTTCTGAAAAAAGCCTTTTGAATACTTGTTGCTGCTTTCCAAACAGAACCACCAAAAACTGAAAACAACACGGCTGTAAGATTTCAGAATGAAGTTCTTGAATCGGTGTTAGTGGATAAAGAACTGTGAGAGTTTGTAAAAACTGATGTTGACACAGCTGTTATATTCTTCATACATGTAAACTGATTATTATAGATTCTTCTTTTGTAAGTTTAACTGAAGAGCTAAAATATATTTGACAAATAGTTGTGTCCTGAACTACATAGAAGTCGAGCATCACGTGAATTGTTATAAAACTTCAACGGTGACCCAGCTTTCAACTCCACAGCCCCCTCAAGGTCCTCACTGTCTAATCTGTAATTAAGCACCCTTGCAGCCCGGGAGCCTTACTGCCTAGCATCCTGCTGTATTAGGCTATCAAAACGCAAACAAATTATGTAACAATTCCAGCTTACTAACATCAAGAATTTCCTTTTAAAACCTTAATCAGTCACAGCTGAATGCAAAACCTTACGTAAAGAAGCACATCTTGTTTGAAGGATTGTAACCTTTGCGTCATCTGTGTTTCAATCACTGACAAAGCCAGCCTGACTCATGCAGGCTGTTACTTAGCTCCTTGGGGTATTGGTATCAAAATAAATCAAGAACAAATCAAGGAGACATTTATACACACCTTTCAGTGCTAATAACGATTCAAAACCACAGTCATCAAACATGTGTGGTAAACAGGATATCCCTATCTTCAGTGATATGATAATAACTGAACGATGTAACATCAGCCAAACAAAGACAAGTAAGTGCCGTCTGCTTCTGATGCACTGTCTATTCATGAAACCTTGAAATTAAAAGTTATTGTGACATGTTGTTGGATTCTTCACCAGTTCTGCTGCATTATGTACACTCATAGACCCTACTACTAAAATCATAAATCCAACAAGGCATCATAGTTCCATTTAAAGCTCCAGGTTTATTTTTGTTTGTAAGGCCAGAGAGAAACAAAGCATGCATTAAACTGAACACACTGAATGGAGCCTGTTGACTGCCTGAGACAACTGAGAATAAAAGATGTACTCTACTGTGGATGGCAAAACTTTGAACAAACAATACTCAACTTTCCAAACTTACGCACCATCAGAAAGACATTTATTCCTTTAACGTAGTTAGAAGTGACACTGAAGATTAAAAACCAGAAATACTTCATCCTAACTAAATTGTCAGACACATATGATCGAGCTACCAGTTTTGTTGTAATTGTGTTTGGAGAACAGCAATATGGTCACTAGTAAAATCAGAGTGCTGACTCCCGAAACTTGAAATCTTATAAAAGCTCTTGCAATCAAATGTGACCCAAGAGTAAACAAAGATGGCAAATGATGTGCTTACCTCATGCCAGTCATCAAGGTAACTGTTCCTAGCTTCTTATCTGCCTTTAATGTTCCAAATCAGCCCCTCTAGTTTTTAATGTCCATCAAACTTTATGCTTTGTCTCTAAGCATCATTTGATGTGCGTCCTTCTTCTGTAAGCTTGCTTCTCAGTTAGCCATAGTTAATGCCATGTAACGATCCACAGAGTGTATACTTGGCTATCCTCACAGTTCCCAGCACACTGCAGTATATCTAATCGAAAAGACTGAACTCTAATGAGCAGATTTGGGGAAGTAAAATCACACTTTACACACCCCCACCACAGGAAAAAGGCTGGGCAGCTATAACCATCAATGGATTGTGCTTGCTTTGTGTAGAGTCATAATTAATACGTTCACTTTAAAAAACTGTTGTGCATGAAAAAAACATCACTATAATTTCAGTTTTTACCAAGGTTATCTATTACTGTATTCTTTAACAATATTTCATAAAATTGGACGGTTTTTATATGAAAGCATGTTGCATTGCAAACAAACAAATTTGTTTTGGGGTTTTTTTAATTCAAGTACAATATGGATCTAGTCTGATTAAACTTATTGGATTAGACCAAACTTCTGTTTTTGTTGTGTTTGCTCTACTTTCTGGTTCTGAAAATCACTAGAAAACAGCATAATCACGAGAAATTTCTGCAGCGTGTCCTATACGGCTGTTGTTGTCATCTTACTCCCACTTCGCAGTGTGGGCTCTGTGTGTTCCTTACTGGCCCTTTGAAGTCATCTGCTGATGCCCTCATTTACTTCCCGCCATCCATGTTTTCACCATTTTCCAGCTATGTTCTAGTCACGTTCTCGCTGAAAAGTCCTATAAAGCCTCTATTCTTCTTCGTCTCACGTCATCTTGTTGTTATCCTGCTGTTAGCATCAGTTTTCAATATAAAGAACCTGCTTTATACATTCATCACACACCTGACAACACATCATCATATCTGTAAACCACGCTGTGCCCATCCACTGAGAGCTTCAAGTATAAGACTGAATTACAAAGTCAGTGAATATACATGTTGTGCGTCTGCACATAGTGGAGGACACAGGCGATGATATCCAAGCCCCAGAAGTGCAATATCAATGAATATAGAACATCCACAAAGAGCAGCGCACAGTCCTTATAGCCTAGCTGCTCCGGGGGATACAGCGAGTGTATATGTATATATGATATGATATGATAATGGAAGTGAACCAAGAGAGATAATGTGATGATGTGTATGCGCCTGTGTATGTGTGTGTATAAATGTATTCACACTGCTTTAAGATGGAGGGGGGAAGATGTTATCTTTTCATATAGTTCAGATAGAATCATCTAAGAGAAGAAGGGGGAGAAAGAGAGAGGAAATGAGGGGGATCGAGATAGTGAAAGAGAAAGGTGAGGGAGGTGGGTAAAGATAAAGAGAGGAGGAAATATAGAGAAGGGGAGACAGAGAGAGAGAGAAGGAGCGAGAGAGAGATGGGGATAAGAAGTGAAATAGGCTAAAAGGAAGGGTAGGGAGGCATGGATTGACTGTTACAGCTCAATTAATGCCAGGACATGAGATGGCCCTGCCACTGATAATGACAGCAAGAGAGAGAGAGGTAAAGAGGGGGAGGGAGGGGGCAATAGCTGTGATCTCGACAGGATGTTAGGAGGAAGCTGGAAGGGGAGAAAGAGTAGGAGGAGAGGAAATAAGAGCAGATACTGTTAAATCTATTCATGATTCATTATTTCTCACTGTGGCTCAAAGCTCCCTCCCTCCCTCCCTCCCTTGATGTCTCTCCCTCTCTTCTCTCTCTCTCTCCATCTTTCCTCAGACAGCCCTTCCTCCCTCTTCCTTTTCCCTCAACTGTTTTTTTTTTCCTTTTTCTTGGCTTTAATTTTCATCTTTTTTTCTCCACTCTCATCTGTTCTCTGAGGTCTTTATCTGTCTCTTCCAAAGGCTTCATCCTTCCTGTTTACCCTCTCCTCTTTCATCCGTTCAATTAATCTCTCCCTTCTTTTCTCTCCCTCACGTCCTTGCTCTTGCACCCCCCCCCAAACATTAGCGCTCTCTGCTTACTTTTCTTTCCTGTTTCTCTATTTCTCTATCTCTCTTCCTCTCTTCGCTGCATACCACGCTCTCTCTCTTTCTTAGTCTCATATCTTCAAAGTCCTCCCCTCTTCTAAATGATCTTGCTCTTACTTTTCAAACTATCCCACTCACTCCTCCGTCCCCTTTCCTTTCAAAAAGACCCTCGGCTCTACAGCGTCTTCCTTTGTGCTTTATCCTTGTCCGCTCTTTTTCTCTCAAATTCCTCACTCTATCTATGTCTTCCATCCCTGCTGCCTTTGATATGCTTTTTTATAACATTTTCTTCATTTTAAATTCCATCTTACTCTCTCTCATCCTTCTTTTTATTCTATTTCTGTCATTTTACTCACTGTGTTTCATTTTTCTCTCCATAAGTTTGCTTTTACTATCTACCTCATATGTCTCTCTCACCAACTCGCCTGTTGAACTTTTTTTTCTTTACCAGCTCTCTGAACCACTTTTTCTCACATATGTTCATATTATTTGTCCTTCCAGTATTCTCTTTTATTCTCCAAACTTACTCCTCACACACTCTTTCTTTCTTCTCTTTGTTTATTTCTCCTTTTTTCTCGCCTTTGTTCTTCTGACTGTGACTCTTTGGTTTCCATCTTGTTATTCTCACCCCATATCCTCCCTTTCTCTC
Source organism: Labroides dimidiatus (assembly GCA_030710495.1). Taxonomy (NCBI): domain Eukaryota; kingdom Metazoa; phylum Chordata; class Actinopteri; order Labriformes; family Labridae; genus Labroides; species Labroides dimidiatus. The sequence continues at coordinate 18,199,037 of CM061146.1, read as the reverse complement.
TGTCATCTTCCAAACCTATCCCCCTCTCCTCCTCCTTCTCTGTCTACCTCTCAGAGGTGCAGCCAGCACCCCAGTCCATTTCTTCGTTTTGGCGACAGGAGCTGACAGGCCAGTTCTGGCCCATATTGTTGCCAGCCATCTCTCTCCTTCTCCTTCTGTTTTTCTCTCCCCTAAGTCCCTTCTTGCTTCACACTTTATCTGGGTTTTTTTTTTGTTGTTTGTTTGTTTTTTCTTTTTGCACTTTTTTCTTCACACTGAAATTTTAGTCAGTCTTCCTGTTACCAAAACACAACATCTTCTGTGTTTAGTTTCGTAGTTTAGCTAAACAAAATCAATCTCCTGTGCATGCTTTAACCCTTTGAACCCTGAGCTGATTTTTCAGGTCTCTGCTCAAAAATTGCATACCCAGAATAAAGCAAATGTTTCTCTGCAACCACAAGGTCTATTTGAATAATTTTGGTATCATAGTGAAGGGAAAAGATGTGAGATTTGTTGAGATGTGTCAATATGAGTACATGTGATACTGGCAAAGAGTAAATAAAGAGGGCACGCAGCAAAAAAATAAATGAATGAAAAATGTAGGTTTGCCTGAAAAAGGAAAAAAAATCAGGTTGATTATTCCTTTAAAATGAAGCAGCTGCAGCTTTAAACCTTTCTCAGACCAAAGCACAAGATGTGAAAATCATCTCTGCAAAGGTTGACTGATAAAGGGAAGTACAACCAAATTAGAGAGGTTTTAGTGAAGAGAGTTTTGTTCTGTTTCTTCATCACATTGTTACCACTACAGTTCGAAAACTGCATTAAGACTGTTTTTAACCAAAAGCAGCTGGATGGGAAAATGTTACAATAACATGAGACAGAGAAGTTTTGTGTCACATGTTAGTTTGCTGCTATGAGTTAAGGTATCGAGTCCCATGTTTTAGTAGACTATATAGAAATCAGGCCAACAGCAGCTTCATCTGCACACACTGTCATAAAACAGACGGTCTGACGGGGATTGAACGCCAATCAATTTAAAGTCTGTGTCTGTCTGTGTGCAAATTGACGGTCTCTCTTTCTGTGACCCAGACAGTGGATAAGAGAAAGTGTGCGAGCTGACGAGCAGTCACCAGCTCCAGAGATTGCGCGCTGTTCATCAGACATGTCTTTTATTCAATAACTGATTTCAGAGGGGAGAAAAAGAAACGATATATAACACACACTGACCTTCTTTTTAAGTTTTCTTCTTCTCCAGTCTTTGTTTGGTTTCAACTAACTGGAAGGTGAGTTTATCCACCACTCCTTACCATACCAAGCTCTAAATTTCAGATAAATCATGCTGACAGTGGTGCTGGTAAACGTTCTGTTAGTAAAACATACATTTTTGTCTGATACATCTGTATCAGTAAGTTAAACAGTCTCAGTGTTTTCTGTTTTGACATCATTTTAAAAGGAGCGATGATTTCACCCCCTTACTCACAGCAGCTTTGCTTATTTTGCTTGATAATGAACAAACCATTATGAGGGGGGGAAAAACGCCCTGCAGTTTATTTAACACTAACACTCAGTATCTGTGTTTTTCTCCATATGATGCAAACAGAGGTGCATAGTACAGCAGTGTTGCGCAGTGACTCAGTGAAGTCAGCCGTGCATTACTTTATGCTGAAACAATTTACTGCTTCTGCTGACACATTGATATTCTACTCAATAAAAATACATTCTGGTAAGAAGTATTACTAATTCCACTGTCCTGGTTATAGTCCTTTTTTTCTAACAATTTTAAGTCACTTTTTCTCCTTTCAATATCTTTGCAAATCTTTGATAGAAATGATTCTGATTGGAAACTGCAAAAGTCTTAAACTGGAACATAAAAATTGGAATTATTAAGATTCAGTACATACTCCAGGTTCTCTTACATCTTGTGTAAGACAAGAGCCACACGACAGAGGATCAAATTAAAATTCACAGAGCAAGTTGCTTTAATGATATTCAAGTTCAAAAACACCAAGAAAGTTCTGCACTTCTGTGCAGTTTGCTCCAGTTTTGCACCTGCTGCGCTCTATGCAGTCATCCCGACGGTGCTAAATTGTAGTGCTTTGTTCCACAAGGCTCATTTGAATAGAAAAGGATGTATTTTGTGTATAGCGGGTCATTAAACTATAACTATACAAACAACACAGTGATGCAAATTGCAAAGTGCAACTTGTGGAGCATGTATGAATGTTTCTGCACGCACTGTGAAAAACAACGGTTCAGCAGGTGCAAAAATTTGACAATCTTTGAGTGAATCAGGCCTTGAGTATTTAGGATTAAATACAGAAAAAACAACAAAAGTAGAGTTTGTATAAATTTAAAACATGTAGACTGAGCAGGAAAAGTCATTATGGCAAACAGTGTCAGCGGTATGGGCAGTGATAATGAGAAGTGACTGGAAAAATCAAGGTGAGCAGGACTGTAGTGATCTTGTCTGATCTATAATTATTTCCTGAATTTCAAAACTAGCCTGAATGGGCCATAAAGTGTACAGAACTTGAATGCTAACTTAAAGTAATGCTTAGTGGTGACAGGCAGAGATGAAATGTGCCTTACTCTTTTACACTGATTGATTTGATGTGATGTGTGTGATCAGATTTTCCCTGCTGTTGCTTTGCTAATGACAGATAATTAACATTGCTTTGGGATTTTGATTCCAGCCATGTTATACTATAAATAACAACTGAGATTAAACACTAAGTGTGGAAACTGCAATACAATATGATGCTCAATATGCTGCCTTTGATGCCAATAGCATCATGATGCAGTGAGTCTGCAATAACTAATAAACTGCAAGGCAATAAATGTATGATACATCATGTGATCCTATTAACTGAACACAACGTGCCTCCTAAAAAATGCTCTGAATTATAAATCCAGATATTTATATTTGGGTACAGTCCTAATATGATTGTGTTACATGTATTAGAATGATTATAAACGCAATATATCTGTATTTGGCATGAGAAAGTAAAAATCAGTCGTCTCCCACATGGTGTTAATAAGTATAATTATAAACTCAAGTTTATATCCTGATGTTTTACCAGGCTGAGTAGTTTCACATTCTCCCTTATTTATGCAGATGGATGTCCTTTGGGTAAGATACAAAATATTAAGTGGGAATAAGAGAATATAGTACAAACCCACCTACACAGACCAACACTTCTGTATAATTTCTGCAATTGTTAAGTTAGATATTCACCTCGGCTCGCCTACTCAATAAATGAAACTTCTATACAGAGTTGTGTAGACACTAAAATCAGTCAAAAAAACAAAAAAAACAAAAGGAAAAAAATAAATGAGAGTTTCTTACCTGTTTGTGCATCTCAATGTTGAGACCGTATGACATCTCATAGTACTGTGGAGACAAACACAAGTGACACAGCTTTGTTAGCATTGTATACGCAGCCCACATTAGCGTTCAGTCTTACACAATATCTCCCATTGAACATCTGTTGCTCAGTGTTGCTACATATGTTGCTGTTAGTCAGTGTGGTTTTAATGAAAGCAAGAGAGAGAAAGACTGGAGAGAAGAGCCTCTCTCTCTCTCTCTCTCTCTCTCTCTCTCTCTCTCTCTCTCTTTCTGTGTGTGTTTATGCATGGATGTTGTTCAACAAGTTGTGTATGTCTGCATATCGATAATGAGGAGTTGATGCCTGTTTGAGTCATTTGTGATCACTTTCTCAGCATATGTGTTTCGGTGTTTTGTGCTGCATGTTGTCATTTTTTTCACTCAGTGTGTGTGTGTGTGTGTGTGTGTGGGGGGGGGGGGGGGGGGGGGGGTTCTATGGTGGCCATCAAAATAATGAGACTCTGTGGATGTACTGGAAAACAGATGGTAATGTAGGATGAAATTACATGCAGGACTCACTGCAATCCAAATGCTATCAATATGCCTGAACACATCTGGAGTTGGTTGAGCTCGCATTGCGATCAGACTCTAAACAGGTGTAAATATAATCTGTACAGATTATCTTTTTCCTATAGGTACAGCAAAATATTCAAGTTCTGAACAGTTAGTCAGACACAATGAACGACCTTTAAGCATTTGTGGAGGACAGTTTTTAGAACACCTGTGAAGATCTTACAGAGCGGTGTGAAAGTCTGGTGTGTTTTTGTCTTTGAAAACAAACAAACAAACAAAAAAAGCACTAATTATTATTTAATTAATCATCAATTTCACTTACAACAAAAACAACAACCCTGGATCAGATGACCATAACATTTCCACAACATGCCTGTCATTCTCTTCTCTGACATTTGTTGTAATTTGTGTCCCTTTCGCTTTGCAAACCACAGAGTACACACACCTCTAGGTGCTTATGTGTTTGCTAAAATACTTGCGCAAGCTCTTTCGCATGTGTGTGAGTGCTTACTTAATGTGTTGTTCCCCCTCCTCTGTGTTTGTTTGCCTGTGTGTGTACATCAGTAATGTGCTGTAATGGTGTTGGTGGTGAGTGGCGCACAGACAGCGAGGATCCGTCACGGTGACAAAGACAGCGTCTGCCGCCAGATGAGCAATGCTCTGACTGATGAGAGCGAGACACTGCTCCCTCTCTCTTCCTCCTGCTCATTTTCACTCCATCGCTCTCTCCTCTCTTTTTCATTTATTCCCTGCCTCATTCAGCCCCTCTCCCTCTCTCAGCTATCTCTATCTTTTGGAGGCTGTCAGTCTGTCGTTTCTATCACTCCTCCTTTTAGTTATTTCTCTCCTTTTTCCAGCTGTCAGATGTTCCCTCACTCTCCATTTCAGTCTCTCTCTCTCTCTCTCTCTCTCTCTCTCTGTTCCCATCTCATTTGACTTGCCGGCTTTCTTTGTCTGCTAACTGAATTGAATTCTGCTTTTTTTCCCCTGTACATGATTTAGTACAGCACTGTCAGATTACATTGTATTAGGTTTAAACATTGAGGGTTATAAGTGTGAATTTAATAAGAAAACGAATACATCGTGTGATAAAAATGCAGCTTACTCTATTCTCCACGCTATCCAAAAGAATTATCATTAAACATGAAATAAAAATGACACAAATATAAAAGAAAAGAAAAGAAAAGAAAAGCACATAAAAAAGAGGAGTGAATGGGGATTTCATCACACGATTTATTTGTTGTTTCACTGTTCCTCCCTGAGGATCTAACAAGATCCTGCACATTATGTTCTTCAGTGACAATTTGTGAATTGCGACATGAACATATTATTAAATATCTTTAAAAAAGGCTGGCTTTAATTCTGGGTTTTAACGCTAAAATATAGCTTCTTTAAACTTCATTGTTATTTATATGAATTAAAATGATCTCTCAGAGTGGACAAAAACTGGTTCTTAATTTGAGAGTCAGATAATGCTGCTGATGTGTTAATTATCTCACTTTGTCAGGGAAAAAAATGTCAGACAGAGACGCTGGGTTAGATATGCAAAATGTCTGAGAAGACGTTGTTGATGATGTCATCATTTTACATGTCACTGACATAGGAGACCTAATCAGACTTCTTAACACCATAACCATCGTCCTCCTCAAGTCTTAGTAATACTGTTTCTAGTCTGAACCTTGAGAGGCTTTTTGTGATGTGGGCTGAAGAGGGAGGCAGCACAAATGCATTTTGACATCATAACTCATCTTAGGCTCGAGCACTGATGACTCAGACTTGGACTTGAGCTTTGCCTGCATTTGGACTCACGATGGAAAGAAAGATTCTGACTCGTCTACTCGAAAAAAAAAAAAAAAAAAAAAAACGGTTGTATGGTTGGTCAGGTTGATCTACCATATTGAAATGTTACCAATCAGAATGACCTAACAGGGGCAAAGAGGCGTGGTTCAGGTGAGCTGTTAGCAACCGCTGCAGCGTCTCCTCCGGCCAGTCAGCTCAGTTATATTTCTAATTATGTAAAACTATACGTCCTCCTTACTTGCCACTCATCCGTTCACTTCTTTTCAGTCTTTCTTTCCTTTCCACTTTTCTCTTTCTCTTTTATCTCACCTTGTTTTTGTCCTTCTGTCGTATCCTGTCACTCGTCTTTTACTGCACACTCATGCCTCTTTTCAACGCTCTCATTTCTTCTTCATTCTTTCCTCCAGTTATTTCTATCAATCATTCGTCTTCTTTATGTTCTTCCTCTCTTTCACGGTCTCTCTCTCTCACACTTGCTCTATTTATTTGCTCTCTTTCACTCTTTCTCTCTTGTACTTGTCAAGAGCTATATCTTAATTTCCTCCTGTCCTGAGCTCACATACTCTGAGTGTTTTGCTCTTTGATCTTATTATTCCTCTCACGGACATGTGAAAAAAAAAGTGTTTTCATGCTCTGGAAAACATACACATACACAGCACTGAGTCCCTGCCATAAGTGGAAAAACACACACTTCACACACACACTTCAAGTATGTACACACCTGAAACACGAACATATGTACTGTAGCTGGCTCTCTGTGTTTCCATGTCAGCCTCTCCAGCAGCCCTCTCAACATGAAAGACATGTGACATCTCTCTTTGTTCTTCCTCCTTCCCTCCATCTCTCATCGTCTCCCATCTCCCCTCAATCCATACACTTCTCTTCTCCTTCACCTTTTTAACTCCATTCCTGTCTTCCTTTCCTTATTAGTCCTCCATCCCTCTCTCCCATCAGCCTCTTCACCTCTCTGTCATTTCATACCTCTTCCCTTTTCATTCGCTACTCTTTCCGTCTCTCTTCTCTCTTTTCATTTAAAATCCCACTTTCCATCCACTGAACTAACAGATAAGTGCAGCTACCACAGCCCTACAACCTTGTAAGTAACAACAGAGCACACTTCAGCAGCCAGAGATCTGCTGTAATGAAGCAACTGACTAAATACAGCCAGAACAACTTCATGAAAGTCAGTGGAAATGGTTTGATGCTTTGCACCAGCAGCGAAGGTTGAGCAGCTTTGATGATGCCACTGTGCATTTTTGAGTCGGTAGACTCAATGGAAAGGTTTCATTGAGCGTGTTAAAATGAAAAAAAATTGCCATTCAATAACAATGTGTTTCACTGTCATTGAAAAACTGAAAAAAAGTGATTTTTCAGTGATGTGTCCAAAAGCTGGAATAAAACCAGAGCTAAATGAGAGAGAAAACTACAAAAGATTACACATTCTTGAGAAAATACAAAGAAATGTTTTACATTGTTAAACCCACTCATGTTACTTCAATAAATGCCATGTAGGAACGCAGCAATCCAACTTTTTAAGCTCTGATACCAATACCTCGGCTGCCTGAAAGGCTCAGTGGTTTACAAACAAGGATAGGGTGAGGTTCACCACTTTGTAAACAACTGTGTGAGCAAATAGTCCAACAAGTTGAAAACAATGTTTCTCAACGTACAACTGTAAAGAATTTAGCATGGGTAACTTACAAATCTGTGAAGGCTCCATTAATGCTGAAAGGTACATACATGTTTTGGAGCAACATATGCTGACATCCAAGCCACGTCTTTTTCCGGCTTATTTCAGCAAGACAATGCCAAGACACATTCTGCATGTGTTACAACAGCGTGGCTTTGTAGTAAAAGAGAGCAGGTACTAGACTGGCCTGCCTACAGTCCAGACCTGTTTCCCATCGAAAATGTATGGCGCATTATGAAGTGCAAAATACAACAACAGAGACCCAGGACTGTTGAGCAGCCCAAGTTGTTCATCAACCAAAAATGGGAAAGAATTCTACCTACAAAGCTTCAACAAATAGTGTCCTCAGTTCACAAACACTGATTAAGTGTTTTTAAAAGGAAAGCTGATGGAACACAGTGGAAACATGACCCTGTCCCAGCTTTTTTGGGACATATTGCAGGTATCACATTTATACGATAATAAAAAGGGGGTTTTGCTTATCTGCTGCCTAAAAGTTGTCTACCATGGGAGGGTGCAAACCACTGGAAACATATGCAGAGCAGCACATTTTTCAGAAGACTTGCCTGCTCAGAGATCAGTTTGTTTGAACATAGAGCTCTGTGAACAAATCAAGGAAGAAAGACTGGTTTGACACTTTTTTTCATGTAAATATATATATATATATATATATATATATATATATATATATATATATATATATATATATATATATATATATATATATATATATATATCAATGAAAGTTATTGATTGTGCTTTCCAGACATCATACTCCAACAGATACAAGGTCAGGCTAATACCAGAGCCTTTAGGCTTGTACTGATTGGATGTAAAATTATAGGTTCTTATTGCTATAAATCATGTTTTCATATTTATTTTCATCATGTTACTGTTGAAGCTACAGCTAAAAGTGTCATCTAGCTCTATTAGGTATCGTAAATGAATAAATGAGACAAAAAACTAGTTTCAGGACATAAACAGGAGTTATTTAGTCAGATATAACATGCAGAAGTGCTAAGAGGATTGTGATATAATAAGTCTTAATTTTCCCACTGACTCATAGCTTGTTTTCATACCTGACAGTTCTTCTTTCATTTTGAAAACTCAGCTGTGATGATTTCTGTCTTGCTCATGTGTTATGATATCATAGTTTGCTCTTAGGTTGTAAAATATGATGATCTGGCATACCTGTTTAAATTTGAGTAGGCCATGTTGCCTGTTGCAGTGGTTACAGCTGTACGTTTGTGAATGGTACGTTAAAATTCAAATGCTATTCTAGGTTTGCACAGGAAGTATGTGTGTTGGGTGCCATCAGTGCCAAGCACACTGACGGCAAGCCGATCTGTGCCCACTCTCATCAGTGCTCGCGTTTCCATAGGGAGCGGCTCCATCTCAGAGGCATCCAACTGCTATTTTCAACAGAGCCAGGTTGAGGGTTGAGTTATACCTGTGACTTGTCTCTCACAATACTTTTTTGTTTTGCTATGTGAATTTTTGGATTTTGCCCTCTCAGTGTTTTCAATAAAGTTTGGTTACAAAGAAAAACACTATGTTTTATCAGGGGGGTGGGCCACATAAATAATGTGGAGGATTTTTAACTTCCACAGCCTAAGGGTGGAGGACGGCTGAAATATACTGTAACAGCATGGAAAAATTTGTTTATCATGATATGGGACTTTTAAACTGTCCTTTGTCTACTGAAGCAAGCCTTAAGTCTCATAAAGGCAGTGAGCACAGATGAAATTCCCTCACACGTATGGGAACTACACAGGTGACAGCAAATTTTTTTTCAAATCCTCCTCCCAGTAGCAGGAGGTTATTCACCTCTTTATGCTCCAGTGCCTCTCATTGTAATGCCACAAGAGAAGTGCAGAACTACTGCTGATAACAATATTAAATTGTGATGGTTTATTGGTCTCTGCGGCATCGTTTCCCCCTCACTTGCTTCCTTGCAGCAAGGAGAGAAAGAGCTTTACCTTCAGGACAGCTCAAAATAGGAGACCAATAGGAGCAGGCCAAATAAGCTGAGAGTAGCACAGAATGGTTGCTAAAAGCCAGAAGCTACTATCTCAGCTTTAACATCACTCTGTAGCAGTGGAAAAAGCTGGCCCAGCAAGGATTTTACTCTTTTACTAGTACAACCAATTCAATCCAGAAGTTAATTGGTCCAGTCAGAATTTCCTCAAAAGAGACAGAGAAGAACACTAAGTGAGTGAAATGCAGTAGCAGTTGTCCTGTGATTGTAGGCTAGACAGCAGACGATTGTCCTATGTGTGCTGACTGTGTAGCACTCTAGTGACAGCACTCAACATATGCTAGTCTGGGCTGTAGTATATCAACATCGGCTTTTAAGTATGTGAGTATTTTATGTATTACTTTACACTTATGCACAATAACATGTTTAACAGTTTCAGCATAGCAGTAATTTTTGTTTGCAGTAATGTAGCATCTGTTTGTGAGGTACAAGATGTTCATGTATGTGTGTGTCTGAGTGTGTGTTGCTGAGCCTGACAGAGGAGCAAAAAGGCAACTAGCTGACGTCTCTCACAAGGAACACACAACACTGCTGGACCAGAAAGTATGGAAGAAGAACAGTTTGTGTGATTGTAGTATTTATATAAGAATACTTTGATTCAACTTAAATACGAGCAGGTAAATGTCATCATCATTTCACCACGTCACGCAGCTCACTAAAACAGCCTTCTTTCACCTTAAAAATATAGCCCGCCTCCGTCCATTCCTCTCTTTTTCTGCCGCTGAAACACTTATTCATGCATTCATCACATCCCGCTTAGACTACTGCAACAGCATTCTCTTTGGCTCATCTTCCAAAATCCTTCATAAATTACAATACATCCAAAACTCTGCTGCATGACTCCTCACCTGCACTCGCTCCCGTGACCACATCACCCCTGTTCTCCAACATTTACACTGGCTCCCTGTTCCTTACCGTATACAGTTTATTAATTCTCCTCCTCACCCACATGCCCTCCACAACCAGGCCCCTTCCTACCTCACTGACCTCCTCCACCATCACACTCCTTCCCGTAATCTCCGCTCTTTACATGTCAACCTGCTATCTCCACCTCAAAGGACCAAGCGTCGAACCTGGGGAGACCGAGCCTTCTCCATAGCTGCCCCCACCCTCTGGAACTCTCTCCCCACTCATATCCAAATCTGCTCTGATTCTTCAAAATTCAAATCTCTCCTAAAAACTCACCTTTTTAAGTTAGCTTTTAATGTGTGATTATACTGTTGTTTTGTTTAGCCTGTTTTTATTGTTTGTATTGATTTTAACAACTGTAAGTGTCTTTGTTTTGTTTAACCTGTTTATTGTTTGTATTGATTTAAACAATTGTAGTTGTTGAGTTCTTGAAAAGCGCTATATAAAATAAATTTATTGTTATTATTATTATTATTATTATTATCATCAGTGATTTGATGACAGATGTGATTAAACATGCATGGGAAGGATTGAGACTGTTTTAAGAGTAATGGCAAATTATTTCACATACCTTTAAATGGGTTAAGTTCTTCATAGTATAGCGTGTTTACATTCTTTAACTTTTACTACTACTTTTTCTACTACCATGTTTTTTTCACAGCAGACAAAAGTCCACAAAATAATCCACAATTTGTGTGAAAATTAAACTAATGCATCTCAGCTTATCATAACAAAGACTGGGGATGAGTCATGATTTTGAAACAGAAGTTAACGTGTGAAAAAGGGGAAATTTTTCCACTGGCTGTGGTGCATCTGAAAGCTATTTCCTGACTGCCATTAAATAACCAGATAGGACAAAAAAATGCTGAGCATCAACTAAGCAACAAAAAAAAGACGAAGCAAGCATCAGTGACAGTTAAGATGGGTACAGCCAAGATGTAGTCTGTGACTGTAGGATGAAAAGATTTACGTCACTCTGGCATTTAGTTTGAGGCTGGTGATAAAGTATGCTAAGAGTGTTTTAAGTGTATGTGTTCCCTCTATCAGCACCTTACACATCCCTGGTTACAGCTGTTGCCACACGAGTGGCAAGGGACGAGTTTCTGGTTGGTGAATATTTTAAGTGTCCACATCTGCAGCACACAGTGTGGAGCTGTTTAAGACTTAAGGATGGACTATTGTGCTTTTATAGGCTTTATCCTTTCCTTTTGCTATCCCTGCTCAGCATGATTTAAAGCTAAAAAAGAACCACTATTATTCCCTCACTGGACTTTGGGAAAACCCTGATTTTAGCTTCTGTCTGAAACGCTTCTGTCTCTTTAACGCTCCTCGCTCTAGAAACCCCCTTCCTTGTGATTGACCAGCTTTCTAGTTGCCTGTCTGGGGCAGAACTTTGGACCGACCCTGGTTATTGAGACCCAGCCTGCCAATGTGGGATGAACAAGTTAGAAAATCTTAATGCAATGAGCTCATCTCAAGAGCAGCTTGATGGTTTTGAGCAGTTAACAGACAGATTCAGATTTCTAAAGAATAGAATATAAGGGGGGGGACAAAAATTTCCACACTTTTAGTACAAACAGCCAGCATCATTACTTCCTATCCATGTTTAAAATATGTGAAAGCATTGTAGCTCCTCATTTGTTGGTACACCGCTGTAGATTGCAGGAGGACAAAATATTGCAATGTCAGATTTTTTTCCACCATGGTTCAGTCCTTTCCAGCTCAATTTCAGTTCCCAGTGACTATCGAACTGTACTACATCTCTAATGACACTGTTGAGTTTGGTGGAAACTGCTTCTTATGTTGAAATTATACTTCATACAGTTACAAGATACCATTTCAGATAAGTGACAAGTCTAACATACAAACTGCTTTGTGTACATGCCTGAGTTAACTGTTTAAACAAAAAAAAGACTCCTCTGAACCATTTATTGCAGAACCTACAGGTTTTGTGGGCTTAACTCTGTGACAGACTTAAATGTTTAAACTATTGGAAAGAAAGGTATATTTGAGAGAAAACAAGGGAGTAAAATCCTGGAGTTCCAAAATCTTTTCCTTGTTTCAGAGCTCATTGTGTCGGCTCACTAGTCAGGTTACTTAAGATAGAAGAGGTGCAGAGTTTATCTGCATGTAGTGTAACTTTCCACTCCTCTGAACATCACCCTTTCTAACGTTTATCTTCAGCTAATAACATACACACCGCAATGACATCTTCCAGGCAAACAGACAAGAAGCGGTCCAGCATTTCTATCAAGAAGCTGCGCTCTCCTCTTGCTCTGGCTGGGTCTGTCTCTGCTCTCGTTTTTCACTCCTCTTTCTACTCTTCCATTCTTCTGGGAGGGTTTGCTCTCTCTCTCTCTCTCTCTCTCTCTCTCTCTCTCTCTCTCTCTCTCTCTCTCTCTCTCTCTCTCTCTCTCTCTCTCTCTCTCTCTCTCTCTTCTATGCATTCAGTGAAGAACGCTGGCAGACTTTAAAAATGAGCTTTAGGAAGTGGGTCTAATCCAAGGTGATTTATCTAAATGGGACATTCTTGTATGTGAGAGCAGAACTCTTCTTGTGCATGTGTGGCTTTACGGCAAGTGCTTACAGAGAATGTGTATGTGCTGCTTACAAGTGTGTGCGAGCAGCTTGTGTTTACTCCTGCTTGCATTATTTGTGAGTGCGGGGGTGTGGATGTGCGTTAGAAAACCTTAACAAAAGCATTGTTCGTTGGTGTCTCTGGGGTGAGCTTGTCTCTTTCATCTGCCCGCCCACACACACACACACACAAACACACACACATACACACACACACAGTTACACAAATACGGTAGATGTTAAAACATTTATTAGCACACTGCGCTAACCCACATCAGAGGTTAGTTTAGCAGGCTCTGACTTCTCCATTGTGTCCTGTCAGCGGGTGATGACTAAATCAGTCACGGCAGACATTCAGCCTCACTGCGGCTTCTCTTACAGTGTGTTTCATCAGAGGGAGAGCCGGAGAAACCACTGGATGGCACTGACCTTGAATCTGAGGGGGTTTGTATCTATAAAAACATGTGTACAGTTTGTACCAAGAGGAAGATCCATCGTTGCTCACACACCCGTCCTGTTTGCTCCCCCCTGCTTGAGACAGTTCAGACAGGTTTAAGACTCTTAAAACAGTCTCAATCCTTCCCTGCATCTGGCCCTGCTTAAATCCTTCAAGACCTCTCCCAGCAAAGTTTAGCTCCCCTCAGATTCCATCCTCTGCCTCCATGCTATCCATCAGTGATCTCATTTTTTCTTCTCTCCTGTCCTTGGGTTTCTGTTCATTTCGTCTATTCAACCCCTTATCCCTCCCATTAAAATACTGTACACAAAAAATGCACCTTTTTTGCATCTTTGATGTTTTTTGTGGGGTTTATGATCTTCCTGCCAGCGCCCTTGAGCCCGCTCTCTCTTCCTCATTTTTCTCTTTCATCTCTTGGTTTTGCTCCCTCTCTACCTCTACTCACTTGTCTCTTTTTTTCCTCCCCTCGTTCTTCCCCTTCCTTCTCTCTCTGACCCTCCCTCCTCTCCAGCAGTCTGTGACTGTAATGTTGCTGAGGAGAACACAGTGTGTCAGCCTGAATCAGACAGATGAGCTGGGAGCAGAGTAAGAGGCTGAGAGCACCGCATTAATCCACACACACACACACACACACACACACACACACACACACACACACACACACACACACACACACACACACACACACACACACACACACGCATATCTCTGCCTGAGGGGATATACTGAACAGACGACACACACACATACACACTCACAATCCTTCAACATTGACCGTATGGTCAGCATGAGACCAAACACTGAATCCATGATACTATCTAATGGTTGATTATTACAAGCTCAAGATCGTGTGTTATTACCAGAATATGAGTCTACAAAATGTGAATTTTATTATTAAAATCGTATAATCAGGATCATATCTAGACTGACCATTAGAAGGATATTTTTTAACAATTGTTTGTTTACCTAGGACCAAGTGTTCTTTATTTATAATGAGAAAACAAGATTGTTGACAGCATCTGAATTTCTCCGGAAAACAACAAAATAAATCAATATTTATACAGCAATGCCAGGGAAATGTAATGTTACAGTCGCTTTAGCTAGCTAAGTTAGCCTGCAAGACTGTTTCTTCTCTGATATTACTGTCCATATAAATCACCGTACCGTAAGGCAAATGTGAATTAACATGTTTAATTAATTAAGTAAACTGAACATCGTTCTTCTCGTGCTTCCTCTGCTCATCACTTGACCGACTGTCTGAAAATTCAGCCTGGTTCACATTTTTGATCATCACCTAACATCAAATTTGTTAGGGGATTTGAAATGAAACAGTGATTTATTCTTATTATCAAGCAACAAACATGTCTGCTGTCATGATCGGTCCATCTTAAAATATTGATTACAGAATTTGTATCAGATGATACTGTGAACCTAAAAACTGTCAGTCAAATTTTCCACCTGCTCACCAATGCACACAGTTAACAGGCACGACAGTATGGTGATAGATATTTAGAAAAAAATTCTCTAAGGTGACATCAAAGTTTATTACATCCTATCGTATCACAACTAATCCAATTATATCTTACTATACATTATGTCATACTGTATCATACCACATCATATCCTATCTTATTCTAATTGTAATGTTCTCATATTATAACCAGATGTATCACTTATCCTATCATGTTGTGTTGTCTTGTATCATGTTGTGTCGTATCATATGATATTGTAATGTAGGTATCGTTTCATGTTGTATTATATCATTTTGTATTGTGTCATATTTTTTTGTACTGTATGGTACTGTACCAGACCCCTGCAGAGCCTTTGTACTGCAGTGAACACACACACACACACACACACACACACAAAGAGAGAGAGAGAGAGAGAGAGAGAGAGAGAGAGAGAGAGAGAGAGAGAGAGAGAGAGAGAGAGAGAGAGAGCGAGAGAGACGGATAGAACACACACCATGGAGAGGTAACCTCCAGTAGCCTTTTCTTTGTTTGTTACTTTATATTAAAGGGTTCAGCTGCTCCACTCCCCTTTAAGAGTTGTGTTTAGTGTTTGATGAGAAATGAGAGGAAGGCTGCAGAACATTTAAGAGTTTGAATGTAAAAAGGTTTCTGAAGACTGAATAAAAAGAGAAAAACCATGTCAGCAACTGAACTCTAACAAACATTCAAGACTCAAGACTTTGAGTCATAAAGCCATCTTTAAGGTGTCTACATTAGAGGCCAAAAAGGTTAAACAGTCTACTACATCTATGAGGAAAGAGAGAAAGAAAGCTGACACACGGTCTATTTGGATTCCAGTGTTGACTTTTGGAGTTTCTTCATGGTGCAAGAAACTTTTATCTCCTCTTCTTTCACTGTGACTGCTGCTTGTGTAATCTGCCTTTGCAAGATTCTCCCCTCAGGCCATGGGGGGTGAACACAGCTCTCCAGGCGAGAGTTTTTCTTGCACTTTGCGTAGGCATGCGACCAACACATCGACACCCCCTGATTAGCCTAGGCTACAACACAACCTTATTTAAAAATACACAGAGGAATTCCAGGAGAGCAGTGAAATCTGAGAGCCATGAATTATAAATACAACAGGAGGAGAAAAGAAAGACGCCTACAGACACTCTCGGTGTGTGTGTGTTATTGGATGTTTGTGTGTTCGCAGTAACCACAAATTAAACACACTGCCAGTCTTTCTCTACACATGAGGAAATACAGTATGTAGTGCGGGTCTACCTGCACAAATACAAAAAAAGATCATGCTAAAGATAAAACTTACACCCTGACTTAAACAGAATACCTAAAGAGATTGGTATAAAAGGCTACCAACTGACCTTTCACTGTCTAAAAATGTAAATGTCCCATTTCTGATATAAATATAAAATAAATAAACATCTGAAAGCCAGTGCAACAACTTCAGTGTAAGTCTTTATCAGATTTTCAGTGGTCTGACTCTGAGTGGCTAACCTAAGCAAACAAAATGTGTTTTATTTACAATACATGTGTCAGGTAAGTATGCAAATTACAAAAGTCACTCATGATGAAACAATAGTTTGTTGGCACAACACCTGCACTTAAAGACAGAGTTGGTGCCAAATGTATCAGGTCTTCAAAAAGGAAAAGGTGATTTGGTTAAAAAGTTTTCTGATACCTATTTAAAAAAAGAAAAATTTTGCTGATGTCCGGCTAAAAAATTTAACTTTAAAAGAAAAACTGTTAGGGTTAAGGTTAAGGAAAAAAATGTGGTTTAACCCTTTAGCTCAGTATGTGCCGGCACTGACACATTTGCGCAAGAGCACTTTGAATAATTGTTATTCCCAAACGGTTTGCACAATCAGAAAAGATGTTGCTCTTTCAGCCAATATGTGGTTATTACGGTAATTTCACTGAGGCATTTAAAGAAGCCCATTTATATATACACACACTGAGTGCAGAGCAGATGGATAAAAGGAAAGCACAGAAAAACAGAGTCCAGTTTACCCAAAAAAGCCAAAAGGAAGATCCTCCTTGGTTATAAACCTTCACTGACGTTTCCACATGACTGATCAGAGGAGCATCTGAAGGAGCAAATTCATGTGAAAAAAGGCTGAATCTGATGCCTGCAACACGTTACAAATAAGTTTGGATGGGGCAACAAAAGACTGGGAAAACTGAGCTATATTCAAAAAACACCTGTTTGGAACATTCCACAGGGGAACAGGTTAATTGGAAACAGGTGAGTGTCATGATTGGGTATAAATAGAGCATCCCCAAAAGGCTCAGTCATTCACAAGCAAGGATGGGGTGAAGTTCACCACTTTGTGAACAACTGCGTGAGTAATAGTCCAACAGTTTAAGAACAATGTTTTTCAATGTAGCCAGAGAGAACCCACACATGCACAGGGAGAACATGCAAACCCCACACAGAAAGGCTCACGGGGCGAACCAGGACTTGATCTTGTGACCTTTTTGCTGTGAGGCTGTAGCCGTTGCCCCACCGTGCAGCCCTACAAACTACTTGTAAGTGACAAAAAAGTTGCAAGTCACATACCACAAAAACCCTGCTCATTTACTGATGTAGCTAGTTGTCACTGTCACTTAATCATAAAGGGACATTCTTCGCTGTTTATTTTGCAGCCTTACCAAATAATCAATGAAATCTGCTCTGCGATTGGTCCTGTCCTCTTGTCTTCTTGGGTGTTCAAGAATAAAAGCTCACTGAAAACTGCATCACCATGTATAACCATCTTTGTACTTTCCAACCCCTCAACTGAGTATTTAAAGAGCTTAAATGTGATGAATAGTAAAGACAAGAGCAGTGCAGCGTGGTGAGCAGAGCCCCAGCCTGTGGAAACAGGCCTCAGTGTGGATGACAGGCCTAACGAGCTAAATATAGCCTTCTGGGTTATCTCCTCTGTGGGCGCAGCGAGTCCGTTGTTGCTTCACATTATTTACGTGTCTGTGCGTGCACCCTCTCTCTCTCTCTCTCTCTCTCTCTCTCTTTCCCTCTCTCTCTTTCCCTCTCTATCTCTCTTTCTCTCATTTCACGCCCCCCCACACAAACACATCACTATCTCCTTCTCTTGCGTTCTGTGTTGCATACTCTCTCTTCTCTCCCTCTCTCTCTTCACTTCATCCCTTCCCAGCTCTTTTTTCACCCTCCATCTCTCCTCTCTGCAATTCTGTCCCTTGGTATCTCTCTCATTTCATCTCATTTTTTCATTCTCTCGTTCCCTCTGTATCTCTCTCCTGCCTCAATCACACTCTCCCTCTCCTCTTTTATTCTCTTTATCTCTGCCTCCGTTTGAATCCTTCCCTCCCTCCCTCAGCAGCTCCCTGTTTTTTTTTTTAGTCTGACACTCTGAGCCTTTTTTTTTCTCTCAAGCTATCTTTCCCTTTGAGCCTCTCTTTCACTCCCCTCCCTCTCATTTTCTATCCCTCTTTCCCTCCCTCTTATTTCAAAGCCATGTCTATGAAGTGGCATGGCACTGTTCACCAGCACAAGGAGCCCCAGTTCAAATACTGCAGCCTGGAGAGCTAACCCTCTACTAACCGATGTATATGAACATGTCTTATGCATTTACAGCTTTCTAAAACTGCTGTGGTCGAGTGTTGAACTCAGACATATAGCAGATGATACTCTTGTGCTTGTGGTTTTTCTCTCTCTGTTCGGGATCACTCAGTAGTCACAAAGACCGTGACATTTAATGTGCACAAAGTTCGATCAAATGTCATGCACTGCCCTTGTCTTAGAAAAGGAACTACATCTATGCTGGCATGCTACCACTCCCATTAAGTAAGAATAGGAGGCGAGAATTTACAGTGGAGAAGGTGGACGTTTGTCTGTGCTGTTTGTTCCACACAGTAATTCTGTGAAACCACAGCCAAAGCCAGGGAGTGCCTGAGATTAGGGCAGTGGGTGTTTTAAAGTCTGTGGTTTTCTGGAGCAATTTCTTTGTGGGTGTTCTGCACTGGATCATATTTGTGTGCAAGTTTTTCCTTGTTCTTTTTGACCACTTAGAAAAACATATCAAGAATATTTTTAATGACATGAGTTCAGTTTGAAAAGTCTGTGTGTTTTAAGGACCTGTTATAGATTTGTTTGACCAAATTAAGATCCCAAACAAATCTTTTTTTTTTTTTCAATAAAACCAATTAAACGTTCATCTTATTTGCCATTTATACTTAGACTCAGGAACTTTTGTCAGGCTCGAAGATTTAAAAAGAATATAAAAAGAACGATTTAAATACAGACTACAGCTTGTAGAATGATGGAAGAAGAAGAAGTCAAAGAATTCAAAGGAGTGTCATGACTCAGAGACAACTCAGCGATGTCGCCCTCTGGGGAGCGCTAGGAGAGCCTTACAGTCGACAACTGCCAGTTAAATAACAGCAATTACCTGAGCTGTGATAGCTTTCATGAAACAAACAATCAGATTCTTTTAAAAGGTTTCAAGTGCAAGTGAGTCAAACCAAGTCATATTAAACACTGTTCTTTTATCTTTATGCCAACTCTCAGTTTCACTTTAGTTCAACTGGTGGTAGTAATAGAACTTGTAATGCTATCAATTTCACTTTGTCAATGTTTTAAACAAGACCATGTTAGTCACAAGATGACCTAACAACTCAGCCTTCCTTTGTGAAACTGAATACTTAGGCTGCACAACGTCATCCCTGTGATGCTGACAGTTTTTTATCATAGTGAGGAAGAAACCAATGGTTGGTAATTTGAGTGGGAGCCTGGGAAAGGAGTGGGCCTGTTATACATTTCTGTTTATTGGGGAAATGTACTGTTTCATTTTGATATGGCACATTATAGCTTTAATAAACATCTAGATTTAACATGTATAAATACTGAAACATCATAAATGCATGACATAAACAATTCAAACAAAATAGTGTAGCAACATGAATGGAACTAATTCGAAAGGAAAGTATAAGACACATAAACAATATGTTACATACTTTCCCTGTGTCATTTAGGAAACCTTTCCTTTGACTGCTTACCACCCAAAAAAGTACCAGACCATTGGGCTGCACCAGTACAATTATATCATAATAACTTATAAAAAATGACAGCTAAAAATTTTCCTTTTGCAAAAAAGCACAAGCATTCTTTCAACTATGTCAGGTCATCAGTATGGACTGGTGCGTTCCGTGCCCTGTGGGGCTAGCCCTTGAGCAATTTGCCAAAGATCAAACCCAACCTTCAACTTAGGACTGGGAACCAAACTTCGGTTCTTTTACCAACCGAAATGCTTCAGTAGAACTGAGTATGAAAATATGCCTAGTTTTTTGGAACCAAATTTCACATGTGAACGAACATTCTTCTTTTTATGAGGGCCTTTACCTCCTGTTTTCTTTTTTCTTGTTAGTGAGTTTTCATCCGTTTATCTTCTGTCGGCCTTTCTGTGTGCTTCTATGTCCATTTGTCTATTTCCCCGTCTGCTTGCCTGCTTTTCTCTCTCACTCTATTTGACAGTCTATCTGTGTCCTTCTCTCCCTTCCCTCTCTTTCTCTCCCTTTCTCTCTCCCTGCCTATCCATCTGTGTGTCTATCTAGCTTACGGCCTTGATCCTGCCCGCTCTCCCAGGTTTATGAAATGCGAGCAGCTTAGCAGATGGTGCATATCGTATTCTGGTCGGCTCTGTGTGGGTTTTGTACCACAGACGAAGGCTTACGATACATGTGAGCCTTTAGTCACACAGACACACCGACACAGAGGGAGCTCAGGCTGTTAGCGCACGAGAGACAACAGAGAGATGAAGAGGAGACAGAGAAACAGACTGAGTGAGAGGGAGGGACTGAAGTTGGAGGGGAAAAAAGGAGGCGGATATGTGACGGAGAAGAAGGTTTTTTTTACAGTGAGGTATAAACGTGAAAGATTAAAAAAATATGTAACAGATTTTATTACAGTACTTAAGATACTTAAGATTTCAAAAACAGCAAAAAAACAAGATTTTATTGAGGTACAGGTGATTTTCATGTAATAATAGGATGTAATGGACATTATATGTCAATACTTCGATATGATTAGAACATAAACTGATTACATCATGTCTCAAATTTGGCCCAAAAAGTCTGATGAAATAAGAAAAATTAGGTCACACTGAGTGTCAGAGATGAACACTCTTCTCCTATTTCCTGATAGGCTGTACTGCTGTGGTATGTAAATATCTGATCGGACTCACCATGATGTAGTGCCTCTGCATTTCAGTCTTCTCACTTGCCAGCTTCTCACACTCCAGCTTCAGGCTGCACAAGGACAAAAAAGGACACACAGCCCTGGATTAAATGGTGTATTTGCATCTGACTGAAATGAATTATAACTTCCACAGCACTTGGATTTTGCTGAGGTCAAACTAAGTTTAAGGCTGCATGAGGAAACCAAAAAATGTGCTCTTTGCCACACAGGCAGGCTACCTATTACTGCTGAGAGTGACACTTTAGGATATCACCTTCATGGTAGCAGCTGAACACAGGGTGTGTCTTATTCCCCTTCACAATTCATCACATCTGTGTGTGTGGGAGTAAGTCTGGTTCTATAAATGGGCTTAAACTTGAAGTGAAAATTGTGGCATTTTGTCCACTTAAGTTGTGTAGGTTTGATTATTTATACATCCTTTGAGAAGTCACAAAGTGAGGATACAGAAATCTCTTTCAATACATCCTTCCAGAAGGCTTTAGAAAGCAGAAATTATTTACATGATTTTTTATGACCTTACCTTCACTGTACAGTTGAGCTGTATGAGAGTTAATAAGTTTACAAGCTACCCATCAGACCAGTACTTACAAAAGGTTAAGCTGTTACTTATAAAAACTAGATGCTTTTCTAATACATCAAGCTTTAAAGTCAGGCTGGTATGTGCAGTCCGTTTAATAAATAACTGACAATGCTTGAATCTGTGTGTGTGCTCCAATGCCCAGCAATGAAGCGGTGCTGCTGTATCTTAGCAGCCTGTTCAGTCTGCCCACTGAGGTGTGAGGAACAGCCTGGATACTTTAACATGCAGTAGTGAATCTCTCTGAGCCAAAGTCACTTTTGGTTTGTTGTATGTAAACATGACCATCCTTTACCTCAAACCTCTTACTTAATATGTTGAAAAAAGATATTGGTCATCTAGAGCTTTTGTTAAATCCAAAGTCAGCTGCAGGTGTAGGTTGCACTTCACCTGTGAAGAGTCTTCGTAGAGTATTGGTCCAAGTCCCAAAAAGTGTTCAAAATACATAAAGAAGGCCGCACAATCTCAAACTCAAAACCAAAGAGGACGAAAAAACTAACATTTAACAAGTTTATTTGACTCACATCACAATAAACAAAAACTTACATGTCACTTAGATGTTTAACCATAGCTACCCCTGAAACAGTCAATGTTACCAGTTCAGATTGCTAACCATAACACATTACATTAAAATAAACCATGACCCACTCGCCCCATCTAAGATCTATGTGACTGAAAAACATCATGTTATCCACCTTTTTCCTGACTACCCATAGTTCATAGCGGTTGTTGGTTTTGCTCTTCTGGTTGAACGTTCTGTTTACATCACCATGGAGACCACAAAGCTAATGATGTTAACCTAGCTGTCACTCTAGTAACCAGCTTTTAATAGCAAGAAAATGACAAAATGAACAAAAATCTGAAAAAAACAACCTGAACAATGAGCAGAAATTAAAGAATTCAAAGAGAAGATGAAAAGTATTTGTAAAAAAAAAAGTGGAAATGTCTGAGCACAAAAGGACACAGTGCTTAAAGCACCTTTGACTTTTATCCTTTAAGTGAATTTGTGCTTTATTTGTTTGCCTAACTACTTTAAATGTCCACCTGTAACTTACACATCGCGACTCTGCCACAGCACTGGAACTAAATGCCACCAACATAACACCGTAATGATCTCTGCTAAAGCTTCATATTGGGGTCACACAGTGTGATTGTACATTTTGTTACAGCATTGCATTGCAGAAGCACAAGAAAGCATTTTAACACAGCAAGAGCTGCTACTTCTTGTTGCAAACAAATGGGTTACAGCAAAAAGTGGAATTTTATGACGCGTTTCATATGAAAAAATACCATATTAAATCCAAGCTTGTATGCAAACTACTTTAAGACATGCTTGTGGGCATACAGCATGTGTCTTATTCTGTAATATAATATTGCATTTACCTGTGATACTGAGCCTGGAGGAACTGGAATTCCTCCTTGATTCGGTCCAGAGTTTCCAGGACTGTGAACTTAAAAGACTGGCCAGGCTGCAAGGGGACCTGCACAGGAAATACAGAGAGAGAAGAAAAGGGAAGGATGAAACATGGGCACAGGAGTGTGTGTGTGTGTGCGCAGGAGTGTGTGTGGGAAAAGAGAGGCCCATGTGCAGCCGCATGTTGTCAACATTTGAGTGTGTGTGCATGCATGCAGTGTACACATGTGAGCATGTGTGTGTTTGTGTGTGTGTGTTTTTGTGTGTCAGGGAGCAAAGCGAGGGGAGAAAAAAGGCAAGATGAAAGTGAGAGGGAAGGTCACTTCCTCTTCCCACACATCATAAAACCGTGTCCTCTCTCTCTCTCTCCCTCTCTCTCTCTCTCCCTCTCTCTCTCTCTCCCCCGCTCTGTTCTCCTCCTCCTCTAATGACTCTGCCTCCTTCCTTCCTCTGCCCCATCCTTTCTTCCTCTCCTCTCCTCTCCCTCTCTTCCACATTAGCATCCTCTCCACTCTGCCAGGTTGCTAATGTATTCCAGCCTACAAAGAGCTGAGAAGGGAGGAAACGTCAAATGAATAACTTATGGGGAATCACGGCAGCGTCTCTCACCTGCTAAAAGCTAAAGAAGGCCTAACAAAACAAGCTGCTCCCTGGGGTCCACCACCACCCACCATCTCCCCTTGTCTAGTGAAAGCACGTATGACATCCATCTTCCTTCTCTGTGGTCTTCACAAAGTTTTGGAAACAAGGTTACAGTGGATGTTTTGGGATGTTGTAGTTAATGTCTGTAGTCTGAGAAATTCACATAAAAAAACTGTTTATGGATTTTCAACACAGATTTCTATGCAGGGCGACACCAAACTTTCTGAATTCTTCTTCTTTTTTTCTCCTATTTTTGATTGTCTGGTCTACCTTGCGACATGCATCTCCTGCTGATACCCTGGGGAGGATTCAGACTGCCAGATGTCATCTGACACTTCTTCCCAGCCGCTTCTTCTCCACTGTCAGAAATCAGCCGCAACAGGAGTATTGTGGTTCACACCATCCTGCCTGGATCCCCTTACCTGCCTCCCTCCCTGCTGCTGCAAGAGTGCTCTAATGCTGCTGGTGCACAAACAAGGACATCCTGCTGCCATCACACACTGCAAATGACGCATGAAGTTTACTTAAGTGTAACAAGGCAATGCAAGATTCTCAAAGTAGAGTTTCCTTTTAATTTTATTTGTCTTTTAATAGGAAATTCTTCCAACAAGGAGAAATAATATTAAAAACCTTTCATTAAGTACCTAAAATCACTAAACATATGGAGTTTGTCTATCTTAATAAGTTGTTTCACCAACAAAACCAACCAGGGATCCACCCATCTGCCCATGTGCTCTTCTGTTTTCTCATCCACTCTATGCACGTAAACCGATGGATGCTGCAGGGTGGCTATCGGCCCACAGCTACGGCTAAAAGATTGGCGGTTTCAGTGGCAGGGTTTCATTAGTCTAGACAAGCACAATTCAATTAGATTTCAATTAGTCCAACGGTGGAGGTCAGAGACGCGGTGGGTTCCCTGGTAATTAATCCACAAGCCGAGTCGAGCTAAACTGAGCTGAGGCAGGCAGAGCAGGGACATCTAGATGGCTGGATGGGCAGAACACACAAACCCTTCTTGTGTGTGTGTGTGTGTGTGTGTGTGTGTGTGTGTGTGTGTGTGTGTGTGTGTGTGTGTGTGTGTGTGTGTGTGTGTGTTGGAGGAAGGGGGGTGTGGTGTGGGATGGATGGGATGGGTGGGTGTCTGCCAACAGATCCCTGCTGACCTTGATTCACACCACACACACTCAGCAGGGGGAGGGGAGGATAGTGATCTGGCACATGCAGACACCCAAGCACACACCAAAAGAGCCATGAGCGTATTGCAAAAACACACAAACAAACAAACACACACACTGCGGATACACAAGCACAAAAAGAACACACAAACAGAGAACGAGAGGGAGAAAGATGGGGGGATTGACGAGGGCGGAAAAGAGGTGGAGGGGAGATAGATAGTCATCTGTCAGACAGAAGGATGGATGGACCGAGGGATGGAGGAAGTGATAGACTACTCTGACATCCTTACAGAGGAATGAAAGAACGAGCAGAGAGACAGATGATGAAAGAGCGGCGTGACTGCTGACTGAGAGAGATAGCCAGCCATTCATCCGTCTGACACCGAGGGGATAGGGAGAAGACGTAGAGAGGGAGAAAGAGGGAGAGGGAGAGCGAGATAAAGAGAGAGCAAGACATGGAGGGAGAGAGAGTCTAGATGTAGTCAACACAGCCTGGTCGCTCTACACTGTGCGCCGTCCATCGCTCTGTGCTAATACTGCTCCCACCATCTGCTGCCATGAACACGCACACGCAGACACACACGCGTGCACTAACACAGTGCCACTTACATCAGCAGCACTACGTCATATAACAAAGCCCATAGTCACAGATCAGGATTATACAAGAGATCTGCGCGTGGCAGCCCTCAGTGTCAACATGGCGACCTCTGCCCTGGGCTGATGAGAGAGATTTGAATGTCTTTCATCTGTTGGATTAAAACTCAAGAATCTTCTACTTTACCAGACACACTTTCCTGAATGAGTTTGATGAAACCTGGAGCAATAAAACTTCTTATGAGCAAGGAAGAAATGAAAAGTACAGGCAGAGATGTATGCACACAACGCACACACAGACAGAGTAAATGTCTTCAGCCAAATACAGAAATATTCTCTCTCTGTGCGGAGCTCTGCCTGTCAATAATACGAGCTGTTATCAAATGAAGTCAGGCCTGTTCGGCGTCTTTTTTCCACACAGGCACACTTACAGCTAAAGGTAACTCAGGTATTATTAAAAGGACCGTTGTCTCTCTTTCTCCAGTGTTTACAATGACTGATGCGTCATTTTGTGTAGCCGTATGGACGCCAAGCCAAACATTAGTTGTTTGAGTGTGTGTATGTTTTTGGTCTCTCCTGTATCGTGACAGATGGCGGCTCAGACTGTTAGGGTCCAAAGCACATCACAAAGGGCCAAAAAAACAGCCTACCGCCTGTGTTTTCATGGATGCATGTGTATAAGTGTGTATCTGCGTGTGTGAGTGTAAGCACCATAGCAGCCAGCAGAGGGGATCCTGAAACCCTAAACCGATCCAGTTAATCTAGGCGGTGGAGGTGGAGAAGCGGGGCGAGATGGGATGGGAGTGGAGGGAGCAGTCACTTGCGCACAAACAAACACACACACACACACACACACACACACACACACACACACACACACACACACACACACACACACACACCATGGACACCATGTGTCACAGAAGTCAATCACAATTTGGTCGAGCTGGCAAGAGCCCGCAGAGAATTAGGAGGGATTATCTATGGTGGTGGGTGGTGGTTGGTGGGTGGGGGGTGGGAGAGGAGTAGCTGTTAAAGCCCCTCGTGCTGTATCACATAACAGGATGGAGGCGGGACACACTGGCTGTGATCATCACCTGTCAGTTTGTCTGTCATATGAAAAAAGTTTGAAGTCCTGTACTTTGTCCTGCTTTCATTTAGCGTCTTTATCCCATATTTCTTCAGTTACCTCATACCCTGCTTGCCCCACTTAGCATCCCCAGAAGACTTTACAACTATCTTGCTGTTTGATTTCTTCCTGTGGCTTAAATTTAGTTTTTTTTTCCTCTCCCTCTCTCTCCCTTTTCAACCCAGTCTGAGTATTAGGTCAGTCTGGCTCCATCTGTGTCTCTCTGTCAGTTTCCTTGCCTGTCTGTCTGAACATCACAGTAATGTATTCTATGAGAGCAGCTGCCTGTTTTTCCACCACAAGCAAGAGCTGCATGAATGAGACATTAAGTATGAATTAAACGCAGGTCTGCGTTTACTTCCACACTACTTTTACCCAGGACACAACAGTCCTAAAAACTCAAGCTTTTAAAAAAATGCTGTAAGCCACGTTTGTTTCCCAAAATATAGAGGTTGCATGTCAGTGTGAGGTGCAGGACGTGAGACTTTTGAATTTAATGACGCAGATACCCTCTTAAGAAAGCAAACGCATTGACTTGTTAGCTTGAATAACAAATCACAGGTGCAGTTAACTTGTTTTCTGTTCTAACAGCTGTGGTTTAGCAAATATTTTAGTTTAGTTACGCTACTCTTGCCTACATGTGTTTGAGGCAAGATGTTTTTTGTTCCAGTTTCATGTTCAGCTGCATTAACAATCCTACATTTAGCGGTGCATTATTGGGTGTGAGAAGCAGTGCCTGTTTTTTAAGGTCTGCTCACATCATTGAACAATAAAGAGGGGCCAGGAAAACTGTTCAGATAACATAAAGACTTCAAACATGCAGTTCCATAAAACTTGAGGTATAAGATGCAGCTCTATCTGAGAAATGAGCTGCTTCCTATACAGTATGTAACACTTGTTCAATTGTAATTCGCTTTGGGTAATGGATGTTAATGTTAAACTGTTGTTTTTTTATCGAATGCAGAAAAATGACAACACGATATTGACATTATCAGCCATTGGCCCACCTGCTTTACAGTTATCCACAGTGGCCGATGAAAAATCAATATAAGTTGATCACTATTGTCGATGTAGGTATTGCTCCTTGGAATGAAAGAGGATGTTAGCATATGAGCCGACTAGGATGACTCTTGAATGACATGTTGACTAAACCGACATGCGTCTGTAGTGTAAAGGTGTAGAACCTCTTATGCTTTTATCAACACTGGCATTCATATCCACTTTACGTTAATGGTTATGCATTGTGAATCTGAGTATTTCTATAGACAGAGACACATCAGCTATGGAGGCTGTTTCCTTTTTAAGTTCCATTGAAGAATAGAAACACGGTAATTCAGACTGACGTTGAAAGAGATGTTTCTGTCTGTCTGCTTGTCTTCTCCGTCTCTCTCTTAAGCCTCTGGCATACTTTCTACCAACACATGAGCTTTCACACAGTATAACTAGGCATGCCTATGCATGGACGCATTCGTTTGAACAACGCGCCTACAAACAAAACATTTTCTTTTTTTTTCGCTCACTGCTCCGTCTCATTCATCTCTCTGTTTTTCTCTCCTTTCATTCTTTACTTTTCCTCCTTAGACCCTTTGTTCTTTCTTTCTTTCGCCCAAGTGTCTCTGAGACAAGCAGAGACACATTCAGATAGCACATGAAATAATAATTGGCTGGTGAAATATTTAGGAAAAAGCACATGAATAGATGAGAAATACCAAGTGTGGCAGAGGAGTGTTAGAGCCCCCCTTGCGTACACGTCTGTGAGTGTATGTGTCTGCTGAAGTGAGCAGCAGAGAACATAAGCAACAACTCATTGGTTTGGACTGAGTGAGGACAGCAGACTGAAGAGGAGCTGCAGGGAAGAGAGGGAATATAACTTACATTTCAGCCATCTTTCTCATGAAGCCCTCACATTTTTCTTCCACTTGGTGGCATTTTGTGAAACACGGACAACTTAAAGGCTTTGATAAGCTGAGAGAGAGACTTACTGATAACATCCTGACAAAAATACACAAACAACAAGAAAGAAAAGCTTTGTTAGAAGCCATCATGTTGTGCCGAACAAACCAATAGGCTCAAAGTCAGACCGACAGTCAGTCTACTAGTTATTCAGTCCTTCAAAGAGCAAGTCAGTTAATACTGCAGCTCACCAGCCAGTTACTAAGCCAGCGGTGGATTACAAATCAGGCAAAGATTGGCAGCCAAAAGAGACTCTGGACTTCATCCAAGCCTCTCTCTGATCATTTCATTTAATGACAAAGAACACAGAACTCAGGATTTGAGGCTAAGAAATGGCCTGTTTTTTTTTTTTCTTTTTTTAATCAGGGAGCAGACTTAATCCGTGAAGCTAAAGATGAAGTTCTCGGTTGCTTTTACTACTTTCTGCTTGTCCTGCTGGCCATCTCGCTCCAGCTGTATTGTTCTGGCTTGACTTTTTGCCGTTCAACGGAGGTTGCCTCTGAAATGCTGGATGAAATTAAAAGTAAACAAGAAGAGGACAAAGAAAAGGAGGGGAGAATGTCATCTGTGGGAGGTGACAGAAATCTGCTGGGCTGTTTATCCTACATGGCTTTCATTACAGCCACAAATGTTAGCGTAAAACGAACTTCCTGACACAAAAGAAGAAAGATCCAGGGTGCAGAAGGTAAACAGCGCAAAGTTGCATATCCAAAATTTCTATACACATATTAGCCAGCACTTGCACAATACAACATGCGCTAATAATTAACTACAGATGCAATCTCTTGCACAGGGAAGCATACACCAACACATGAAATCCAACTTAAAAACACACTCGATGAAGCTCAGCCCCATAAATGGAGCATATGTGTTCATGTGGCCACATATTTGGCAAAAGTTTGTTTACTTGGCTGTAAAACCAAAGTGTTACCCTGCTCATGGCCAGAGGAGAGGAAGCCTTCCCAAAGAACACTCTAACACACACGGGCATGGTAATACATCATGATTTAAACTATTTTTCAACACTTAAATTGTACTTCACACACACACACTGGCACACTTTGCTTCTCATGTCTTACTCTCTTTATTCTTTTCAAAGGCAAACACTCTTCAGAAAATCATTCAACGGATGCTTTTCTCCATAAAAATGTAGAAAATGTTGGTGCAAGACTGAATTTCAGCAGAGCAACATGTTGGATGTGTAAAAGAACAAATGAGTAGAAGATGGAAAGAAGCTCAAACTTTTACAGAAATCTGTCAGGATGAACTCAGAAATGTAAGCGTAAGCTTAAGTCGGATGAGACTGTTGATGACTGAAATGAAAAGGGTTTATTTTGTTTAGTTGGTTTAAACCCTCAGCACTCTAATTACATCGATAATTCAACTATCTTGACACACCTGCAGGATTTTGTTTGAATCTCATTGTTTTGGCAATTCAACCAGTTTCACTTTACACAGGGCCCTTTACATGACCACGGTTTTAGGGTGAAACGCAAAAGTATTGTTGCGTTCCAGCCTCTCGTTTACACAGAAACAGTGTTTAAGCTGACCTAAAACACCATTTTTTAAAAACACCTTCCAGAGTTGAATTTTTCTGAAACACTGCAGCCACCGTTTCTGTGTAAACAGTAAGCCAGAGTTTTCAGTGAAAACACTGACGTCACTCTCCGCTATGCACGTGCACATTACACTTTCATTGTGGGACCTTAATTGCCATACGTAAACCAGAAAAGAACAACAGCAAAAGTTACAATGGAGGACTACCTCATCCATGTTGTGCTTGTGCTGCTGAATAAAATAAAACTCAGGTTTTAGGTTTGGGTTAGGCCCGGGGATTTGTAGAATGGATCATAGACCGGATCAAAAAATGTAAATGCCCAAGCAAAACATTCTGTTTCTCTGCTGATTTATTTAAAAAAGAGGTTTCTCATAAAACAATCACTTGCATTCTTAAGCTGTAACGTCTGATGGTAAAAAGCTGTTCACCTAACATGTTCTACATGTTGCCTGGTGCAAAACCATCAAATTATCAAAATGAGTCCTAAAATATTTTAATAACACCCAGGCCATTAAACTTAATCCTAGACTACCCTTAAACAAAATAATGAAAAATAAATGACTTAAACTTAAGGCATCACAATGGAAACAGCTCCACAAATGTTAACGAAAGGGATGTGTTTTCTACACATCCAAAACATCACACACAGTCAGTCCAGGTTTACACAGTCTGGAGTAAAAGAGTCGCCCTACTTGTAACGAATAATTTTCATTCAGATAAGGATTCAAATAAGCGGGACTCAACATGGACTCGCCTTGGATTGATCTCTGGTGAATCAAGGTTTGAGTGACTGAACTACAACACAGGTTGTAATAATGCTTAAAGCAGACTAGATTTTTTTCATCCATGATATTCATTTGTGGACTCTAAAGTTCTTTGGTTTACACATAAAGAACAACAGTGACAGCTTTCAAGTCTAGATATTTAGAATATAAAGTGTAAATGTAGCTGTGCCAACATAAACTGATGTTTAAAGTGATGGTTGATTTGAATCTGAGCCTGAACGTGTTAGTCAGATGTTCTCAGTCCTGTTAGCAGACTAGACAGAAGTATTATCTTTCTTAACCCTGAAAACTGAGGGTAAATTATCTCTTTCTCTCTGGCAGACAACCAAGAGTCTATCTATACATTCACGGCTGCAGTGGAGGACAAACTGCAACATTACTGTGTTATTGTTGCTGGCTCACACACACACACACACACACACACACACACACACACACACACACACACACACACACACACACACACACACACTTTAAAAGCTAAATGCACACGTACACACAAGTGCATTAACAGGAAAGCAAGGACAAATGCAAACACTAACATGGTGAACTCACACATAAACACTAAAATTCATACACTCACAACAACGTGGAACACTTTCAAGCAAATGCACACATGAACCTCAAACAGGAGAGTCAAACAACAGTATACACACACCTTTACACACTTCTACACATATCTAACCAAACAAGCACAGCAACACACCGTAAATACAAAGATGTATACACTCACAAAGCACTAAAAAGACAGGATGGCATGAAAGGAATCACACACTATAAACACAAACACACACACGCACACACACACAAACACACACACATGCGTGCACACACACATTTATACAGTTCTGATAACGCTTGCCACAAAAATCCAGTGGAACCAATTACAGCTCGCTCGCTTGGCAAATCAGCCCTAGGTTTTAACCTTTTCCTGCCGGGGCGCAAAGAGAACAAAGCCTCCTGCACTGTCATAAAAAACGACTACTGCTCAGGCTGTGGATGTACATTTCCTCTTTTTATGCAGAAAAAACACCTTCCTTATCATCTCCAAAGAGATACAACAGGTTCAGAGGAGAGGTTTTTTAAGGCAGCACTGTCCTCCCTGGCTGTATGTTACTAACAGGAAGTGAACCATGATGTTTAAATGACAGGAAACAACAAGCATACTGAGCGAACTGTCCTAAAGTCTGTTTAGTGGGGAGTCACTTACAGCCATTCTTCAGTGTTGACGACCATCATCGTCATAATGTTTCACATATGTCTGAGTCTTTTTTTAGGTGTTAAGAAGAGTAGAGAAGTCATACAGTTTACCCAGTGAGTTATAAGTCAAATACATTTATTTACTTAATAATTTTGGTCAAACTGAATCATCTTTTGAGGATAAAACTATTTCTGGTATTTCTCTGTTTTACAGCTGTTCTGCCTCAGCTCTCACCAGGGTGGTTACCAAAGAACTGTATGACGAGTGACTAGGTAATAACTGCTTGTAGTTAATCAGAAATTTACTGAAAAATAGAACATTTTCTTAATATCACAATTTTCCGATGATATGTAATTCATTTTTATTGTCTGTGCAGATTTTTCACAGTATGCGTAGCTACTTATCTTAATTATATTGCAACACTTGATTGGACATAATAAATGGCTGTGTACTAAAGGGACATCACACCCCTATCTCTTCTCCTTGTGAGATGTGAAGCCAAAATATTGCGTTTAATGGTTGTAATGCCATAGGGCAATGATCCGGCCAATATACACACCACAGACTGTATAAAATATGGACGTAGTCTACGTGATGTCACCCGTCTGTTCCTGATACAGTCAAATGAAGCCAATCATTGGACAGGGCTATCTTGGATGTGAGGTAGACTGTCTAACAGCTATAGGGCGCCTGTCAGTCATGTGAGCTGAGCTGAGTCTCTGATTGGACAAACCTGTAATCCTGATATCCAATAAACCGTTGAGTTAGAAACAAATTCACCCCCATAATGTGTGCCAATAGCAGGCAAAAGCCATTTTATGAACCAGGCTGTAAATATGCTTTTTAATGCCGTAAAAGTCTGTTTTTTGTGTCTGTACCCAACTTCCAGTCTTTCTGCAGCCAGCCTCTAGCAGATTCTCCATGAACAGCAACTTTTAGCACTTCAGCATAGGCTTCATTTTTTTCTACCAGATGTTGCCCCTTGATACACACAGAAGTAACCTGATTGGTGGAGCTGTGGGACTGGGGTCACACACCTTCCAGTCACCAAAAAGCTCATTTAACCAACTGATAAAATGGTTCTTGCATTGATCTGAAGCAGACACAGTTTACTGGATGTGTACTTTAATTTTTCTGATTTGACTCATGTTCCTTCTGTTGTAGGAGGCAGACGTTCAGACTGATACTGCAGCCTGTCACTGAGGGAGCTGTCAAAGTTCTGGCTTCAGACGGGACATCTGTCTGTTATTTTAGCTCATTCAGGTAAACTCCAACTTGGTTTCAATGAACAATCATTTATTGTTCAGTACACAGTAAATCATTTAATCAAACAGTATGTCAAAGAGAAGTTCTCATGCCATGATAATGCAACTTAGTGCATACTTTAACATGACTGTTTGTTAGTTTTTGTCTGGCACATCCTGAAGGTGGTTTAATTGGCCATCTATTGGTGAGAATCTGTCCCAAACTTTGCAGGTGACTGCTGACATGGCATCACTCATATTTTTAATTATATCATATAAATCAAATATCTTGAATAAAAAAACTCCTGTTAAGTCATCAAGCAACTTGATGATTTTTAAAATATCTAACTTTTGACAGGAGTTACAGTCTGTCTGTGGGAAAGCAGACAGGCTGAAGGAAAAAAAAAACTGGATGGACTACATTTTACATATAACCCACTTCTGAAATACCGATGACTAACACACACGCACACACACACACAAACACACACAGTTTCGAACCCCTAGCACACATGCATGCGCTTACACAACTGTTCTTGCACCCTCACACCTCTCAGCAGATCATATTTCACAGCAACACCAGAAATAAAGTTTCACTGAAAGATAGGAGAGGAAAAGAGAAAAGAGAGAGAGGCTATCGATCGGTAAGAGTTGGCTCAATCTGGGATTGAACTTTATCAAAAACGCAGAGCTTCACAGCAGGAAGCTCTCTGGTTGCTCTGATTTGCCTCTAAAGGAGAGAACACAGGAATTTTCACACTTTATTCTTCCTTTGCATCTTTCATTCATTTTCATTTCTCTCTCCACCCCCGGCCGTGCCTTTTAAAAGAAATCTTTTCTCCCTTTTTTTTCCTTTTTTTGGCTCTTATATCTTTCATTTTCTCTCCTTTGTTTTTCACTTCTCTCTTGTTTCTCTCCACCATCTCTTCCAGCGGCTGGCTTATTAGCATTCTCTCTGTACGTATAATTGATTCCTCATGCCTTCCTCTTGTGAAAATGTCATTCATAATTCTGTGTGATAGCTGGCTGGCTGGCTGTCTTGCTGGCTTGATGACTGAGATGCTGGCTGGCTGGCTGTGAGGCAAAGTGGCCACTGACCCATTTGTAGCAGATACAAAGAGACTGACAACCAAATCTGATTATAGCAACCAAACCGGGGCCCCTGTGAAACAAATGGCCTAAGCCTAACTGAGCCTAAGCTGTCAGTCATCCTTCAGGGCCTTTTTTGACTTTATGTGTTTAACCTTTATTTCTACCTGGCAGGTAAATTAACAGCAAACTCTCACGCTGATGAAGGCTGAAACTCATGAAGGGATAGGGACTTTGAGGAGGAATTAGAGGGGATGTACTTTGGGTGCACTCATGACCTTTTTTAGCTTTAATGGAAACGAATTAAGTGGAATTAAATTATCAATTAAACAGGCTCTGTGTGTGTGTGTGTGTGTGTGTGTGTGTGTGTGTGTGTGTGTGTGTGTGTGTGTGTGTGTGTGTGTATGTGTGTGTGTGTGTGTGCAAGCGTTTGCTTGGCAACTTTACTGAGAGAATGAACAGCTGACAGTTGTGCTGACCAATTTGCACGTATGCACAAACAAATTTTAAGTCAAACACACATGCTTCCCCACACACACTGTGACATGAGCACACACCTTGAGATGACTAATGGGCACATACAAGTAGAGAGGTGCAGATTCAGTTAAATGCCACCTACAGAGACGACCATCAACAAGATCTCAAAGGCACCTGGCTGCAGCTGACAGAGTGCGTGTGCGTGTGTGTGCGTGTGTGTGCGTGTGTGTGCGTGTGTATGTGTGTGTGTGTGTGTGCGTGTGTGTGTGTGTGTGTGTGTGTGTGTGTGTGTGTGTGTGTGTGTGTGTGTGTGTGTGTGTGTGTGTGTGTGTGTATAACAGGGAATATCTTAGTCCAAACACTCCCCCCTCCTCTCATGTCTCACAGCTCATGTTACAGTACAGTTCCTATAACTAAACAAGAGAGAGGGGCAGCAGAGAAACATGGGAAACGATGGACAGAGGGACGACCTGGGATGAAGAATTAGAGATACAGGGAGAGAAAGAGAAGAGTGAAAGGAGAAAAGACCCAAGACAAGACAGGCAGATGCTGTGAGAAAAAGAGGACAGAGGGAAAATGAGGTGACAAGGTGAAATAGAGACATAGAAAGTGAACGAATGGAAAGCCAAACAGAAAAAACATGGAGGGACAGACAAAAAAAGAGTTGGAGAGAGAGAGAGAGAGAGAGAGAGAGAGAGAGAGACGTTAGGAGGTACTTACAGGATGCCTTCCCTGAGGGTACATGATCCCAGGAGAGGAGAGGCTGCCAGTCCGTTTGATGGCCAGGTTAGTCCCCTGGCCCTCCACTCCTCTGCCCTCCACTGGTTACACACCCACTAACACACACACAAACACACACTGTCTCACACACTCAGAAAGTCTACAGCAATGTTTACTCCTCACAGTCTTCTTCTTCTTTTCTTCCTCACGTTCTCCCTTCTAGTGAGAATTCCTGTTGACACACAACTGAAGAGCACTCAATCCGTCGCCTTGTTTATCCAACAGTGTCATGATAAAACTGAGCTCCAGACTTTGCCTCCTTCCCCTCCTTCTTTTTCTTCTTCCTCTCC
The DNA here is from genome assembly GCA_030710495.1 of Labroides dimidiatus. NCBI lineage: Eukaryota > Metazoa > Chordata > Actinopteri > Labriformes > Labridae > Labroides > Labroides dimidiatus. Next base: position 18,163,098 of record CM061146.1, on the reverse strand, counting down.
TCTTTAAAGTCTCAGTTTCTCCTCCTCACTTCCACTTTCTCTGTCTCCTTGTCTTCCCCTGGTGTCTCTCTCGCTTTCCTCAATCCGTGATCAGTCAAGGTCCACACGTAGTGACATGACAGAGAGAATTTCATCCAGGCAGGCTCCTCTTCTCCTCCTTCTCCTCCTCCTTCTTGTGCCCCTTTACCCTGCTGTCCAATGGCGAAACACACAAATGTAAACACACACTCAGCTTGGTCCAACTAGTCTTCCTCTGCTCTTTCCTCCTCTTCACCCTCTCTCTGACACGCTGAAGACTTGACTGCAGCCGCAGAAAAGAAGAAGGATATGAAGGAGGAGAGGATGAAGAAGAAGGAAGCAGGGAGGGGAGATGGAAGAGAGAGAGAGACAGAGAGAGAGAGCTTTGTTTTTAATCTAAATGTGGAAAAACACGAGAAGAAAGCAGGAAAGAACAGCAGGTCAGTGGAGGATCCAGCGGGCTTTTCAGCAGCAAGCCCTAGACTGTAATATATTGTGCCTGTTGGCTTCAACACAAACACGACAGGCTGCTAAAGCTCCTCTTAAGGTGGAACTGAACAGATAGAGACACCGAGTAACACAGAGAGAGGCGGAGGGAGGAAGCAGAGAGAGGCAAAGAGAGGGAGAGAGATGGATCTCTTTTCAGTTGTGGTCAGACAGACAAAGCAATCAGTCATGCACAAAGACTTAGGCTCAAAGTGATATGAATCGAGATTCATGCACACAAACGCTCCGGCACTCATACACAAATTTATGACAGCTCTGTGGACACACTTACTCAGCACACACACACGCACACACTGAGCTTCAGATACAGACATAACAGCTACTCAGAGTGATAAGTTTATTACACAGTTTACACATTGTGTTGAAATGCATCTCAGATTATTGGAGGACTATCTGATTGCAGATAAATCCAGGTGTAAACACACTTTAGATCCACTGATGTGTGCCATTTATCTGACCTCATAAACCACCTCTGGATGTGGTATGAAAGGCACTGAATACAGATGTTTATGAAGTTTGAATGCATCATGTCAGACCACATACATGAAATCTTGTGCCCTCCTGAGCCCAGAAACTTCATCTTAAAAGCATCAGAAAAGTATGTTTATGCAGGGATCAGTTTGACAACATATACGGGCTGCAACATGTTAAAAAGCCATGCATTAGTGGGTGGTCTTTTAGGATAAAGTCCTTTGAAACACAGGAGGTGATTCATTTTATCTTTTAAATTTAAGCAACTGTGATTCTTTCTTTTTAACATTAAGAGAAAACTAAGCGTACTTCAATTTCAATGAAAATTCCACTAATATGTTCAGTAAATTAGAAATCTAGAAACCATGATATCTAGAAATATATGGTGCAGAAACATCACAACACCTACTCACCACCAAATTTGTCAGTGAGAAAGGTATTTTGAGGATTACTGCTCTAACACCCCACAAATATCTTTGCGACAGCAGGTTATAAATGTCCACCTGCCTACTTCTGTCTGCTGGTTCTGGTGCACGTTATTTACAGGACTGCCCAGAATGGACCTATAAGACCTGGTATTTAAAGACTTTCTATGTACAGCACAACAGACTGGCCCAGCCGTCTTCTGGCGCTGTATATAATGAGTTTATCCAGGGCAGCTTTGCCTTTGAACTTGATCAAACAGCCATTAATCCGACACTGTAAAAAATCGGACAGTCGCTTTGGCATCCGTGAAGGGTTTCCAGAAAGACAGAAACAGCATTTGATAACAAGAGGGTGAACCAGAGGGCAGTCCCAAAGCCTCAATTAAGGTCACATAGAGACATCCTATTATCCAATGCAGCCTAATAACTGACACTGTGGATCCTTTTTGGGGAACTCTCTGTGACTATCACTTCACTCTTTCCTGATATCTGATCTAATAGTTCAAAAGCATGGTGCGATTTCAAAGGAGCAAACCACATTTGTGTCCAAAATTGCCAGAATAAAAGGGGAAAAGGATGGGGTTGGAAGCACAAATAAGTGTGACTGTTCTGAGACCTGAATGAACGTATTGAGGAAACATCACTTGTATCATACTGTTGCAGTGGCACCTATAAGATTACTGTTATATGTTAAACAACAAGTAGATCTTTGTGTTATTGAAAATGAACATATACAGATTTTTCCACTTCATCTATTACATAATGCATACATTTGGAAGTTAATTTGTATTAAAACAAACATTTCATTTAGTGGCATGACTTAAAGCTCCAGTGTGGACCTTTCGCTTATGAGGATTTTTGCACCCCTTGTGGACAAAACAGTAACCCTTTTCTCTTTCGCTCTGTATACCTTTCAGAAATTATCTTCAAAAACAACAATAAAAAATCCTGCTGTCAGTCAAATCTCTTACTAATTGAAAACATAAATGTAGAAAAATGCATTTCTGTAGGTTTCAGATTCTCTCTGATGGTCTTGTTTGGTTATGATGGTCATAAAGAGGCATCAGTTTTTATTACAGTCTGTTTCATAACCAGCTTAAAGACGAAAAACTCACAGGAGCTTGGATTGTTCTGAATCCGAATAATCCACAATGATTGTTATTTTTATATTGAAGGAAATATTGCCCACTGATATTATATTACTGTGATTTAAAGCTACTGTGTACTGTTTCACTTGGTCTTTAGCTTAGTTAAACTTGCCACAAAGTCTGATCTCCACTGTTCAACAGTTCAGCTCATAAGACATCATTTCATTACTTAATAGTCAAACAAATACTAGAACACAGAACGCCTCACCAGGAGAAATGTCTCTGCTTGTGGTGCCATTTCACTCACTGTTGTTTGTGTCACCTTATGATGATGTCTTTACAGTAGCTGACACAGAGCTGTAGACTTGAAGATGCTGTGCTGAACCGAACACCCACACAAAACAACATTACAATCTATTACCTTCAAAGCTGCATGTCTTCAGATTAAGGGACGTTCTTGCCAACAACAGAGAACATGGTTACTTAAAGAAAAGCACAACATGTTCAACTCTGAAACCCCCCCAAAAAACAATTTGATCATCTGCATAAAAGTTTATTAGATTCTTGTTTTTTATTTTTTAGATTTTTTTCTTCCCAAAAGGATGAACCCCTTTCAATTTTTGAGCTTCCTCTGTGTACTTACCACAGACCTCCTCTTTTTTCCCTCCTGTTCTTCTGTCAGTCTGCTTTTATTCAAAATTTCCCCATCAGAGCCACACATTATAACAAACCACGTCATCCAGTGATGCCACCACCGCTGTTCCCTATGTAGCTCATTGTACTTATCAGCATTATCTAACTGTATAATGAATTATGCAGGTAATATGTCCCCTGACTCCTTAGTGAGAGAGATAGACAGGCGGGCATACAAACACATAAACAGGCACAAACATTATTACCGTCCATAAGCTCAGTTCACAGTGTACAAATATACTCTGATGAGAACATCCTAAAATTGCCAACACATATATCCAAAGCACGTAGTGCATGCTGAGCATGTTTGTCAGGTTTCACCTGTACACTTGGTTAATGTGAATGCCAGCTAACTCTATCTCTGAAGAAGATAATGTGACAGCTGTCAAATTAACGTCTAGGCCATCAATTATGTTTATTTTTGGACCCACAGCAACAAGGGGTCCCATTCACAGCACTGGATTTTCTGTTATCACTGGTTTGAATATGAATTTATGAACATTTGTTAAGTCAGGAGTAAACTGTTAAAGTGAGTTAAGAGACTACACATTTTGATATGCTATAGCAACAAAAAAGGGAAATTGTCATTCTTCAGTGACCTAAAATTTTCAAAGAGCCATGAAAAAAAATTATTTGCATGCTCCATTATATGTTGAGATAGTGCTGAAAAGAGTGCAAGCTATTCACCTGTACCTCAGTGATAAACAAAGACAATCAGGGATACAGAGCTGAGGAAGTCCCTCGATGAGAGGCAGCCTCTTCAGAGCGATGGTCAGCACCCTAAAAAACAGAGGCGTGTTAGCAAAGGTAGTGATGATCACAGCCCTCAGGTGAGGATTATTAAAGAATAACAGCACTCATTAATGTCAAGTCATATGACATGTAGCGCCAATGAAGTGCTACTCATAACAGGGACCACGGGGTATAGTGCTAATAATACATTTTATTATTATTATAAAATGCATTTTCATAACATTGGACTGACGTAGCCTCAAACTATGGTCCAATGAAGATAGTGTCTGACTATATTTATCGTAGGTTAAAACAGACTTCAAATTGGACTGTGCAACTAAATTGGCAAAAAAAAAAAAAGTGCTAACTTACGTTTTTTGTCAAAACGGACCAACTTCATTGACAAGACTTAACTACACTTTCTATATTTAAAAAACAAATGCCAGCTTTGACAGCCGAGAGAATAACGAAGGCCAGCCACACAAAAATTCACTTCTTCCTGAAAACCAGAAAACAGGTAATTGTTGCTAAAGACAGTTAAGCTCTCGTTCAAACCAGGTCACTTGTAAGTTTGGTAACTACCTGTGCCATGTACTTTCTCTCGCGCCAACAATGAGCTCTCCAGGCGAGGGGAGAAGTTTAATTCGTACATGTCTCAATTTAGACTGAAGGAAATGATGCCAGCAACTCCTGTGTTCCACCTTAAGAGCTCTTCCCTGTCTGAGAGCAGTCTCTGCGTTTTTATTGGCTAAAGGGAAGGCTCGCCTTAGCCAATCACTCTACGAGTACCCCACGTTGGGTCCTGATGTCATAAAGCAACAAAGCCTATGGCGAGCCGATTCTGCCGCTGAATGGTTGTGGGCGGCGGTGGGGGGGCGAAGGGGAGCTGAGGCGTCTGTGGGGATTGTGGGCATTGAAGTCCCAATTATTCTGCACACATACACACATACACACATACACATGCAGGCACACTAGTTTAGGCACACGCACGCACACACACGCACTCGCCTACGTACGCTGTCAGTCACGCTACATAAATGCTCAGTAAATTCCGCCGTTAATTTCAATCCCGCTATTTGTGCTGCTCATACACACAGGCTACATAATACGGTCGCGCGCACACACACACACACACACACACACACACACACACACACACACACACACACACACACACACACACACACACACACACACGTAGTGAGGGAGTATGACACTGGGTATGACTGACACTGAAATCAAAATAAGCAAATGGTTGGCCTTCTAATGGCTGCATACAAGAATATAAGTGTAATGTTCCGGGAAGTTTACTCTTGTTTGTTTTCTTGAGGTATTAAGAAGCTCTTATTTTACTTACTTGAATACAAATCTTCGTGAAACATGAAGATGAGAGGTGCCTAATTTCAGCATACATACCCCCTCTCTTTCTGTAGGCTCTATGTGAAAAATACTGTGATTCTTCTTGCTCATGGCTTCCATCGTAGACCATAAGTTATAACACTTCTACAGTTTTCTCACTACCTTGTCTTTACCTGTTTGGAAGGCTGATGTAAACCCATAAGGACAGAGAACATGTTGGCTATTTCCTCTTAGAGAGCATACTGTCGTTTGCATTAAAATACAATATTCATGTATGGGAAAGAGTATGGACCTTTGAAAGCAAACATCCTCACTGTCATCTCTTATGCTGTTCAATGTATGAATATGCCATCTATATTTTTGGTGACTTTGCAATCTGCCTTGACTGCTGTGCATCTTGGTCATCACTTAAGTGATAGTAAAAGGGAGCATGCGTGGGGGTTTTTTTACCCAAGGAAATGTCTTTTTATATGTGGAGAACCATGCAATATGCTGCACTGGGTACATTGGCTAGGAGGTCTGTTAGGCCTGCTGCTTATGGGGAAACCAGCACGCTTTTTTTTTTTTTTGTTTGTTTGTTTGTTTGTTTGTTCATTTATTTATTTATTTATTTTATTTATTTATTTATTATTCTTTTTTTCTTTTTTTTTTTTTTGATTACTCCTTTGTGTTGTTTGACTGATGTCTGGAAACGATCACTTTGACTTTATGAGTCTGACAAAAAACAGAACTTGGCATTTATGACTTTTTTGGGTTACTAGACATAAGACAGAGTGCTATTGACCATGCTTGTAGCTAAGCAGTCAATCAAAGATATTTTGTTACTTTGCTACAAATGTTTCAAAGACTTAGAGGGATAGTTTGTTTAGTTACTTTGAGGTTGTATGAGTTTCTTGTCAATAGTAAGTATTTTTAGCCATAAGGATATTCTGGCCAGTTCAACCTAAGGAGCTTTATATTAACCCCTTTGATTGAGAAACCTGCTGAAGACCCAACAAAGAAGCTAGTCTAACAAACACTGCAGTTATGATCAACTCTACCACATGATTTAGCTACACTGGCCAAAATTGGACACTCTATTTTGATTGGGTCTACAGGCTTCAGAAGAGACAAATTACAACCAACCTAAAAAAAAGGAGCTATCTGACAGTGACAGTGAGACAAGAGAACACATTTACAACTGGAGTTAACAGAGAAAGAACAAGATTTAACTGAAGGAGAGAATTGAGAAACATCTCTGCTGATTGACAGGCAGAGGGATTCTAAGTTACCTGGTGGGAAAGACATGAACTGTGAGCCAAACAGAGAGAGCTACTGAGTGGGGTTTGGTACCAACAGTATTTAAAATTCTCTCCAAATCAAAAGACACAAGCGGAAGACACATGCCCTGCCACACTGGACACCTTTGTTTACCCATTTTATTCAATCTGCAGGATTTCAATCATAAAACAGAAAAGCTTAATTTAAGCACATCTTCAAAGCATATTTTCAGCTTTTTCTTTTTTCTTTTTTTTTTTTTTTGCATCCTGATGCAACCCATGGTCTGCAAATTTTGTTTACCTTATCTGTTTAAGCTGAGCCCCATTTCTCATGGCTAACTCAGTTAGCTGGATAAGCAGGTTAAGCTGAATAACTATAGCAACAGATCAATAAACTTAAACCTGCTCCAGGGCAGGTTTATTTCAGTTAGCCTGATCTAAAGTCACACACCCCAGCTCCTTTCCTGAGAGACCCAGGCAATTTATGAGCAATAGTAAACCGTGTCGCATTTCATAGTGGAAGACTGATCCAAGATTGCCAAGATCCTTTTATTTCTGTTTTTTTTCTCTCGTTTCAGTAGCCAAAGCATTATTTATTTGCAACAGCTGATAGGTCCATGCATCTCTAATACTACCAGCACAGTCATGCACTTACTGTTGCTCAAACTTTGTGTGATTGCGTTTTTTTTCCTGACACATTTTCATATGGTGTTGAGGATGTGGAAAACATCAGCAAAGTCGCTATTTGAAGAATTTTTATTGTAATTTTATACAATGGTATATTTTTCCCAACAATGTCAGCGCAGTGGCCCTGATGATGTTTTCCACAACCCTGACACTACATAAAACTGTGCAGATCGCAAAAAAACTGCAGTCACACAAAGTTTGAGTGACAGTAAGTGCACGGCTGTGCCAGGTAGTATTGGTGATATATGACCTTATCAGCTGTTGCAAATAAATAATGTCTTTGCCGCAATTCGTAGGGAAAGACTGATCTGAGAGCTGGGCAATCTCAAATCAGTCTTTCCCTATGAATTGCGGCAGGGATTAGCTTCTATTGCTCATAAAGTGGCTGGATCCCTTAGCAAGAGAGCTCACTTATTTTTTTTTGTGAGGGTGCGGTCTTAAAATCAGGCTTCCTGAAATCAATCTGCACTGGAGCAAATTAGTTCATTCATGATAGAAAGTAATTAATCTAGGTCATTAGGCTACGAGGTTACAGCAAACACTTATATTTAAATGAATAGCCCAGGCTATAACCTTATACAGCAATGCATGACTATAACCCCTTGTCAAGCTGCTTGTCTAGCCCTCGCTGCAGCCAAGGTGTTGGATTTCAGTTAATGTTTCTGTATTTCTCAAACTCCACCAGAAACGTTTGCTGCTCTGTTTGTGTGAAAAATATTGCTCTTTCCTTATCATTCACCATGAATTATGAACATGATTATGTCAGACGATCGTGATTTCTATGATCCACACTGCTCCCTTCTCAAGTAGATTGGGCATGCCCAATTATCCTGATCCCATGTCTGGATCCAACTAACGAGACTGATTCAGCACGATTCCGCCTTGGAGGAACAGACTTAGCCAGCCCTCAATCATCCTGTTAATTGAGTTAGGCTAAAAGGACATTAGCTTGGATTATTTGAACCACATATAAGGAATGGGGCCCTAAAGACTGAACTCAAATAACAAACTCTACAGCCATAATTGTATCAGCCTGATAATGTACAGCCTATTACCTAATATTATCTCAGATACAGATATACTCAGATGTCTAGATAACAAATATCAGTGTATGTCAGTGATTTGTATATTGTGGATTTGATCTGATGCAGGCGGAAGAAGACAAAGGTTTTACATCTAAGAGTAGTGCAGAGACAGGAGGGCTTTCAGGACAGCAAAGAAAGTCAAAAGAAAAAAAAAAACATACACTTACTCTGACATAGCCTGACCCCTACCTTCACATTTCCAAGAACCTCACACAGTTCCACTTGAAACAAGTATTGGTATAGAAGTAAGCATAATTGTTCAAAACCATTCCAAAATAAGCTGTATGGAATGTTTTTTTCTGTTGCGTTACATACAAATAAGTCAGATCTGTTAAATCTTATGTTAAAATAAACCTATTAAAACTCAGATTATTTTTGTCTTGTAAATTTGTATCTGAACTTTCAGAAAAGCAGTTTATCTAATAGTAATAATCTAATAGTATCTTAACTCATAGTGCACTTATTTTTTGCATCCCGTTCAACCATATCCCACCACCATCATGTGAGATGCAGAGGTCTTTGGAAATAAATCTTCTCCTTCTGAGATACATTAGTCTAAATCTCTGTTCCATGAACGTCTGTCTTTACTGTATTTCTGTTGAGTTAACTAATAAAATAATAAATCTTGAGAGGAGAAGGGATGAAATACTTCAAACTCACACACACACAGTTGTTGATCATGTAACAGCCTGCAGATCTGCAGTGACTTATTCATGCAGTAATAGGAATCAGCAGAAAGAGAAACTCTAAACCTGTGATATGGGGCTCTGGATAAACTCTGGCCTGGTTTAATGCTGGATAAATAGATGCCTATTCACACACTGGTAAACACACACTCAAATAAAAGAACCCAACGTGCACGCACAAAGACACAGGCACACATGGGGCAAATAAAGCTGCCGTGTGTGTACCTGGGGTGTGTTACAAGTCCCAGAGAGCCTGCAAACACATGTGATCCTCTGACCTTGAAGTGCAAACATTTGGATATTCTGTGTATGGATATACGTGCCTGTGTGTGTGTGTGTGTGTGTGTGTGTGTGTGTGTGTGTGTGTGTGTGTGTGTGTGTGTGTGTGTGTGTGTGTGTGTGTGTGTGTGTGTGTGTGTGCGTGTGTGTGTGTGTTTTCCTTTGCGTGTCCACTAGTGCGTGCCTGACGTGTCTGAGTGAGACTGCATATGTTTTTGAAAGAGCAGTGTGACTTCCTGTCTGCGTGTGCAGCAGGTTGTTTGGTGTGGGACATGTGCCGCAACACTCAGAGCCATAATGAGCTTCATCCAACTTATTTCCTGCCTTCAGCTGCGTGAAAAACAATGTGTCAGTCTGAAACATTTGTGTGCACGTGCGTGTGTGTGTGTGTGAGAGAGAGAGAGCGAGCAGACTGACAGTTTTTAATATACTGGCACATGTGGTGTGGCTTTTTAACAACCATAACAACCGCAAAAAATCAACTACTGGCAAGATTTTATTTTTATTACAAAACTGAGTTAAATTTAAATCAAATGGCACAATTTAATGATCAAATACTTCATCTTGATACTTCACTGTCTGGGTTAATGATCTTAACCCACCAGCCTTGCCCCTTTTTTGGCATTTTGTTCACAGACGGACATCAGGACACTTAAAAGTAGGGTCTTCAGAAATAATATTAGAAAAGTAACCTGTGGATCTGCTCCATCTGATAAGATTCTTGAATCAACATTTGTTTTAGATTGGTGTCATTTTTTTTTTTGTCTTTCTAACATTACAAGGAGCAACCTTAAAAAACAACTGATATGCACTGCAAAACAGAAATCAAAGCAGCTAAGTCTTATTTTAGCAAAACTTAGCCTTTCAGACCTAAACTGAGCCACATTCCCCCGACAAGTTCAGAAAAATGTCTTATTTCAAGGTAAGAAATGACAAAAATGACACATAAACTGCTTTTAAAAGGTAAAAAATAAATAAATAAAAAAACCAGTCAGTGAAGTAAGGAGTTTCTTTGGCAAGAGATTTTTATGGCACACTTTTTAATGCAATTCAGAAGTCATTTCTGTCTTTCAAAATTTTAAAATAGGACTTTTTTTTTCTAGACTTGTCCGGTGAATCTGGCTCAGATTAAGTCTAAAAAGACAATTTTTGTTAAAGGGGAGAGGAACATGTGCTTAGATATGAATTTTTGCAGTGTGAGTTTTGCACTCAAAGGACATCTGAGGGGGAAATTTGTAATGTTTTAGCAACTAACTGTAAATTGTGCCCTGTCAGTGTATGACTTGCACCTCATGATCCTGAACACATCAATCTTTGCCACCCAAAGCCTTTTTATCTTAACTTAACTTTACTGTTATTGTGTAGGCCAGTGGTCCCCAAACTACGGCCTGCGGGCTGGATACAGCCTGCCTCCACATTTGGCTCGGTCTCCTAACAATACCAGAGACGCATCATGATTTCTTTTCTGGCCACAGCATGCGATCGAAAATAATACACACATAGAACGTGACATTCTATTTTATAAATAGTGTTATTTATTTCATTAATAGTGTTATTATTCAGTTCCTGACTTTTTTCTGTGAAGATCCCGGAAAGGGTTATTAATATTTGGTTCTGTGTGGCTTTCTGGAAAACAATAAATGTTGATGTTTAGTCACCCCTGCAATCGTCACTCTTTCTGTTACAAACTGACCCCGGCCCCCCATCAGAGAAGGGAAAAGTTATGCCCCCCCCCCCCCCCCCCAGGAAAAAAGTTTGGGGACCCCTGGTGTAGGCAGTATGAAGTAGAGGTGGAATACAGTGAGCTCTAAAACACTCTCACATTGAATATTTGCATGCCAGCATATTAATTAGTCTGCTTTAAGTCTGCAGATAATCATCATCCTCATACATCTTTCCTGATAATGTGCCTCAGATATTTAGCTTTGTTCACCACACTAAGCATAATGTTTGCTGTCAAATGTATACATAAGTCTGTTTTTACAGTGTACTGTTAATCTTCCTATCTGACACTTCCACACCCCACAGCAGTGTTTACAGGCATAAGAAATAACTATACAGCAATATTCAGTCTTCATGCTGATGTTGTTTGCATTAGTAGCTCATATAGAGACATCAGGGTTAATTTCAGCCTTTTTCATAACAGCTTAACATCAAGAATAAATCTCTGGGTTGTGTCCAACAAATGTACAGTTTGTATTTTTCCAAAGATGTTGGAGTGATTTGAGTTTGAAAACAATCTAAGTAGTTTTATGGGTAGAAGTATTAGTGTGTGAAGTACAGCATAGTATGTTAGAAATGTGTGTCATGTGGTGAGGGTCTGTGTCTTTGTATGCGTATGGTCACTTCATCCTTTTGTGCATCAATGCAGCATATGCCTGTGTGAGAGAGGATCTGGAGGAATAAGCTTTTGTAGGAGCATCTTACTCTGTGTATGTGTGTGTGTGTGTTTGTGTGTGTTTGTGTGTGTGTGTGTGTGTGTGTGTGTGTGTGTGTGTCTGTGTCTGTGTAGTCTCTCTAGGCCTTAGTAGACTGTATCATGATTGGCCACTTGGCACAAGCCAATAGTATGACTAACGCAGTGAATAAATATAGCTTCTTCAATCATAACTTTCACCACCTCTCTCTCGCCCTCCTCTCTTTCCTTTTTCCCATTAGGAACATCATACAAAATTTTATTTCTTCTTTTTCATCATGTCACACATGATCTCAAAAATTCAGGAGTCCCTTAAACACGCAAAGATGCATTTACCTTTTTGTTTATAAATGGGGCCGAATATTTAAAGCTAACATTCCCGACTAAGTAAATAGTTTTATGTTATGGGTGTAAATGTGTGAAATGTGTGTTTGTGTGTGTGTGTGTGTGTGTGTGTGTGTGTGTGTGTGTGTGTGTGTGTGTGTGTGTGTGTGTGTGTGTGAGAGACACCTCATGAGCTTCTTCATCAGTACCCCTGTCTTCTTCTTTCCATGATAATTTCCAGCAACACTGTGTAAATAAATGCATGCAGCTTTTTACTTTGTGATAACTGTTCATTCATCCCGCAGCAGCACAGCACACAGTGTTTTGTTTTCCCTCCCTGCATGTTGCTCTGAACATCCTGCATACAAAGCACACTCCCTCCATTTCTCCGACACAAATTCTTTGTTTGGTCTCTATTAAACTTCAACATGCCTCAGTGGACTGGAAAAACAGCATCATCAACACGGCTAATCAATCTGTGATATCACTATCTTCTTCTACATCATCCCTTCACTGGGTTTGGCTCATTTTCACTCTTATTCCCTCCTCTCTCTCTACCAGTTTCTGTTTTTCTGTTTTTCAAATGTTTTGACAGTCGAATTCTTTTTGTAAGTGTGAAATGTTCTGGCAGGAGTTTTTGTGTCCAGATGCAGAGCATTCAAAAACACACCGTACGTGCAGGACAGAGAAAGAGGTAAGACAACCACTGAGAGAGAGCAGATGCATGTGTGCGTGCAAGGAATGCCGGATCAGTCTAGGTGTGTGTGTGTGTGCGTGTGTATATGTGTGTGTGTGTGTGTGTGTGTGTGTGTGTGTGTGTGTGTGTGTGTGTGTGTGTGTGTGTGTGTGTGTGTGTGTGTGTGTGTTGGCCAAGGTGCAGATGGCGGATGTCAGTGTTGAAAAATTCATGATGCCATGTTTGGAGATTCCTCTGGGATATCTTCTTGTTCAAGTGGCCTTACAGAAAAAGCATGCCATGCAAACACACACATACTGGACAACCACGCATGTGTGTGTTTGTGTGTGTGTGTGTGTGTGTGTAAAAAAGATATGGAATCAAAACAAAGATTCTGGATAGATGTGAAGAGACAGAATCCAGACAAAGAAAAAAGAACAGTCTCTTTGTTATGTTGATTCTCACTCTGTTTTATGCTTTGCTGAGATGTTTTTGTGAGTCTCTCTGGGGTTTCTTCATTTGACAAAGTTGTCAGATTCTGCTGAAACTTTCAAGTGAATGGAGCATAAAATTCTCAGGAGACTAACATGTGGGTTTTTGTACAGTTATGCATTTGTGGTTGTTGATCTTTTACAATTCATAATATCCAAAGCAGATTTTACAGGGGGAGTTTACCGAGGAGTAAAAAGGTTAATTCACCTAGAGATAGGGCTTGTCCCTCCTGACAGAATTTTTTGTTGTTGTCTTCATCGTTGCTTTTACACAAGTAGTACATATGATACAGGTTAAACTTTTCTCTGTATGTATATGAAGAAAAGCTATTAAAAAGTGTCTCGTAGCTTGGTCTGGTATAGCCCAGCATGCTTCCATTTAGCAAATTGGAATACACAGCCCCCTCTGTTCCCTTTCACTGGGTACGCACCATGAGAAGCACAGCAGCCAGCTGATGCCAAAGGCATTTTGTGCAAAGGACACTGGACAATTAAAAACTTAAAACTGCAGAGATTTGGTACAAAAAATAGCGGTGCTGTGAATGTAAAAACAGTCAGTGAACACAAGCCCTTACTGATAAGCAAATCAACCAGCATGATAATCAATGTTAGCTTTAATTTACAAACTTAAAATGAAAGTTGTTATAGAATATCATAAAATCCAAGCAGTTAAAAGTGTGTTATCCCCATTCAGTTTAGATTTGATTGAACTCTTACATGCTACTGCCTTTCTAGCAGCTCTTTCAAGGTTTCATGAATGGCTGTGCAACATTTTCTGGCAACAATCCATTACACTTTTAAAATATTTAAGCATAGGCTAAAAAGGCAGTCAGAAACTTCCATCCCTGATGTTATACTGCTGGTGAGTCTCTATGAAAGCACAGAGACTAAATGATGTATTAGTGTTTTCCTTGCCCATAACGTGATCCTAACGCCATGTTACACACATTACTTCATGGCTGCTGCCTTGATGGACAGTGTTTACAGAGTGAAGTGTTCTTCACGTTAGAGCACTGAAGCTATATGAGCTAACAAAGCACTCTGAAGCACAAGTAGAGCAGGTTTGGGCTCTGCTCATGGTAATGGAAACTGGCAGCAACCTGCATGACAAACCCAGAGCCTCACACAGAGCTGAATATGAGCCCAAGTTCTCATTACAGACCCATTTTAAACTCTGTTTCTACTTTTTTAGTCAGCTGCTGCAGCTTTTTGTGCTTAGTCATTTGCTGGCTCAATTGTACAAAAAGTCATTACACTGTTTTAGCTTTGGATCTATACTTGTCTTAAGGAGTTCTTTGTTTTGGTTCTCGGTACAAAGATTAAGTAAATGGTTACACTAAAGTGGTTCATTTTTTTCTTTTTTGAGTTTTAGTAACCTGGTTTTAAAGACAAAAAAAGAGGCTTGGAGGAAAAAAAAATCTGGTCTAAAGCCTGTTTAGGTGCTTCTGCTCCAAATCATCATAGCTCATCTAGGAAACAGCTGGTACTAAAGCTGATGGTGTCTGGTGTCCATGTTTGAAAACTGGAGCGAGAGTGTCTTCTGTATATTTATTGTACAACTTTTCAGCAAATGAAACTATTGTTCTGTTTATTTTACAACAAGTGGTAAATGTTTCATTCAAGTTAAGAAATTTTAGTAACTTTATTTATATAGAACATAACTTAAGTGGCAAGTACACGTTAAAGTTTATATTTTGGATGTTAATTAAGACAGATTACTGTATGAATGTATTAAGGCTTATCACAAATAATTGTAAACTTATGTTGATTGATTTTTGTGTTTACATTGTAGGTTCACAACCTAAATAACTAAAGGTCTAGCTAGCTGAATGATTAACAATAGAATAGAATAGAATAGAATAGAATAGAATAGAATAGGATAGAATAGAATAGAATAGAATAGAACCCCAATTCCACCGAGGTTGGGACGTTGTATAAAACATAAAAACAGGAAGAATGATTTGCAAATCCTGTTTAACCTATATTAAATTGAATACACTACAAAGACAAGATATTCATTAAATTTTGTTTTGTTTTATATTTTTTTTTACTTATTTTGACACCTGCAACATGTTCCAAAAAAGCTGGGACAGGGGCATGTTTACCACTGTGTTACATCACCTTTCCTTTTAAAGTCTGTATAAGGCAAAATCAGCCATTTTCTTCGAAACACATTAAAAAGGTCACAAATGTATTTCCTTAGAACATGTTAAAGCCATTCAACCATTTAGGATTTAAATTCAGGCTAGGCTTCACAAAAACGTGGGTTTTGAATTTCTGTGTTTAGGGCTTAATGGGCGGGTCAGAGATCATAGATGCATTACATCACCGAGCCATCATTAGCATAACCCCGTCCCTGCTGCTGCCGGTCAGCCAAAGGCAACAGTAAACCACGGGCAGAAATAGTTATCTGTCATAGCAACACCCAAAAGCTTCTGAAGAAACAGGTAGATTGATAGCCTAACTGTATTTTGCTAGGCTATACTGTTACTAGTCAGTGGTCCATGTTGCTAAATTTCATAAATGGGAGAAATAAATGAGCATTCTGATGGAAACTGTGAGGAACAAGGCTGAGCTTTATCAGAGTCTGACACAGTCAGTTTCTGGCTCTGATGGCTCAAACAGGTAGGGCTGGCTCCGTCCCATCACGCTGCTAGCACTAGCTTCCATTGTTACAGCAGGTAACGTCCTTGTACAGTACATGGCTCCCTTTCCACATGTGGGCATGGCTACGTGCCTCTAACTAACACGCCCCCCAGTGTTTCACAGCAGAGAGAAGTGCTTATTTTTCCATGATTTTGAGACCTTATTTTAAATACTTAGCCATGTTTTTTTAATCATTCAAATTTGGCTCAGTGATCAATGACACATGTTTCTGCGGTGTGACAAACTCAGAACACAAATTTATTAATTTTATATGGACTTTAACAACACTCAACAAGCATTTGTGAACTGAGGATACTAGTTGTTGAAGCTTTGGAGGTGGAATTTTTTACGATTTGTGTTTGATGTATAACTTCAGTTGTTCAGCAGTCCGGGGGTCCAGTGGGAGACAGGTCTGGACTGCAGGCAGGCCAGTCTAGTACCCGCACTCTTTTAGAACAAAGCCATGCTGTTGTAACACTTGCGGAATGTGTCTTGGCATTGTCTTGCTGAAATAAGCAGGTATGTCCCTGAAAAAGACATGGCTTGCATGGCAGCATATGTTGCTCCAAAACCTGTATGTACCTTTCAGCATTAATGGAGCCTTCACAGATGGCCAAGTTAGCCATGCCATGGGCACTAACACACCCCCATACCATCACAGACGCTGGCTTTGGAACTTTGACCTGATAACAATCCAGATTGTCCTTTTCCTCTTTGGCCTAGAGGACACCACATCCATGATTTCCAAAAACAATTTGAAATGTGGACTCGTCAGACCACAGCACACTTTTCCACTTTGCTTCAGTCCATCTCAGATGAGCTCGGGTCCAGAGAAGCCGGTGCCGTTTCTGGGTGTTGTTGATATATGGCTTATCATAGGAGAGTTTTAATTTGCACTTGTAGATGTAGTGATGAACTGTGTTAACTGACAATGGTTTTTCTGAAGTGTTCCTGAGACCATGTATGTGTATCGTTTACACAATGATGTTGGTTTTTAATGCAGTGCTGCCTGAGGGGTCAAAGGTCACGGGCATTCAATGTTGGTTTTCAGCCGTGCAGCTTACGTGCAGAGATTTCTCCTGATTCTCTGAATCTTTTGATGATATTATGGACTAAAAATGATGAAATTCATCAATTCTTTGCAGTTGTACATTGAGAAACATTGTTCTTAAACTGTTGGACAACCTGCTTACGTGGTTGTTCACAAAGTAGTGAACCTCACCTCATACATGACTGAGCCTTTTAGAGATGCTCCTTACCTGTTTCCAATTAACCTGTTCACTTGTGGAATGTTCCAAACAGGTGTTTTTTGAGCATTCCTCAACTATCCCAGTCTGTTGTTGCCCTTTCCCAGCTTTTTTTTTGGAATGTGTTGCAGGCAAAATGAGTTTTGAAAAAACAAAAAAAGTTTATCAGGTTTTTTTTGTGTGTGTGTGCAATAAAGTGAAAAGAATAGGGAGACTTGAGTTGTATCCGCTGTACTGCTTCTGAAAAACCTTCCAGAGGTTGTTATTAATATAGAAAGATTTTAATTTTTTTTCCCTCATTAACTGATACCTACACATTCACAATACAGTTTATATAGTTTTACCATTTAACTCACTGCTTTAATTCAAACTCACTATACTTATCTATTCCACACACACCATGAGACCTGCGGTGATCAAGCTCCAGGCCATAGCACGTTAACTCTGGAATGCTCTGCCCACATTCCTGCAGTCTATCAAATCCGTTGACACCCTAAAACAGGGGTGTCAAACTCATTTTCACCGAGGGCCACATCAGCCTAATGGCTGTCCTCAAAGGGCCAGATGTAACTTATAAATGTAAGTAAACGTAATCGAATGTAATGTGAAATAAACGTAATACTCCTTATTTTGGGCTGTGGCTTTCGAAAACACGCTCTGCTGCAACCGCAGTTTGCCTTTTAATTCTTGGGCAATTTGTTGCTTTTCTTGAAGGCTAGCTTTGCGTACTTAGCTCCGTGTTTGGTGTCAAAATGCCGCCGCAGATTGTACTCTTTGACAACAGACAACGCCTCGTAACACAAAAGACATACCGGTCTTTCTCCTTGTATTCGCCTTCCCATCTTTCTTGAAACAGTCTTCCATCTTTATCAACTTTTCTCTTCTTGGACATTTTGGGATCATTATTTATTTCTCAATTCCACTCGTTGGCATTGATGTAGAAACACTGCTGTGTAGTGGCGGTGAGCCATCAAATCGCGGGTATCAAAGTCGACAGGCATTGTGGGAAATGTAGTTTTTGGTCAAAGCACACTTTTGACCTATTGATTTTTAAACACTCAAACCTTTTAAGCTCTCACGGGCCACATAAAATTACGTGGCGGGCCATATTTGGCCCGCGGGCCTTGAGTTTGACACATGTGCCCTAAAACATCAGTTTTAAACACACCTGCTTAGACAGGTGAGTTGGATGGCTTAATATACATTATTTCTTTTGGGCAAACACCTGGTTTCTGTCTATATTTGCATCACTCAATTGGCCATCTTACTGTTTAAGTTCATACTAATGTATGTGACGTTCATATGCAGGATTCTTTTTTAAACTTATTTCCATGAAAAGCACTGAATAACAAAATTTTGCATCCTTCTCTTACCCAAACATAAAATAGGAATTGACATTTCAAGCCGAAATACTAATCAATAGTCAGTGGCATCTGTGATGTGTATTCAGGTGTGTGTGTATTCATAATTGACCCACCCCTTTGCAAACCCAGGCAGACTAGGAATAATCAGTTTTAAAATAAAAGTAGTATTGCAATATTTTGGTTTCTTTTTGCTGGATATATTAAGATAATCTCATCTAATATATTAAGAGAATCTAATCCTGCAGTCACAGAGCTTATAATTTGGGTCCTTGAGTCTGTGTTTGTTGAGGACCGTCTAAAAGAGGGTTTGAAAGGAGAATTAGAAACAACAGCGACTCAAAGAACACTTAACTGTGTACATTGCAGGTGTGGAGAACACAGTAAACACTACAGGGGACATCCGTACTTCAGAGGATCCTTTTGTGTGGCAGTAGCGTTACCTAGCACAGGGATGAGATGGTGCCAGCACTGGCAGCGTCTGTCTCTGCAGGTGTAACTGAGATGCGTGTATGTGTATATTTCACTTTTATTCATTCATCTTCTATACCGCTTATCCTGTTCAGGGTCACGGTGTCTGGATTCTATCCCAGCTGACTTAGGGCGAGAGGTACATCCTGGACTGGTCACCAATCACAGGGCTGACACACAGAGACAGACAACCTTTCACCCACACACACCTACGGGCAATTTAGAATCACCAATTCAGCAGTTTGTCGAGTGTCTGCTTGATGCTGGCTAAGGAAGTACCTGAAACCACATACAGACCAAGCCAAAAAAGGTTTTCACAGCAGAAATAAACATGTTACAGCCT
Organism: Labroides dimidiatus; assembly: GCA_030710495.1. Lineage (NCBI taxonomy): Eukaryota > Metazoa > Chordata > Actinopteri > Labriformes > Labridae > Labroides > Labroides dimidiatus. Next base: position 18,143,834 of record CM061146.1, on the reverse strand, counting down.
CATACAAAAAAATTCTGTATGAATAACTAATTTCACTAACAGCATGTTACTGGAGGGAGAATGTTGCAAAGAGTAAAAAACAGCTACCCAACAACACATCTGTTTGCAGATGCTAGAACTGTGGCTGGCCTGTACACCAGATTTTGCAAACCTAAATATCAAAAAGTTGAGGGGTAAAATGGTCAGGGCAGTTTTCTGTAAGCAGTGAAGACAAAAGCACTGACACATTAAATATATAAAAGAACAAACGCAAACAGCCCTAAGAACATCCCTGCATGTTTCAGCCTTTAGTCGTATCTGAAGCTGTTTTTATCAGGTCCTCTTTACATTTGCTTTACGCACCATCCCTGCTGTGGCTCAGCTTTGAACTGAACGCATGCAGAGATAAAAACATCAGACATTGTCTCGACTTACCTGGATATACGCTGTCATGCATGTCGGCACATACAAACGATCTGCACACAAACTTACCACGTGTAAGTGAGCAAACCTGTGCACACACACACACAGCAAGAAAGAGAGAGAGAGAGAGAGAGAGAGAGAGAGAGAGAGAGAGAGAGAGAGAGAGAGAGAGAAATGCACTTTTCATGTGCGAATGGAAGAACAGACATGAACACATATATATAGGCAACACTGTCACCGCAGAGGAATGTGTACACACATCAAAACAGGTGTACACGCCATTACAGAAATGAACACACACACTTGGCACAGTGCCTGGGCTATGTCATGCCAATTAAGTTCAGAAACTAAAAGCGTTCCACCTGGGATTTTCACTCCCGCCCACATTATTAACCTTGTCCTGAACTGAGACCAAACACACACACATACACACACACACACACACACACTTTAACCTGAAAACAGTGTGACCTCAGTAACGCTAACCATGTGAGACAGACACACACACACACACACACATACAGACAATGCAAATTAGTCTCCAAACTCACGCAACTCCCCTCCTCAAACATTAACCCAGTTTCCTCGACATCTCTCATCTCCTCTGCATCTCTGTCTTGAAAGAGCAAAGTGAAAGGAAATGACACTGCGCTGTGTGCGTGAACAGAAATGAATGTGTCTGTAGGGGAGATAGAGGTAGTTAGAAATGCAAGACATCAGGAGATTCTTCACAAACATTTTCCGCAGCTTAAAGGTCTTAACAGTTTCAATAATATGGGTTGAGTGACCCTTTGAGGAACTTGTGAGGAAGGATGTGTTCTGCAGACAAGTGGAGCTCAGCAACCATGTCTGGCCAAATGACACCATCTGGCAGGAAGCTGGGACAACATAGACAGCCAGGGAATGTGTGTGTGTGTCAAGCATGTGTATGTCTGTCATACAGAGGTTCTGTATGTTTCTACATTCTGATGTAAAGCAATATTTGAAGGTGCTTCTTTAAAGAAAACAAGGGTAAAACTAAATGTGAGTTTCTGCTTGGGTGTGTGTGTGTGTGTGTCTGTCTGTGTGTGTGCTTTGATGGAAAGCGATGCTCTGAGTCTGCTTGGAGGAGTTTTTTTGGCGGCAAACATGGGACATCTAAATATGTTTTTGCAATATGTTCCACATCAATCACTTCCAAAGGGAAACTATCAACAGACTGTAGAGGACACATAAACTTTAACTTTTAGTCAAACCAGCAGGGACACAGTAAATATAAGTGAAACAAAACAATAAACAGTTCATCTTTATGGTGTTTTTGGTGAACTGGTGCATTAATGACAGAGTAAACCAGTAAAAAAAAAATTCCCTCCATTTTTCTGACACATCATCCTCAGTGACAACAGCATTCCCTGGGAGAGTAAATGTCAATGTGACATTGAGAGAGCATCATGCCAGTGTGCGTACGTGCGAGCGTGTGTGTGTGTGTGTGTGTGTGTGTGTGTGCGTGTCTGACCTAGTCTGAAGGTCCTCTGGGACTAGAGCTGGCTGGCTGACTGCTCCCAAGCTGTCACCAGACATTGACTCAGACCGCTATACACTCAGCATCGACACACTGACTCACCGAGCTCCATCCATCCATCAAAAAATGAAAAATAAAAGTAAACACATTCAGAGGGAGTCTGAATTGCACACTGGGCTGAATTAAATTGGTTTTTCAGCCCCCTCAACTGAATTATGTTGGAAAGCAATACTTTTCAAATCTGTTACTTGTTATGTCTGGAATTGGATTTGTTTTTAGGAAATATTTGCTTATTGAACTTTCAAGCAGGAAGCATTTGGTTCCATTAAGGTTTCAGTTTCACTGCTACCTCTGTCTCTATATGCTGAATCACTGCCGTTTTACTCATAGAGCTTTAGAGTGGAGGTTATGTCGTATGCAGGCTTGTGGAGTAACAGAATACATGTAACAGTGTTATGTAATTAGGATAGTAAATAGGAAAAAAGGTAACTGTATTTCACTAGTTACAGAAAAAAACATGTAATCAGATTACATTTACATTTAATAAAAATTGGGATTTTTTTGCAGGATTACAATTTCAATGCATTTCATGATATTATATAAATATATATTTTTCATTCAAAATGGGAAAGACGGAGAGAGATGGCATATGCATAGCTCACACACCACATGCACGCACACCACTACAGCGCTTCATGAGAGTCACAGTATTCTGAGTTATGAAAATTTACAGTTACTAATTATCAGAGGACCAATGTGTTTCTTGAAGGTGATTTCCCCTGGAATTTTAACTCGACCCATTATAGACAGTCAATTCACACGGAATTAAAACATAGACGTGCTCTGCAATTATTACAAACCATCAGAGGTGCGAGTAATTGTCAATCCTTCTTCCCATCGTGATGTTTTTTTGTAAATATGTATGTTGAACTGATAAGTCTGAGCAGCAGGTGAATGATAAATAAAACCAGCATCGTGGCCATCTACAACTCACTGTATTCTCATCCATTGACAAAATTTGCAGCTGTTAGTGCTGTTGCTTCACAGCAAGAAGGTCGCCGGTTTGAAACCCTGTTCGGGCACAGTGTGCACAGTGTGTAGTTTGCATGTTCTCCCCATGCATGCATGGGTTCTCTCTGGGTACTCCGGCTTCCTCCCACAGTCCAAAAACATACTCATCAGATTAATTGGTGATTGCCTGTAGGTGTGAGTGTGAGTGTGAAAGGTTGTCTGTCTCTGTGTGTCAGCCCTGTGTTTGGCTGGTGACCAGTCCAGGGTGTACCCTGCCTCGTGCCCTAAACCAGCTGGGATAGACTCCAGACACCCGCAACCCTGAACAGGATAAGAGGGATAGAAGATGAATGAATGAATGAGGCTCACTGCCTGAATTTACATTTTGATTCTCATTATCTTTCATTTCTTTGGCATTTTGTTTACAATTTAGCAGGTGAACACAGTGTGTGTTTTAAACAATATTAATGGTGCTCTTATTCCATACTGTGAACTAAAACAGATAGTGTGTCTGCCATGTAAAAGAAGCAGTTTTATTTTTGCTTAATTAACTGGACTATGTGATCAAAACTTGAGCATTTTTATCATAGGACTATATATATATACATAGGACATGTACGACTCCTGAGGGTCGAGGTTTAAGGAGCTGACAGTGATGTAGTAAAAATGATGGTGAGGTAAACATCAGGTTAGTACAATGAGCAGATCATCGCCTGCAATCCTGGAGATCAGTGTCATTGATCAGGCAGATAAACACCTTTTTTTCACCAAAATATCTCCATTGCACTGTGGGGTCAATAAAGTCAAATCTTATCTGGGCAAAGTCAAAAGTTTATGACAATAACAAACACACACACACACACACACATACAAAAAAACAACAACATGGTAATGTGCCTCATGCATAAAAGACAAAAACGGAGGAAGAAGTTTTTCACCAAGTTTTTCTTCAAAATGTTTCACCATATTTTGTCTTCAAGTCTCACTAGAGCTACGTTTCAGGTAGTAACAGCAACACTGCGCCATTTGGCCCATATCCGTCCATATCAAAGGACAGAAGGCTCTGTCTGTATCTGTACTGAGCGTTGAGCATAAATGGGCCTTTACACTTCTTATAACCTCAGAAATCCAGCAAATCAGTTTGTGCCTGCATGATGGTGAAAACTCCTGACATTTCAGGAAGATCAGTTTTGGTTTATTTCTGAATGTATGTTGAATGTATGTATGATATCATATAAGGTTTTTCAAGCTCAATTTTGGGCTTTTCTTTTAAATTAGATAGAGTAGGAAGCAGGGGAAAGAGACGATAATGTCAAGTCAGAACTGAAGCATGGCTTCAAGGAAAATAGCCTCTTTACATGGGCGAGCAGTTTGACCACTGAACAAAACCTTCAGCACATAATATTTTTAATGTGTTTATATGGTTTCAAATGGTGAATACTCTCCTCACCATATTCCTGTTCTACAAATGTATCATTGTGCCTCCCAATCACTTCAGTTCTAAACATCATTAAGGTGAGCAACAAAATATCACCTGGGGAGTTTTTTTTTTAATTATTATTTGTCTTGTTCAGCCTTACCTTCGTCAATCTCTATGTATCACATAAAATTTCTTCATGTACCTTTCCCTATTGTAATGACGCCAGTTATTTTTATTTTATTTATTTTTTTACTACATGGTGTATGTCTAGGTGTGAGTGGCATCAAACCAGCGATGTGTTGATTTATTCAGTATGTGCGGCAATGGCTAAACCATAAAACTGACAAACAGGGCTAATCTTTTAAAAAAAACGTAGTGAACCTTTTTTTAAAAGTGCTTTTTAGAGCTTAATCTCCGGCCTCCTGTTCTCACACAGATCTGTGTCTGTGTCATTAAAACTCAGCAGACAGCACTGTACAAATATAGCTGAGTAACTAGGCCTACTGCAAATAGAACAGAACTGAATTTAATCAAATCAACACAGCATGCTCTATGTTCCTACATTCACCCCCTGGCAGCACCCCCCCCCCTCTCTCTCTCTCTCTTTCTGTGTCTCACTCTGTTTCCCTCTCTTGCCTCCTCGCAGACAGTAGAACACACTGAAGCACAAAACATTACCATATTACTCCACCTCTCTGTCTGACCCAAAAACTCCAACTCCAACATTCTGCTCCTTTTGCTCTTTCTTTCTGTTTAATCATTGCATTCTTTTGTATCGCCCTCTATATCTGTCACATTTTTGGTATTACTTTTCTTGTATTTCCAAAAACTGCAGTTCCTCGTTTAGGGCTGGCTTCAAAAGCAAGTTAAACCCCATTAGGTCCCAAGTTCCAAAACCTGGTACAAGAAATAATTTTGATCTCTTTGGCTATTTTCTAACTATGAAACACTTGAATATTTTGCACTGTGGTTAATGACAGTAGCAGTTGGGTGCCATTAACTGTTTGTGGGATATCAACACAGCTATTTAAGTCACCACATTTCATTTTGTGACCTTATTTTTTGATATTTTGCGCAAATATTGGACAAAATAAGACTTGTTGTGAGGTTTATTAACCTGAAAGACAACCAAAGAAAATCTGTGCTCGAACTTTTTCATTGAGAGTCCCCGGACACTTTATTATACCTGTTCAACTGTGTGTTGAATAAAACATCTAATCAGCATTTTTGGCATGGAGACATGTTTAAGACCACCTGCTCAAGTTAAGGTTGAGCTTCAGAAGTGAGTAAAAGGTGATTAAAAGGACAATGAACAGGACGTAGTTGTTGATGCCAAATGAGCTGGTCTGAGTGTTTCACAAACTGCTGATCTACTTAGTCAGTGGTCAGTGGAGAATGACCAGACTGAATGATAGAGAGGCAACAGTAACCTAATTAACCACTCATTAGACCAAGGTATGCAAGAGACCATCTCTGAACACACAACACATCCAACCTTAAAGCAGATTGGCTACTGCAGCTTAAGACCACACTGAGTGACACTCCTTTCAGCAAAGAACAGGAAACTGATGTGACAATTCAAACTGACCCACCAAAACTGGACAACAGAGGATTTGAAAAACATTGCCTGGTCTGATGACTCTGGATTTCTGCTGCAACATTCAGAGGGTCAGAATTTGGCATTAAAAAAAGCATGAAAACATGAATCCCTCTGGCCTTGTATCAATGGTTCAGGCAAGCGATGTCCGGATCAGAATTTTTTGCCCGTGGGACGGATCTGATTTTTTTTTGTACTGAATATCCCCAAATACCAAGTCCAGATCCAATAATTTTGTTTGCAGAGATAAATTTTACTAAAAAGATAAAAGGGAAGCTGCACAGTTTTTTTGTTTTGTTTTAACAACAATGAATAAAAACAATAGCTTAAATAAGTCTTGAGTTAATAGTTCCATCTTACTATGTCCAGCTAGTTTTATGTTAAAGTCATTTAATCTATTTTGCATGCTCTCCCATATGAGGCCCCCTGAACTTGTGTGCATGCAGTACAGCACGCTAAAATCTGAGGCTGCCCTGAACGCAACTCTCACAAGACAGTGCAGGACTACAAACTTAAATATCTCATGTTCTTTTTCTCCAGAACCCAGTTTCTCACACGTGGTTCAAATAATCTGAGCTAAAGTCCTTTTAGCCTGATGCAGTCCACGGGCTGATTCAAGGCTGGCTAAGTCTGTTTCTCCACAGCTGAATCGCGCTTTATCAGTCTTGTTAATTGGAACCTGACCTGAGTGATAAGGATACTTGGGCGTGCCTGTTTTATGGTGTGGATCCCAGAAACCACGGTTGTCTGTCATAATTCATGGTGAATATTAAGGAAAGAGAGACATTATACACAAAAACAGAGCAGCAAACAATTCGGCAGGAGTTTGAAAAATACAGAAACATCGTGGCTGTGAAATCCAACAGCTCAGCTGCAGTGGAGGCCACACAGCAGCTTGGCAAGTCAATTTAAATGTGTTTGCTTTAACTTCATAGCTCTTTAACTTCGTAACTTTCAGAAAGCTGGATCTAAAGACAACCCCCCCCCCCCCCCCACACACACACACACAACAAACAGTATCTATTCGTTGAAAACAAACATGACAGCTGCTAGATGCAAAGCGTTAAAAAGGCAATTGACAAATCAACTGGTGGGATCAGTGTGGCTACATCTACAACTTCCACAGTCAATGAGCTAAACACACCCTCTTGCCTGTAAAAGGCTGCTCCATCCGCCTCATATAGTATATCATAGTTCCTTATCAGTTGGCTATATAGCCATCATGCAAAACAAAAGGCTCATTTTTATCACAGACTAGCTTTCTGCAGGTCCCAGTAATGAGATGATAAATGATGTCTTGTGGTTCTGTCAGAATATTTAGACAAGAGGGAGCATTAAACCAGGCACACAGCAGCATAGGGACACTGATGGCTGGTCTGTGTCTCTGCATACACATGAGGATAGTTTAAGACAGGCTTGTGGTGGTGGGAGTGTGTATAAATGTGCATGTGTGTGCATTTACGCCACTGCCTCAATTACCCAGCAGTCAGTCAAGCATATGGCCAGCAAGCCAGGCAGCCAACCGGGTCCAGACAGGGTGAAATGGCAGCCTTGTAAGCAAAAAGAACCTCAGTGGCAGTGCAAACAGACCACAGTCAGACCACATCACAACCACACAGCAGCCTGCCATTTACAGCACTGCACATAGACGTCTGCAGAGAAAAGAGAGCAGCAGAGGATGGAGGAACAATGAAAGAGATTGCAGGTTTGAAAGGAGGGAGGACAGGTGGGATGGCAGGTAGTGGGATTAAAGGAGCAAGAGTGAAAAGAGAAGGAAGCAAGGTTGTTAGGAAGTGAGGGGAGCAAAGGGGAGGAGAGTCGGCTAGAAGGATGAAGTGCTGCTGTCTGGAGACTGTCAGGGGAGGAAAAAGAAAGAAAGACAAGAAGGGACATAAAGACGAAGGACACAGACGTTTACACAGACAGAGAGCTCAATTTGAGCATTTTCATAAAATGTAGCCCTGTATGTACATTCTGTGTGAAGGCTGCTATATTTACACCTGACATCTGAGTAATTCAGCTGACAGCGAATTGACCGTGGAGAAACGATTTATTTTAATAGCCACCTACATGCAGTCCTGACTGTTATATTTCACAGGCAAGCTACAGAGCTATATGAGCAAGCTACCAGTGTGATGATTTTAGATTTATTTTTATATTACAGATTTGTTTTCACATGGGTTCTAAAACCTGTTATTTGTTAGCAGTGTTTTACCAAACCTGTCTGCTGATGACAAGTTTTGACACTTCATGTTACGATACCTCATGTTATGTTACGTCATGTTTCCTTACTCTATTTAGTACCACACAGTTACATTACATAACAATACATTATGAAGTGATACATTGGGTAACGTTTTGTAGCATTTGGTTACCTTTCCTTTCATTACCCTAGTTCAAAAATTCACTTAATCAACCAAACTTGCCCAAAAACCATGTTCTGCCAAAATGCAATAATACTGACAGATTATAATCCAATGTGATTAAAGGATTTTGATTCTAACTCACTCGTAAAAACTTACAAACATAAAAGAGAAGCGAATGAGCAATAATTGTTGAACCAGTGAGATTATCTCTTCAGACTGGTAGTGTTTAGTGTGTTAACCATAGATTGTATAATTGATGGACGTACCCTCCGTGACGTCACCTGTCTATTCCTGAAACAGATTTTTGAAGCAAAAAAGCTGGTGCGGCCATATTGGAAATGAGGCAGGCTGTGAGTCTCCACAGTAACAGCCGTCAGTAGACTAAACTCCACATTGTGTTTTGTGGAGTTTAGTCTACTGACCACCCAAAAGGCAGTTCTAAGCTGTAATCCCTGGATTGATGCTTCTGCTGTGGATAAAAACCAGTGTGGAGAGATTCAGGATTTCTAAATGTTGGGATGTGAGCTGGCAGGCTAACTCTGGGTAGCATATTCCAGGTGACAGCTGAAAACACTTGTATTACAGAAGAATCAGTATTCCAGCAATTGAGCAATCCTAACATTTTATATCCTGACAACCATGCATTTACAGAGTCATTTAGAAGACTCTGAATGCTTCCAACAGAGACCAGCAATGGCAAAAATATGGGTCTTTCACAAACATTGAAAAACTGATTTTTTCTGAAGCTGTCTATCTAAACATGGGCTGCAGCTCAGACTGTCTGTAGCCTTAATTCTTTAGCATCAGCTTTGGAGAAGACTCACATTTATTTTTTAAAAAAATAAAAGGGAATAATGAATGGGGGAAAAAGACTGCAGAATTACGATATTAAAGTGCATGTTGGCAGGATGTATCTGTAAAACACACAGACAGTATGAGAGGATCTAACATTAGCATTATCGTGTTGAGGACAGTAACTACAACCAGACCATTACCTTGTCATTGGCTCTCTGTAATGTGCTTTTAGGGGCGAGTGCAATTGAATACAGCAGAAAGGAGAGAAGAAAAAGAAATGATGTTCAAAGAACATCATAAACAGAAAATTAAAGGTAGAAAAAAACAGAAACTAAGAGACATAGGAGAAAAAAAGTCTGGTGTGGAAGAAGATGGATATTTTTTAGATCTATAAAAGAAGCAGAGCAGGTTTTGGGCGTGAGAAAGGAAGTGAGGCCACTATTGTAGTGAGTTAGCCTGAGGTGTTTTCATACTCAAGCTGGCACTGATGGATGAAGGTCGTAAGTGGATGAATTAGTGATGAGGATCAGGATGAAAGTGCTTTCCAGAAACAACAGGGTCAAGCAGACAGAGCCGGGGCACATGGGAGAGGCAGGTATGCCCTGGGTGTGAGGATGGAATGATTGACAGGACAGGGTCAACCACGTGACTACGAACTGTTGTAAAAACTCTTCACCATACTTAACGTAGAGCTGACGGTGAATGTTAGACTATTTAACCATCATCTGTTTTCAGCTTTTATTCAGAGTTTCCAGTGTGATAGTTGCAATTTGGCCATGGCAGCAATAATTTATGCAACTTTTCAAAGATGGAAGATTGACAGCAGAAGAGGAGAAAGCAGGAAGAGAGAAGTAATGAAAACTTGTGGGGTAAACAAAAAAGAAAAGCAAATTAGAACTGATGAAAGATTCTGATTAGATATAAAAATCAAAACTCAAACACCTAAAATTAAGAAAATTCAATGTAAATACATTTTTTTTTAATGTTTAATCTAGCCAAACCCCTCAACCTGGTGGTTCAAAAGTCTACAGAGCTCTAGTAAAATATTGGTTCTGGATCTTCAGTCATCAATCATTCAGAGTCCAGGCAACACCAATGAAACCCTCTATGGAAGAGGCTGGCTGGACTGGAGGCATATGAGAAGGAAGATGCAAGTCCTTAAATCCAACTCCTCCCACTGGTTGTTGTCTCTTCTCTAACAACATATATACTTGCTTTCCTCACTAGCTTCCTTTGGAACTAAAGAAGCTTCTTGGATGAGATGTGAAACGTCTTTCCAACTCTACGCAGTCTTGTTGCCTTGTTCAAGTCATCAGAAAAAATGCAAGTCACAGAAAAATGTGGTCGTAAGGTGTCTCAAAGAAATACACTGACTTACAAAATGCCTCCAAGAAAACAAAGTGTATGTAGCTCCACTGTAGCCACTGTTCAAGGGAAAATGATGTAAAGCTCTTCTGTAATCTAAAGAATTCTCTGTTATGTTTGTTCAATACTCCTAACCACTGATGGGCTTTGTCCTTTCTAATATTTAACGATTTTTATTTTAGGATAAAAGGAAAAGAACAGATTTGATTTGCAAAAGAGAGACGAGGTTCTTCAGTAAAGGACTGATCTCCTCCTGGGATACTGATCCAACAGGGGCCCTGAAAGTCAACCGCAATAACTATTTTCACATTTCATGTTTTAACTTTGAGATTTTAGAAATGTTAATGCTGTTATCCTTCAGGGCCTCAGTAAGATATCAGTTTGACGATGGATTTTTTTTCTTATGGACAGTTTTTAATTTTATTATTGCAATAGTTCAGTTTTATCTGATAAAAGTTGCTTTCATTTACTTAATGACAAACTGACTTTTTCTGGAACAAGTGGCAGTCTGTAATCCACGATAAAATACAGAGAAGAAGACATACACGTGCCGAAAAAAGACCTGAATTCTCCTCTGGCGGTCATGAGACAAAGAGAGGAAAGAGGACGATGATGAAGAGGAAGAGGAGCAGTGTGGCTGGCTGCTAACAGAGCTGGAGGAAAAGAGTAGAGAGAGAGAGCGCGGACTCACTAAATGAATTTGGCTTTCAGCAACGGGGGAGTCTACTCCACTGTTGTGTCGGAAGTGTGTATGCGTGTGTGAGAGATAGAGTGTTTTTGCATGTGCTGGCATATTTGCTTGTATGTTAAAGTCCTCAGAAACATGTGAATTCAAGTTTACTGGCTGCCTGAGTGTGTGTCTCTTGCATGTGTGTCTGCAGAAAGTGTCTCTGCATGTGTCTGTGTCAGTGCATATCTTAGTACTGTATATGTCTTGGACAGACGACTGAATAATGTTCCTTAATGGTGGTGTTTCAGAAAAATAAATGTGTGTATGTACGTTTTCACATGTTAGTGTGTGTTTAGTGAGAGTGTGTGAGTGTGTGTATTAGGCGCACTGTCACCAGGATTGGAAGTGACAGGCAGGAAGTATCAGAGGCAGCTGGGTAACAGCCCACTAACCACACAGGGGAGTGTTCTACACTGAACAACATTACCAGTGGGGTAGAGAGACTACAGAGAGAGACTACAGAGAGGGAGAGAGGAAGAAATCAAGAAGGAAATGAAAGACAAAGAAAAGAAGGGTATAAACGAATAAAAAAAACAGTTTGTGTTAAAGAAGTTGTGAAAAAATAACTCTTTATACACTGATTCTGCAACCATGAAGCAGTTATGAAGCTTCACCATCATTAAACTCATCTGTACTCATTGATTCCACAACAGTGAGACTGGTGTCACAGTGTGTGATTTAACATGATTCTTTACTAATAAAGGACCAGGCTGGATATAACAGCAGTGATGAGTAACAGCATTATCATCATCAGGAGAGTCATAAAATGTTAGAGCAGTGGCAAGTTCTAAACAATGATAGTGAATGAAACGCTAGTCACACTTTATCTTGCTGTAGTCGCACTGTCTTAACAACACACAAGCTTTAGGGGTTACACTATATTGCATTGTCACAGTTGCTTGTTTTCCAGTCTGCACCCATCAGATAAAGACTGTGTTTTCATATACATGAACTACATAGCTGTAATGCCAGACTTGCACCATATCCGTGTTTGGTCCGTGTCTGAGCAGGCCTGCGAGAGGTGCTCCAGTGCAGCACATGCTGTCAGAGAACACAGCACTTCAACATAAAACCAGAAAGTGTCCTTAAAAGATTAAAAAAAAACCCGACTGATATATGTAGCTTGATTGTTGGTGAACTTGGTTGGAGAAAGAGGTCAATGTTTTGCTCTTTACGGAGAGCCAGGCTAACTAATTCTCCTTGTTTCTAGTCTTTGTGTCACGCTAAGCTAACTAGCTTTATACAGTGCATCCGGAATATATTCACAATGCTTCGCTTTTTGTTACAACCTCATTCCAAAATGGAATAAATTCTTCTTTTTTCCTCAAATTTCTGCACACAACAACTCATACTGACAATGTGAAAAGTCCTTTTTTTAATTTTTGCAAATTTATTTAAAATAAAAATCTAAGAAATCACATGTACATAAGTATTCACAGCCTTTGCCACTAAGCTCAAAATTGAGTTCAGGTTCATATTGTTTTCACTGATCATCCTTGAGATGTTCCTACAGCTTAATTGAAGCCCACCTATGGTAAATTCAGTCCACTGGAAATGATTTGGAAAGGCACACACCTGTCTATATGAGGTCCCACAGGTCAAAGCACAAACCAAGCACAAAGTCAAAGGGATTGTCTGTAAAACTCTGAAACAGGACACAAGGCACAAATCTGAGAAAGGGAAGAGAAAAATTTCTGCTGCTTTGAAGGTTCCACTGAGAACTTCCACTGGAGTTTTCCAAAGGCACCCGAGGGACTCTCAGACCATGAGAAATAAAGTTCTCTGGTCTGATGAGACAAACCAGGCATCATGTTTGGAGGAAACCAGGCACCACTCATCACCTGGACAATACCATCCCTACAGTGAAGCATAGTGGTGGCAGCATCATGCTGTGGGGATGTTTTTCAGCAGCAGGAACCGGGAGACTAGTCAGGATTGAGCGAAAGATGAACACAGGAATGTACAGAGACTGCTGCATTCTGGACGAAAACCTGCTCCAGAGAGCTTCTGACTTCAGACTGGGGTGACGGTTCATCTTTCAGCAGGCCCACGACCCTGAGCACACAGCCAAGATATCAAAAGAGTGGCTTCAGGACAACTCTGTGAGTGTATTTGAGGGGTTCAGCCAGAGCCCTACCTGAATCCTGTCAAACATCTCTTGAGACCTGGAAACAGCTGTGCACTGATGCTCCCCATCCAACCTGATAGAGCTTGAGAGGAGCTGCAAAGAGGAACGGGCCAAACTGGTACGTGTGCCAAGCTTGTGACATCATATTCAAAAAAATCATGTGATTTCTTTTTTAAATTTATTTCCTAAGAAATACAAAAAAACTTTTTTCATGTTGTCATCGTGGGGTGTTGTGTATAAATTTGAAAAGATTTTATTTTGGAATGAGGCTGTAACATAATAAAGTGTGGAAAAACACTTTGGAAAAAGAGCTGTATTAGACCTGGTTATTCTCCGCCAGCTAAGGAAAGGGTTAGAGAGAGAAAGGGTTGGGGGGGGGGGGGGGGGGGGGGTTAAATTTACATTAAATTTACGTTTGCTTTTTATCTCATTTCTGTGAGACAGACAAATGGAATGACAGATCACTTCACATTGTTTTGTGTATTTCTGATTTCATTTTTTAGCCTGACCACTATCCATTTATATTATTCTTTATATCTTTTAATATTTATTATTATTATTATTATTATTATTATTATTATTATTATTATTATTATTATTATTATTACTTCATGTTTATAATTCAAGCTTAAGGTTCAAGTTGTACTTAAATTGATATGTTCGACACTTTGTATTTAGGTTTTAAACTTTTTTTATTACAGTTGTTAATTTACTTTGCCTTTGAATTGCCCCACAAATAACAAAGTTTTTCGAATTGACCTGCATTGCATTAATGCAGAGTAAAAGAAATGAGGGAATGATGGTGAAGAGAAAATGTAAAGGGGAAAAGTGTCAAAGTGAAAACGAGTTAGACAGAGAGGAAAAGAGGAAACAGTGACACTGATGGATGGGAGAGATAGATGAATGGAGGGAGGGATGAAGGGATGTGTGGTGAGTTAGAGGATGGAGAGTCGGCAGAGGGAGATTGACAGCCTCCTTTACTTCCTGTGGAACGGATGAATAAACTGGAGCAGCAGAGGGAGAGAAAAGATGAAGAGAAAAGGAATGATGGGTGAAGGGGGTGGCGGTGGAGGTAATGAGAGATAGAGTACGTCTCCGTAATCAAGCCATAAACGAGAGCAGGAGCGAGGGAGAGAGGGGGAAAAGACGAGTGGGCTCTGAATGAGTCAATCATGATTAATCAAGACGCTTCTCGCTCGCCACCGCCGCTCTCTCCTTCTCCCACCACCACCATCATCACTTAGTCATCATCATCATCATCATCACAGACAGACAAAGCCTTGTTTTTTGTAGAGGATTCCTAACAGAGCTGTGTATCTGCACACAAGAGGTGGACTGGGACGACAACTCAGCCTGGGACTTTGACTGCATCCAAGGCCCTCCTTAATACTACAATATGTATTCACTTTCATTTGTTATTTTTGGCAGGTTGAAACACACTGCTTTCAGTGCCATATGATCAATCTGATGCACTTATTATTGATATGATTTAATTGTCCCACGCAGAGAAGTGCTCACTGTGTACCCTACTGGCCCATGCTGTCACATCGTTATTAGTATAGATAATAGCTAGCCATGCGGGGTTTGTATAGACTAACCTGGTCTCTTACTGGCGAAAATGTCCCTTTACTACATTTTTTACTTGTCACCTCTAGTTTTCCTCCTTTCCATTTCACCTGGCAGCAATCCTTCCATGTGTCAACGGACAAGGCAGCAAATACACAGTTGCTAACTGTGTCGCAAAGGACACTGTGACGTCATAACGCAGACAGCTGCTGGGAAACTACGACGGTTGGCTGAGCACAAAAAACAGCCGTAAGAATCGCACTGACAAACACACCCACCGGCCATCAGGAATAATCAAGCGGCAACCTCCGGTCTGAAAATATGAGGCAATGCGGAAGTGCTAAAGTCTGCTGTTCCTCGAGTGTCCGCTTGAGGCTGGCTCCGGAAGTACTGGAAGTCACGTATACACCAAGCCAAAAAAAGCCGTTTTCACGGCCAAAATAAGCCTATTTACAGCCTGGTACAAAGAATGTCTCCCGTCTGAATCGCTAAGTTCACTAACGGCACGCACTGTACGGGGGGTGAATTTTTTTCTTATTCGGCAATGTCCACAATATCAAGCTCGCCAGTTCGTCCAATCAGAGGCACAGCTCAGATCATGTGACTGTGGAGCGTCCTATGGTTGTTACTGTGGAGACCCACAGCACGCCTCATTTCCAATATGGCCGCGTTGACCGTTTGGCTTCAAAAGTCCGTTTCAGGAACAGTATGTGCTTAAAATAGACTTAAGGGTCTAAAACAGGGATTACATGTAAATTACTGACCAGTTCAGGCAGCACAGCAAAACTAAGTAACTTCCAACTGTCCTTGTCATTGTTTAAGGAGTGAACGGGGATGTGTCCAGAGCATAGACTGGATGGTGGTCACCCCTTCAGATCTGACTGGCCTTCTAGCCACCCTAAAAATCCTATACTATAACTGGCTATTTGCAACATCAGATGCTGAATTTCTGCCACAAAAAACTATACTGTTGCCCATAAAGTTGAATAAAATATTTTCTATTTTCTCATGAACTGATTGTGACAATGTGATTGATTCTTTATAGAGTGTGTATCTTCTCCAAACTTAAAAAAAAAAATGTTTTCCCAACATATCAAAGTGAAATTCAAACCACAATTAATCTTTTCAACTCACAATCATTTAATGAGGAGAGGTAGAAAAAATGCTATCCAACTTTATGGGTAACAGTGCATTTGGGCTTTGCTGCAATAGTGTTTTTCCCTGTAATTAAATGTTGCTGTAAATTGTAGAAAGATATTTCATAAGAAAGGAGCGTCTGAAATTAACAGGTATAGTATTGCATTCACAGATTTGTGCTAATTAATGGTAGCATAGAGGTGGAGCAAAATTGGTCAAAACTGCCAAAAGACATTACAACAATTTTCACCGTTCACAGTTAGGAGGCTACGCTCAATGAACGAGCCAGCTCAGGTAACAGCTAGCAGCAACCACCCATCAGTTTAAATGATTGTGTTTATGATTTTACACAACTTTTATCCTTTATAGAGCAGATGGGTTCTTTGAAAATTAAACAATTGTTACAAAAAAGCATATTTAAACACCAAAAAAAAAGTTTCTATGAACCTGTTCCCTTCTGCTGTGAAGTTTGACCTTTTGAAATGGAGCTCAGTGGAGGCCGACCTTGTTTTTGAAGCCAGTCCCTGGTGGCCTTCTGAAGAACTGCAGTTTCTCACACTGCAACATTGACTTCATTTCTCAGTACTGAGAAACCCAAATTGAATGGGTTCGTTATGACACCAGCAATAATGTCACTCTGACATTTAGCCTTTAGACTCTGAACACCTCACTTCATCAAGAAAGCGGCACAGCAAAGAGTGACAGTCTGAGTCTGAGTCTGCAGACTGGGGTTTTAATTGCTTTATGAACATTAGCATTGACAGCAAGTGACAGCACAGCTTTCAGGTGAGTGGTGTCAAGTGCATGGCAGAAAAAAGGGTGAGATGAGAGCTCCCAGCATCAGTACTTCAATACAATATTACTGAGAAGAAAAATAATAAATCAAGTTATAAGTGTGTTGAAAATGAGTTGCTATGTTTCACAAAGATGTTGAAGATCTGAATCTCTAATTATAAGTCATGGTAATATATTTTCATTGGAGAGAAAGTTAAGTTGTTTCCTTTAAATGTGGATGCTGCACTGTTAAGAAATTCTGCTTATACAGGAAAAGCTCAGGCTTGAGTTAAATTCTCAAGCAGCAGGAGGAGAGTGTGAGTGGGTTTGACTTAAAGGTGTTGCTCATTGATGTTTTTGAATATTACAAAAACAGCAGTCTATGTTGCAGAAAAATAGGCAATATTGATTAATAAATATCAGAGGATGTTAATTCACTATGTTATGTAATGTGTTAATACTAAAAAAGAGATAGCAGTACCCTTTTAGGTGATACTAATCAAAGAGCTCGAGTGTGATTTGTGTGTTTTATTTTTCCCACAGGCTTTTAAAGTGCTTGACAGAAAAAGACTGGATGAGAGACATCTTCCCCTATGCTGAGTCTGCGTCACTGCTTGTGAGGAGTGTGTGAATCCTTAGACAGAGAGAGTGGAAAAAAGAGGGCACTTTCATATTTATTCAAGTGTCAGATCCAGAGCCGTCTGTAGGGAGAGAGGGGAAGAGGAAGAGAGGAAGGAGGGCTGCAACCACAGGAACTCTGGGGTTTCACAAGGTCTCCTCTTTCTCTTTCTTTCTTTTTTTTATCTCTTTACTCACACAAATACACACACACACACACACAGACAAACACACACACTCATCTGTCTGCATGGACACACAGGGGAAAGACAAACTGGAGGAGGGAAGAAGAAGAGAGAGAAGAAAAGACAGGAGAGGAAGTGTGGAGAAAAGGGATGCCATTCACATTCAAACAAACATCCACTGCATGTGTATCTGACTGGTACAGTGTACGTTTGTGTGTGTGTGTGTGTGCGTGTGTGTGTGTGTGTGTGTGTGTGTGTGTGTGCGCGTGTGTCTAGATGTAATAGACAGAGCATCTAAATGAGGATTATGTGCAGGTGACATAAAGGCTGTGATCCTGTCTCAGAGATGTCACATCAGTTCTGGGTACATGCAGCGCTGAATAGATAAACCTTCATCATTATCACACACTGAAGAAACAGGAAGCTCCACGTCAAATATGACACACAAACACTGAGCTGATATCTCAAAGCAATTACCTGCTGGCTTCACCTCAGCTGGTTAAACGTAAATCAACACTTCCTCCTGCTGGATCTGCTGTGAACTACAGGAAGCCCTTAGGCCAGCAGGAGGTGTCAGATCCTGGTGGATTTTGAGATGTAAGGATGGGGTCTCTCTCAGGTCGGAACAGATCCATGTATGGCTCCAAGAGACTGCAGCGTTTTCATGGTAAATGCCAGCCTGAAAAGGTCTCCTATCATCATGAGAGTGCATGCTTATGCTGTAAAGATCAAGAAACATCACACTCCTGTGTTGAATTTTTAACTGGTTATGAACCAGACTGAAATGAACACTGCTCATTTCTTCTTTAAGTATCAGGGGAGGGATCACTTTCTGTTCCTCTGCCAAAATAAAAAAAAGTTCCCCATGGGAGCTTTAACTAACCCAGACCTGCTTCTCTTCCATCCAGCACTGTGAAGTAAGTGTTAGGGCCTATCTCGGTAGTTTAACATATTTATGCCTGTTTTAAAAGTAGGATTTTTTTCCCCCAGAAGTTCAAATGGAAATATTTAAGTCGGGATAAAACACCACTCTATTTATTAGGTGCTGAATCAAAACAAAAGTCACAACTCTTTTAAAGCTTTGCCAAGCTGAATCCTGCTATTTTGAAAAATGAAGCATGTCATTTGAAAACGCAAACAAACTGCAGTTCCTCAATTATCCACTTGAGGCTGGCAACCAAAACAGAGAAATCTCCATCAGAGCCCAGAATAAATCACATGTCTTTTTACTGGAAAAATGTATATCTGATTTAAAATAAGCTACAGTTACTTGAAAGGTCCAGATGTTAATATATACAAGTATAAAAAAAAATGAGACCTGTATGGCCGTAATTTTTGAATCACCTCAGATGATTTATTTTTTGTGAATAAAATCATTGAACATTTTCAATCTGGTTCTGACTGCCAACACGGCACTGACACTACTCTGGTCAGGTCTCTAATGATTTATTACCTGCTTCTGATTCTGGCTTTCACACTTCTTTGACCTTGACTCAGCCTTCGATGAACTGGACCACAATGACTAAGTCAGTGGTCTGAAATACTCCATAGTTAGTGTTGTGGCTCTGGGCTGGTTCTTTTTTTCCCCCGTTGTTGTTGTAATGCTTAGAAATGCCTCCTCCTATGATCCTCTCTCTTGTGGAGTTCCCCAGGACCCTATTCTGGGTCCCCTCTTATTCTTAGTCTACATGCTTTCCCTGGGGAAAACCCTGCGTATGCAGAGTATAGACATTAGCTCCATCTCCGGTTACAGGCACATATTTTGTCCTTTACAGAATGTCTGAAAACGTTCTCAGCTGAATGGCTCCAAATCTTAAGTCACCGGTATTACTCTCTCTGCCTCCAGTTCAAGCACACTAATAATCTGTCCTGGAGTCTAGGGGCTCTATAAGATAATATTTGAAAAGGGGCCCAGAAATAGGAGTAATTTTTGACTTTGACCTTTCTGTTGACACACAGGTGACCAAAGTTATGCAGTCTTGCTCAAATGTGACATTTTGCTAAAATAAGATCTTTCCTTTCTCCTGAAAACTTTAAGAGTCACCCACAGGGTGATTGTTTGGCCTGATGGTTAAGTCGCTCGTACCATCAGTCACTAAGGTGGGTTATATTTAAATCTGCTGGCATCTTCATCAAATCTCACTTCCCACACTTTCTCCCCCTTTCCTGCTCTATCCACTGTCTTATCTTCTATAAACAAAGGCATAAAAGACTCAAAATTTTTAGTTGCAAAAAAAATTATCTATGAACCTTTTTCTTATTTATAAATGAAGTGTAGGACTAATCTGTTGTAAAATTTCCCCACCAATATTCAAAGAGTAAAAGAGGAGTGAGAGTTTATGATTTGATTGACTTTATTTGTAAGGCACCAGAAGTCCTTCCTTACTGCAGAACATTTCATATTATTTATAGTAAATGTACCTTTTTTTTAATAGTTTCTTTTTTTTTTTCAATGAAGCTATGATTTGAGACACAAAACATTTTTTTTTCCAAAGTACACACTTTCAGGTTTTACATTATGCACAAAATAAGTATTTAAAAAAAGACCTTTACAAAGCTCAAAACGCTTACAATGCTTTACGCTATGGGGGCAAAGAGGGGAAGCAGATATAGGATGGGACAAACTGGAAATTCAGAGAGGAATAGGGTCAAAAGGTCAATGTACTGCAGTCCCCCCCCCCCTGGTGTCACATCAGTTTTGTAACACAATAGCACAAGAATCATCCAGGACAGACAAGAGAAGATGCAGCTATTTACATGTAAAGCTTTCTATGTATAACTGTATATGGAGGTGAAAACCTCCAACTACTTTAACAAATACATAGAATTTCATTTTTATGTTTATAACGTCGGCTTTGTAATTCTCATTCTAGCTCATATCGATTAATACTTCAAACAAAGTAGAGAAATAAAAAAAGCAAAAACATAAAACAAGTGCATTGATCACAGAAAGTTTGGACTAAACATTGAAAAAAAAATTCTCCACCAGAGATAAATCAATCTGTTCCCCTGCAGACATGCACCAACGAGTGTGTAGATGTGTGTTTAACTTCCTCTTCACGCTCTGCATATCACTACAACAAGCACAGTATGTAGCTAGATACATACAGTGTGTGGCTAGATGAGAGGACGATGTACTGCGAGCTCAATTCACAAGCTTAGTAGCATGTTAGCTTTGGCTACTGAAAGAATAGAAACATGATCAATCTCTGTCAATCAGCCACAATCAAACCTGTACAGCTGTTTCTTTGTAGTGTATTCACATACATGCATTACAAGAGGAGCCTTTAAAGAGTCAATCTGAAGACTTCATTATGTATTTTTAAAAATACAGGTTTGTTCTGTAGTCGAAAGAAAACTTTTATATCAATTTTTTTCTCCAAGTGCTGCACAGAGACATAGGCAAAGAATGAATGTGTGTGTGTGTGTGTGTGTGTGTGTGTGTGTGTGTGTGTGTGTGTGTGTGTGTGTGTGTGTGTGTGTGTGTGTGTGTGTGTGTGTGTGTGTGTGTGTGTGTGTTAAGGTTTGGCATTAAACAAAAGCTGTCTTTAAAGAAGCAAACAATGCAGTGAAACAATCATCCATACCTAGTGTCCCATCTTTGCAAAATCAATGCTAACGTTCTTGGTGGTTCACACAGAATGACACTACATGGGGCTGTGGGGGTGGTGTTGCTTGTTCTGGTGTTGCATGGAGTAAAAATATTAAAGTACATCACGTTTTACAAACCTTACCTTCTGCTGTGTATTATTCTAATTTGATTTGTGCTTTGTTCCCCGAAAAATTCACCAAATTGTCCCTCAGTTCTGTAATCCCCTCACCTCACACACGTTGCACTAACAACTTTCCTCTACATATACACACTGTAGAGTATCCTGCCCCACCTCCAACCGTCTCTCCTTTCTATATGTGCTGATGTTTTCATAAGGATATCCATAAAACACAAGTTGGATTTTGGAATGTTTTCCGTTATCTCAACCGGTTTCTCTGTATGGATGGGACTTCTGAATGACATCAAATGTCCTAATAGTCAGAAACAAGATATTGCCATATGACTTTGGCAGCAATAAGACAGTGCTAAGATACAGACTTAAGGTAAGATGTTACACGTTAGTAAATGCATCAACAAGAAGGAAGTACTGTTGGGTATTTCTCTCTGATCACCTGCAGAGCATGTGTCAGGCACTGCATGTAAGGGGAGAGAGCAGCGAGAGATCCTGTGGGTTACTGACTGCAGACAGTGATCTCAAACAGGTAGAGCAGAAGAATGCGGAAATGAAATGGAAAACTACTTGGGCAGCCTGCCTAGGTATTGTCCATGAGTGGGAAACACTGTTACTTTTAATATACAGAAAGAGGTCTTTAAAAGGACCATTAGGACTTCTATTGAACCTAGTACAGCTTCAACACAAGTCTGCACACGTTTCCACAAACACTGGCCTGATCAGACCTCTCCTTGAAACTCTGTGGGTGAATACAAACTGTGCTTGCCTGACATCTTCCTCACTCTTAAAGTGGTAATTAGTACTGGGAAATCAGAGCTTTCCCAGACTGGGAAACCGGGGAAGCTCTAATTTATTGGATTCGCTGAAAGCCAAACGAACAAGGACGCCTCACGTCAGCCAAAGTTCATCATTGAGTAATTAAACCCCAAGTAATTAAAAGAGGCATTACCCTGCAACACCGCTTTCCTGCTGAAATCAATCCTGGGAAGTTGCAATAACACAATAAAGGTCTTAAAAACTGGGCCACCAGAGTTTGAGATCCCATCATTTTAAACGTTTTAATCAAATAAGAAGCCAAACCTGATAACGTGAATTAAAAAAAGGAGACTAAGGGAGAGGAACTTGTGTATCTAGGGAGAGGTTTTACTCACTGAAGTTATGGAGGCTTGTGCTTCATCTGTGTAACGGGTGCTGACTTAAGTTTTTTAGATCCGAGTGTGTGTGGAAAATCTTCAGTGTGATATGTCTGGGGCAAATCTAAGGCATCTAAAGCACAAGTACAGTCCACGAAAGGCTCTTAAAACGTATTTCTCCTCAAGTACTGGATCACCCGACCACATGCAGAGAAAATCCATCCAATCTACTCATTGTATGCTAACTTTGTGCTCACAGAGTGGATAAGAAACTTCTCTCCTCTTGCAACACAGTCTGTACTCTGTCATTTTCCATCTCTGCTATGCTCATGCTTGCACTTAGTGAGGACACACACTGCCCTCTGCTGTCAAGACACAACACACACACTCTCTCCCCTCTGTGCCTGCTCTCATATCAGTGCACATTAAAAGATGAAAAAGGTAGTGGGAGGAAGCAGAAGTCAAGTGGAGGCTCTGCTCATTTAGCTGCTGATGAAAATGTTGCCTGTCACTGACGGTGCTGGGGTGGATTTATCTCATGTACCTCCAGGGTCAGGTGAGGATTGGGATTACTGACTTTGGTGGGTTAGTTATCCTGTCTGACAGCTCTCAGCATGAAGCATGTTCTAAGAAGGTGCTCTTCCTGTGGTGCCTTTCCACGAATAAATTTAGGATTATATACAAAATATCTACTGTGTTGAGTGGAGATGCCTTCTCATTATGCTGTTACTTCGCCTAATATGACAGTTGTTGGTTTGGAGGTGTGTGCGGAGATCCAGAGAATTTCATTTGCCTTGGCCAGGACATGATGGCACAAAATTTACAGCTTCTCTGATTCATAATAAACCACTTTTTAAACATGAAGCCCGCTTGTTTCTTCAAATGAATGCATGCAATCTAAACTGCAAAAGATTTCAACACTTGTGGTGTCTGTAGGAAAACTATGTTGTACTATTTCTCTTCTATATCTGTGTGAAGTTCTTTATTCTGCCCAGGAATCCCCATGTTTAACAGTTGGCCAACTATGGTGTAAGTGTGTCACAGACAGTTGAGTGAGATCAAGAGGGTGAAAGAAAAGAAAGAAATTTAACTAAAATAAGCACAGAGGGAGGAAGCAACAAGAAGGAAGGAAGGATCAGAATCAGTAAGAAGTGCCGATCAAAAAAAAACAAACAAAAAAAAACAAAACAAACTGAAGCTTAATCGCACAAAAAAGCAATGTGTGCCTAAAAAAGACACAAGAAACATAAGTAATTAAGTCATCCTGCTGGGTGAGATATTGACACAAAAACAAAGTATATTAGATATGAAGAAATCTGGAAGAGTCTGACATTAGGAGCAGGCGTCAAATCTCTCCAAATAACAGAAGTTGGTTTGATTTGTAGCTGGAGCCGTAGTGAAAGCATTGAAGCCTATGTTAGCTTCAGCCAGAGAGAGGGGGAGACCAGGGGAGACCAGGGGGACAGGCTTGAGGCAAAGGAGAATCAGATCTTGGGATTCAGGCTTCTGAATAAAAAGAGAGCTGAATGGGGACACCATCTAATCAGACTTGTCTCCATCCTCCTCGCGGTGGCTGTCTACTCCGTCACGTGATGCTTTCTCCTCCTTGGCCAGCTGGGCTTGAGAGGCCAGCAGGGAGGAGAGGGAGAAGAGACCAGAGGAGGTGGTGACGGCGGGGAGCGCCGGCTGGCTCAGGCCCAGTGGCAGTGGGGTCATCGGCAGGGCCAGACCCTGGAGCTGAGACAGCTGGTGAGCCTGAAGCTGCTGCTGCATGAAAAACAACCACACACGACTTAGACACAGGAGAGAGAAAGTGGCACACAAATCACTCCAGTAATAATAACATTAGTAAATGAGGAAAATACCTCATCTGAAATGAGACGAGCTGTTATACATCACCACTTATCCCACTGTTTAATAAATAACCCCTGAGGCACAGTTCTAACAGATCAGACACAAAAGGATTGATGCAACGCACGTATCATAGATTAAAAACAAAAACATGCTCCGTGAGAGATGGAAACTCTGTGGTGCACATAATTTATTTATAATGATGCAATTTTGAATGTACACCTTCCCAAGAAAACAAGCAGGAGAGGAGAAGACAACAAAAATGGAAAGTTGTCTTACAAAGGACGGACACGGTCCATAATAAAGCATTAAAAAAAATCAATAAGACGCACCAACTTTGACACTCTGATGTAAAAGAAGACATTAAGAGTCTAACAGCTCAAGCTTGCACAGGCAGTTTTTGTCTATTAGGTATATTAAACGCACTAATAAAGTATATGAGTTAAAGTAGGAGGCTGATGGGTGAGAAACAAGTCTAATCTTATAAACAGGCCATGATGAGACCAAAATCCTCAGTCTCTGAAGCAAACATGGTAACTGGCTAACATCGTACCCATATAAAAATGATGGAGTGGCTCGTCTATCTGATACTGAACCTACGGTAAAACGATCACTACTCTAATGATAGAGTGTAGCTTGCTAACATTCAAAGAGATAAAAGATTGTGACGAGTTGGCTCATGACAAAATTTATTCGGTTCAACTTATTAGCTAGTTATATATTCTTATATTGGTTATATTCAGCACTGGGTCCAGATGGATCATACCAATTAATTTATCCTTTCCATCAGAGCATGTTCAACTTTGATGATGAGGTGATTGTTGTTATACTTAAAAGTATATCATAAATATAATATAAAGGATGGCTCATATTGAGAGTGTCTGGTCAGTATTTACTAAAACCTTTAATCCGGTTGTGAATTGTTTGGACAAAAAACCCAGATGACCGTATCCAGTTCTTGATTAATATAAAAATAATAATAACAGCTCACTATACTTTATTGGTTCAACTAATTTCACAGTACAGATGTTTAAAAAATACAAATGCACCCAAGAAAGGCAGTTAAAGAACACAACAGAATTAATGGTGAATTTCAATAATTGCACTTTGGCAATCAGAAGATGAATCATACCCTTATGATGGAGTTCATCTCTGGGGGGGTGACCTGCTTGGCCCTCTCTATGGCTGCTAGGACCTGCTGCTGGTGCTGCAGACGAAGAGATGAAGGGGGATGTAGGAGGGGGGAGTAAAGTCAAGGAAAGCAAAATGAGAGTGATTATAAAAGCAAGACAGAAACAAGGGGAGGAGAGTTTTGGGGGAGAGAGGTGGAGAGGTTAGATCAATATCAATAGTCCCAATAGAGACCCGACAACCCTCACTGGTGATGCAGCCCTCCTTCTGGCTATTCATCTATTCATCCAGTCTTACACACACACACACACACACACACACACACACACACACACACACACACACTCTCAAAAGCTTTGTGTGACACCGGTGAATGGATGGTTGGCTGGTGTGCTGTAATGGGTGGAGGTTGACGCCCCGGTGGGCAGATAAGAGCATGGCTTATCTGAATCACACTACCATTTATTACTCTGACACACACACACACACACACACACACACACACACACACACACACACACACACACACACACACACACACACACACACACACACACACACACACACACACACACACACATGAAGAAAAAGAGAAGTGGGGTGCAAGAGTAGTGTAGGAGAAGGAGAAGGGAGGGATAAAGGGAAATAGAGGATTTGTGGAGGAGGTCAAAAAGAGGGGGGAGGGGACACTGGGCGGACAGATTGAATATGGCAAGAGGGACTGGGGGAGGGGGGAATAAAGTGAAAGTGAGGTAGAAATGGACAGGCGTGATGATGAACTGAGGACAGAGGTGGAGAGGAAAGAAGTGGAGGAGGGATGCTGAGTGAGGGGTCACAGAGGTGGAGAGGTAATGAGGTGGGAATGAGCGTGATCTCATTCCAGGATGTAAGGAATAGGTCTGGGGGTCAGAGGGTTAGTGACGTCTTTGTGTCAGTGTGTGTGTGTGTGTGTGTGTGCTTACCTCCTGAGACAGGTATGGGAGAACTTGTGCGCAGATCCCGTTCAATCTCTTGACAATCTCAGCCTGTAGAAGGACAGCGTTTTATTAAAAAATAATAAAGCTGGCATTTCTGAACATTTAGTTACAACTTTCATTGTCAGAAAAAAACCACTAGATTTATTACAGCAGCACTTAATGCCCATTGAAATATTTCTGCTAAATATTTTTGCAGTCTAAAGGGTCATCTGAGTTATTGTCAGGTCATTGATGTATGCTAATAGCTAGGACACAACCAGTTCATCAACAAGTTTTTTCCATCAGTGTTTTCTGATTGGGAGCCTGTTTGACTCTGTTTCGATATTCTGCTTTTCCATATTTTAAACATGGATATAAAGTAACAATGCTGAATACTCATAAACCTGTGCCCCTACATATTCATGTTATAAAAATCCCTCAATCTGTCTGTGAACTGCTCAAAATGGTTCGTTCTAAAAATATCACAAAATCATCACAAGATTTGGTGGTAGAAACTACTGCTTGAAGGATGTAGAACATCTGACCGTTAAATGCTGGCCACACCAATTGCCTCGTGAGTTTTTAGCTGTGTTCATCACCATTGTTTACACCCAAATGTGTGCTAATGCTAACAAAGAGAGCAACACGACACCATTAGCTCACTGCAGACCAGGCACCTGGAGGCATCTATGTGGTTGCAGAAGACTTCAACCACGTAAAATTGACGGACATTCTTCCCAGGTTCAACCAGCATGTCAACATACCTACACGGACAAACAACCCGCTGGACTGAAAGTACACAAACATATGTGGAGCATACAGAGCCCTCCCCCGCCCCCGCCTAGGTCTCTCTGACCACATCTCCATTTTGCTGGCCCCAGCCTTAGACAACAGTCAAGACCAACAGGGAGGACCGTGACTGTATGGCCTAGTGATACAACCTTCACACCTGGTGGGTTAATGCAGAAAGAACAACCTCTGCATCAACGGAAAACCAAGAAAACCAAGATGGTCCTTGACTTCAAGAGGAGCAGAAACCCCCTCTCTTCCAATGCACACCATAGGAGCAGCTGTGGAAGTGGTCTCCAGTTTCAGGTACCTGGGTACATCTGACTGAGGATCCTACCTTGAGCCACAGGCCCACCAGAGGCTCTACTTTCCCAGGAAACTGCGACGCACCAGACTGGGGAGCTCTGTCCTGAGGAGCTTCTACTGATGTGTGGTGGAGAGCATCCTCAACACCAGCATCATCATGTGGCACTGCAGCTGCTCTGCTGCAGAGAGGAAGGCTCTGCAGAGGGTGGTGAAGGCTGCACAGAGGATAGTGGGGAGCAGCCTACCCACCACCACCAGACATTGACAGAGACAGGCACAGAAAGAGGGCCACCTGCATCATGACAGACTCCACTAACCCTGCACAGACGCTTTTCGACCCTCTCCCCTCTGGCAGGCAGCTACAGAGTACTTGGAGTAGGACCACCAGGCTCAGAAACAGCTTCTACCCGGAAGCTGTCAGACTGCTGAACTCGCTCGGTGCTCTGTAGACACCCCTGCCCTCTCTCTCCCGTCTTCCCCACACACATACACCTATCTACATTACGGACGCTTAATCACTCAAGTGCAATATTGCAGCCTACCTCACATATTTAGCAGTGCGAAATTCAGTTGCCTTAGCTTTAGTTGTACTTTGTTTTTGTTATAATGTTTAGTCAAGATGTTTCTACTTGTATATAAGATTCTCCCTTATCTCTTTATTTTCTTTTTTTTAAAATATATTTTTGCTTATTCATCAGGCTTAAAAAATCAGGACCTTGAGGGTTAAATTTTGTGCTATCTGTGTGTAAATGTGTGCTAGTATGACCATAAAGCTTTTTGAATCCTTGAAATGATGAGAACTATGTTCTGTGAGTGCACACCACTTTGCGCTGTTCCGTTTCTATTTACTTTTTTACTTTTTTTTGGGGGGGGGGGGGGGGGGGCTGGGTTGGGTGGTTATGTTTAAAGTGGGCATGCAAGGTTGCCTCTCTTTGTTGCCACCAATTTCAAACAAATTTGACATACTGGCTCATCTGGGTTTTTGTGTTCACCTTGCTCGTTCAGTTTGAGGCCATAATATTCCCACATTGGGACTGAGGCATTTGACATTGCAATCATCTTTTTTACCTCCTAATTTATATGAATGACAGCAGGGCTCACTCCATTCATTCTGCTGCACCCAGGTGCTGAGACCCATGAACAGACTCTGTCATCCAGCCCGTTTGGAGGTGAGAGACGAGGAAAACAAACACGCAGGCACATGATAAAACTGAGATTATTTTCATTTATCGTGCGATTAACTGATTTATTGATTATTGAACCAGGCCTAGATGGGGTCATTAGTAGCTGCTTTTAAGAAAGTCCAACACACACCCCAATGCCAGTGTGAGGACATGTATGTAAAGCCACGTGTTTAGAACCATTAAGTAGAAAAAAAATGTGTTCCTCAACCTGTCGCTCACTGATCAGCTGTTTGTGTCTGTGGGCACAAACAGCAAAGAGAAAGAAAGACAACCAACCAAGCAAAGAAAAATAGATTGATTTTGGAAACAACAATGACATGTCTATTCCTGTGAATACAAGAGGATAACCCTTCTAACCCCAAAGCAACAGGAGCGGAAAAATGTTTTTATAACACTGTATTGTTTAGGATGCTGTTGGTGAAGGCAATATTTACTTTAGGAAATAAAAATAATAAATGAAACCCAATGTGAGGTTTCTTTTTTCTTTATCTTTTTATATTTAACATGAACAATTAATTTAACAGAACTAAATACATTAAGTAAATTTAACAACCAAAAAAAAAAACTACAAAGGAGCCAATTAAGTTTCTCATTTGCATGTTCCAAAAGGAAACTTATCTAGTCCCACCGTAGTCTCACTGTACACGAGTGATCCATAATTAACCCACTTCCAAATAATAATAATAATAAAAATCATCACAACAAACAAAATAAACCAAGTATTAATGATATAATAACACAAATGGTAATCAAGAGCAGCCATAGGCCCCGTTTATACGACAACGCTTCACAGCGTTTCACTCGAAAACGCAAAAAACGCGGAGAAGAAAATCTGCGTTTATACAGAAACGCTGAGGGACTGAAAACACTGTGGTATGCATACAAGGCCTGTAGATGGCGATATAACTGTAGACTCTTTTGGTAGTCTGCCGCCAAAGAAGAGGTGGGCTGATTGTCTGGTGTATATATTATATACGTCTTATCTGAGTGCAGAAGTGGAGCAACAGATGAACGTTTTGTTGAAAGGCAGTCAGCAGATTCAGCAGCACAAGCACAGCCCGGTAAGTCCGCCATTTTTACCATGGTTGTTGTTCGGTTCGCAAAAGTTCCCACAACAAAAGTGGAATGCGCACGTGCAAAACGGGGCGTGACCCCAGCCTGCCATTTATATGACTAAAGAGGCTACAGCATTTCAGAAAAATTCCACTCTGGAGGGCGTTTTAAAAAAGTTGCGTTTTAGGTCGGCTAAAACGGGAGGCCAAAAGGCCACAAAACTTTTGCGTTTCACCCTGATACAGTTGTCGTATAAACGGGGCCTTAATGAATAAAGAATGTTTTGTTGGTCACATTTGAGTGAAGTGGAAACTTCACCCACTCATACTGAATTAGCTGGTTTAAGTTCATTACAATATCACGTAATTTTTATGCAAGAGTGTACAGTCCTGAGTAGCCAGATGAGAAATATAGAATTACTGCACCAGAGACTCAAAGTATGGTACTTTGGTGGGAAAATATCATACACCCATCATAATCAGAATGACAGTCTTATTGTTGCTCGATAGTCACATATAGTTGCTCTGTTTAGCGTCCGACAGGCACTCACGGTTTTGTGGCTTCAGTTTTGTGGTCATTCACCTCCCCGCCCCACATCAGCAGCATATGATCAGCAGGGAACTAATGAGCCAAATCATGAGACCCTGAGGCATTGTACTTTTTTGAAACAGTATTTAACATAGCTGACAGGCTGGATGCTGATAACCTGTCAGCTACGTAAAAGCATGAAATAAGTGTCAAATAAAAAAGAAAGACACATTGGTGCTCAAATCAAAAGGGAGAAACTGGTTTGTATCGATGCTGTGTTAAAAACTGTTTTTACTTTAAAGAATGGGTAAAGGTTGTGTTAAGAGTAATGCTATAAAGTCATTAATTTCAGAGCAGGGAAAAAAAAATGCAGATAGGAAGCTGAATGAGGCGTGTCAGACTTTGTCTGCAGCGATAGAGGACACAGTGAGTTTAAGTAAAGGAAACTCCGTGTCTGCATACGTAAGGTACGAAGGAAACAAAGAACTGTGTTTAAAGATAAAGCTGTTGGGGGGGATTTACTCCAATCAGCGGGCTGGATCTTCCTCGCGCTGGAGCTTGTCTGCTGGACTCGTCTGAGAAAAATACAGATTTTCGTGTTTGTGAATTTAACTCAGGGTGAGACCTTTAACTTTTGTGTTTTTTGGTTGGCTGGTTTTTTGTCAACTGATCGGCGGCAGAGAATTGGATTACTTTTGTTTTGTTTTTTTATTCTTCTTTCTGGAACTGAGGATTATTGGACATGAGATCAACAGAGTGTGATTGGACAACGGATTGGCTCCCATTCACCTCTGTCCTCTTCAGTGGCATTCATTTTCTCAACTGACTTCCTGACTGATCTCTGAAGAGCATGATTGGCTGTCAATCATGTGCGTTGTTCTGAGACAAACGACATTCAGACCATGAGTGGTTGGAAATGCCACGTGGTCAAACCTGCCTTCAGGGTTCACAATAAACCGTCCGACAGACTGAAGCAGACCTGTTGCAACCACACATTCATGAAACTGACAAATTATCGTACATTTTGCCTTTTTTGAATTATTGATCATATATCATACAAAGGGACAAAATATCGTACAAATAAGGTAATTATTGTACACCTGGCAACCCTGGTGCAGTCAACCCACCAAAATTTCTGACAGCATGGTTGACACTCAACCTGACTTCAAAATAAGTAGTGTGACTCATAAACCTGGTCAAGTAAAGGCCTCAATTCACACGGTACAGGCTCGACCTTAGAAAGAGTGTGTTTCAAGTACTTTCTCATTGGTATGAGAAACATCTACGTTGACCTTCCCAAACACACACATACACACACAAACACACACACACACACACACACACACACACACACACACACACACACACACACACACACACACACACACACACACAATCTTGCCTCACCCACTCACACGTCAGACCTATCAAACTCCCTTTAGTCCTCTCATTAATCAAGTTTCTTCTACTTAATTTTCATCAAAACTTTTAGACGCATACACAACTGAACACACAATTACACACACAGGACACCAATCACCCACCCACATGCGCGCGCGCGCACACACACACACACACACACACACACACACACACACACACACACAAACAGACACACATTTTCCTCGTCCTCATCGCTTCCCTATCTTTCTCACATACAGGTCTATTATCACATTTGGTTGGTAATCATCCAATCCGTCTGAGATATGCAAAGCAGCAGTAATTGTGTTAGAGTGTAATTCGTGGCACGATGAGGAGCGTGGAGCCCTCTAACAGTCATTAGGCATGCAGAGCACAGCTACCCATCAAGCGCTTCACTCCTATCTGCTCATCATTACACACACACACTCCCTGACATCTCTAAAATGTCTCTCTAAAATGTCTCTGTGGGACTCGCTCCATGCTAACTACGGCTCTCCCTCTTTTCAGTGCCCTTTATGCTGTCTTTTTTCTAACCCAGCTTCTGTCTCTTCCTTTATCTGCACTCTCTATTATCCTCTTCTCAGTATCCCTGCCTCTGCTTTTTTTTCCTCCCATCTAAACACTGTTTTCTCCCTTTTGTCCTGCCTTTACATTTTAATCTGCTTCTTTCTAGCTTTTTATAAGCGCTACCAGAACAAACGTTTGACGAAAAGAGCATTTTAACTGTGCTAATAACTTACACGGAGACTGGACAAATACATCAAGAATCTGCAGAAGACTGAGATCCTTTTTCAGATGTTTGCCAATTGAAATAAGAATAAAAAAGGAAGAAAAAGGTGTTCAAGTTGGTTTAAAATGACTTTCAAGGAAGCATGGACAGCAGCCTAAACAAACCTAACATTTCAGACTTCCTCAGGGTGTCCTGCTTTTGTCCCTGAGTGAGAGACTTGTTATGCTGTGTCCTGCCAGAGGCACAACAGGACATGATACTCAAGCCTTGTTTTTATAAATGCTAAAAAAAGACTGAAAACACCAAAAATAAAAAGCACTCTTTCTTTCACTTATAAATGAAAATACTCACGGTAACAGATTGTTACCATCACAACATCTGAGATGCAGAGTAGAAAATAATCAAATGCATTTTCGAGCCCGTCTTATGTAGAAGTGCAACTTTTACTTTTTTATTTTTAGGCTTATTTTGATGCTTTTTAAGACTTTTTTTGAGAGAGATGACAGTAGATAGAGATGCACATTAATCTGCTATAACTGCCAAATAAGGTGTAAAGACAGCCACCGTTTTCTTCCATAAAGAAACAGACAAAGAAGAGCAGCAAACTCTCATTGTTATGAGGCTTAGAGGGATTTTTGACTTCAAATGTTTCAGATCAATCTACTAAATGCACTGAGAACTGGCTGGTTTGTTTAGTTTGAGTTTGGAGGAATGTTTGAAAAAGAACATATTTATTATTTAGACAAAATAGGAGCTCCTACACTATATTCAATGGCAGAAACACACAGATACAAGACTTATATGGTGAGAAAAGGCACAATTTAATGAATGGTTGTAGAAGGGAGAACAACAAAGAAAAAAAGAACCCAGCAACAATGTAACTTCCTCTGTGTACTCGTACAATGTAAGGCTCAACCTTGCTTCTCCTCACAAAGACAAATGGAGAAAACAGAAAGAGAAAGAGCAGAGACGAGTGAACAGACAGTGGAGAGGCATTTTCTGAGCTGAGTAGGACAGAGTGATCAAGAGGGAGCAATTGAATGTGTGAGGTTGAGAGGGAGAAAGAAAGAACGAAAGAAAGAACGAAAGAAAGAACGAAAGAAAGAACGAAAGAAAGAAAGAAAGAACGAAAGAAAGAAAGAAAGGATAGAGAGGAAAACAGAGACAGAGGTGGGGAGGAGGAGGAGGAGGAGGAGGAGGAGGAGGAGGAGGAGGAGGAGGAGGAGGAAGGGGGACTGGTGCTGCACAATGGGCCTAGACATGAATGCTCCTCGACACTCGTTTCCACACATCCCCTTCAATTTCAACTCTCTAATAGAACTAGCGACTCTCTGCACCCACTCACAGTGCACAAAGAAATCACACACATACTGGATACACACACAGGCTTACAAACACGTGCTACTGACACACAGAAACACACACACACACACACACACACACATACAGACAGATACAGACACACACACACAATATTCAAACATATGGGCGTATAGTCGGGTAGACATACGAGACGTGAGGAAAGAGGAAAGTGCATGTGCATCCATTACACACACACACACACACACACGCGCACACACACGCACACACATAAACACTAAACTGCAATCGTGACTGTAAATTTCATCCCTGTCAGATAAAGTGAAGGGTTGAGATGAGAAGCGCACATATGGCTCAGCATCTGTGTATCTTTTTCCTCTTGTTTGTGTGTGAGAGAGTGTGTACGCCCAGATGTGGTGTTTCCCCAACCTCAGACTTTGTGTTGGTACATTCATGTGAAGAATCATAGAAGCTGCTACTTCTGTATGTCTTCCTCTCTCTCTCTCTCTCTCTCTCTCTCTCTCTCTCTCTCTCTGGCTGTCTGTCTCTCTCTCTCTCTGTCCATTTGTCAAAGCATTCTCGCTTCTCCCAATATGACTGTCAGTGAGCACCGTCAATCATAAGACAGCGTGTGATTGTGTGTGGGTTTGTGTGCGTGTGTGTGTGGACGGGCAGCCCAGACGAGGTCACTGATAAGGGCCGGCCCTTTAGAGGCCCATCGCTCTCTCCCTCCTACAGGCTGAGCATAAATTACTCCCCCAGCTTCAGCCACACTAACTGATGTATGGATATCTTTCTCCCTCTCTCTCTCCTGCCTGAGCGACAGCTTCCGTTTTCTTTTCATCTTTAAAAATGGCCAGCTGATTCTGACTGCACTGTCTGGGTTAAATGCTTGGTTGCAGCAACGACATCCAGCTTTGTTGCAGTTGTCATTATGTTGCATTTGCTGTCATGTAAATGATCTTATTACTATGTGTGAAATGACTGAACGACATTATATTTCTCCCTTGGTGTTCTGTAAGCATCATGTTTTTGATTTATCTGATGGTTTGTTCCACATCCTGCAATAAAGTTTATGCAGCCCAAGCTAGCTAAAGTGACATGATCACACAAGAACCTACCTTTGTCTGTTTAACCTACAGACAAAGTTAATGGCCAAAAATCTAGCTGTGATTGATGTGTTAATGATTTGTCTGTTTTGTATTTGTCAAAAATAAATGTTAAACATTATTTCTTATTTGCACAATCTAATATACAATCAGGGAGTCTGTTCATGGTGGTGTTATTTAAAACTGATCAGATGCTCTGGTCCGTTCTCAAATCTATCTTCCTGTGTGGGTCCATCTGCTCTCTTTGGCTTAACACGTGCTGGACGTCAACTTCATTTCAAAACTACACTTGGCACCGAATTCTTGAGGAGCAGAGCAGAGAGATGCTTCTCGGACGTGCCTGAAATGTGCCCCAGGACTTCCTGTGGAAACATGAGCATTGATTCGAGTGGGCATGGATCAGCTTTGGAGGATGTGGCCCAGATGGTACATAGCACCCACATTTGCAGTGGAATCATGGGGTAAGAGCTGACTTCTTTACAACACCCTTTTAGCAAAGTGACTGACTCTCTTGCTTCATGTACAGGGGGCACCGTGGTTGTGGCCTGTCTTCGACTTTTGACCCTTTACTGCATGGCAGCCGCACTCTCTCTTCAAAGCTTATGACTCTAAAACTAACCTCAAATGTTTTCAGTTAAACCTAAATTTGAACTTCATTGTTGTAGGTTTGTGTTTTAACTTGTCTAACGCTGGCTCAAATATTCACTTAAACTGCATTTTAAATGAAATCACAGCTTATTTCTGTACACCAACAAGATGGTAGATCATCTGTTTTTGATAACTCATATGTATGCTACATCAGGACCCCGAGATGACAAGGTTTTAAAAACATGTCCTTAATAAGCTCCCTGATTGCAGCAAATATATGCCTTCTTATTCATAATGTAAAAAGTTGAGTAAGTTGTTGAGTAAAATTGCTAAACCTAAGTCAATGTGACCATGCACACACATTGTGATGTCAGCGTTGGAACACTTTATTTTCCAACACTCATGCACAGTGCACAGAGTAAGCCATAACTGATATTACAACAGCAGAAAAAAGGAAGCCCCCCTGTGCCTGGATTTTGCACACAGCCTCAGGTGGCATCATTCAAATGTCTCTCAACACTCCCAAAGTGATGGGAGATTATCTCCGCAATTCACACCTGCCAATCAGGGAGCTGCAGGTGTGCAGCAGTGGAATGAGGTTGGGAATGCACAGCTGTGTCTGCATCAACAGAGTAACAAAGCCAAAGGAGTTACTTTGAATGCTCAAGGTTCAGCACGAAAAGGTCTCTTTGTGTGTGTGTACGTGTGTGTGTGTGTGTGTGTGTGTGTGTGTGTGTATGTGTGTGTGTGTGTGTGTGTGTGTGTGTGTGTGTGTGTGTGTGTGTGTGTGTGTGCGTGTGTGTGTGTGTGCGTGCGTGCGTGTGTGTGTGCGTGCGTGTGTGTGTGTGTGTGCATAGATGATGATAGCTGACTGACAGCTGGAACACCTCCAAGGTTTCTGAGGCCGTGAAATGCTCTGAGTGAATCATGAGCACGAATAACAACCAAGTGTGATGAGGGACCATGATGAAGGACAGACAAACTGTATGCCTTTGTCCAACCACAGAGTAAAAACAAGCAGCTCTGCCTTTTCTATGTTATCTTTATAATGCTGATCTATCACCGATCAGTTCTGGTGTTTTATTCATGATTATTACACTGGTAGGTTAATTACTTGATCTTGATTGGTCAGAGACTATCATATATTGATGTAGTGTCTGTAACTTCACCCACTTGTTTCTGAAACAGAGTTCTGAAGCCTATCATTGACAGGAGCCATAGTTATAATGCCTCCCTGTAACAAAAAAAATATCTGCAGCTCTTCTTTGTGTCTCCTTCTTTGTCACATATCAAAAAAAAAAAATCAGTTTGCTGCACAACTAATGGTGAGGTGCACATGTAAGGAAAGTAGGGCTTACAAAGACCTGCAGGAATCCTGCTTGCTGTGAAAACCAAACCATGTCTTATTTACGGCCTTCCCCTAACAATTAAATCCTTGTCAACACAGTCTAACTGGAAGTTGGATCAGAAGAATTTTTTTTTCTGAAAGAGAAGTCAACTCACCTGTTTGTGCATCTCAATATTGAGCCCGTAGGACATCTCATAGTACTGTAAAGGGAGCAAAAGGGAAACAAAGAAAAAGATTAAAAAATAGGAATCAGTGATTCTCTGAGCACACATTTAATTACACGACACAGAGAGTGTGTGAGTTACACATTTAGATCAGAAGATTTAGTAAATGTGCAGAGCTGTTACTTGATACAACACTGTGTCTTAATTGCTAATTAAAAAAAACAACAACAAAACACTATGATGTCTCATGACAAAAATGAATTGGTTGTATTTTTTCCAGAGCCCTTCATTGGATCAGCAGCAGAGAACACTGTTTTGGCAAACTGTAATATAAATTTGGGCGCATATGAAGCTAAAATCTAAGGAATAAAATCTCAGGTTGATTCCTAGATTTGAAAGAGGGCTACTAAAAGGACCTTTAACCCAGCATGACACGTCCGACATCACAATGACTCCCAAGATCCACCAACAAATTTCCACCACTAACAAACTGGTTTGATGCACACAAAGAGAAAAGGAAGCACACAGTTAGAGTAAAGGGAGCAGACTGAAAAGGAGAGACAGTAGAGAGAGAGCCTCTGCTGTTAGTGAGTGTGTGTATGTGTGTGTTTGTGTGTGTGTGTGTGTGTGTGTGTGTGTGTGTTCAGTGTTAATGAGAGGGCCACCCTCTAGGCGTCAACCCTGTTAATCACCCACTCTGTCTGCGGGGGGACTGGCTCTGTCACTGGAAAACAAACAGCACACATCCCTCATGCAGACAACACACACACACACACACACACACACACACACGCATGCATGCACGCACACACACACACACACACACACACACACACACACACACACACACACACACACACACACACACACCTTGCTTTGCACGCACACATCATTGTTGTTTTCTGTACAAGCTCATACTGGCACTGCCCTGGAAGCGAATGCATGTGCATGAACCCACACCCACACACAAACACACACACACCTTTTTTCTGTAGATGCGGAAGCTCCCTAAAGTAATTACAGCACTGGGGAAATGGAGGTGCTGCCGCTGGCTGGGAGAGTGGGGCAACCTGATATGCTATTAGAGGAGTATGTGAGTGTGTGTGTGTGTATGTGTGTATGTCTGTGAGTGTGTGGGGAAATACAAGGCTGAACCTGCCACTGATAGAGTGGAAGTGCAACTTAAAGCCTGTGCATGTAGGTTCATAGCGTGTGTGTGTGTGTGTGTGTGTGTGTGTGTGTGTGTGTGTGTGTGTGTGTGTGTGTGTGTGTGTGTGTATTTTAGTATGACTGCATGTATGTGAACACAATGAGTGTGTGCATGCATGTGTAAGAGTGAGAGAGTGAAAAGGGAGCCAAATGCCATATTGCAATGTTAGTTCTATTACACTGCAACATCTGGGATGAATTTGAGGGTTTTAATTGAGGAAATCCATTTTTATTCCAGATGGAAATAAGTAAGTCTGATTTTTAGTCAAGAGGCAATTAACTATTTAATAATAAAAAAAAAGAATGCTGGTTTATAGACATTTACTCAAGAATAACAGAACAGCTCGTAGTGACTCTCCTAAAGGACAATCACACCACCTTTATTAGGAATGTATTGCCCATTACTTCTTATTTTGTCTGAATTGGCCAGTTCTTGACAGAAAAATAATACTCTATATCCCAGATGTCTTTGAGAATTTTAGCAGCTGTGCGAACTACAGGCGCAGCACTGTAAGCTGCAGTTTCACAAAACTGTCCGGAAATCTTGATCTCTACAGTGAAAATGCTTTAACTTGTATTTAAGCAGCGTGATAGCTTACATTCTGGTCCAGACCTGCAAATATTTTTGAATAGCGTCTTAAGACAACATTTGCTGTGATTTGGCGCTGCATTCATAAAGATTAATTGATTTATTTTGGGGGTTAACGATTTTTTTTTCAAGTCTACAATTTTATTGAGCAGACGCTTTTGTCCAAGGTGACGTAAAACACAAGCAAGAATATAAACAGGAAGGAAAAACCTTGGTGAGTGCGAAAAAATGCTTCAAGTTTGTTGGGCTACAGGTACTCCGGCACCAAAGGCCGTAGACAACCCCCCCCTCAACCTTTTTAAAAAAATATATATTCCATCTAAATAATGTAGCCACAACTAAAATTCAATATCTGCAATATCCTTCAACATTCAACAACCTTCAATATTCAGTGCTTTCAGTTACTCAGAGCTGGGTCTGAGACCTTCTGATTCATTCAATCCTTGAGGACAAAGAGGAGGAGGGTCAGATTAAGGGCCAAAGTGTTCCCAAAACAGGTGAGTCTTCAGACATCTCTTGAAAGTAGAAGGGGACTCTTGTGGATCATATGGAGTTTGGTAATTCATTCCACCATTTGGGAACAACAACAGCAACAACTTATGTTATCAGAGTTGGTAAATTGTTTTTTATACTCATAAAACCACTTGAAGTAAAATGTCTACTATGATGTCCCTTACTACATTGTGTGGTGGAAGTAGCAGTGTTGACGCTAGGCTATGATACTCAAGGGTGCTTACGAACCAGACTTCAGCAGAGAGAATCTTGCAAAGACTGGTGTTATTGTTCTATTCATAATGCACTACTGGTTCTTTGCTGGTTTATGTGCTTTCCCACTCACCTGCTTCAGTCACAAGAATCATTCCCTACTGGGATAAAATCCACTTGTGTGTGTAATTACTTTTATTTAACACGCGCAGTTTATGCTAGCGACTGTGATTTACTGTTCTTTTATACAGTCTTTTTTTTTGCTGCAGTAGCTATGAGAAGACAGGACACTTTACTGCACAACAGGAGATAATCATGGTTGAAAGTGTATGTTACAGTTTACCACAGGGAATCTGTGGACATGAGTATTCATTTAGCTACGACATCCAGTGAGTAACATGTTCATTTTGCTGTCCAGGGGAGGGCGAGTGTATATTGTGACGTAACATGAAAAATCAATATCCAAGAAATCTCTGTGAGGACTTTACATTGTATGACTAGGACTTTATGGTTCTTTTAGTGGCATAATTTGTCCAAACATTTTTGGACTGGAAACAAAGCCAAGAATACAAAAACACCCCTTATTAGTCGTAGAAAAAAAGGAATGTTGTTGGAAGAAAAAAAAATTGGGTGCAGTGCGTTGTAGTGCACTACAAATACCAGACACTAATGAGAACTCTTCATCAACTGCTCTTTTCTTTCTGATGATAAAAGCAGTCTGGAGGCTAACACACAAGCTTTTGGACATTTACCCAACGATCAAAGAAATACCAGAACTCTGGTAATGAGGGAAGCTTGTATATTCTGGATCATTTGAGGTAATTAATATACAAGTAAATGAAAGTAAAAATGAATATAATAGCCTGTGTTATATTGATTCATCTTTTTTTAACCATTTCCTTTTGCATGCTTTGCTTATTTGTCACAGTATGTGTTTTTGTGCATGCACACACGCCTTCAGCCAGTGACTGAATGGTTGTGTGTGTGTGTTTGTGTGTGTGTGATTGTAAGCACTCACGCTGGCCTGAAATAAACAGAGAGGACGTGTGTATGCGAATGCATGCGTATGTGTGTGCCTGCTGGCTGGCTGATGGTGGGGAGAGCAGTGCGGCGGCACAGATTAGATGAGATTAAAGCCAGTCAGAGGATCAATTAGAGGCAAAACATCAGACGGCTACACAGCCACGGCCAGCAACAATGAGATTAGCCCTGAGGTGGAGCAGAGAGCAGGCGTCTGTGCGTGTGAGTGTGTATGTGTGGAGAGAGGGAGAGAGATGGGTAGACAGGGAGGAAATGAAAGTGCAGAGAGAAATAACACATATACAGTATTTCCTGTAGAAACAAAGAGATTAACAAGGACAGTTTCAAATAGTCTCACTTATGGTTCCTCAGCTCTAAATTGCTGGGTGGGCAGATACATAATAATTGTTAATACTGTCTGCAACTGTTCTGAACCACTTCACACATTTTAAATGCCTGGTTTTAAACCTAATTTAGTACTTTATAGTATTTCTCCCTACTGTGTGTCGACAATAGAAAAAGGTGTGACTCCTAGTCTGTTAAAACCAAATAACAAAAGGACAATTGTTACCACCCTGAATGCACTTTCTACAGTGGCACCCCTACTCCCCAAACAACATCTGTAAGAGTGTGGTCACACTGGCCATCTGAACGGTGCTGTACTGAAACACAATTATCCCCCTGCAGCGCCGCTCCTCCACACGCATGGCCTGCCTACGTCACCATAAAGCATCTGCTTTTATGATGTACGGTCTCATCAGACTCAGCACAGTGAGACACACAGAACATGATTACAACGGTTACACTGGCCAACCGTGTCGTGCTAAAGCACACTTCAACCTAAAAGTCCAGTTGGTTCTAGCCAGTGTGACCACAAGTATACAGTGCTTGAGCACAGTTCACTTCTCCTCTTTGGCACGCTTCAGAGCGGTACACTTCATGCACGAGCACGTGGACACGATCACCATGACTGCTCCTCTCGACTGTCACTTTAAGCAATAACGGGGGTGTTAGAGGGCTGTGTCGGACCAAACAACTTAAAATAAGCCAAAAAATTACTAATGTTGTAGTCATATTCTCTGTGTCTCATTGTGCCGATTCTGATGAGACCACGCTTCATACAAACAGATTCTTCATGGTGACGTAGGCAGGCCATGCGTGTGCCTACAGTCTGGTTCATATTGGAGTAGTGTGACTGTAGGCCATACTGGCTGAAACGGTACTGCTCGGGGGGTAATAGTGCTTGAGTAGAGCATGGTTTCGATGGATGGGGTGACCGAACCCAAAGAGAGACTTTAAGACTTTTGAGAGCTTCCTGACTCCAAGACTTTGTAGTAAATTCAATCGTATCTCTTTTCTCCATTGCGTTATCATATGTTGGTTAAATCTAGCCATCATCAGTATTTTTTTTTCTGTCTCTTCAACAAAGCTAGGTCAAAGTGGCAGCAAACTTATCAAGTTGACCTGAGCATCCCTCTTCCAAGTAATGTTTTAGTCCCTCAATTGGTGTTTTCAAGGCAGTCCCAGGCCAGATAGAATATACAATCCCTCCAGTGAGCTCTTGGTCTACCCTGGGGTCTTCTCCTAGTTGGATGTGCCCAGAAAACCTCCAGAGGGAGCTGCCCAGGAGGCATCCTAATAAGAAGCATCAACTGGCTTCTTTCAATCCAAAGGAGTCTCAGCTCTACTCTAAGCTTTAGCCCAGTTGTCAGAACTTGTTACCCTTCCTCTCACACTGAGCCCGCTCTCCTCAGCCTCTTGTATCTGTGATCTCATTCTCCTGGTTTCTACCCGGAGCTCATGACCAAAGGTGAAGGTTGGAACGTAGACTGACTGCTAAATCAAAAGCTTTGCCTCGAGGCTCAGCTCCCTCTCCACCACAAGAGTGTGTTGCAGTGCAACATCCACATTACTGAAAACGCTGCACCTGCCAATCTCATGACTCATCTTAGTTTTTCTCTTTAAAGATATACTTAGAAACTTAAATTCCTGGTAGCTTAGTGTTGACAAAATTCCTTTCTTTAGCAGGTGTGGAGCACAATAACTTTATGAAACACTAAACACTTTCGTTTCTACAAGAGAATCGAGACGTTCCCTCTAATGTGGTCTCTGTTTTTATATCATTCAGTGACAAGACAAGTTGTTATTTAAAACCACTTTTAATTGGAAATAAAAGGAAGTTGACTGAAATGAGAGCCTGACTAGTGCATGTGTTTTAATTCACCGTGAGCCGACTTTGATTGAAGATAAATTCTGATTGTCATCCCAATTTGTTAACACTTTGGTTTCATTCCAAACAACTTGTACTAATGAACAGCTTGGGTTTCCTATCCAGATGGTGTAGTGTTGAGTGTTGTTGCTGCATTTCTAGATGTCAGCATTTATTTTTTTTGTGTACAACATTTTGAGTCCACTAAACATTTTGCCAAACTTTTGAGATCCAAGTTGTAATAAACCGGGATTACATTTAAGAGAAATTTTAAAGATGAGAACAAAAAGAAGAGACTTCAGAAAGCCACTGTGCAACAGACAGATAGTGATTGTTGAAGAAAAGTAAGGGTTTTCATTACGAGAATGAAGTAACAACTATTAATCATACTTTTTTTTTAATAAAAAATAAGACATTTGCAGTGTGTTGTTTCAAGCAACTAAAAGGAAATAAAAAAGTCAATGATACACTAAACAGCTTCACTCACCATGATATAATGGCGCTGCATCTCTGACTTCTCACTGGCCAGCTTGTCACACTCAAGCTTCAAACTGTGAGCAGAGAGATAGAGAGAGAAGAAGAAGAAGAAGAAAAGGAAGAAGGAGAGCACTGAGTCAGATCTTGTTAGTCAGCCTGACAGTCCTTTTTCTAAAGTGCTGACACCATGTGACTTCTTCCCCCTTCATCATCATTACCTCCACTTTCACCAACGGCACTGTCATCACTTTCACCCCCACTTCAGCTCTCATCAGTGCCTCCAACCTTCATCATCATCATCCGCGACATTTCCATTGTAATCACCCCTGCTTCCATTATCATCTTTATCATCATCACTGCAGCAGCCATCATGTTCACCTTTTGGTAGTCAGTGGAAGAGTCAGACAAGGTGTTGACTGACAGGAAGAGGCTGAAGTCATCCTGAACTTCAGATATGCGCCAAAATGTCTGCCTCCTAAATCAAAGGAGGCAGTGCAGTGAAAAATCTAAATATAGCACTTGGAGCTTTTCCCGTGACCCAGTCTGTGAGACAGCTATTAGCCGAAATCATGTCAGTGTTGATGTCACGCAAGGCGACAGGACAAAGGAGGCCACGTCAACAAGTCACCCTGATAGTCGAATGGAAAAGACAGGGAGGATGAAAAAAAGGAAGGAGAACTCCCCTCCGTGTGTTTGATTGAAGCAGGCAGTTACATCTTGCCGTCTCAGGAGGCATCATCCGATGTGAGGACTGGATAAGGCTCAGATCAAATAAAGATATGCCAAGGCACACGGTGGATAGTTTCAGATTTAGGATAAGTCTGAAACCTGCTTGATGGTGTGTGAATATTTATGCTGGGATGTTCTTTGTCAGCTGTCTGCAGGAATGACAGCTCGATTACAGTGCCAGCTGAATCTTCATTGCTCTTAGTCTTATCTGGCAGACCGAACAAAGTGTCACACCGAGAAAATAATGTCAGCATACACACAGTAGCGTGCTTATTCTACAATTTAACCAGCACCTGCACTGTTAGGAGATTCTGGTTTGCTACTCATGCTTATTATTGCATTAAAACTAGGGATGGGGATTGAAATCTGGTTCTTTTGAGAACCTCATCTGGCATTTCTAAAAAACCTGAAGTTCATTATTACTGCTTATAAGACCTTTGCTTTACATGACATAACATTATATGTTGAACCGTCATTTAAATCAAATCACTACTGTAATAAAAAACATCAATTGTCTGACAAAGTTAGAGGAATAACATTTTTCCACATTATTAACATAAAGAGTCAAAGTCATTAACTTTATAAATGTCTCTGACCTCACTCTCGCTGTGTAAGATTAACAACGCCAGACTTGTGATCCGATGTATGTACCAATATGTTGCAGTTTAGCTCTGTCCCACCTTGCCTACAAAGTTATTTATTTTTTTGGTGCCTAACGTCTTGTCCTGCTACTGCTTTCTAAAAATAGATACATTAATATGAAAATAGAACTTTAAATATCAGTCCAGAGGGCTCCAACCTGGATCTGAAACAGAGCCGCAATGCAATGAAGTAGAGCGAGGGGAAAGCAACACAACTAGAATCAAAAACCTATAAGATCTAATGCCACACCAGAGTGGAGACGTAGCAAACATGGATCTGGTGGAATTTGTCAGCAGCAGTTACTGTATGAGGTTTTGACCAATTAGAATCAA
Source organism: Labroides dimidiatus (assembly GCA_030710495.1). NCBI lineage: Eukaryota > Metazoa > Chordata > Actinopteri > Labriformes > Labridae > Labroides > Labroides dimidiatus. Next base: position 18,098,990 of record CM061146.1, on the reverse strand, counting down.
TTACTTCAAGAGGCTTCTCTTACTGTAGTTAACAGCCAGTCACACTGTATTGATTTTACATGTCATTAATCTTAATTTAATTGTATCCAGAAACTGAAAAATGTAGTAGGAAAGAACATATTCTAAGAAAATTAATGAGTAAAAAATCAAACCAACTGGTAATCACAAAAGAGATTTAAACCAAATTCGGACTGCAGTACTTTTTTTGCTTATCATTTAAAGGATAACTCCTGTTTTTTTTCCTCTCTACATCTATAAGATGGCGCAAGTGTGTCTGGCACGCTGTCTAACGCTGTCAATTTTTATCCTTGTTTTTGTTTTTGACATGTGTCACGAGGACTGTAAACTCTCTGCTGGTTTATGATCCCCAGAAGTTATTAAAAAATCAAAACTTCTGTAAACTTTCTGCCGAAGTATGGCCGGGGTGAACACGAATCTTTTCTTCCTCCGTTTTTGGCAGATGTCCCCACACACCTGTTCCGTGCTGGGGCTCAACTTCCCTGGAGGCGTAGACACAGAGGAATGTGTAGTGGCCGGCTAGTCAGGCTTAAAGCCTTGCTGGCACTCCTCTCACAGGAGGGCTTGATCTCCCTGGAGCTTTTCTCAGGAATAAGAAGCCTGTCTTTAACTTTTTCTCTCTCAGCATGCCCTCGATCAGGTCAGTACCTGGCTGGTACCCGTTGTTGGCCCTTATGAGGAGCTTCGTGCCATGCCCCCTCACCTCCCGCGTCTAGGTGGAGTGAACCAGCGTAACCTCAAGCCGCTGAGCCGAGCATCTCCAGCGGCAGGTATCCCGGTTTCAACTAGATGTGTGCTGGTAAACGCAAGATCGGTGATGAACAAGACGTTCATTCTCCAATACTTCTTCATCTATCACGCTTTGAGTATACATTTTCTGACAGAAAATAAACGTGGGTGAGTCAGCCACCTTCATGGAGCTTTTGCTTCCTGATTGTACTTTTTTTTAATTCACCAAGGACCTCAGGTCATGGACAAGGAATAGCGACTATTTAAAAAACAGTTTATATTGCAAGCCTCTACCACAAATGTCTTCTCTTTTGAACTGAGTTTGTTTGAGCTGGGTCAGCCGGTACCGGTACTATGTGTAACAGAGACTTTATAGAATACTTGATTTATTGGCTGTTATGACAAATTATGACAGGATTTGAAGTGTTGGCTTAACACTTTTTAGACTTGATTGATGCTTTCAACTTAATATGTTACTAGACCCACACAAGACCATGGGCACACGTTAGATCTCGTTGATCAAATCACATGATTTGCCTATTTTAAATGTTCAGGTATGTGATGCAATGTTTTCTGACCACATGCCTATCTTGATTTTGACTTGTCCTATCATAGTTTTAAACCATGTGCTCCTTTGCACAACTGCCGCATGCTAAAACCTTCCACTGCTGCTCAGTTGTCCTCAGTGTTTATTATTACAATTTTTCATCTTCTGTTCCCGTCTTGTAGAGGACCCCAAGGTTCAATCCTTGGGCCCATTCTCTTTTCTTTCTACATGCAACCCCTTAGTTTAATTTTTAAAATACATGGCATCTCTTACCATTTTCATGCGGATGACACCCAAATCAACCTGCTGTACAAGAGAAACAATAAGAGCTCCCTGATACCCCTCCTACAGCATCTAAAGGACAGAAGGGGTGGATGGATTTTAATGATGCAAAGAAAAAAAGGTGAACAGACAAGCAGAACTTCTGCAAGCTTGATGAAAATCAACAACCCGAAATGTAACTTAAAAAAATATAATAAAACCTGAAATTTAATGGTTTTTACATTTACATTTTTCTACCTCCAGTATTTCAAAAAGTTATTACGCTTTAGGCTCAGCATCTTGTTACATTTTGGGTCAGTTATTAAATTTTGAGTTTTATTACATTTTTTATTACACTTTGGGCTCAGCACTTTTGTTACATTATCGACCAGTTATTACATTTCAAGTTTAATAACATTTTGTTTTTAATTACATTTTGGGTCACTGTTACAAATCATGCTCTAACAAGGAAGATACTTGGACCAAGCCTATATCAAATAAATCTGCTGTCTTGTGCAGTCCACCTTACAGAGTGATCATGGTTGTATTGCTTTGACTTGCAACAGATATCAAACCTGCTCTGTAGCTCTGGGGGGATGGGGGAGTCTTCTTTGTTGGGGCTGAGTATTTTTTTTTCTGCCTCCAATCCTGTTTGTGTACGAGCAGCCTCACTTATCCAAAATGCTCCCCTTCCCTCCTACATAAAACCCTTCCTGCTATCCCCATGTACATGCGTAGGTAGGTAGTGTGGTGGGTTGTCATGACGACAGGCCTCCCTGCTGCCAGCCTACCTGGGATTGGCTTTGTGCCTCCTCTGATTGGTGCTCAGCAGCCCCCGGGCTTGCACCACTGCTCTCAAACGACACTTTGATGGAGTTTTATTGCCGAATCTTCCGTCTCTAAATCGCTCCTGCTGTCATCTTTATTTTGATTTATGTATTCCCTGATCTATTTATGCATGTGAGCGAAGGGAGGGGAGAAGAGGTGGGAGAAGAGGAGGAGGGGGTGCGGGAGGAAGACAGCGACAGCTACAATGCTCGCTACTGTACCCAGGGGAGCGCCTGCGGTACATTTGCCTTTTAAAGACTTCAGCAACAGACAAGCACAGTGCAGCAGAGAGAGCTACAAAGCCTCCTGAGTCAATAGACACCGTATGCATGTTCTGTACGCTCAGACAAAAAAGGTTTTCTTTCAACTGCGCCCTGGCTCTCAGAAGAGGGTTAAACGGTGCTGCTCACCGTTATGGGAATTACAAAAACCAAAGGCGAGGAGGAAGATGTGCAGGGTGTTATAGCTGCTTTAGATTCCTCTACAAACAAGAATGATCAGACTAGAGTGAGGAATTTGCCCACAATTTGCCAGGCTTTCATCTGCCTTCACCAGCAGAGGAAAGCCTCTGGAAGGTTCTGGGAGAACAAGTACAGAGTAACAAACCAAGCTCCTCAGGAAGGAAGGCAGGCTTCAAAGCCTCCACTTTCACAAAGAGAGGATCTCGTACTGAGATGCAGACCCCGTGGCGTCCCCTCTCTTTATAACTGCTATCAAACAGATCTGCACAGGTCGAACCACGTACTGTGGAAGCGCCTCAGACTTCTGGCACTGTAGCAGTATTTAAGCCGTAAAGGAAGATCAATATCCCAGGATAAACGAGATTGATTAAGGTATGAGTAAAAAAAAAACAGTGTAATGATGTCAGAGCTGAGGAACAGCAGGACAATGGGAGAATCATCTGTTTATTACAGCTGATGACAGAGTTTTCTTTTAGTTCAAGTATATTTCACTGCTTTCGTGACGAACCATTACAAAATTAATCTTTCTTTTGACACATATAACCCATAATTGTGAGGTCTTTGACAATGTCTTATAAGTTTATCCATGTTTGGAAGAAGTCACACAGGTTACCATTCAACATTTGATTTATCAATAGTGTACCACGCTGTCTTAATTTGAATGCAATGCTAATATTTGGTTCAGGAAGCGAGTGATGAGTCCAACAACATGATGTGAAATTAAGCAAAAGGCCAAATATGAGCCATCAGGTTCTTGCAGTTTAACAACATAGCTCCTACTTTGATCAGTAAGAAATCACTAAGACATACATGTTTAGCCTGAAGATATTCTCCTCGTTTAAAAGAGCTACAGTAATCAGCCTGTGGTATTCAGCTGCTTCTTCTTTGTATCTGTGCATGTTTGTGCGTCTGCCTGCATGTTGAGCATTTTGGTTCACACCTGTGGTATTGTGCTTGAAGGAACTGGAATTCATCCTTGATCCTGTCGCAGGAGTCAGAGGTTGTAAATTTCAGCTGCTGCGATGAAGCCTGTCAAAGAGAAAACACACCAAAGGGAAAAATGTGAGAAACAAGTTGACAGTGACAAAGACAGAGATAAGGTTGAGAGAAATGTGATGAAAACAGTTTTCAATATGGCGCAGTCCAGTGAGTACAACAATACGAAGAAAAGCGACATGCTAGGCTTGAAACTCTGTGTAGAAACAAGACAAAAACATTTTCCAGGAGGTGCAAACCCAGATTTATGAGCCAGTGTGTATGCACTGCTGTGTTATCTTAATTGCCGAGAAATCATGCACAGGCTGAAATGGTTATAAACATTTATAGGTATTACTGTAGGGCTTTTGGCTGAGCTGGTGTTGATTCCTATGAGATGTTAAAAGTATTTATCATGTGATTTAAAACAGTTGTATACATATTTGCCACATGGCTAAGATTTCCATGAATACATTAAAACTTGGACTGGTAAAGAAATTCAGTGGACTATGCAGAAAATAAGAAAAAAAAAATGTTAAAACTGTTGAAACAAATATCTGTCAAGGCAGGGAAACTTTCTGTTTAAATGCAAAAGTAAGCTTTGGTGAAGAGTAGTAAGAGAAGAGTATTCCACAGGTGCACAGGTTCATTGGAAACAGGTAAGTGTCATGACTGGGTATAAAAGGAGCATCCCAAAAGGCTCAGTCATTCACAAGCAAGGATGGGACGAGGTTCCCCACTTTGTGAGCAAAAGCCTGAGCAAACAGTCCAACAGTTTAAGAACAATGTTTATCAACGTAGTTTTGCAAGGAATTTGTGGATTTCATCATCTGCAGTCCATAAGATCATTAAAAGATTCAGAGAATCTGGAGAAATCTCAGCACATAAGCAGCAAGGCTAATAACCAACATTGAATGCCCGTGACCTTTGACCCCTCAGGTGGCACTGCATTAAAAACCAACATCATTGTGAAAAGGATATTACCACGTGGGCTCAGGAACACTTCAGAAAACCAATGTCAGTTAACACAGTTCATCACTACATCTACAAGTGCAAGTTCAAACTCTGCCATGCAAAGACAAAGACATATATCAACAACACCCAGAAACACCGCCTGCTTCTCTGGGCCTGAGCTCATCTGAGATGGACTGACGCAAAGTGGAAAAGTGTGCTGTGGTCTGACGAGTCAGCATTTCAAATTGTTTTTGGAAATCATGGACATCATGTCCTCAAGGGCAATCCAGATTTTTATCAGGTCAAAGTTGAAAAGTCAGCATCTGTGATGGTATGGGGGTGTGTTAGTGCCCGTGGCATGGCTAACTTGACCATCTGTGAAGGCTCCATTAATGCTGAAAGGTACATACAGGCTTTGGAGCAACATATGCTGCCATCCAAGCCACGTCTTTTTCAGGGACGTCCCTACTTATTTCAGCAAGACAATGCCAAGACACATTCTGCAGTAAAAGAGTGTGAAAAAGACTGAAAATGTGACAATGTGTGGTGCCTTGTGAAGCACAAAATATGACAATGAAGACCCCGGACTAGTGAGCAACTGAAGTTGTACATCAACCAAGAATGGTAAAGAATTCCACCTCAAAAGCTTCATATATTAGTGTCCTCAGTTCACAAACACTTACTGAGAGTTGTTAAAAGGAAAGGTGATGGAACACAGTGGGAAACATGACCCTGTCCCAGCTTTCTAGGAATGTGTTGCAGGCGTCAAATTCAAAATGAGTGAAAAAAAAATCAGTTTGAACAATAACTATCTTGTTTTGGTAGTGTATTAAATTGAATTTAGGTTAAACAGGATTTGAAAATAACTATTGTTTTTATTTACGTTTTACACAATGTCCCAACTTCACTGGAATTGGGGTTATATTACATCCAGATATAAAACGTTTTGTTTCACAAATGGCAAAGAAAAAAAATCTGCTCACAGTTGCAGAATTTCATAATAGGTTTTCAAAATAACAACTCCTTCGCTGATTTGTCCTTCCCAGGTCAATAACTCATCAGCAAAGCAATCCTTTTACAAAAGACATTCCTCTTTTCAATTCATGGTAAGATAAAACATTGCGATACCACTTTTATTTATTTTTGCTCAACCCAGGTCTGTATGTGTTTGCAAGGGAAGGAAGAGGGCCATGGCTACTGAACAGTATTTTGGCTTAAAAAGCCCTTCCCTTGTCAGAATTAGTAGTTCATTCAGTAATTTGCGCTGTCGTTTTCTTAATGTTCAATAAAAAGCATTTTGGATAAATTGGAGCTCTGAATTCCACCCATGCGAAGTCATAAAATCTTGGTTTGGGCCTCATACGGGAAGCTACATCATCGTTCTCTCAAATAGCCTGGATTCTGCTATTAGCCCTCATTGTAATTCTGCCCACACTACATTCCCCAGGCAGCCACAGACGGCCTGGTTGTGTGTTAGAGCACAGCAAGCATCAAACCCAAATAGGGACAAAATCTCATTATTTCTCAGCGGGCTGCATAATGGGTCAGGTGGGAAGAGGGATCGACATTTTCCCACTATGATTGAGCGGTCGTAAAAAACCATCAGAAATCTGATTGCAGCACTTACGGGAAGCTAGCCCGCTGCTGTTAGGAATGACCTGTCGCTTTGTAGCCTGCTCCCCATGGTACAAGGCTCAGTTTTACTTTGCACTACAAACAGACTGCTTCACAGTCAGAAGAATGGCCAGAAAACAACTTAACATCAATTACTTCCATTTTTAAGAACAGAAAAAGTAAAGAATTACTCTGTTTCGTGGCTCAGTAGGCATCGCTTCGATTCGAAAATAATTAATTTTTTGGGGAAGGCTTCTTTAAAAATATGTAAACCCTTGGGATCAGTCCGGTATGTATTATAAATTGAATCTACCATATTGACCCAAATATAAGACAGGTTTTTTTAGTTGAAAATAATGTGAAAAACTGGGGCTGTCTTGTAATCGGGGACAAACCATTGATGCATGCTGATAGTTCTCTAGGGTCGCTACACAACCGCAAAAAGCCAGTGACCTCACTGTGGCTGCAGTTATGTATCAACGACGCAGTGACAGGAGATGAAAAATGAAGAGGTGCGGTGATCATCCAGAGCAAAGTGGATCGAAAGTTGGACAAGTTAATGGACAACTGAGGTGAAGTTCTGATGTTACTTTTAAGGTAATGACGGTCAATGCAGCAGAGACGTTAAAAAACTGTCAGTCAGTCAAAATATATTAAGTTAAGGAGTTAATGTCTGTATATGGTGCATCCAAAAAGACAGTCTGAAAAATGCTAACTGTAAAGGAAAAGCTCATCATGGCCCTCAACACGGCTATTTCCAAGAGGCTCACAGGAGGGTGAGTGAGTTTATTATTGAGAAACGTAACGGAGGGCACATCCGTTACCTGAGCTCTCATCGGCATGTATTTAAAATACGAATCTTTGTGATTGTGTTTATAGCCAGAGATGAAAGAAGTCGCCATTATTTCAATGATTTTCTTAGAATTTCAATAAAAAATAGTTTCTTTAAAAAGAGTAAATTTTGGTTAACAAAGTCTTTTTCTGAAGATTGATCTTGAAAAGAGGAGGGTTGTCTTTTAATTGAGGTTGTCTTACATTCAAGTCAATACGATATTACATTCCATCCATGAATTACTTGGACCTGATGATAACAGGAAGCATAAGAACCTAGCAAGAAAGACAAAAACATTCGGTCCAACATAACAGGGCAGAGCAGACTGACCCCTGCCATCACACTTTCAAATGTCAGGAACAATGCTGATGCTATCATGCTACATCATGCTACCACACACAGAAACCTGAATCCACACAAACCAAACCGCTGCTCAGAGACATAGGCTCCAACTGTAACGCAAAACAACCTTTTCCATTATCTCTCCAGCCAGTGTGGGCCGCAACTAAAGTCAGCAAACAACAGTTCAACAGCTATACAGGTCTGCGTGTGTGTGTGTGTGTGTGTGCCTACAGGTTAGCTGCTCTGCCTGAGGGTGTAGCTGTTGGCCGAGATCTGATTACCTCACTGTGTAGCACAGTATGCAACCGTTTAAAATACCAGAGTTTCTGTCAGTCAACAGCCCCAGGTTGGACATCCTGCTCCATGGGGGAATACATTGAAGACAGGCAAAAGAGGACAAAGACAAAAGACAACAAGAAACAGACATTTTCAAAACACAAGGAACCAGGACTGAGCGAAGAAGTGCCACAACAGTATATCAATGATGAATCAATTTAGCACCACCAATACACCTAGAGACACAGGAACTGTAAAGATAGTATTGGCATTCAATATATTACCGTTAACATATGAAATTCAGCAGTTTTTTCCCAGTATCCTGGTGGCATAATAAGAGAATTAAAAGACTACTGTGACCTGGCACTAAAGTGTTGTCTCATTACTTGACCGAGACTGTATCAGATGTATTTGGATGTGGGATTGGCAGAGTGTTTCTAAAGCAGAAGATGTACTCACACATGCACAAAAACTTCACTTATTTTCAGGTTGGGTACATGTATGAACAAAACCAGCCCAAATGTAACCTTGACTTTGTATGTCAGGATGTGTCAACAAACAACTTTGGAAAATTTGAGGGCAGAGATGTTGAAAATGTCTACAATTTTCCAGGAGTGCATAAGTGAAAGAGGCTCTGCAGATGTTATTTATGTCAATTTTGTTCTTTTTTGAGGCAGCTAAAGCTATTACAGTAAGAGAAATCAACACCACAGGTTCTTAGGGTGTGATCACACTGGCCACCCGTCCGTGCTGTACTCAAGCATGATTGGCCCCTTGGCGCTGCAGCCCATAGTCACAATACTCCAATATGAACCAGACTTAAGCACGAGTCCCTTTTGTACATACATTATAACGTAATATGACACACGCATGGCCTGCCTATTTTATCATGAAGCATCTGTTAACAGGAAGTGCAGTCTCATCAGAAAGCACAAAGAGACACAGAGAACATGACTACAACTCTAGTCACTTTTTGGCTTATGTTAAGTTGTTTCGGTCCGACCCAGCCCTCTAACGCCTGTTATTGCTCAAAATAACTGTCGAGAGGAGCAGTTACGGTGATCATGTCTTCATGCTTGTGGTTGTGCATTAAGTATAACATGCCGGAGCACACCTCTCCTAAGCATGCCAAAGAGAAGTGAACTGTGTCTAACCATGGTATACTTGAGTTCACACTTGCCAAACTAACTGAGCTTTATGGTGAAGCGTGCTTGAGTACAGGATGGTTGATCAGTGTGACCACACCCTAAACAATGAGGGCCTCTCCCAGCCCAGTATAACACACTGCTAACAATGTTTATTATCTCTGGCTTCATCAGTGACCAAAACAAGGTGCTCTATGGGAGCCTGAGAGCCCATAACAGATGGATGCCCATAATGTTAATGAAATACTGCCATAATAATGTGACACATGCCATCTGCTGTGACAAAAAAGTACCTTTCACACTGTGAGTGAAATTGTGCTTGTGCAGATGAGAGGCCAGGCTAATGTTTGCGTGTGTGCATGCTTTTGTTAGTATTACAGAGGGATAGCATGGACAGTGTAAATGTGACGTGGAAAGATAAGTGTGTTAGAGCAAAGCAGAGAACCTTGTTGTTGAATAGGTGTGTGGGACAGATTGTGTGTGTGTGTGTGTGTGTGTGTGTGTGTGTGTGTGTGTGTGTGTGTGTGTGTGTGTGTGTGTGTATAAGCTTCAATGTATGACGTTTGGCTGCCAGAGGAACAAATATTCACTGCCATGAATCATACACAATGATACAACAGCCCACACACACACACTCTCCTTCTCCTGATAAATTTGCATAGTGTACACACACACACACACACACACACACACACACACACACACACACACACACACACACACACACACACACACACACACACACACACACACACACACACACACACACACACACACACACACACACACTGACAGCACCTAAATGTAGGACAATCTCTAATTTGATTCTGCCTTGCTCCTTTGAGACATAATTAAAGCATTAAAAAGCTTTGTGTGCTGGTGAGGCAATTGAGACAGTCTTCAGCGAATAAATGGGATTCATCGTTTCAGGAAATTGCTGCCCCTCCCCCAGCGCCCCCCCCACCAACCAACCAACCAACCCTGAGCCCACTCATCGTCACCCCCTGTGCGCATGCACACACACACACACACTCTTCTTGGCCTCATCATCCGGTCCAATCCATGTGAAATCTACTGTGAACCATAATGTCTGTTTTAAATAAGAATCAGGCTCAGGCTGTTTCTGCTCCATAGATCACTCGACAAAGGGGATAGAGGAAGGGATGAAGATTACAGGGGGGCTCCTCACACAGAGACCACACTACAGTGATTAGACACACCAACAATACATGAATACAGTACATGTATGCAGCAACACACACAAACATGCACACCCGCATGCATGCACATACACACACACTTCCATAAATACCATACACAGACAGAATAACAGCGGGGTACATGGGAAAACATCCTCCTCAGTGTAAATCCTGCCTGAGGGGAGAAGCAGTGTGGGGATTGTATTTCCTGAAGCACTGCCTGACTGTTTACATCTCAGCTGTGGGTGTTTGTGTGTGGTATATGTGTGTGTGTGTGTGTGCGTGAGTGTGTGCGTGTTGGGGGCAGGGATGGTGCCTTGGCATTGTAATCGCTCACTAATGACTGGATGTTATCGCACTCCCACTTTTAAATGAATGCAGTAGATCTATGCTGACGAGCAGTTGGCCTATTTCTCAACGCCAGGCTGTCTGTTTGCTCCATAGCAACTAGTCCCAAGGATGCCATTTGAGCCATCCACCTCCCCTGCCCACCACACAATCATTTCCCAGTTTGGGTGCAGTGGATTGACACATACACATTTATTCAACGATAACACATTTGCAGGGAAATAAGCTTTTCTGCAGAGCACAAAATAATCTTGTCTTGTTTGTTTAATTATTGACAAGATTAGAAACTGTTGTGCTAAATTAAAGGCAGGATGTGAGAGAGGTGTGTGTGGTCTAAAAAATGGTATAAAGCAGGTACAAAACATGATGTTTACTACAAACATAACCTTGCAATGGGAGATGTCAGTGTTTCAAGGACATGTATCCTCTTAAGTTTTCAACGAAGGCATTTGATAAACTCAAATGAATAATTTTGGCTCATGTTGGGAGAGAACAACCCATGCAGGATGTGTTTAACATGTATGCAAACTTCTCAACAAAAATCCATCCTGACATGATTTGCCGAGCCAGACCAGGCTTAAGCCTTTTGATAATACACCAGCACCAAACGAGATCACATCCTCCATCTAAGAATAGCTCCAACCAAACAATTCCATCTAAATATCCCAGATTAGTGTTTGGACTAAAGCGTATGTGCCCAGTGATCTGAGAGAGGGACAGGGCTAACTGGCCTGAGTCCAAGCTCACCCTGGCCAACTCTGTCTGGGCCAAGCGAGCCTTGCTGCTAACTGCTTAGTCTGTGTGTTAGTGTGTGTGTGCACGCACGAAAGAGGCTGAGGAATAGGATTGTGTCTTCAGCCACTCTGGACAGGGGCTTTAGAGCGCAGGGAGAGCCTAATCCTGTTTGGGCCAGGAATTTGATTTTGATTATTATCTCTCACAAACCAAGCCAAGGCTTACCCCCATTTCTGCAGCGTTATCCCCACAACACACACACACCAACACCCACACCCACACACACATATGCCCCCCTTGCAGCCCAACAGATTTGACCTCGTTAAGACGCTTTAAAGGGGATTATTCTACTTTTATCACTTCGAGTGAAGTGCCCTTGCTAACATAGGCTTGCCCGGCTCACCCCCCTCACTGCTCTGCAGAACTATCTCGACCCCCCTGTGCATTGCCAGCCAAGCGCGCAATACAAACACACACAAACACACCACTTAAGGCACTGTGCCCTGCAAACACACTTGCACAAAAATGCAGCAGACTTTAACCACAAACACACACAAAGGCATGCACTCAAACATTGCCGACACAAGGTGGAGGGCTGACACACATGTTCGCACATACACTGCAAAATAGTGCAGAGATTGCAAAGCCAAGGGAAATGGGCAATTTGTCAAGAGTGGGGAAAGTGGTGAGGCCGACAGGGCTGTGGGTTTGGAGACCATGGCCGAGATTAAAGCCAGCCTCACAGAAGGGGGGCTTTAAGATTACACCCAGTGCGGTTGTGTGGATGATTGATGCCTGCTTGTAAAACCAAGGTTATTACTCACAACAGCCGGAGAAGGAGGGAAAAAGGGGAGGCAGGAAAGGAAGATTAGTCCCAAAGTTCACAAGAAATAAGTGGACAATGAAAGCAGAAAACCTGAGTGCAAGCATGAGGCTAACACCAGGGAACTGAAGTTTCATCTGCTTGATGGAGGAGCCAGCACTTAGGACCTGATATGCACTCGAGTTAAAAATGTTAGAAATTCTCCTTCATGCCTAAGATCCATCCCTTTTAATTTCCAGTTGTTTTCGATGAGTCCCAGTCTAGCCTTTATGGTTTCTTTGCGTCGTGAAATTTCAGCAAGTCTTGGATACATTCAGACCAAATATGAACACCAATCATTAAGGGTGCGGTCACACTGGCCAACCGTACTGTGCTCAAACACACTTCAATCCTAAAGTCCAGTTCATTTGGTCCTTTCAGCAGTTATTTTAAGCAACAACTGGGGTGTTAGTGGGCTGTCAGAACAAAACAACTTAATGTAAGCTATAAAGTCATTAAAGTTGTAATCCTGTTCTCTGTGGCTCATTGTGCTGACTGATGAGACCACGCTTCATGTAAACAGACGCTTCATGGTGGAGAAGGCGGGCCATGATTGTGCCTAAAGTCTGTTTCATGTTGGAGTAGTGTGACTGTGGGCCATACTTGCCAGTGAAGGAACGGCGGGGTGTCAGATGTATTTGGATGTGGGATTGGCAGAGTGTTTGAGTATGGCACAGTTTTGATGGCCAGTGTGACCGCGCCCTTAAAAACCATTTGACAAACTACTTGTGCATACTGACTGTCAAGATTTTACCGATACCAACACTATTTCAGACCCTGCTTACATTCCAAGTACTGACTGATTCCTTGATTGATTTTCCACAGTCTGCATGCTTTAAGCTAATGTTATCGTATGATCAGAATTATCTTTGCTGCTCTGCTGAGATAGGGAAGCACTCATCAATTGATATGAGATTCAAATGGAGTGTTAAATGCAACTAAAATGATCATGGTACTATTGTATGGCGATAACGATTTAAAATGTGTTACTGATGAAAAATGAAAAAAAACTTTTTTTCAATCCCTTTTTATTTTCATCCTATATTAGGATATTTGGCACATTTTTGAAATTGGTTCAGGAACAATGCTGTACAATGTAATGAAGATACGTAGGCCGTAACAACAATAGTACACTGTCAAGGGCTGAATGTAAAAGTACAAGGACATACTGACAGCTGTGCATTGTTACAGCGCTGGGTCAGAATCTCATTGTTAAAGGGCTAAAGTAAACCTCAGCTCATAAAACATCTTGAACAATCACAAAGCAAGGTGAAGTCTTGCTGTTTTGAAAAGCCTTTCAATAAAAATGTATGTCATAAAGGCCTTACAGAAAAAAATGTGCTGAAAAAAACATATAAACCCAGGTCCAAAAAAGTTGGGACACTATAAATGTTGATAGAAACAGATTTAGTGAGTAACAATTGACTGGGTGTGCTGTTGCAAATATCAAGCCTGTATAATAAGGGCTGCTCCGGCTGCACTCAGGACTAGCAGGGTGCCGACCTCACAGCAGGGTGGTGACAATACCTGCCAACAAGTATTCTGAATACAACACAAGAGAGGCCAGTCCTGTCTCATGGTGCACTTTTGTCCTCACAGACTCCCCCTCCTGCACAAGCAGACTGAGCAAGGGAGGTTTTCATTGCCGTGCTGTGAATCCTCATGCCGTCTGAATGAGAATTTGGTGGACATGAGGCGACATACTGTTCCAGTGCGGGCTTTTCCGCTCTTAGGCACACAAACAGAGCAGCTAATTCTCTTGTCTGAGCTGGTGCAGAGTGTTGCGTATTGGCAGGTCTATGGGGGTCCGGGTCGGGCCGGGCCAATCAAGCAGCCCCCCGTCGAGCCGCTTTGTTCCAATCCATCGCACTGTTCTGCTCTGAGGAAAGGCTGCCCTGCCTACCGTCGCCACCCTCCCTCTTTCCCACCTCCCACACACTCGTTGGAAGCTACTGCTGAATACTGATGCAGCCGCTCTACTCTACCCACCACCACCCCCCACCACACACACACACACACCAAATCCAAACTCCCACACAAACACACACACCGCAAACCTATGAGCTTGCGACTTCATGTGCAAACCAGGATCTAAACAAACAGACTCCATAATCATTTCACTTTTTCATTTTACCATTTAGTGCACACACACAAACAGGGATGTGCATAGTGCTTTTTAGCAGATGGATATCCATAAACACTGCAGAAGGATCACCACGCACAGAGTCCACAAAGCTTGTGCAGTCAAGAGCCAAACCAAAACCACTCTGTTGACATCTGTTTGTTTCACTTCGTCAGTGGCTTATTTTGATGCAGCACTTTATGTAATGCAAAAAGGCAAACACAAAGAGGTACAGATAAGTTTATCAATTTCACACTGAAGTCACACTGACACAGACTCTGTGACGTGTGTAAAACTGACAGCTTGGCTATAACAAAGAACTGAAAATAATCAAGCTGTGATGAACCACACAACAAGCCGTCTTCTCCCTTTTCCTGCATGTGCCTAATGAATAAAGTCACTGTTGGTTTATGTCATGTTGAAATTTGGTTTCTACATTTCCAGAGAGTCCAGACTGTAATTTACAATAAATTATCATGCGCTGAAAGTTCTGTGACTGATTGGCCCAGCAGGGCACTGCATCATGCAAAGAGTGGTGACATGTTTTTTGTCAACTTGACTCAGTATTTCCATCAAGCCAGAGGCTGCTCTGCTGTACGCTGTGAGCCCCAGGGATGGTGCAGACAGTCTGTGTGTGTGTGTATGTGTGTGTGTTGGGGACTGTAGTTGTTTGCTCTAGCTGAATTCAAATTCGTGTAACCACACTTGAGGATCTTTTGCACCAAATACAGATGTTTTCATAGCTGTTTAAAGAATATAAATTTCTCATTTGCAGCAGCTCAGAGCCAGTATGAATCAAAGCTGAGAAATCAGAGTGCAAACACTTCACTAAATTATCTTTGCTTTGTTAACAGCTAATTACATTTCAGAAATGCTTGACAGCTTCTCTACAGTTATGAAAAGCAGCTGGCTTGACTACACCACAAACACAAGCAAATGTAAGGATAACTTTAAACAATCCAGATGATAAACCTCAATATAAAAGGCTTCAGAATTTCATTACTTTGCATTTTAAAAGCTTTTTGAAGTCCATATAAAAATCAAATTTACTTTGTGAGCTTGACTTTTAGATTTATTATTCTGTGTTCCATGCCCAAGCATGGTTCAGCCCTAAAGTCCAGTTCTTTGGCCAGTGTGACCGCAAGTGTTCTGTGCTTGGGCGCGGTACACTTCCCTGGCTTTGGCATGCTTCAGAGAGGTGTGCTTCAGCACGGTACACTTCATGCACAAGCACGTGGACGAGGTCGCCGCGACCGCTCCTCTCAACATTTATTTTAAGCAATAACACTGGTGTTAAAGAGCTGCATCGAACCAAAACAAGTTAACATGAGCCAAAAGGCACTAAAGTTGTAATCCTGTTCTCTGTGTTTTATTGTGCTGGCTCTAATGAGACTGCGCTTCATGTAAACAGACGCCTCATGGTAAGGTAGTTGGGCCATGCGTGTGCCTGAAGTCTGGTTCTGTTTGGAGGAGTGTGACTGCAGGCAGTACTGGCTAGCTGAGGAGCTGAGGTGCAATCGTGCCTGAGTTCAGCACGAAATGTTTGGCCAGTGTGACCATGCCCTTAGAGGTGAATACTCCACACATGTACAATACCATAGATTGGTCTGACAGACTCCCTTTCTTGTTCATCCATTGCAGTTTTGTTTACAAGCCAGCTTCCCTTGATGTCTTCTTACTCTTTGACTTCCAGGTCACAGCCTGGCACGCCAACAGATTGTCTTGGCCAGTTTTAGGAGAGAAAGAGAAATGGATCCCCCACTGCATCATCCCAGTATGTAAGGGTGTATTCACACCTGGCTCCCTTGGGGCAGCTGTTCTGAAACAGTGAGCCCCCATTCCCAAAAGTCCAGTTTGTTTGGGCATAAGTGAATACAGCAATCCCACTCAGATGCGAGACAAGTAAAGCAGGTTGAGATCGCCAAAATAGGGTGACCTCAGCTCACTTCCATTCAAGCCCTGTAGCGGTTCCTTTGCAGTGAGAACACAATCACCTCAGCAACCAACACAACTGAGTCATAACTGTGGTTCACGCTGTAGTAGTCAGGGGCAGTAATGCACCTGGTTGCCAACCGTTCAGTCAAAACAATAGAAGGAGTACAAGAATAAGCAACAGCAGAAGAAGACCTGGCGGAAGAACTATTATCTACTACTAATAATAATCTTTCAAATGATATATCTTTCTAATAGTCTACTTACTACTACATATAAATTTACATTGTAAAGGGGCTAGCTAAGTTGAGTAATAGGCTGGCATGTAGCTTTTTGGATGAGGCTATGAGACCACCTCAACACCAACCATAAGTTATTTAGAGTCAGCACTTCTTGAAAAGCAAAAGCCACCACTTTAAGATGCCTCTTCACTGCCTCTGAAACTACCACTTTGTTTTGCACAGATAATTTTTTTTGTCTCACTGTGTCGATATGACTCATGTAACCCCAACATGCACCAACATTCTTGTTTTTAAGAGATATTTAGACAGGATTAAAATAATTCTGTCTACTGATGATTTCTACAGCTTAATTATAATTATTTGCTGAACTACAATGCTTGGAAATGTATAGCTAATATTTTTCCTCTCATAAAGGCTGGTATATTAACAGCTGCCATTGTGTATTTAATAGACACGTTGAACTATTATTTCCGTAAGAGAAATCTGAACCACACCAAACTGGTGGACAACCTAAATGCTTTTGCCAGATCTCTGAATAAAGGGGACAAATGTATTCCAATTTCTCTTGCTCATACTGAGAGAACTGTGTTAAAGTTTGTTTAAAATTTGAATTGACTTAAGGGATTTAGGGGTTAAGATGCAGACCATAATCCACAGTTCCTGGCTTAAGCCCAGCTGGGTACGTGTATTGAATTTATTTTTGATGTTTTCTGTTGTTTCTTTTCTGCCACAATTTAAAAAAAAAAATCCAACAGAAAGTGCACTTCCTAGGGTGCACGTCTTCAGTCCAAAGAGGGTACAAGTCAGACTGTTTGAAAGTGTATTCCCATTCTCTGCTTGTCTGGAGGTCAATGTGTGTGTTCAGGAACAGAGGGGTTGTACCAGTTTACTCCCCTCCTTTCAAACCGACCAAAGCATTTTGACAATCATCCACTGTGGCCCTTGACAAAAATCAACATCACCTGTGACCCGTGGCCTCAACTCAGCCCCTCAAAAGTGGGGCCTCATTTGGGTTGGGGAGAGGGGGGGGGGGGTCTGTTTGTCATGCTAATCAGCTGGCCTAACCTTAAGGACCCAGACATCTGCTGCCCTGCATGTGTCAAGCCCCACATTCAATTTGTTCCCCGGATACAAAAAGCAGGTAAGACCCTTGAGGCTGTTAAGAATGTGTGTGTGTGTGTGTGTGTGTGTGTGTGTGTGTGTGTGTGTGTGTGTGTGTGTGTGTGTGTGTGTGTGTGTGTGTCCATGTGTACTTGTTGTTCATGCTGCATGGGTGAAAGAAAAATCCTTTATTTCTATGCATGAGCTGGAGTAATTATTACCACAGGAGAATAAAGCTGAAGTGTATGTCCGTGACTCCTCCACAGTACGCCTGCGCTCATATGTGCATGTGTGTGTGTGTGCGTTAACGTCCAGTGCCCCCCACACACAGCCACACAAACACGTGGAAGTGTGTGCGCAACAGAGCAACAAAGCAGGGGTGGGGGTGGGAGTTTGTTTAATGGGCGAGACAGGGGACCATGGGGATTAAGCTCCCCCCAGCTGGAGGCTTTAGAGGAAAGGCTGGGGGCTGTCCTGTTAATTCAAGTGGGCTTAATAATGCCTGTGCACCCTCTGCCCCTGACCCTCCCACCACTACATCAGATCTGAGAGGAAACACATGATAAAGGGAGACAAGCAGAGGGAGGAGGGTGTGTGTGTGTGTGTTTGTCTGTGTGTGTGCGTGTGTATGTGTGTGCGTAACCTGTGGCCATGTCTTCAGTTGAGCACTGAGCACGGGAGGCTTTGGAGGTTTTGCCTCCATGTTTCTTGCTTTTCTCTCCAGCTTTGGCACTGTGCCTTTCTGTTGCTCCACTTTCACGCCACAGCCAGCTTTGTTGAAGCTGCATTAGGATTAATCAACACCCAAACAATATGGCAAATGCTATCAACTGGGTCAGGCACTGTGCCACTATCAAATAAGGCTTTTCCCTCTTAAAACAATGAACTGTGCTCATAACCTGTCACACTGGATTAAAAAGTTCACATTGACTTAGAAAAGACACAAATCTCTTTAAAACCACAATCTAAATGTGATCAATTAAATTATTCTATATATTATAAAGGCTGGTTAATTTTTCAATCAAATATCTTTGAATAATTTTCAAACTGTAGGGATGGGCCAAATGGGCAAAGTTATACTAATTCATTGAATACAGTTATCTTACTGCATCTGTCTCAAACAGCTCTAAAAACACATTTCTCCTCAGTTTGACTCTGTCGCGAGCGCTAACGGCGGTGTGAGGTTAATAACATCAAATATTAATTTTTACCTTTTAGGGGCATGTTTTACTCTTCATTTAATCATATATTGTGAAACATGATTGTCTTACACTTCATCAATTATCAGAGAACTGTTAAATTATAAATATATCATTATTGTAAGGTATTTGATATCATTTTGTAGTGTACTTCATCCTGTTCTATTCTGTCCGTTCTTTTCATAATGTTATGTATTATAAACTGATCAAAACAGGCATTTTTATCGATATGTTGACAGTAGTGATTTCATTAGCACTTTCCTAAACTTCATTTTTTTAGACATTTTGACAAGTTTCTCTGTTGCCTTTAAGACAATAACTGACTGAATTTTTCTGGAAACAAAACTTTTGCAATGCAAAACATGAGAAAAAAATACCCTAAAGTGAGTGAAACTGCTAAGAGTTTCTGGCTTCAAAACAACCAGAAATACACAAAATAAAAAACTGCATGTCTCAGAGGATGTCACAGTATATATTATCACACAGTAGTGTAGTGTTTCCCAGGGCTCGTCTGTTTTTGGGCTGTCATAACTGTGTGTGTGCGTGCGTGTGTGTCTATCAAATAGTTATGGCAGTAAATTTAGTAACCTAATAAGAAATGTTGCACACAAGGGACATTTTTTCATCAAATAAGTTATTGCCATTAACAATTGAACTTCCCTTGTCGTAATTGAAAGGTTTATCTTTTTACCTGGACCTACAAAATTATTATAAATTTATTAGACTGGCTGATTTATATTTATTTACAATACATTTTTATACTAAAATCATACACTGGAGTACAATATCTGTACAACACTTTACTCATTGTTGTATATCAGATAAGAGAAGAGAAAGATAATAGAGAGTGAAGTCAAAAGGAATACTGTATTTGCTCCAATATGAGACAAGTTTTTTTTCTTTGAAAATAATAAGCTAACTGTAAAAGAACAGCTGATCGTGGTCCTCAAAGCGGCCGTTTACAAGAGGCTGATGGGAGGGTGTGTGAGTTTGTTATTGAGAAATGTAATGAAAGGCATGCCCATTACCAGAGGCTTTCATTAGTATTACATTTGAAATACAAACCTTAGTGATTATATTTACAGCCATAAACAAAAGCAGTCTCTATCATTTCAGTGATATCATTGAAATGTCAATAACATTCACTCTCAGAATTTCAATAAAAATTGCTTCTTTAAGCAAAGAAAATTTTGGTAATCAGTCTTTTTGAAGATTGATCTTGAAAATGGGGGGGGGGGGGGGGGGTGTCTTATAATCACGGCCGTCCTATAATCAGGTCGATACGGTAAATGACAATAATTTGTATGTGTGCACACACTGGCCACCCCTACCTGCCCTCACAGTCTCAAAGTCTAGACACACCCCTACACAGAGGCGCTTCCATAACATTGTGGTATGAAAGCTAACAGGCTTTCAGGTTTGTTCATCAAAAGTGCGTGATTTAACTGTTGATTTTAAAAGAATGAGAGGAAAGACAGTCAAACTTAAACTTTGGTCCCAGAGAGAGAGAGCAGATAGGAGACTCCTCCAGGAGTGGGAGGAGAATTAACGATCAGCTGGTGATAAAAGAAGATGTCCACATCCGGCTTTATTCAAACTTTTTTTTTTCAGGCATTGAAAACTTCTGGACATCCTGAACAAATTTAATTACAACTTAAAAGCTATACGCAAAAGATCAGTTCTTATTGAGTCCTACGTCTGATTCTATCAATAATATGATTGTGCGCTCTGAGACAGCGCGTCAGTGCCGACTGCTGCGCGCAGAGAGACTCCAAATCATATTTTAGGCTACTAATAGTTTTTAGACCTCTTGGGTTATGAAGCTGTCTTATTATTTTGCTATAGTGTGTTTTAGTTGTTTTTTTATTATTATGATTGTGTTAACCTTATATCTTGAAACTGACTTTAAATCAGTGACGTGCAATTTTTCATTGTTATATTTACGTTCATAAATGATATTACTTATAGCCTACTTATTGATGACGTAGGGGTACATAGTGGGTCTCTTTCTATCTTCTGTCTATCTAAATAGCTGTTAAAACATTTCTTTAGAATGCCCAACCTTAATCATTTTTGACCGGAAAATGATCAGAAAAAGCTGTAGAGACCGTCTTAAAAAACATTATCACTCCAAATAACAGAGATGCCAATTGGGACAAGATTAGTATTATCAGAGGACCTATGTGTGTCTCGAAATATGGTTGGTGATATGCCCTGGAATTTTAACCTTACAAATTACAGACATGGTCGATTTGTACAGGATTGAAAACACAGACGTCCTCCGCAATTCTTACAAATTCAATTTTTTTTCTTTGAATTTATTAGAGGTCCCCAGGTGAAACTAATCCCATGCGAATAGGACTAATGACACAGTTTACTACCAAAAGGTCTCTTTCAAATACCAGTACTGCCTCCTCTTTGAACCATCTGCAGCTTTACATGTGACACATTATCCAAAAGTCCTTAAATTGTGTCTGTCTACCAGAAAAATGCTTTTGTTACAACATCAGCCATTGTAGATTCTAAAAGCATATGCTGCTACAGAATGAACACCGAGAAATAACAGAGAGGCTGTTTCAGTAGTAACTGAGTCAGTCTGAGAGATTCATCATCTGTCATTACGAGGCAGTGCTGATGTTACTCTCCCATCTTCCTGCTCCTTATCTTTGACACTCGTATCTATACGGGCGTCACACGTTCTTTCCATCCCCGGGCCCTTGTGACAACAGAAACAGAGACTCAGGAGACAGAGGATTTGAAAAGAGAGCGTGTGTGTGTGTATGTGTGTGTACTGTATGTTTATACTTAAAGCCACAGTAGTAGGCTGGGGGAAGTGCACAGGTGTAATTGTGGGGGGTTGGAAAGTGCTTGCTAAGACTACTATGAAGACTAAAGCCGCTGCAGCACTGGCAAAGAGACATGCTAAATTCCCAAACCCCATTTTTTAATCCTGTGTGTTGGGTCTTAATACTCCAATCAAGAAGCATAAGGGTACTCAATTGGATTAGAAAAATAACCTCCTATCAGGCAGGCATGCAGGCAGCCAGCCAGGAAGGGGCAGAGTGGCCCAGATGCTCTCACCTTGGAAAAGATGACTGAATTCTCACCCCATCAGGAGGTGACTGCTTCCCACCTCAACCAGAGGAGGGGGGTGGTTTAAATCAAATAACGGTCCAAAACATGTCTTTTTTTCTTACAGATATGCACATTATGTTTCCAGTGAACTAGCAATGCACAAGTTGGAGGAATTACACCAACAATGTGTTCGTGCTGCTGACTGTAACGCGTTGTTACCAGTGTTACAGTGTGTGTGTGTGTGTGTGTGTGTGTTAACCACTAAAAACAAAAGACTGCAAGGCTCAGTGGATGTCAGTGACATTCAGGCCTGTGCAAATATAGCACCAAATTTTTCATATATTTTACTCTGACTGATTACATTTGACTTCCCAAACTATTACAGCAAAAGCAATGTAGGCCTTAACTTTTTTTTAACAGTATATATTATCACACAGTATTGTAGTGTTTTCAGGGGCTCGCCTGTTTCAGGGCTGCCTGCATGTGACTGTGTGTGTTTATCACATTATTGTGACTATTAATTGAGTAGTCTAATGATACATTTTGCTCACGCATGATTTTTTTTCATCAAATATGTTATTACCATTACTGCTTTAACAATTGCCTTCTTCTTTGTTTTTGCTCAGGAGTGTGGTTTTCTTCAGTTATTTTCAACAGACCTTTACCACAAACTACAAGTCTGACAAACTATAGTGTTTTTAGTGTTTTTTTTTTTTTTGCTGTTGATTTTTAAAAAAAAAAATATTTATTTATTTTCCATTTCTAACATGAAGGAAAGACCTGTGCCTTCTTAATGGAGCTGTTCTCCTGCAAGTAAGGCCTATGAGGACCTGAGATAATATTTGTATGACCATAAAAATTTGAATCTTTACTATACCACAATCTTTTTTTGTCCACTTGAAAGTTAGCAATGCTTAAAAGGAGCATAGATGAACCCGATGGTAAATAGCAAATCTGTCTGGAATGTTTGGAGTATCTGGAGTACTAGTGAGACAGTGTGTTTTATGTGAAACAGATGTGTTCAGCGTTTTTAACTCTAACATCTGAGGATAGTTCCTGTTAAAATTCTCCTGATTCACTCACTGATCCCTTTTTCAAAGATTCAATAGAGGAGTGAGCGGTATAAGTGTTTGAACAACTTCAGTGAATTACAGAGTGCATGACAAGAATGGGATCACAGTTATAATTTTTTTCCAGTCTTACTACTTATATTTTACCAAACGGTATTATTATTTACTTGGAATTGGATTCAAATCAAAAACTGATCCCAAACTTCTTACATTACCTTAGACAATTCCCCCTATTTTGCAGTCAAATAAAAGTCACATGAAATATATATGACAACTCATGTGCCCATTTCTTCAAGGCTTAAGTAAGCCCATCTGAAAACATTATGCAGGAATGAGATTATAACTGTTTAGCTGTGCTGCAGCTGTATGAAGTGCAAAACTGGTATCCCTGAAGTGTTTTAAATCTGTACCGTGTGTTCTCTTTCCACTCAACATGCAGCTTGGTAAGCTCATTTAACTCGGGGCTTGTTCTTTACCCTGAAAAGTTCCTACAAGTTCCTATTTTAGAAGTACATTGTGGGTAGTATATACTGTATGGAATGTTTTGGTATTCTGATTTAAAACTTTTATTAAAGATTTCAGGAAAGATGTATCTTAATTCACCATCATCCTCTATCAAATAAAGCTATCAGAACAGAATCTCTTCATCACAACATGGTCCCCTCTCTATTTACTTTGTCAGAGTGAGAGGACATGTTATGTTACTCGACTTTAAAATCTTTTCTCAGGGTGACAGGAAATGTGTATAAATTCTATGAAGCACTTTTCAAAAGTACATGACAGAATGAAAAAAAAAAACTCAGAAAGTCGTGAGACTGCCTAAAACTTTCTTCTCTTCTTCTGTTTATTTATTTATCATTCATTTTTGTGAATTGTTCCTATTAGTGTAAAGTGCAAATATAGACAACAGTACAGCTGTTTTAGGGAGGAACATAATAAGAAAGTTCATTTAAATATATGGAAGCGTTATATGAGTTGATCAGAAGAGTTAATCTTGGATAACAGGGAAGATCTCTGGCTGTGAAAGGACATGTAAGAACGGGCAAATCTGGGAATTTCAGGGTGAGAGCTCCCAAATATTCTGGGCATTTAACAGAGTGTATGCAAGAAAACAGCTCTAGGTGACATTTCACTTAAGCCTGGCAACAGAATGAGGAAACACAATGCACAATGCACATATACTTTATATATAACTATATTTGCAGTTGGAAAGTGCAGTCCTCTCTGATCCACAGCCTCAGCCCACTGAGGATGATCTCGGTAACACATCACCTCATAGGATTTTACACATCTGAAAAGCCAGGCTGCGACCAGAGGCTCACAAATTCTCTCATCCTGCTCTCTTGACTGCTAACATACATCAGCTGGCTCACATCAGCAGCAGCAGCATCACAGCACAGGCACAATCAGATTCCACACAGACTGAGTGCCAAAGGGCAAAGCATTCATGTCGCACACACACACACACACACACAAACACACACACAAAGAAAAAAAAAAAGGAGAAGAAAGACACACACGTGCCCAGGTTCTAAGCTTTAGCACACAATCTCTCCATTTCAAAGGTAAAAGAAAAAAATGTGAAGGACAAGAAGCAAAGAGCACAGACCCTGGTAACATCAGCTGCTTTTTACTGTTATATCTGAATGAAAAAATACAAGTTGTCATAAAAAGAAAATTAAGATGGTTCTTATTTTAATTGGGGTGCACAGGAAGTGACAAGATACCCAGTCACTTAACATAAATGTTTGACCAATGGGCTGAAAGTGCTCATTACTGATGAATGCATGCCCCGGACTGAGTTTCTGTTACCATGGAAACTTGAGATTTAGGGGAACGGAGGAGATGTGTGCTTTTTCCAGTTATAAAACACACCCACCTGCCCATTACTGTGTACAGTGAATACTGATTGGTTTTAGGCTCCATACTATGGAAATAATGACACCAACCTCTACTTTGTTACATCTGGACAGCAGCTCATATTAAAAGAAAAAAAAAATTAAAATAATTTTTATTTTAAAAAAGCAGTAAACTGAACCTTAAGTGGTACAAAGATGTAAATCGACATGGCTGCAAAGTATGCATTTATTGGAATCCTCTGGCTTAATCTAGAAAAGTTTAACAGTTTGAACTGTGATTTTTTCCCCCGCTTATCACTTTAAATCTCTTTCCATAAACTGTACCTTCAGCTGCACTTACAGGTACTGCAGTTTAAGAGCCTGTTTCTTATGTTACCACTGTTTAAATTATATCATGCAGCCAAAAAACAAGTTGCATGTTGAATTTTTCTCACCAACTAACACACATGGTAAAATCACTTGGTTTGTGCTCTAAAGGAAGTACCAAACATTTCAAAGAAATATCGAATTACAGTTCACTTACTGAGTGTCTTGATTGTGGAAACATCATGTCAATTCCTTGTTTGGTGCTGTCCTTCCCAAACACGACCAACTGAGTGTCCTGTGTTTATATTTTTCCTTTGCGTTGGTCCTTTGTCCAAAGCTAGCCCTGCCTTAAACAGGAGCTGTCCAGCGTTAGCAGGATGTCGTGCTAACTGTGGCTAGCGAGCCTCCTAAAAGATTTATCTGGATATGAGGAATGCACTTAGCAGCCGTTAGCGGGGTAACTAAAAGAGTCGGTGTCTCGTCTGGTTGATATAAGAACATTCAGCTGTACCAGTCCGGACCCTGTATTTACTGACTGTGAGCAGGAAACCAACACCAGCGCTGGTTCCTCACTGGCTAAGCTAGCTAATTCTTCAAAAGCTGTCAGTCAAAATGATCCATCGCTGTAGCAAGCTTACCGCTTTAACGCAAGAGCGGCAGCGATGCGAGCTCAACGGATGTAAATTAATAACGTTATGTACACAGCGCTGTTAGGATGGCGCAAGTAGGCGACGGGTAAACGCTTTCTCCTCTCGTCTTCTGTTGTTCCGTCAAAGCTTTAAGTTCGCTTCTTCACCCAGCTGCGCCGACACTGGTGGAAAAAGTCCGAGTTAAAAATGATCTAAATCTCAGAAATTACAAAATGTCTGCGGGTTCGTTTAAGTTGAATCCCGCTTCGTCCAACGGCTACAAATAAGTCTCGCGAGTGGAAAAAAAGAGCACCAAATCTGTGTTGACGCTCGACCAAACGGTTAATCAACTTCAGATTAAAACAATCCCGTGCTCGGGTTAAACTCTGAACGTGTATCTCTTGAACGGATGAGTCTTTAGATGAACAGAGGATTTGTCAGTGGTCGTGGTGAAGCTACAAAGTCTGTCCATTCCTGGAGCTGGTAGGAAGGCGCAACGCTGCTGCTTAGCTGTCCGCCCAACACAGAAGCAGAGCGGATAGATGAGCGGTGGAGCGCCTGTCTACCGTTCGCAGATCTACTATAACAACCGGCTGATGTCTGAGTAACCAGCGCCTCCTGTGGACGGGTCCTCGCTGTGCCCGCCCACACAGGAGGGATACTGAGCAGGTAACGGCCACTGAAGTAGTTGTGTCATTAAGTATTAAGTTACCAGCATTAATCAGCTCCTATGTAAAAGTATTATTATTTATTTTAAACTTAAAAGAAGAGTTCAAACAGATTACTCTTTAATTTTTAAAAAAAATATGATGCTAGATTTTTTTAAAGATATATTGAATTATAGTGGAAATAGAACTCTTCATCTACATACTATTGCTCGTCGAAACGTTTTCTGTGTTGTCAGGCTTGGAATTTCTCTGATTCAGTTACTTTAAAGGTAATCAGCATTGATGCATATGGATCGCTCTATAAAAATGGTGGCTTTTCTGTCCCTGCATTATTCAACAGGAAAAACGCTCAAAAGTGTTAGACAGTGACCCAAAATAAACATGTTTCTCACTGAGGTGTGTTATTGTTATTAAACCATACATAAGCCAATTTTAATGAACACTATTTAATATATATCTTGAAAAGCATGGTTAGTGCCATGAATTTGGCATGTCCTTTGGGTGAGGAGTCATGGTTTAGTGACATATTTTAATTTAAGCTAATATCTATCTCCTGTATTAAAGATCATTATACAAAGTAAAGTGTCATAAATATTTTTTTTTATAATACTTGAAACTCAAAAACATCAACTTACAATTAAACATAGTTTACAAAAAAATAGCTGTCCCTTGATTTCATGTCACTGGTATTACTACTTGTAAAAACCTTTATTTTGAAGAACTACTGCATCCCTGCAAAAATCTTCCTTGGGCAAGAAGTCATTGGAGGCATGTCCAGTTTGAAGAGCACATGGCAACTCAGCAGCTTCTCTTCATTTGTTGACAGTTTTTAAAAACTAACTACTTATTTCATGTGAAGATTTAAGATGTGCCACTGGTGTTATGGTGTTTATAGTAAGGGGAAAGTAAATGTGATATGTAAATGTGAAATATTTGATCAGATTGTATGATTAGTTGATGTATTTATAAGTAAATAAGTGTGGTTCTGCCTGAAATGTCCACCATTTGATTTAGCCATCTTTTTTGTAAATATGTCACTGGTGTTGCTGTTCTGGTTAGTAACACCAGTGACCAGTGGATAACACCACTCATTTAAATAAAACAAGTCATTAAATATGAAATTATTTGGGGTGAAATACTTGTAAAATTAATTGTTTAAAAAAAGTTTAAAATCTTTTGTGCCATTTCCTTCACATTGTGTCACCTATGGGCAGCACGGTGGCGCAGCTGTTAAGTGCTGTTGCCTCATGGCAAGAAGGTCGCCTGCTCAAATCCCGGTTTGAACACAGTGTGCCTTTCTGTGTGGAGTTTGCATGCTCTCCCTGTGCATGTGTGGCTTCCTCCCACAGTCCAAAAACTCAATAAGTTATATGGTGATTCTAAATTGCCTGTAGGTATGAGTGTGTGTGTGAAAGGTTGTCTGTCCCTGTGTGTCAGCCCTGTGATTGACTGGAGACCAGTCCAGGGTGTACCCCGCCTCTCACCCTAAGACAGCTGGGATAGGCTCCAAACACGCGTGACCCTGAACAGGATAAGCAGCACAGAAGATGAATGAATGAATGAATGTGTGTTACAGTGCATCACTGGTGTTACTGTATGGCATATTGGTGTTCTGGCATCAGAGTTGCCCCGTATGTTTTTTTTTGTATCCAGCTAATTATCCCAACATTCATTAGTTAAAATTTAAAGGATATGGTATTTTAAATTTGAAGACTAATTCTAAAAGCATGTTTAAAAAAATGAACAACAGAATTTGAAGTGTCACATTATAGTACCGTACATACACACATTTAAACTATATTATTACGTATCTTAAAAAATGTCTGTTATGTTATTGACCTTTTCTTTCTTTGATCATAGATGCAAATTAAATTGTCTAATTACATCCCAAAAAATCCTGAATTGTCATCTAAAACATTGGTATCGCCTGTGTAAACATAAGGCAGAACAAGCATTTTTTAATGTGATGTAATAAAAATGTAAAACAGATTAAGCTTTAATTTATTTAGAAATATAATGGTAAGTGGTTAACTGCTATGACACTATGTTTTAGTTTTTGAAAAAAAAAAAAAAAAGAAAACAAATGAAACATGAAAGTGCAGTTCAAAAAGCCACTATTTTTATAGCTACTTCGGTTTTGTTTTAAACTAGCTGTGAAACATACTGATATCGGTGTTGGTGCCTCTAAATGACCAAAAATAGTAAATAATAGTTTGCACCAGTCTTCTTTAGAAGCTGATAAATGTGTCTGTTGCTTGAATGACTGAAATTGTCCCTGATTTCAAGTCATTTCTGATAGAGATAATTTCAAATTAAGTGTTTACCTTGTTCTATCTACCCCTTTGAATTTTAAAGAAGTTACTATTTTAATACAATTCTCAAGAAAGTAAAGTTTGAGCATCTCATAACCTGTTTCTGTTCCTTGCAGCTTCCATCAGCATTGAATCACTTTATTTAACCTGATACAAGTTTTTTTAATTTATACTTAACACCTTGCTGATGAATCTGTAAATATCTGTTAAACAGAAACTGACTGCAGTTACTTTAGTGGTAAAGGAAAAAAATACTTTCAATCCTCCAGAAGAAAGAAAAGACTCCAAACTATGGCATGAGAGTATAGGAACATATTTTATTCCAATTTAAAACATTTAAAGGAGAAGGCTATGAAAATCATTTTCATGTTTAAATGAGGTTCAGGCAACAGTGGTTGAAATGAAACATACAAAAGAGAAATATGGCTAATATACTGTAAATCAATAATCGACCATAGGACCCTTTTTATGAGGGCGTTGCATGAATACAGTATCTCACCCACCCACTCCCTGCCCAACCTTACAAACACATGCAGTTAAAATGACATTTACCTTTAAAAACAGCAGTTTGTCATTGATCTTAAATATAGAATAAAACTGTCCTTTTTTCATTAGTTAATCACATACTTGAGTGTTATTTGTTTCAAAAAGTGGACCATGAAATTCACAGGCCCTCTGATTTTTCACAACATTGGCACTTGTTAAGAATCTGGCTTTACAAAGAAAGGGGATTGGCACACTCATTGTACATAATTTACATTTGGTATACTTAAAAAAGAGAAGAAAAAAAAATCAAAGCAAAAATACATTACTTTCAATTTGTACACCACTACACAAAGTTTAGTTTAACTCTTTAAAAAAGTCTTAAGTGGTCCTAAATACATGTGTTAAGGTGTTTCAACCTTACAAAAGAAAAAAAGATGCAAAGATAGCTTTTTAATATCACTGAATGTCCATCCCTCTAATCAGAATGGATCTCAAGCATAAGCAATAGCCATCAAAAGTGTGCACATACACACACGCACCTTCTCCCTCTCTCTCTCTCTCTCTCTCTCTCTCACACACACACACCTCAGCGTACCAACGAGTGCGCTTGAACGGACATCTAAGTTTGCATGAATGCAGGCCCATTGCAGTGGTGCAGTTTCAGTGCCTTAAACCAGCAGAGGGAATACGCAGTCCAGAGAAGTGAGGAGGAAAAGAGAGCAGAGAATGACTGACATGTAAACACACAGCTGACACATTCATTCATTCACTTGCTATAATAACCACCAAAATATTAAAATGGCCATTTTAGTACCTTCACTTGGCAAGTCACTGACAAACACATGAATACTGAGGCTGAGCATAAAAACAAACTTTAGAGAAGAGAGAAGAAATTCTTTAGTGTTGAAATATTTTCTGTCTGATCAGTTTTGTTTGGCACAATGTCGTGTCCTGGATTGTCTGCGAAAAAGAACACTTTCAAAATGTACTCTATGTGCAATATATAATATATGAGAATTCATTAAAAGTCAGTGGAAAGGACTGTAAATAAGAAACTCAGCCCTACTTTACATTCTAATCATTGATAGTGTAGCCATGTCAGGTTTTGCATGTTGGCTCTGCTGCTTAATGGAACAAGCCAGACTGGGAAAACCTAATGTGACCAAGATTTTCAAATATCAACCTTCACACCAGCAGTAGTTCCTGTGGAGGTCACACTTAGATTGTCTTCATAGACAGTGAGACCACAGCAGATAACAGAATTCCTTTCCAAACCAGTTACAGTCTGATGCTAGACTATTCATCCACACATCTAAATGCAAAAGCTTTCTTAAACTGTTGCGTAATTGTGGCATGCACTATGGTAAATTTGAGGAGTTGGTGTAAAACACCTCCATATACTTAGACCAAACTGCCCCAGAAAAGCCTCTGAATAAGTCTGAGGCATAAAATTTGACTTTTAGCCCTTTAGCAAACAATTTGAAGTCAAACCAGATTCCATCATTTCTTCGTGGTTTAGTCACATCCTTTTAAAAATGTCCAAAGCGCTCACTTTTTTTCTGACTCCAGCACAGTAAAAGCTCAACATGAAAACACTACGAACGAGAAGATTAAGCCAAACATGTACAGCCACATACAGGAAAATATCAGTCAAGAGAATTAGCAGAAATTTATGGGAGGTTGTTTTGATGTGAGCCATTTTCCTTCTCTAAAGACAAAAAGGCAGAACAAAAAAACAACAGCCGTCAGACTCCAGGCCGTAAGTCATGTAGGCTGCATCTGTGGACTACTGCATTCCTCCCTCACTGAACCTGCAACCATCACTCCAACAAAGATGTCAACACACTTTGATTCAAAGCCCCCTCCTCATTAATTAATTGCACCTTTTGCTCTATGCTGTCCATAGAGACCTTTCATTTCTACCAAAGCTGCTAGAAGTAGCCCTTGTGATGAAAAAGTTGTGAAAAAAACTTACCTGAATTACATTGTGAAGACAAAAATAGCCATCTATTAACTTTCAGCTTAATGGAATATTTAAACAACTATCAGGCAAGAGACACGATATGGATTGGTACCAATAGCCAACACATATCCTCAAAAGTTACAAAAAAGCAAGCATCCGTGTACAGTAAATATTTAACCACTAAGTTTTTTTCTGTTTTCATTTTCCTATTTGCATAAAGCACAAACCTGACAAGGAAACTGCACTTTCCATCGTCAAGCATTTCAAAACAGAACCGCACAACTAAGTATATGAAGTATCGTTAGAAAGATAGAACACTTGTCCATAAAATAGTTTTGATATTTTACAGCAGTATAAAATCTCCTCTTGTCTCCGCAGTTGGAAAACGTTGAGCAGAAACTAGGGAGGAAGTTTCATTTACTGTATCAACAATACGTAGATCTGATTGATAAATTAGACATACAAAAAAAGAACTATTTACTCTCTCGCTGTTCATTACAGTTTATCAAATGTTGTCCAAATAATATGGCAAATCAAAGTTGATTACAGAGAGAAGCCATATTCATTATCAAGACCAACTTGTGACTTAAGCTAACTGGCAGCACAAAAGCTTTGTTGCGTTTGCAATCGACTATTGCACTGTACTCATCTGATGTCATCATTCGAACATTGTGCACAGGAAGATAACGCTCACCATCAAAAGCAAACAAAGAAAACAGATCACAGTACCGACTCGTGTGATTCAGACGTGGACTGACATGAACAAATGTCACACAGAGTGAGCTGTTGCGCCATCGACGTCTGAATGATCCAATACAAAAGAAAACTTGCACTTAATTTTGGCAAGACCAGTTTTGAAAGTGAGTTAATATCCGAGCCACTTAGGAGATGAACAGGATATTGGCAATGTAGTTATAATTACAGAAACAAAGAAGGTGGTTTTGATTTGGCAATGACATACAAAACAACAGGGGTGATATACAATATGTAAATATCTGTAATGTTATGTATAATAATGTACATTAACAATTAGAACCAAGGGGCAGTGTAAAAACTTGACTTTCCAGAGCATTTCACCCCTTCAGGTAGTCATCTTGAGTTTTAATTAGAGAACAAGAGCAAAAAATATTATAACTAACAAGAGCAGAAAATATTTAAAGTCTACAGAGAACATGTCGTCATCTCTGTGTAGCCCTCACTTTATGTGAGCAGCATCAAAACTGTATTTACATTCAACAGAGCAACCATGCTCTGATTTGGGGCAACATGAACAAAAAGGAAAAAAAAAGAAAAAAAAGAAAAGAATCAAATACACAATTCAAGACCCAGGGGGACCAAGTATCTCACTGCATCCCAACACAGCCTGATAACTTTTTCCTATCATCATCATTAGTTAGCCTTCATACATGAGCAGAGTCCAGGAGTCCAGGATCACGAGCCTGGCCTCATGCCCTCATGCTGTAGTGTTTTAACATGCATGGATTAAAGAAGAGAAGAAGAGAAGAGAGCTCCTTGTCCATGAAAGTTTAGTCAATACAGAAGAGGCCCTTGACCCACCTCAAACACATAAGCAGTGGTGATAGTTTAGTGTACAGAAAGAAAATACAGGATCCATTCCTGAGGCTGTGAAGAACCAAGAGGAACAGACCAAAACTCCAAAGACAGGAGTACGAGTGGAAGGAGTGTATTCATATTTAAGTGTTTTATGCAGGAGGAGCAGATATTCAAACTACAAAAGATATCTGAAAATGAGCAAAGTGATAACAGAGGAGCAGAGTGGACAGCAGGGACACAGCATGGGTAGTGTTGGTCTTGTAAAGTATGACGTGATGCTGGATGCTCAGAGCGCCTCCATGTTTCATGCATGTGTGTGTGTGTGAGTGTGGAAGCAGGATCTGCACTATGTTAAGGGCTGCAGGTCTCCTTCTTGCTCACTCTATCACTCTCTCCTTCGCCCTTTTCATTTTTCTCTTTACACCAGGTTGTACTCTTTGAGGTTGAGCTGCAGGATGGTGTCCTTGACGGCTGCGAAGACAAAGCGGATGTTCTCTGTGTCGGTAGCGCACGTGAAATGAGAGTAGATGATTTTATCACTGTCTGGGTTCAGGTCCACAAACATCTTCAAGATGAACTCGCGACCTGCCTGGGCATCCCGCTGAGGCCCTGAGAGAAAAACAAACACAATATTTAAGCTTTGGAACAGTTTAAGAACTATTTCACCTTGGCTGTTTTTGTTTGTCCCTTTATTTTCATGTAATCAATCCCACTGCTCTTTTGACTTTAAGGACAAATGAAAAAAGATGTCCTCTATGATTTGTTTTCAT
The DNA here is from genome assembly GCA_030710495.1 of Labroides dimidiatus. NCBI lineage: Eukaryota > Metazoa > Chordata > Actinopteri > Labriformes > Labridae > Labroides > Labroides dimidiatus. The sequence continues at coordinate 18,065,576 of CM061146.1, read as the reverse complement.
TTTAAATGTGAATGTGATTAGAGGGACAAGCCGTTATTTTTTATAGGGTCATAAAGCAAACAGGCTGAGAACTGCCATGTTTGTTAATCAATTATCACTTTCAGTGTAGAACCACACAGTAACCAGAAGGTGTCACTGTACAGCCACAAACGATAGTAAACACTGTTGGCTCAAGCTCCCATAGCACAGTCCAACACTGCACAACCACTTAACAGCGTGATGACTTTAAAAGATTATGTTGCTGTTTCAATTTGTAATGAAGTCAACAAAAAAAAGTTAAATCACCATCAAACTCTGGGAAATAATCCACCAGGTGAGAGTACATGATCTTCTCCTCCAGCAGGTCCTTTTTGTTGAGGAAGAGGATGACAGAGGAGTTCTGGAACCAGGGATATGTGATGATGGTCTTGAACAGAGCTTTACTCTCCTCCATACGATTCTACAAAACCAACAAACAAAAAAAAAACAATCAGAACAAAGTGCGATGAATCTTCACTTCTTTTCCAAAAGCGCTTACCATATTCTAAACTACTTTACGGAGATCAATCCAACCAGTTTTTTTTTAAAGTCACTGTAAGTTGATAATTGGGCATTGTGTGTCCAGCTGATACAGACTTGATGAGAACATCACAAATTGTAGTGAGGATACAGTGATTAACGATCTCAGCTGAAATAGTGAGTTTAAACTTGAAAGAAAATCCATTCATCCATGTAAATTCTGCACCATTTCTGCAAAGAAAGCTGCTCTCATATACCCATACAAGTTACTATATTAAGACCATCAAAACCATGAAGCTAGATTGACAAAAGATAATCACCTAGAGCATTTTATGCTACAGGGTTTAGTGAACTAAAGGTACTGCAGTAACTGATGACTCAGATTTATCCAGAAAACTGCCTTGCACACACAAAAAGTGGAACAGGTGGATTTGGAAACCCACTCATGTAAACTATCAAAGCAACACTTGCTTTAAACACCTCTTCTTCCTCTTTCTGATCAAAACTCTCCACAGTTTATTCTTGGAAAGTCATAATATGATCCTTGCCAGATGGCAGCGATAAAATCAAAGAGGCTTGAAAACAATGTGGTCAGGATCTGGTCTGAAGGGTCAAAGTCTCAGTCTGGAGCTCGTCAGCACAACAGGGCTGTGTCTGCAGACTGTGATGGCTGAATGCTGCCCAGTCTCCCTTCAGCTGTCAACCGTTTAAAAACAGAGCTGGGTAACAGCATCAAAGTTGTCTGTTGTCACCTTCTACCTGAGACCATGTACACATTACAGGCAGGAAAAGTAAATAAACAGGAACGTACGAAAATGAAACATGTTCCCGTCTTTGTGTGTTTAAAAAAGCCTCACATCTGAGCCGGTCAGTTCAAGATAACACACAGAATGCTGTGTGTGTGCAGAACTGCTGTTCGACAAACATTGACTCAAGTAAACTATATCTGCTGTACATCGCTGGAGCTTCACGGTCAACAGTAAGCTAAGCTGGCAGCTGGGCCTGGTTTATGAAAACCGGTAGTCATATGACGAGGTCAGAGAAAGGGTTTGTTGTCAGGAGAGAGCAGAGGGCATGCAGCAGCTGATCACATTAGTTTTATTGGCCATAATTCTCTTTAAACAGAGCAGAGTCTGAGCCCAGGACATAAAAAAAGGGAAACACAACCTGCCTGGTAAAGGTAAAGAAGATCTTTTTAGGTTTGCTGGGAAAGATTCATCCCCATGTGCATCCAAATGATCAAATGGTTCAATTCATGACATCCATGGCTGTATGACAGAAAAACTGGAATATTCTGTGAAAGTTCACTGGTGAAACTATATATTTTCCAGACCTGTAACATGTAAACACACATTTTACAAGAGTTCATTTTTAATTTTAATAATTAAAAACATGTATTTTGTTGGTTTTTTTTTTACTTGAATTAGATTACTTCAAACAGGATAAATTTTGTGCATCTCTAAGCCTAGTTCAGAACATGCGGTCACAATCACAGGGAAGACTGCTGACTTGACAGTTCTCCAGAAGACAATCCCACACAAGGAGAGCAAACCACAGCAGGTCATTGCTGAAAAGACAAACTGTTCAAAGAGTGCTGTATCCAAGCATATTAGTGGAATATTAGCCAGAGGGAACAGTGCAGCATAAATAGAATAATGTGCACAAGAAACAGGGATGGTGAGTCTTGAGAGGATTCTCAAGATGCCAAAACATCTTTGGGAAATGGGCTACAACCATGGTATTCCTAATATCAATCCACTCCTGAGCCAGAAACACCAGATGCGTCTTATTTGGGCTAATGTGAAAAGAACTGGACTAAGGTGAGAATTATGGGCTGAGATTTGTGCCACTTGAAACTAAATTTGAATTTTAATATTGAATTTGAATTCAGTGTTTTAAAATTGAATTTATTTGTTTTGAACTTGTATTTAACTCTTAGCCCTTTCTATTTTATTTTGACATGATCATTTTCACAAGTTAGGTGCAGAAATTAATAACTGTGGCAGTGGACATCTGTGCTGAAGTGGGGGTATAAGTCTTTAAAATGAACAGAATGAGGGTATTATGCTATCCCCAGGTGTGGGGAAGTCAAGCATTTGGCATATATTTACCTAACAGGCAAAATATGCATTTGTAAATTCTAACTGAGAGAAGAGGAGGAGACACCCTGCAGCAATTGGGGAGGGGTGTGTGTGTCCAGCGGCCTGAGGTCGTGAAAATGATCACGTTAAAAGAAAAGATAATTTTACTAACACTAGAAGCAGAAGAGGATTTCTGTCGATCTGTGCTTGATTACTCTTCCTCACAGATGCAGATGACGTAAAGGTTGTGCCACGCTGAACTGAAATTGAATTTTGCAAACTGAAAGGTTTTCTATTTTTGAATTTAAGGAATATAGAGGGTTGAATTTTCAAGTAGGTTAAATACAATTTCAACACATTAAATTCAATTACAGATCATGATTTTCAAATTCGACACCATAATTCAAATTCAGTTTCTAGTGGCACAAATCTCAGCCTGTAGAGAAGCACCTGAGCGAAAATACAGATGAGCTGAAGGCAGCTATCAGAGCAGCCTGGGCTCCAACAACACCTCAGCAGTGATAGTTGTTGTTCACCTCTGTGCAATGCCATTGCATATGTAACACTGCAGAAATTTGTTTTAAAAGAGCCCATACCAAGTGTTTGAACACACACTTTTCACTTCTGTATTTTGAATGTTTTAATAAGTTGATATACTGAATTTCTGATTTTCATGAGACATGAGCCAAAATCATCAAAAAAGGGCATGAAATATTTCACATCACACCAAATGAATATAGAATTATTAGTATTCAAAAGTTTGGCTTTTAAAAAAAATCACTCCAATTTCCTGGTAAGGACCAGTAGATTATTCACTGGCTTCAAAATCAAAGGACATCTCATTAGAGCCTGTATTGAACTTCTTCCATCAGAAAGAAACAGTCCGTCCTGATCTCCACACCTCATTTCTGACTGTTGGAAGGACAACCCACACAGACTGCTTCATTCTTAGCCAGTTAACTGAAATGAAGCAGCCTGGTCTTCCAAGGATCTCATGTTTGTGTCACTAGCTGTATCCGCCCTTACCCTTGCGTCACACAGAGCTGCCTCAGGGTAAGAACACAACTTTGTATAATCAGCTGAGAGGATTGTTATTGTGCAACTGTCAGCATACAGCTCTTCATCCCCGTATCTAGCAAACAAGGACCAACCTTAACTTCTATAAGCAGTTGTGCTTGATCACTAATAGTTCTGACAAATATATTTCTGTCTGAGCAGCTACATTTTTCCTCCATGTTCTTTAGTTTGGCCACATCTTTGTCTGTTTGCCTTTTTGAGCTGAATGGGAGGAAGCATTTTGGTGCCACATATTGATGTAAACTTTCAGACAGAGATCAGCTGCCTGCTGCTGCTGGGAGTGATGTTAAGAAAGGTGAAATGATCCTTGATGTTAAAGCTGCTGGATGGAATGATAAAGTGAAGAACCAAAACCCTTCAGGAAGTTGATGGACATTGCAGTTGGCTCATAATTCTCTCAAGTTGTTTACTAAGAAAACAGATGAAACACAGAAATTCTCAATTATCCTTGAGATATGTTGAGCAGTGCAACTTAATTATAAATGTGTCCTTGCAAATTACTTTGAATCATTTAGACTGGCTGTCTCAGTGTCAATAAGGAAGGTCGTATGTTTTCGTTACACTCAACAGTCGAGAAATCAGATCTTTTTCTGTGTCTCCATCTCACCTCGTTGTCCGACTCCACCAGGACTTGGTCATACTCGCTGAGAGCCACCAGGAACATGATGGACGTGACGTTCTCAAAGCAGTGGATCCACTTCCTCCTCTCTGACCTCTGACCCCCTACGTCCACCATTCTGATTAGAAGATCAGATTGAGGGTCACCAAACAGAGAGCAGGAGAAAGCACAGAGGATTAGACACTGCTGAAAACCTCTCACTCTGAGACCGTTTATCTTCATTCTTCAGTGTCAGAAATTGTGGATAAGCATGCTTTTCAAACACATTTGAACTATTCATAAATTTCATGGGTGACTAAATTATTTTACTTAAGCCATACAAACAAGCTAATTGAGTAACAAGCATGGCTCCAAATTCTAACGTTTTGTAATTTACAAATAGAGATGACCCCGATTGTACAGTTACATGCAAGCCGAGGGTCACTTCAGGTAAAGAATATGATAATATTTAATAAGTGGATCCAAGTAAAGCCACATCCATCCTAATAAGTGTCACCTAAATATTTATTTTTACTACAATTTGTGAAAAGAGTTAAGAATGTATATATTTCTAGTGGTAAAGCCTGAGTGGCCTGACTGTTAATACTACTTCAAAATCATCTTCAATCACCCAGACTATTCATAAAAGAAATATGAGTCAAGAGTGTACAGAGTTCATTCCAGATAGGACAGAGAGAAACTTCCAAACAGTAAATCAAGACAAAAACTCCCACAAAGTGTGTGCACGTGAGCAAAACGATGCCACCCTTCTCTGAAAAGTAGACCCATAAGAGCTCATGCAGGAGGTGTTTGTAAAAGTGGCTTTGGAGGGACTAATGTGAGGCACGTGAGGAGAGCATCAGAGAAAGGGAGAGGGCGGAGGATATCAGATTAAAAAAAAAAGGAAAATCAAAGAATTCAGAGGTCAGAGGAAAAATTAATGAGGGATACAAGAAAACCAAGTGACAACAGTGATGGTAAAGATTCCTTGTGGTATAGGTCTTAAAGCCTGCCTTCTTCATTACAACAGCTGTAACAAGGGACAAAAAATAAAATGCACAGCAAGAAACGTCTCTCAAACACTCTTTCTGTCATAGCAGCTGGTTCACATCATACTGATTTATGTGCTCATTTTATTTTGACGTCAGTGCTCCATCTAGGCAGTATAAATAAAGTTTTAAGATACTTAAATTAGTAGATCATTAGAAAATTAGACTGCCTATGTGCACATAATGCTGCTTTCTAAATTGATCCGTCGCCCCTGATACAGTCGTTACCCTGGCTGAGTAACCTCGGTGGTCTCATAGCAAAAAAGAAATGTGAAAAACAGATCAAACATTTTTGAAAGTCAGTTTATGTCTAACTAAATATCCAATACCAAATATCAAAGCTAGACAGTGAACTCTTGGACACACAACCACAAAGGTTAGTTAAAAAAAAAATGTGTCAAGTGGAAGACACATTTTTAAGGGGTTTTGAGGGACATCATTAAGATAAGGAGAGACTAATCTAAAATACAACTCCACGTCAGACAAGTGTCCTTTTTTTTAATCTTCAGCACAGGAGGAATGACCTACGAGGTCGAATAAGCTCGCCAATGCTGAATAAGTCAAGGCAAATTATATTGTCTGTGACCTCAAAGCCAATTAAAAGAGAAGGAGCCAAGCCTAATGGAGATGTTTCTTTATGAAAGGATTCCTTGTTGGAGCTACAATAGTGATCCCACACTGGGTTGTTTCTATGCATGACTTTTAGGTTGCAGAACTTCTTACCCTTCATCGAGGGTCCTCCATTTTTAATCAAAAACATGACAAAAGAACCACTGAATAACAGACCCTCAATATCCATCCTTCCAATAAAACCTGACACCTCTCCATTATTAACGATTCATGTTTGTAATTTTGGTCTCTTAACACAGAACTGATGTCATTGAGAGCAAGCAGTGATTCACTGCCAGGAGCACAACCAAACAGAGATGAGCCTATCAGAAAGCTGCAGCAGGGCTGCTGGGAACCTCTTCAGCACAACCTCATTGCAAGCAGAGTTATTTCTAGCTCTGCCAAGCGTAGGAGGGGGCTGACATGATGGCATCCTATCGATTTGCACTCTTCTGTAATCGCTCTTGTTTCCTGGATCCATCTCTGGTTCCTCATCTCCTGTTTTTATTCCTTTTTTTTGCATGAGGAGGAGGAAGGGAAGCTGCTCGACGTATTGGTGGCAGGTTCCAAGACTGTCCCTCTGCCAAGACAGGTCTCCAGGAATAATAAAATAGCAGGAGCTATTACATAAAATCTCTGCTTTTAAGTCTCAGGCTCTAATACATTCAAAACTTCTCAGAATACAGCTTCAGGTACCTGTATAAGGCTTGCTTTTAATCGTTTCAGTTAAGATACTCATTTTGTGCAAGATGCACTCAAAGAAAAGACCAAAGGAACAAGAGGGGGCAGAAACAGTGAGGTGTCAGATGAAGAGCTGAGACGTTCCTCTCATTAAGAGGAGAACCAGCTTTCTGCTCTGTCCTGAAGAATGACTTCTTCATTGCATGGCTTGACATCACAGAGCACAACGAAGAACTTCTTTTCTTGAATGGCTTCATTTTGGAAAAAATGAGTTTGTTTGTATGGAGCAAGAGCACACTCACTCTCTGGTTTTCTGTGTTTGCTGCTGAATTAAACTGCACTTGCTGTTACCATGGTAACAGTGGGTGTCCCCTAATCAACCAGGACTGGAATCTTCTCCAAATTTTTAACAAATACTAAATTCTGAAAGAGTTGCAGATTTTATTATTTTAATCAAGCCCTTTGTTGATCGAGTGTGCTTTTCAGCTGTGGAAGCATCTTTGCTAATGTGTCACATAAATGAACTGAAGATAACAGAAAGGATGAGGACATATTCAGACAAAACGGGGGCATGAAAGATGTTACACATGAAATATGGGAAGTTTAATCTGAGACTTAAGATAGCTGTTTAGATTTTTAGACTGAAAACAGAACACTGAAGGGGGGTTGGGGTCATTAAGACTGAGTTAGTAAAAGCCACGTGGTTTTTCTTCTACCTGAAAATGATGCTTTGCAAGTCGAAAGGGTACTCTATTATCCCAGTGGTTGGGATTCGAACCCTAAGCACATCCTGTTGGGTTGGCAGATAGGACGATTCAGCAATACGATCCAGATCACTTAGATAGCTAGAAACAAGAAGAATGACAAAGGACAGAGAGAGGGAGGAAAGAGAAAGTAAAGCATAACAGCAGATACAGCACACACACCCCTAAAGCAAGTGGATCAGTTCAGATGTGACCACAGGAAGCCATTCCCAAGAGTTATGAGGGGTTTAAATGCACCTATACCCACAAATTCTCTCTTAGAAAGTTTGCTTCATCCTTGATGGTTGCTCCCAAAGACACAACACTTCTTGGTATGTAAACTTAAAGTGCTGAGTGTAATGTTAAATTGAAGCAGGAACTCTTTAACTTGACACCAAAACGACATTCAGCCTTTAAGAGGTTAACTTTAGCAGTCAGAATGACATCCTATTCATGACAGAAGGACTGGGGCCAATTCTCGTCAGTCTTTGAGAGTGTACCATCATGGAGGTGTGAAAGTGGTGGGCCCCGCTGTGCAGAACAGAGGAGATGCAGATAGCGGCATCGACGGTTTCCAACTGGTTGACCAACTGTTATGCAGCGAGCCAACCAGTGACATCAGCAGCAGCACTGACACCAGTACCTGAAGATAATATTCTCCAGGTCAAAAGGGTACTCAATGATGCCGGTGGTGGGCACTCGGACCCGCAGCACATCCTGCTGAGTGGGCACGTACCCAGTCGTTGATATTCGTTCTAAATCGCTAAGGTAACTGTGGAGGGGGAGGGGACACGTGATATGTAGGCAAAACCACCAAACTCAACATGCACATAGACACCTTGTTTAAATATTTTTACATAAAAAGGCACAAAAATAAAAGGTTAACATTTTCAGCACAGCCAATTATAAAAGATATTTTTTTTTAAAAATCAGTTTGATGTTGGAAAATTAAAATCACAGTCATTCCTCTGAATAAGATTTTTTTTTTTGAGTCCTCAACTTTTAAAAGGATCTGAATGAGACTAAAAAAGACTAAGGGAGGTTAGAATTAGCTCTGATATTATTAGCACTCATTCATTACCTGTCCACTTTCACTTTTTCCTCCTGACATGTCTAACTGTTCAAACTCTCTTTCTTTACAGTATTAGACAGGGTGAACACATGTAGAAAACTGCTCAAAAATTTCTGTTAAAGTATTGTAGAGAAATAAATAAAAACTATACATATAACAAAGTTAATAATACAATAATGCAATCAAAGTTTAACTTATCACAGCTTGAAATACACACATTTCTTTGGGTTTTTTTTAAACATAACTGCCTGGTTTCCATCCTGCCTGTCCTGTAAGGTTAAGTGATGACTGACTAAATCTTTGAATGTTGTCGCCATTGGATTGATTGATCTACTTTTTTATTATCATTATCAAAAACAGTTGCTTTTTGTGTTTCTTTACTCACTAAAGGAAAAGTAACATCTAAACATGTCTTTTATTGGCACCAGCCCTGGCTAAGTTCATCACTTGTCAGTTATTTATGCATTCATAGTGTTACAGTATTTCTTCTCTACGTTTACAAGAAAAAAAATAATCAGTCACTGTAGCAGAATAATGTTTCATAGACGTACTATTTGGTCGAGTCAGAGAGCTGATATTCTCTCCTGCGATCGTAAGCCTCCTGGATGCCAGGGTCAGTCCACAGCATCTTTATCGCACCGATGTAAGGCTGATCGAATGATGAAATCTTCTCCACATCCACCTCACGTACCACCAGGGCGTTATTCTGGGAGAACAAAACCACAAAGCGCTAAAGCAAACTTCTAACAACAACACGTCAATCAGGTTCCTGAGGAGGCAGAGTGGGGCCTGTAAATAAAAAATGTGAGTGCTAGAAGGAGATGGTTGAATTCTCAGACACTTTTTTTTACGTCTTAAGGAAAATCATGTCTCCATATATGAATTTAATGTCTTTATTTTGTTTGTGTAGTTACTTGCTGTGACAGAAGTAAGAGTTCAATGATGAAGAATTGTGGATTTTACTTTCCATCTTAATGTAAGTTGGTGTTTATGATCATTCTGAACGAGGTTTCAATGAGATTCAAAAGACATGAGTGTTGAACTGAGCAATCAAGCACACTAATGTACTATATGGTCATATTCCACCTCTTTCTATGCTCACTCCTCCTCATTTTATTTTCAGACTTGTAGATCTGTGTCCAAACAAATGCTTTGTCAAGTGGCAGCCCATGAGATTTTACACAAATCTCTCTGGATCCACAAAAGACATTACACAACCGTTACATTTGCATCGGTAGTTCTAAACCTGTGGACACAAAACGGACACAGGCTCTTATTGTGTATATCTTAGATATCCTAAGGTTAGGCACTGATCCCAAAACTGTCCCCCAAAGCACATCCATCAGTGTATGTAAATGTGTGGGGTGTGTACAATCAGGCTCACCTTGTTCTGTTCATACTTGTACGGGATCTTGAGGGTCTCAGTTGCACGGATCATAGCCTGCATTGAGGTGAAGATGTTCTGGTAGACCAGTTTGGTGAAGCCCTTCTTATCCTCATCTGTGTAGCCTGAGCCGTGGATTATTCTCATCTGTTTGATAAAGGTGCTCTTGCCACTCTCTCCAGTGCCTAAAAACAAGAGGACACATGAAGTTCTCCCACTGAATAAGGGTCATAAGCAGAGTTATTGTGGTAAACATGAACATCAGCTCCCTCATTACCCTCGACATGACCTAAGGACAAAATATAAATCAAAAGTAAATGATGGAGAATTGAGGAATGTATTGAGAAACCTTTGGCAAACAATAGTTGAAATGAACAACTTTTTGTAAAGGTGTGATACACGTGAAAATTAGGTTGGTATCGCAAAACAAAATATAAACAAGACTTCATTTACCCTTTTATGAAAAAACAAGTGAAAACAATCTAAATGATAATGAGTAGTTCTGTTTCCATTACACCTGGAATCACGCAAAACCTAAATATCGCAATAAAAAAATAATAATGGAAACACCAAAATTTGGAAAAACTTGAGATGAAGTTTTTTAGGCTCTCGTGAGTTAGTTTTTCAGAAGTTTTGATATTGAAGTTTATCACAGAAGTACAATAGAAACACCTTTTCTTGCAAAAACACATCACCGGAGGTCCACAGGTCACACATACGGACTCTGGTGTTCATATTTTAACAGGCTTGCTGTTAGCGGTGTTCAGTGCAGATGTTCGTGTTTCTGACAGTCAGTGAAGGCATCAAGAGGGCTGTGAGTGGGTCAGAGTGCAGCAGGAGGGCTGTACGGGGATGTGTGTGTGTGAATCAGAGAGTAGGCGAGCTGGAGATGATGATTTTCATTCAATGTTTTGTTCGTGCCTGTTTTGAGGTAGCGTGGTCACAGTGACAGTGACCAGTGAGTAAAAAGACAAGTGTTCACAAATCATCATCATCATCGTCATCGTCATCATCATCATCCGGACAGATGTTAAAATATTTCAACCCCCTCTGTCTTCATCTGTTGACAAAATCAGCAACAACAGCAATTCATTCATTCATTCATTCACCTTCTATACCTCTTACCATCAACAGTAATGCCCATCAAAATGACAGTTCCAGCTCTTAAAATGTTTGGGATATCCAGGGTCACCGCCAGTTACAGTCCTCCTTCCATCTCCCACATTCCACAAGCTGAACCTTGCGGGGCAAGTTGTGAACAATTCTAGTCATAATGGAAACACCAGCAACCGAAACTTCAGAATTATTGAATTTCTTTTGCAAAAAGTGTAATGAAAACAGCTGGTGGCTCTTAAAATAGCTACATGAAAAGAACCCTTGGGTACTGAGAAGTTTTTAGAGTTGAGAAAATCAAGTTTGGCTTTTTCTGTAACCTGAATTTCTGTGGTCACCAACAGGACAGGCATTGCACCAGGCTGGCCTCGTCTGTCCACCTACACTCTGGCACTGCTACACATGGCGCTGAAGAAATGAGCACGATCATGCCCACAGGCGGTGGTCAGGACCTCAATGCCAACTCAGACTCTGTTTTTTAACAATGCAGGCTGCATGGCTGTAATGGAAACATGTAAATGAAATGGTAAACCCAGAAGTCACCAAAAGGATCTTCCTTTCTGACATCTCACGTGATTCTGCTTCACTAAATAATGTTACAACTGTTTTAACTAAGGGTCTTAGTGGATCGAAATATTGAAATTTCAACTTGACAATAATGCAGCGTGAGATTAGGACTGAACAATTAATTGAATTTAAACCGATATCGCAATGTAATAGAATGCAACTTTAAAATCGCAAAGGCTGTAATTTAAAAAAAAAAAAAGTTTCATGTACACAGATGCAACCTTACGTGACATGCATGCAGTGAGTGGCAGTAATGCATCTTTCAGTTGGTTTGCCAACGGCAAAAAATCTCAGAGAAGAACGAAAACTCATCCGAACAGAGGATGAAGAGAACAACTTCAGCCATGCTAATATTTGATTTGATGTTTTGTTGTTGACTTCTTTAAAAAAGGCCTTAGCAGAAAAACCGAGAGAGAACACAGAAGAGACAACTTTGGTGTCAAAGAGGAATAGCACGTTGGTTGTCTGGACCTGTTTTGGATTTAGGAAAGAAGATGCGGCACAGTGTAAAGTATTGTGCAAAACATGCCTGGCTACTGTAGCTACAACAAGGGCCAACACTACAAACCTGTTCCAGCATTTATATAGTCTAGTCTATTACTATGGAATGATTTAATGCTTGTGTTTTAGTGAATAATGCAGAGAATAAACGCTTCCCCAAAAAAATTGCACGCCAAAACACAATCACGATATTAGTCCTATAAAATCACAATTAGATTATTTTCTGAAATTGTTCAGCCCTACTTGAGATGGCTTATTTATATATAAGGCTAATATAATATATAGTTTTCTCATAATTCATTCCAAGATGTCACAGATCTGCGGTGTCATGGCATTGTGGGTGATTGGGGATTTATTGAGTACTACATTTGACACAAAAAGTAAGGTAATTTGTGTTAAGTAGATTATTTTTTGCTTTTAAAATGCTCTTTGGCAATACATTTTATACCGTTAACAAGCTGTTTATTTTACTTTTAAATGGTGCCACATTCATGAGGAACATGTATTTTTGGGATGAGCAGTGGGTTACACCCATGAAAAAATTGCCAAATCTTCTCTGCCAATGTCACGCAGCTTATTCTTCTGTTGCCAATGAAAACATAAACTGTCTTACTTTTTGTGCTGTTTGTTTTGTTTCATTGGTCAACTTATAATCCTGACCTCCAGTTGTAATTTTAGTCTTGCAAAATGTTGCAGTGTTATTTCTTATAGCTGTTTTTCCAAATGTTTGTTGAGCATTTTGGGCAGCATGTTTGCATCAAAGGTACTACACTACACATGAAGTCTGCCAAACTGTTGTGAGAAGTTGCATAACTCTGTAAGTGTCCCACAGCGAGGATCTATAATAAATGAAGACTCAGTCTAAATGTGGCCTACAGATTGTCCCTTGTCATCTTGGTTTTAGTGTGTGGCGGTTCGTAATGCAACACTGGAATGTAATCATTGTTTTGGCGGTGGTTTCTTCTCTGACTACACCGACATTCTGGGCAAGCAGAATTACCACAAGAGGGCTGCACGGCTTACCTCAGCTCAACAAAGAGCCGGGTAAACCGAGTTCACTCTTCCAATTTTGTATCAGTGACCATGCATATGCACACATGCATAAACACATAGAAATCTTGTCATAGGGAAGGAAACTTGCTCAAACATATGCAGAGAAAGAATACACAGATACACACCCTCATATCTCCATGAGAGTCCTCAAAGCAGGCTCTGTAACTTCAAATATTTCATGAGACATCTTCCACAATATTCGTAGGAGATTTCAGAATCAGATACAGGTAGTGCTCTGACCCAAACTCAACCTCTATCGTCATGCCTCTCTCTGAGTTATCCTCCTTTCTTCCACCCGCAATCCATCACCAGTTTTCTCCCTTTACAACACTGCTCGAGCTCTACACCATTTATCTCTTCATCTCACTTCTCCCAACATTGAAGTTACGGCTGAACAATGAATCAATTTTACACCTACATCGCAATGCAATAGAATGCAATTTTCAAATCGCAACTGCAATTAAAAAGCAAACAAAAAAAGTTTCATGTACACAGATGCAATATTACATGACACGCATGCAGTAGGTGGCGGTAATGCACCTTTCAGCTGGTTTGCCAACAGCCAGATATCTCAGAAGAAGAACAAGACGCGTGCGAGCGGGGGAGGAAGAAAACAACTTCAGCCACGCTAAGTTTTGATTTGTTGTGTTGTTGTTGTTGACATCTTTAAAAATGGCCTCAACAAAAGAACCGCAAGGATATGTATGATAATTTCATGGCTAAAACCCCAACCACTAAGGAAAGAAGTGATTATATGTTGACAGTATCCTCTGTCATGTTGGTCATACTATAGAATGATATATTGCTCATCTTTTTGTGAATAATGCAGAGGATAAACGCCGTAGACTGATGTGAAAGCATTTATTGATTGAGCAAAGCGTGCTGAGCCCCTCCTCTATCCAAAACACACAGGCAGACCCCTCACTCCCAGCAGTCCTGTCAAGCTGCAGCCAGAGCAGACGACTACGTGCAAATGAATCGCGTAAATGTTTGTCACTTTTGGGTCACTTTAGCCGGTGAAAGCCTGAATAAAAGACGAAGGTTAATATTATGACATTAAAAAGAGACAAGAATCAACGGAAGAAAGTTCATTTCTAGTTCGAAACACATGGTATATACTGTTCTTTTGCATTGGCAATTAATGTTGAAAACTGCTCGGAGTGAAAAAATACTAAAAATATTATAAAATTGGTATTGAAAAAAGTATTGTTCAGGAGCTGGTATCAAAGGTTTTGGTATTAGTACAGGTATCGAAAATTTTTGACTGATACCTTTTGACTGATATTTTTTCAAAATAAAAGCATATGGTAAAAATGGCAATATTTACACACTGAATCGATTGGATTGACTCATTGCCCAAACAACCTATATATTGATCCAGAACAATGAATCGTTATTTATTATCTATTTATTATGCCACAAAACTTTGTGCCTTTCTGGTGAAAATTTAAGTATTACAGAAAAGAATTGGCAAAGATTGTGTACAAGTATTTCTAAATAAGGGTTTTAGCTGAGTTCACAGTACCAGCAGCGTACTGGTGGCTGGTTAGAAAAGTTAATGTGGCTTTGTTGTGAAGTACAGTTGGTATTCCAAAAGTAGAGCTGAGACGTCTTTCCAAGGAAGACGAGAGTCAAGTTTGATGCCTGCTGACTGTAGAGCTCAGTTGAGTGTACAGTGAGCGAGTTGCCTTGAGCGCTGCTTCCCTTCTAACCAGACAGGATCTTTCACTGTGGAAAGCAGGTCAGGCAACATCGGAGTTTCCCCCTCAGACAGAGTGTGTCTTTGAGAGAGGGACATAAATAGCAATTGTCAAGACGAAGCACTGGAGAGTTCACTTTCTCATTGACTAAAGAGCTGAACAGAACGAAGGAGTGAGACTGCTTTCCTTGTCTTTAGTCTGAGTTGCAGAGCACAAAGTTGCAAGTTTAAAGTGGAGAGTGCAGAAATGAAGGTAGCTGAATTTGTTAATGGTGTTCATGTCTGCTCGTGTGTTTCACTTCTCCATATGCACACAACCAGAGTGGCGGCGCATGTCTCGCAGGCATGATCAGCTTAATTCAACAGATCCCATTGTTCTCCTGCTGAACTGGAAAACCCAGCAGAAGCATTTCTCACGGACAAGCCGCTGTACATTCGCTGGAGCTACTCCTGAGGGTAATGCTAGTTCCCATGGCAACGCATGTACTGGACTCATAAATACATGGCAGAAAACACACCAGCTGATCGACTCCACTAGTCCTCCACAGAGCCTCAGTTTAACATGCGACTTCAGTGAGCATTTTTTTAATCCCACAATGTCTTTAGCCAGTCCTGGACTCTCAGCCTGTGGGAATTTCAAAGTTATGAAAGCAAATAACGGACGTACTTGCTGAGATCTCATCAGCATGTTTTTCCCCACTGAATATCGAGTACTTAAAACTTTCTATCAGAATCTGCAAGCCCTTGAGAAAATTAACCATATTAAAATAAATTCTCCATATGAATAACTGAAAATATCTTACTGCTATTAGTTTAGGTTTTAAATTAATGTTTAGATTTTCATACATAAAGTTTGTCTTAAATTAAGTCCATGTGCATTTGGCTAGACATGAGTTAAAGTATATCTAGTCTGATATAAGACAAGTTTTCAATATATAGTCACATATTTTCAAACAAGACAAGGGAAGGGAAAATCAATTATATCAGAACAGTTTCTATTGCACTAAAAACATTCAATGTTCCTTTTTCTCTTGTCAACCTCTGTCCCACTTGGTCCCACTTCATCCCACCCCACCGCTCTCACACTGAATGTAACTGAAATAAAAAAAAAAAAAAAAAAAACCTGCCCATCACTCACTCACAGCTCTGTCAGGAACAGTTTGACCATGACAACTGTCAACCACCATTTACAGCAGAACCAAAAAGCGTGCTCCATCCCAGAGCATGAAGCCTTCACAGCCTTTGCACCTAACAGTACACTTTGCAGAATTTAGTCACCTGTGTTGGGCCTTACGAAAAAAAAAGGTTAAAAGTGAGATGGTGTCACTTATTGTTACAGACACGGTAACTGTTGCAGTGTGGAATGGGATGACTTTCTACAGCTAGTCAACCTGTTAATTTAGATCTAGATTTGCACACAGAGGTCAGAGAGGCACTTTTTATGCACGCTGTGCATAGAGGTTCTGTTTCCCCCAAATCATACTGGAGGGTGCTGGCTGAAGTTCTGCAGTATGTTGTGACTAACCTGTAACAGCCACCCACCACTGGCCAGGGTAGTGGCTCCAGTTAACAGCTACAGCCATATCAAGAATGCTCTACAACCCAGATATACACAGGCACAGATAGCAGATAACAACTCACTTAGCATGGCATGGTTTAATCATCTTTCATCTTTTTTTAATGTTAATCTTTGAGTTTTCCACCTTTATTGAAAGGACAGAAGAGTGGATGGGGTAGGAATGGGTAAAGGAGAAAGAGTAGGGAATGAGGTGGCAAAGGCCCAGAGACTGAAATCAAACTCAGGCTGCCTGCTTTGAAAACTCTGTACATGGAGTGTTTAGATTAAGATTTAATGCTAAACCAAACCAGCATCCCAGGTTTGGATGACTGAAGACTGATGGTGCTAGCTTTGTTAATGTTAGCCGCACATGACAAACCAATTTCACATAATTTACCCACAGACTCTGTGATCCTATGTTAGGCCTTGTTTTGACAAGTTTGACTGTTTTCTGCATGTTGCCTTCCAGATGTTAACTTCCAGAAAAGTTGATCTGCTTGTTTTATTCATAAATAGTGACACACACTCCCACCTCAGCACAGAAGTCCACCGCCACAATTAACAGAATTGATGCAAAGAGGATTTCTGTGAACCTGTGCTCAATTTCTCTTCCTTATAGACATAAGTGAGGTAAGTCGTGCCACACTCAAATTCAGTTTGTAGTGGCACACAGCTTCATTTTCAAGCAAATAAACCTGTAGTTAATTTTTTTGTGTGATGAACACAACTAAACAAAAGTAATAGTAGCCAAAATTCATGTCAGACAAGCAGCACAATAGAAAGTTGAACAACAACATGGTGCTGATATATAGACATATAGCTGGGCTCCAGACTGCAACCATTTTTTCAGCGTGCACAAGTCAGCATTTCATCTGGTCTCGTTTGTGCAAGTGTGTATGTTTTAATGCTCCCTCATACACACTGTATCCTCCCCCTGAACTCTCCTGTTGTGAAGAGCGCGCCATCACGAAAAATAATCTAATTGCATTACAAGAAGGGCAGCACAGAAGTTTTCAATTTCACAAATGACCTGTGACAAACTTCATATTCACAGTAAAATACTTTGTGAATATCATAACTCAAGTCACTGTCAGTCCTTATTTTATATCAAATTACAGTATACAAATGAAGACAACTATTCATTAGCTTGTACGGTCATGCTGTATCCCCCAAAAAAGGGTGCAACCAAATCATGTGCTGGTGTGACCAACTGAGGAAGTCGGTAGCACCAGTGCTACCAGTGGAAAAGTTTGTGTAGAGCCCTGCAAGAGCCCTTTAGTAATGTACAAATCCTCAGACAACAAAGGAGAGTGCAAGGTGTCAATCCCAAGAATCACAGAGCCATGACCATTTAACCAGGATGGTACCATGTCACTCTGCCTTCATCATGAACACACTGGGGTATCAGTCATTCTGCTACATAACCTTTAATTCACAAACTACATGAACAACAGCCCATCAGATGCATTTCATTGTATCAGGCCAGCTGGAGGACAGTGACAGACATTTCTGCTCTGGGCTACATGAATAGTAACAAGAGTTCTGCTCTTTAAAAGAGAAAAAACTAAAGAGAGAGAGTGACAAGACGAAAAGGGGAAAGGTGTTAAGTGTCACAGAGGGAGGAGAGAGGCGCTCTGAGTAAATGATTCCTTAAAATTTCCCCAGGCACATCATACAGGAAGCTGTCTACTCAAACTCAGTGACTGTTCCTCAGCTTTTTCAGGCCCAGGAAATTCTGAGGAACACTTTTAGGAAACCTTCACAATAATTTACACCGAAAAACTTTTATCAAATAGATCTCTACTAAAGATCTACTTATTTTGGATCAGGAAGTTTTAGGGTTTACTTTTACAAGTCTAATCGAGAGATTGAATGCTTTCTACGATGTCTGACAGTCAAGCTATAATGAATTTAGAACATCAATGCACACGGGTTCAAACACTGAGTAATCAAAACAATTCTCTGTCTTAACAAACTGCTTCTAAACTGTGACAAGCCTTTGAAAATAATTAAACATTAAGCATTAACATAATAGCAGGGTCTGGAAGGGAACCGCAACTATGAGTGGAACCAGTGTATGAGTCAGTAAAATGAAGAGAGGAATAACTCAAACAGAAATAGATGCCAAACAAGTGACAAAAAGTGTCTTAGTGAGGTGTTAAACCACCGCAGGCTCAACAACAAACAGGTTTAAAGCTCCAGTGAGTAGATTGTTGAAATGTCTGGAAATTATTCAAATATTGTTTTACCAATATAAGCTCCTTCATTTTTTTGTTTCTTAGAGGTCTCGTCTAATACTCACGTCAAAGGCATCCTGAGAGAATTAAACTGTTACGCTTTATCCTATAATTAACACTGTTTTTATTCTCAATTTCCCATGAAGCATCTACATTCTTCACATCTCTTGACTTCATTCATACAAATCATCACCTGGCTTCATGTGTGACTCAATACCATAGACTGTATAAAATATGGATGGAGTCTCTGTGACGTCTCCCGTCTGTTCCTGATACAGTCAAATGAAGCCAATCATTGGACAGGGCCGTATTGGATATTACGTGGACTTTGAGCTTCCTTTCTAGCAGCCATAGGGCGCTTGTCAGTCATGTGAGCTGAGCTGAGCCTCTGATTGGACAAACCCATGATCCTAATATCTAATAAACTGCTAAGTTAGAAAAAAATCCCCCCCATACAGTGTGTGCCGATAGCGAAATTAGTGTTTCAGACCAAAGCTGTTTTATGAACCAGACTGTAAATGTGCTTTTTAATGTCATTTTTTCAGTTTTTTGGCTTGATGCGTTTGTGACTTCTGGTCTTACTGCAGCCAGCCTCTAGAGGATTCTCAACTTTAACACTTCTGCACAGGCTTCATTTTTCTCTACCGGATGTTGCCCCTTGCTCAATACAATAAGTTTAAACACTGAAATAGTCAGCAGATACTTAATGAAAAGGTGTTCTGATTATTTTGACCTTTCTATGAAACCTTTTACTGCTGTTTCATTGGTGGACTAATCTGAGTTTTAGTTTCCGGACAAAAACCAAGAAACTGAAGGCAAACAAACTCAATCAATCATCGGAAGACTATGAACAAAAAATTGGCAAACTTTACAGATAAACTGCCTGCTGAACAAAAAAACGTTTCATATTTATTTCACGTTACTATCCATCACATTCTCCTCCCACTGGTTAAATGTAAAGCCACAAACAGAAAAACACAAGGGAAGAAAAGGGAAAAGGTAGATTAAATGAATAGGTAGAAAGCACAAATGTTTTAAAAATAAATAAAAAAAATGTAAACCAAGTGTTACATTTAACTATTTATACAATAACAACTTGTTTGGAGGCGCTGTGAGGACTAGCCTAAATTGGCAGGTTTTCTTCGAACAGATCAGCATTCATCGATCTGAACAAAAATAAGAGAGGCTGACATTCATTTACATAAGATCACAGCCAATCGGCTCATCTCGTGATAAAACTCTGGTATATCCGTGCGTAATTGTGCAAGATACAAGATGACCACAAATAAAGTTCATGATCAGTTTATAGGTTAACCAGTTTTTGGTCAGGAAATGGTAATTGGTAATGAAAATGTTTTATCTACAGTGGACACGGTGCAGGACAGGTTTGTTTGTCCCTTGTGCCTGAAACTGACTCAGAGTTTCATTTGTTTCTCAGACTGTGACAGGTTCAGGCTGCCACACATCTTTAACAGCGATCTTTCCAGTTTTTGGACCTGATCGGAAAAAATTAATGATACAGATTTATTAATTGAAGTATAAACAAAAATTTTGTAAATTAAATGTTTAAAACTCTGCTGTAGTTTGGTTTGTTACATAGACGCTGTCAATGGCTGCGACATGGTTTTTCTTACTCTCTTTAACGCTGCCAAACAACATAGCGTCATTTCTCTCTGCCTCGGCTGCCATGGTGTTGACAATTTCCAGCACAGAAAAGTCTCCTTTTTTCCGTAATGCCTCTTTCCATGCCGTAAATTCCATGGCTTCGGCACACTGGACCTTGAATATTTAGGAGCGTGTTATAAAAACGCAAGTTCCATAAATCACACATGAATGTTGCTGTAAGCTCGTTTCTACACCCAAGTCTGCACCAATTCCCACACAAGATTGATAAATGAGGGCCAAGGTGAGCAGAATATCTGTTTATTGATACTACTACACACAGCCCGGTGCTCTGAGACATGTCCATAACGTGTAACATTTGGGAATCCTCATTATGTCCTACCAGTGCTCATCTACCAACTACAACCTTACCAAGCTTTGGGCTATGACATTAACTTTTTGGAAGAAAAACTCCTATTTCGTAGTAAAATGAAAAAAAAATTAAATTAAATAAAAAAATAAATAAATAAAAATAAAAAGACACGATGCTGATAAACCTGTTGGCAGCAGACAATAACCACACACGTGCTGAGCATTCTTCAAATTCACATCCATGTCCTGGTGTGAACAGGCAAATTCTTAATTATTTCACTTCAAGGTTGATCTTAATAAGCTGTTTTTATATCTTTAAATGTATCTGAGTGGACTTTCAAGAGCACACATCGATCTCTGCTTAGAAAAAGGACAAGAGTGACTCCACTGAGTCAGAATTCAAGTTTTTAAAATTCCTGGCATGTTTTTCCCTCTATAGGACTTCAATGTCAGTTTAATTGTCCTACTTGTTTTTTGTTCCCATTTAATCAAAATGCCTCATGTACTGGAACATTATGGTTCCCTCAGGACAAGGTTTTTTGGGGGTTTGCAATCTCTCAACTTATTGTGATCTGCCTTCAACTTAACTTCCTTCTAGCAGGTCGAGGATTTGTCTGGGAACATGCCCTGTGCCGATGTGTTGCTGTGTAAATACACAAAGAAGCTTCTTGTCTTCATAGGTATTTGAACCTGTTAGGTTGCCATAGGCATACCCTCACATGCTGATAAGTATTGCAACATGGAGTTATGCCACTTCAACCCCATATGGCCATCAACTTTTATCTGGAGGTAAAGTTTTTGAACGAGTCAGTAACATCGAGTGAGACGGGCTATGACATGAGAAGAACTGGGCAGTCTTTCATAAGCCTGACTGCCATATAACTGCTAAAACTCAGGGTGTGTCTACATCAGTTTGCTCAACCAACAGAGCTGCAAGACAAACAGTGCAGAACTACGAACACCTACCTGTCCTGCCTTCAGACCACACTGTGAAACTCTATTTTTCATCTACAAGTTACTGAGGCTTAGGGCTGAATGTAAACCTCTGAATAGGATGGAATACCAATGAGGCCTTAAAGTGGTCCAAAAATATTTTTGAATTAGTCAGTAATGGTCTGGGAAAAGCAGACCTTTCTTTCTCTGTAAGGTTAGAGGACTTCCTCCTCATGTTCATTTCGTTCTCACAGCTTAATCCAGCCAGAACCGTGAATATGTCCCAGTGACCACAATTTAGTGGTCATGTGATGCCACAACAGAGTCGAGCAAATTACCATAACCACCACAAACTTTGAAAGCTTCCTTTATTGTACAACACTCAAGTCAGCTTACAGCAGTTCATGGGCTAAAACACAGGACTTTTTTTGTCTTAGCAGAGTCACTGCAGGAGCAACCGCTGGTACAGCTGGTAAACAGCTCAGTTTAAAAACGGTTTCTTAAACTGACCAAAACCACGAAAAGTAACTGTGATGGAGGCAGAAGAGGAGGGCTAGAGGTGTTTGGGAGTAAACTCCCAAACCATGAGGATGAACTGTTTATTTTCAACAATGAGTCCAAACTGAGGAACACCCTAACTTCATCTGGATTTCAATGCGATAAAACAGCAAAGAAAGTACAACAGTAAAACTAATGGACCCATCGTTTCAACATATGGAATAAAATACAATCACCCAATGCTCACTTTAATAAAAACATGGAGGACCATCAACAGGCTCATGTAAAACTTGAGACACAATATTCTGCTAAGTGGAGCTGAATGTATATGACTTTAATGATGGCTAGAGGTTTTTTTTTTTTCATTTAATTTAAATCAATATATATTTTGCTTATCTTCCTGGCAGTACGTAGGCAGAGTCACACTGGAGTTCCAGGTCTGGCAATTTGAGGTTTCTGGGAAACAAACTAACAAATCTGGTTGAGAGTCAGTCAGGGCTGTTCGTTGTACCGTTGTGGGAGTGTAGACACAGAGAGGCATCTGCCAAGCGTATCTTGGGCAGTGGTGTCATTGGGATACCAAAGGGCAGCCCTGTGACAGCCCACTGTGTCACACAATCTCTCAAGTGTCATTCGGGTCATTTTGTCCCTGTGTGTGGAGGGGGGTGTTTTGTTAGCCTTTACAGTGTGCATTTTTTCTACAAAACCCTGCCATATCAGTCGTTACCTTGGCAGCAGCTAACTGGGATACAAGTAAATATGGTGAACACAGGGCTTATCTGCTTGAATTGCTGTAAGAAAATATAATAGGCGTAGGTAGGCTCTGCGCATGAGACATCCTTGGGTGTTGCCAAAAAACAAACACTCATTAACCCAGAAACTACCAACCTGTTTGACAGTGTGCACAATGAAAGATGAAGTGTGTGCTCAGCGAGTGTATGTCTACATACAGTATCCTGACTTTCAACTCTACGTTCAGGTAAATATCCTGCACTGCCTGGGGTTTGTTTGTTTGTTTGTTTGATCAGTATTATTGTTGATTTGGGAGGTGAAAACATTCTCATCTGTTCCAATAATTAACTTCTATTGAAGCTACAGCAGGTAATACAGGTACAGCTCAATGAAATAGAATATCATGTAAAAGTTCATGCATAAGTTCATATTTTAGAAGCTCAATTCAAAAAGTGAGATCCTCTTATTATATAGATTCACACACACTATTTAAAACACTTTTTTTCTTTTAATTGTAATGATTATGGCTTACAGTGTAACACTGCTGAAGTTGCAGAGGTTGCTTTACTGGATCCATAGAGTTTGATGATATATGGCTGTGCACCCATAATAAATAACATGAGGCTGTTTAGTCTGTTAAATAAAAGAACAGAGTATAGATATGATCTATACATGTCCTTTTTTCTGCTCTCTGCTCTCTGCTCTCTCTCTCTGAGAGGGTTCTCTGCAGTCATCACGGCCTGGATCATTTCTCGTTCGTGTATCACACGCTTTACAAATCACTATCTGTGGATCTTTCTCAGATATTTTGAAATACGTCGGTCCTTATGCAGACAAAAGCGTGCCAACCAGGGTTTATGCTTGCGTCATCACAACATGCTGTTTTGGCTGTGTTGTTTTGGTGATAAAAGTCTTTCGAAAATCAAAAATGTAGTTTTGGCCCATTTTCGGCGGCAAAAATTTCAGTGCATCCCTACTGATATATCATGGTCACGTAACCAGATTTTGGTACCTTTGGCACTGTTAGCAGGTGCCAAGTCCTGGTGAAAAATATAATAACCATATCTACAAAGTGAGTTAACAGAAGGGAGAATGAAGAGCTATAAAATATCCTGGCGAACAGCTGTGTTCATTCTAAACATTAGAAAACACAAACCATCTCCAAACCATCACTGACAGCAAAAACATTAAAGGGAATGAAAGCTTCAAAATCACTCTGTATATACTGAATCCACAAATGTCCCTTTTTGAATAAAACTACTGAAATAAATTTACTTTTCCACGACATATCCACGGTATGTCGCTGATCCCAAACGTCACACATTATTTTTTTTTTCCCACATGCAGTATGCCCTCATAGCGACTGTGCCAAAACAGGGCTTACGTGTTGTCACAAAGCTTAACTGAATGAATCCATAGCACCTTTATGCTAACAGTCCAACACTTTCACGACTGTTTTTCCTTTCACGAGGCCCTTCTTTTATGTGATAATATTTGATGTTTGCAATTTCCCCTGGCAACCGTGAACACTCTTAAATCACTGGTCAGTTTTCTTCTCTTTAAGGAGGGGACAATGGCAGCTGCTCTGCCTGGAGAAAAAGTTTGCTAGTTTGAGAGTGTACCAAGCCATCAACCAAAAACTATGATTTGAGCCAAATCTGGCAGAAAGGTACCAATGAAGCAGAAAAACACCTCATTCAAAATGGCTGTGAGAACAGCTTTAAGTACAGATGATGTGTAGTTATGTCCTTGTTATGATAAAATTACTCATTCTGCATCCCAACGACAAACTGAAGACAGTTGGTGCCAGTACAGCAGGTCCCTGGGCTCCTTCTTCACATATTTAATTACTTTCATCAGCTACAGAGCTGGTGACTGAGCCTTCCTCTGACCCTGGCACTTCCTCAGTTTTCATCTCTGTCAACACTGAGGAAAGCTGAAAAATAGCTGCAACTCTGGGGAATTTAAAACATCCTACAGCCTGTGTACTCCTTGTTAACTGCAAACTTATTTTATTTATTTATTTATTTAGCTAAAACTGCAAAAGAACAGAATCACTATCAATTAGAGACAGAAAAATTAAACTCCATCAGTGATGTTGGTTATGCGTTTTTCTTTCACCATTGCTGCAAAGTCATCAAATAATGAGAATTCTATCTGATACATGCGGTGCTTTAAGTTTGCCCTTGGTGTTTTAAGTTTTCTTTATGCATAGAGGAGGAATAGTACTAACTTCATTGCAATACTAAACTTCATCCTTACTATTTTCAAGGTCTTTTATTTACACCGCTCCAACCTCACGCCTTCCACATGAATGTCTCAGAGTCATGATGGTGGGACACGGCCGCCCCACTGCTGTGCCAGCAACTGGAGATAGTATACGAGACGTGACAGTGGAGAGAAGGGATCTCTGTGAACCAGCAGAGCAGGCAGGGCGGAACAGCATTCAGTGTGTGTGCATGTCTGGGTGTGTATATGTGACGCTCCTGCTGTGTGTTTAGCTCTTGTGCTTCCGCTGTGCCGTGACACAATGTGAAATCACACACTGAGGCACAAATATAACGCCGTTGCGGGCTCCATATAAAAGTACAAAGAGGTGATAACAGCGTAGCTGCATTACAGCTCAGTTACAAACTCGAACATGAAAAGAGCTTTAAGGTGGAAGCTGCACTAACTGATGGACACATGCACCAGTGTGATGAGCTGTACAAGTGTAGAGACACTCCAGCCTTTTTAATACTTCTGAACAGATCGTTGATGGACTTCCACACAGAAGAGGGTTGTAAAGTCTTGATATTCAGTGTGCACGGCTACTTTCCTGTCAAAAGTGTCTTCATTCCACACTAAGTCAACACTGTCAATATAAATGGACATCAAAATAAGTTGCCAATGACTTTAATTGATGTGATCTAGTCAGTTACATCATGATGTGTTTTTTTTTTATGCTGTGGGTTGACGTAACATTGTTTTCAGGTGCTGAATTGCTGAGGGACGAGCCATTTGTATCCCTACTATCACTGCTAAGAGTTGCATCGGCAAAAAAAAAAAAAAACTTAAGAGGGAACAAGTAACACAGCTGGTGAAACAGTTGTGCAAACATGCTTATCATGAGAGCATGTCAGTAGTGTTCAAGAAAATGCACGTTGGACATCTTTTCGTGATATTCAACTTAATAGCCCAAACTTTGAGTCACTCTGTCTGATTTTTTTTTCCTCTCCACATCTTTTTTCTCTACCTTTTCCTATCATTTCACACCAAACTCTTATCATGTTACTATAGCACGGACACTATGCATTATACCAAAATCATGCATCTTTAGTGAACACTGGTTATGTTTAAAGAAAAGTGGAAAACATACCTTGAATAAAGATTTTTAATGGCATGTTTTGGTTTTAAATGACTATCGTTGTTGAGTTGAATAGCTGATAGCTAAATAGAAGCCATTAGGTAATCATGCAATTCAGTACCCAATCAGCCCACTGAATCGACGACTCGTCAAATGTCAAAATAGATCTTCATGCAAGCAGAAAACCTCGTCTATACTTTACAAGTTTCAGCTGGTGGTTGCATGTGTCAACAATAAGTAGCTTTTCAGGGGTTACTCTGTCCAATTTCTGTTCACTTTCACTTAGGGATGCAGAAAATTGGAAACACCGAAAGAAATTATAGTTATAATCATTAGTACCATGGGTAGCCTGGGGGCGCTTTAAAAAAGGCAGTTTTTTTTTGTGTCTCTTCTAATGGTTGTGACATTTTTCTGGACTCTCTGTCCATTACACAGTGTGCTCGTCTCATGTGAGCGCTCCTGTCTGTGTACATCTGGGCAAAACTCTGCTGTGCGAGATACAGAGAGCAGAGGAGAGTTTTGAACGCATGGCCATCCAGTCATAAAAAAGATAACATTAGGCTGTTTAGTCTGTTAAATAAAAGAACAGGGTATAGATCTGATCTAGAGATATGCCCCTCTTCTGGTTCAGAGCGACAAGTCCTTTTTCTGCACTCTGATCTCCTCCTGCACTGTGTGCGTCTCCCTCTCACCCCAAGCGGGTTCTCCGCATCACAGCCGGCATGCGTTACATTCTTTAAAAATTACTACTCATCTTTCTCAGATAAATTTATTGAAACGCATTGGCCCTTATCCAGACGAGCGTGCCAGCCACGGTTTTGCTTGCATCATCACAACATACTCTTTCAGCTGCGTTGTTTCTGTGATAAAAGTCTTTCGGCTGAAAACCGAAAATGCACTTTGGGGCCAAAATTTCAGTGCATCCCTACTTTTACTGACTTACTTGAGTAGTTTAAGTTTAAAATAATTTAGATGAATCTCTAAGAGATGGAGCTACAAGTTTTCAACATCTGTTTAGATTTCTCAGAAATTGCAAATAAAGTACAAGTGCAACTGGTGGTTAAGGTCATTTATTGAGAGCTAGTCCCTGTTCCAGTGGTCTTCAAACCCTTTTAAAAAATGAGGATGAGGAGAAGGTTCAAATTTGGGACGATTACGTCTTGGCTGTGCCCATGCAGACTTGTACAGAAATGACAGCATGTTTTTTATTTTTCCAATGCAACATTTTTTTAGGTGCTTTAGGGCTTTCTTGTGATGACTATCCCATAAAGACCTCTTGCAAGTCGACATCATAAAGACGCGCACACATTTTGCAACGGAAGCAGCACTTTGCTCCATTCATTCAGACGAGTTAATGTTCTTTAAACAATATATTCAATCTTTTAGCAGCATAAAAATGTACGGTTGTTTTGTGGTCAGTTTTCAGAAACAATACTTTACCACGAAGTCAACTTCTATCAAGTTCGGACCGTTTCAGAGCAACCAGTGTTTTGGAGTAAAGAGTGACCGTGTTTACTGGAGACTCTCAGCCTAACATGTCAGTGATTGTTGGCTGACAGTCACCAGTTAACAGGGTCACACTTTACACTGAAACACCAGCGACGTCTGCAGCTGTGTTATTAAATGTGTCTTCTTTATCCAACCTCAGTTAACCAGGTTTGAGCACAAATAATCAATATTAACTGCCGATATGTTAAATCCAGTTTTTACTTTCAGTGTTTGATGAAAAAGTTGGTTTGGAGCTGAGGTTATGACCAAATATGGACTCACTATGGAGAGGAAATAATAAGTGAACCTATAAATGATGATTAACAGAAATGCATTTGAAGTTCAACGTTAAACTACAGTACATTATCAAACTATTAATCAGTCTTAGTAATCTTAAAGTATCAAACCATTAATATTCTGATGTATTTGGTGTAGTTCTCTGTCTGGACGTAGTTTTCTGGATCCTTTATTATTACCCAGGTCTCAGACTCAGCTCTCTGTGTGCTCTTTTTGGTTTGGAAGGGTTTCTGCTTTATTGACACAGTTCATGTCTTTATATTTCACAGTCTAGTCAGTGTCAACAGATAATACAGTCATAAGCATCAAGTGACTTGTGTTGTTAAACTCTTCTCTGGGGTACATGCTGGATTTAGAGCAAATGTCTGTCCACTGAGAGTCTGTCAACTTGTTGATGTTTTCCATCCACGCACTGATTTCTCATGAACCCGGGAGTCATTTACCATCCATCAAATTGGTGTTTTTTAGGTTAAAAAAATGTGGTTTTGATGGTTAACATCCTCATGTCACTTGACCAGCCATTGTATGCCACAGCACTTCCATTTCCAAAATGCGCGCCCAGCCATAGAAACATCATCGCTGTTTACAAACAGGAAAGGGGTCTATTATCAAAACACTCAACTGTACTAGAAAAACGCTTTAAGTAAAATTAAACCTAAATCAATTACAACTCTTTTCTGACAGCAATACTATGACTCATAAGGCACAGAGGCACAGAAACAAGCATGAGCTTTTTCTTTTCATTGTTAAAGTTTGTCGTGGCTATGACTGAGTGCATCTTACAAGGTGTAAAGCGGTAATTCAGTCACATGTGACAACAAACCACACACAGGCTGAATCTCATGTACAGACCAAGACTGACTACCTGCTCCTGCTCTGTGATTCAAAAGAATTAAATCTAGATGATCAAACGACACCCTCCCTGATGCATTTCCTGCTTTCATTTTTTTAGATTACACTTCAGACTTTTAAGATTTATGAACTGACATTGACATTAGTGTGTAAACAAGAATTAAAATCAATGAAGGGGGGGGGCATCTACAAGAAAGAAAATAAAATGTGCTAGACATTAAAAGTTATACCAGTCGGCAAACATTTTAACTTTACCCGAGTGTTTTCTTTCAAATCCAAGATTAGACCCGATTCCCATGAAAAAAAAAACGAACCTAACATCCGATTCAGACCTCTGGACCAAGATCCCAGTCATATTATAAGCCATTTCTCAAAGCAAGGAAGAGGGGGTGATTTGCAGCTGAATCGGATGATTTTCAGTGCTGCAATTATTCTGACAGCAAAAGCCAATGGCTCTACAAACATTCATCCTAGGTGAGGGTTTTTTCCTGCTTTTAAAACATGAATCTAAGCTTATATGTACATAGCACAGTCTATTCTCTGGAGAACTTATTTCCCAGATAGTGCAACCTCAGTGAGGCATTTTCTAGAGCAAACACAAAGAGAATGCGCTCTCTCTTGTAACACTTAATTCAAAACAACTTTCATTCACCATTTCAGCCTTTATAATAGGCAGATAAAGCTACAGTTCTGTGATTAGCATCTATAGCAATAATTTATTGACAGCGAGTTGCTGAAGCATTTCTTAGATGAGCCCATGCTTCTTTTTCTTATAAGATTGAGTCCAATTTGTCTGATCTGATCATGACACATTTTATGAAGAAGTGATGTGTGTGATTCATATGTGAAAACCTGTTATCTATTTGTTCTTGATTGGATGTTGCAGAAGGTCTAAAAAGAATGAGAATCATCAGGTCTAACTGTGACACAAGCAATGATCTACTAAAAGCTCCCATTAGACTGGTCACAATCCCAGCTAAATCAGGATTGTGCTTTGCATATCACACTGCATACAAATCCTGTGGGAAGCAGGTTACTGTGGCTTGTGCAATTGTGGTTACAGTGTTTTGCATGACAAACTTTGACGACAACAGACGAGTCAGAGCTTTAGCATGCTGTGGTTTGAGTGCGTATCAGATGTAGAAATACTGTGCTCGTCTGCAGCCAACGGGAGACAGTATGTAACGAATTCGTTAAGAGGATGCCAACTTACCCAGCAGCAGTAGCTTCAGTTCTCTTCTTGCATCTCTCTTGTCTCGCCGGAGTTGTTTTTCGATTTCAGCGTTGATGCGTTTGGACTCCTTCGCCTCCTCACTCAGGCAACAAGCCATCATGGAGTCTAAAGTCATCACCGCATGAGCTGAAAAGCCCGTCTGACAAGGGGCCTCGGGCTACACCTCTCACAAAGTATAAAAGAAATTAGACGGGCCGTTTTCAAACAGTGATATCCACGCAATTGAGATCGATGGACGAGCTGCTTCGTTTAGGATCTGGCCTTCTTAGTGGATGTGAAGACTGATGTCAAGTGTTGAATATTTGACAGTCCAGTCAAAGTCTTGTGCAAGTCCTACAGCGAACGACTGCTGAGCATAGACAAAATGTAATGCATCATGTTCGCAAACATCTTTCATGACCGCCTGTGGTGTAAATTAACATTTTAACTGATGCACTCTCTGATAATGCTCACATTAATTTCGGAAACGTTATCTAGCTTGAGCGCTAAAAGCTGCTAACGTGACAAGTTGATGTATTTCCAATGTGCAAATCCCTTCTTCACAAGCCTGAAAACCTGACGATCGTTGGGTTTTTATTACAAACTGTCAATTTCAGTCCCAGACACAGTGGGACACTTCTAGCTGCCACTGCCACATTTGTACAATCCCTCTGCTGGTTGCCCGGCCGAGTGCAAGCTTAGCCGCCCCAAAACCAGCACTGTACGCCCGCGCAGTGACGATGAGCGCCCGTCGAACTGTCCATATATTGAAGGAACAACAAGCTGGTCCAATATCTCTGCAACTCGACGACCGAGGACTCGTTTAACGTCTGAAGAAACCGCAGCTTGATAATTTCTCGAAAAGCAGTTATTCCTTGCAGACAGAGGCTCCCGCTGACCAGTGGAGCAAAATGGGCAAGCTAACTGTTAGCTAGCTGTTAGCTCGGCTAGCATCCCTGGAATTGCAGCGAACTGATTAAAAACCAGAAAGCTTGGCTTGGCAGAGCATCGTCTTTGTCTTAAACTAGTGTTACTAAAATGAGCTCGTGGGCACCACAACAACAACAAAAAAAACTAAAATGTCCAACTGACAGCCAAATGGTTCCTCACAGTCCGTACATTTTCTGCTCCTGATATTTTTTCCTGGTGGTGCTGATTGCTCTTCGTCACCCACTCCTTAGCTCCGATGCGCTGCTACCACTGACGTCGATTGGGATGTGCTTGATTGACAGGGACTACACGAATGGACACGGGGCTTGTGGGCGTTAAAGGCGGGTCTTTAATGGATGGTTAACTTCTCATGCTTGGTTGAGTGGAAGTCTTCCTTTCGGAGGCGTGTCTGCCAAAGCAACTGACATTTGGCTGGACGGGCAACGCCCATCTCCTGTCAAAACCCAACACATCCTCTCAGTGTGTGTTCAACCTGACTGTTACAGCTGTTTGTAACTGCTGTGGATTTGTACAGCTGCCTTCAACAGGCTCAAACATTCACTTCTAAAACCACTTATTTATTTCTCTGATGAGCACTGTACATTTAAATACTTGAGGTTTATTTAGCCTATATATATGGTAGTTTATTTTAGGAAGGACTTTCGACATGTTGTTAAAATTGTTGTCCTGGTACCAGATAAGAGATCTGTTTGGGTTTTTTTTTCAGTCAGAGGTTGATGATTTTTTTCATGTCCAAAGGGCAGCTTCATGTTCTTTGTGCAGAGTTTTCTTTGATGCCTTCAGCCTGCCACTACAATCTGCCTTTAAGAACTACTCAAAATCTTTTATTCCTTCTGCTATCAGGCTTTTTAAACTCAGATGTTAGTCATTTTAAATGAAGTGAATAATACTGTATGCCTTTTTATCTTTTAATCTCTTATTATCTTCCTGTTATTTATTACATTTTCATCTTAAAATAACTTTTTGCTGTCTTCACTTATCCTCAAGTCTGATCTACAGATCTGGTGCTTGACATGTAGCACATATGATGGATGTGTTGTAAATGTTTTTGTAGTATGAATGAAACAGCCTTCTTTGGATCAATGAAGTTCTCTGAGTCTAAGTAAAATCAGCAATAAATGAAAGGTTACAGAGTGCATTCATCTATCATAATATCAGCCCTGGCCTTCTTGTAAAAATAACTGGTTGTCAACAAACAAAACAAAGCATCTTGGATACCGTAAATATTTGAATTGCCTTTCTTTCTCTTTGTTATGAACTGTAGTATTAATATTGTGTCTTGTGTTTGTAACCCTGGAAATATAAAACAATCTATACTGACTTTAATAAGACATAAAATACAGGATCCATTGAGGGAAACTGTATTGATTTTAACAGGAATTCATTTCCAAACCAGTCACATGATAATGGCCTCAAAATCACCTCTGTGGCTCTGTACATTTTCTGATTTTATATGTACATTTGGCATGATTGTTTTACATGTATGTTGGTGAATTAATAAAACCTTACTGAACCTTGGGCACCTGTTTTCTTTGCAGTACAAATATCAAAGACACAAACAACCATCAGAGACTCGATAATAAATAATTAACCTCAAACATTAAAAAATACATTATTAAAGCATTATGAGAAATGAGTGCCAAGTGCAAAGGAGTGCAGCATGCCAAGTTCAGAACATGTATCAGAGCTTGTTCAGCAGCTGAATGCTGTGCGTGACAAAG
Organism: Labroides dimidiatus; assembly: GCA_030710495.1. Classification (NCBI taxonomy): domain Eukaryota; kingdom Metazoa; phylum Chordata; class Actinopteri; order Labriformes; family Labridae; genus Labroides; species Labroides dimidiatus. The sequence continues at coordinate 18,033,051 of CM061146.1, read as the reverse complement.
GATGTGAAGCCTCTGTTAGTCTTCATCCTGTGCATCCTGTACCAGTCTGTACTTGTATAAAATACTGCACTTTCATCTGCTCAAAGTTAAAAATACATAGTTTCACAACTGTACCTGGCTTGTTCCTGTTTTGAACAACCCCCCCCACACACACACACATGTTATCAATGAACTCTTACACATACAATAACTACATCTTCAACATTAAAACATTTAAGTTGAGATGTACCAGTCATAGATAGATATCTATCACTGGTCTGTAACACATTTAATTCTTTAAAGGTTTTTTGGGGGGGCTTTTTATGCCTATAATCAGAGAGGACAGGACAGTAGATAGAATAGGAAACAGGGTGAGAGTGGGGAGTTACATGCAGGAAAGTAGCCACTGGCGGGACTTAAACCCAGGCTGTCCACTAAAGAGCTTTTGCCATATGAAGCACAACCTTAACTACTAAGCCATCTGCACTCCAATCCATTTCATTTTTGTTTAAGAAACCAATCACAGCAACATCATCATTTTAGAATATTTCATGATATAGCTTCTTTAATGAAGTATATTTTGATTCAGTATTTTACATCATAGAAATTACTTTATCGATGAAATGCATCAGATTTTTAGAGGTTAAAAAGCTAATTGTGCACTTCAAAAATAAGACATAGTCACTTTTTTAAGGGCATTTTAAGTTAAACTTTTTGGAGTTAAACTTTTGTTTAACTCCAAATATTTATTATAAGGGATTCAACAGCATTTAAAAACGTAAATAATCTAACACACTGTATTTAATTTTGTTAATTGGAGTATATTTTTGATAATAGTATCTCAATCTGCAATAAATGTCAATAAGTTAAGCCATGGCCTTCCCAATTACAAAATTTCTGTCTCCCTCTGCAGGACAAAAAATTTCTTCCCAAGGTTTTTTTTTTTTTTTTTTTGTGGGTGGTGGTCATCAAAAATGGTTCAACACATTTAAAAAGTGTTTCACTTGCAAAATAACTCCAGATATTGTCAGTATTGTATAGTATGGAATACAAAGCCAACAAAGTGTCAAAATTTATAAAATTTGTTATTTTTGCTGACAATACTAATATCATTGGTGCTGGAGAGGATTTACAGCAGCTTTTGGATGAGATTACACATGAAATTATTAAACTCAAAAACTGGTTTGATATAGACAAAATGTCACTTCATTTGGACAAAACAAAAAAACTACGTTATTTGTAAGATGCAGAAATGAAATAATATGGAAACCCCATAAAAGTTATGTATGCTCCAAGTTAGTAAACAGTGTGGGTGTTATGTGAAGATATAAACAGTGGCTAAATTACTGGTCATAACTTATTTGGTATCGCTCATTTGTTTTACCATACCTGAGCTATTGCGTAGAAGTGTGGGGTAACACCTACAAAACCAACCTGATCCCTCTGTACAGACTACAGAAAAGAGCCTTGAGACTAGTCCACAATATGAAATACACTGATAACAGCAATCCACTGTTTCTGAAAGCATCTACAGTGACATTCCAGGATCTGTTAAAATTCAAAACAACACAACTAATCTGCAAAGGAAGAGATAATCTTTTACCATATCCATAACATCCAAAATTTGTTGTAAAAAATAATTTAAGAGGCGTTTTAAATTTTTAGCAACACAAGAACCACATTGAAAAGTACAAGTATTTCTGTCTGCTGAGTTAAATTACAGAATGGCCGAGGTGGTTGAGTCTTTGTTTGTTGTTGTCAAGTCTTTGTTATGTTCTTTGTTGTATTTCTTTGGTCTGTTTGGTTTGAAATCAATTGTTTAATAACTTCATCTTCAATGTATTATGCAGATTTTGTGAGACTTCATGATGTACTTAATGCTTTTTAAAGGCTGAGCAAACACTGACTCTGGTCACAGCATCAAACCTCGCTCTGATGGTTATTGTGGCGAAATCTGTATTGTTAGGATACAGCTAATGTAGTTGTGCTGTTCTTTGGTCTTTAATGCTCTGTGCTGAAGAAGAGGAAGAAGAATAAGATATACTTTATTAAACTACTTGGGGGAATTCATCTTGAAGCCATGAACTTTGACCCTATGGTGCTGATGGCAGATATTACAGTTATTATACCAAAACACTTGTGAAATTTAGGAATAAAATATCTTCATTACCCTCTGATTGCACTGCTACGTCATTACATGACCTCCATATGTATATCTGTTGTTGTGTTACAGCCACAAAGCGCTAATGTTTCACATATCTATCTGCAATGAAAATATCACAGCGAAGGCACACTACTAAACCCAACTCGCTCCATGTGAAAAACTAATGACAATGCAAAACCACCTGTGGTCTTTTTCTGTATGGAAAACAAATGAACATATGTCAGATAATACTAGAGGGATGAATGTACAGCGCCTCCCCTCGATGCTGTGACAGAAGCATAAAGAAGTAACCAAGTTAACTCGTCCATGTTTCAGTCTCCTCTGATGGTTGTGGTCAGACAGAAGCAAATTTCTTCACAAGTTCTGTTTTAAACTCCTTCAGTGTGAAACAGCTTGCAGACAATATTGTTGAGCAAAGTGACATCTTGTGGACATATTATGTAGTGACAAGAGTGACTTTTGATAACACAGCCCAGTAATCTGGTGGGAACGGAGAGTGCCTAACATTAAAATAGAGACTCTGCATGTAAAGAACCCCCTCTTTCACGTTCAGAGCAAGAAATTTATAATGGAGCATAAGAATTCTGATCACCTTGACAGGTTATTTTGTAACTCCCGTTGCTCTGTCATTCATCCCACCACCGTTTCAAACATTGGTTTTCTAAACTACAGCCTCCTTAACTGCACAGAGACACACTGAGTCTGTCCAATCAAAACAGTTCAATTTTCGTTTTTTTTTCCTTTGATTTTAAAAATTATTTTCTAAAATGTTATTTTGTTAGTGCCTTCATAGCCACTGTACACAATCACGTTTAAAACAGCATGAGAAATATGTCATGAAAAGTTTTTGTGTTTCTTACCTGAACAAAATCAGGAGAAATTGGAGCTGCAGTTTTGAAACCTCCCAGAAGTGACCTCCCCACATCTCCCTACATCTTAGTGTTATGTTGACCAAGCTGTATAGAAATTTTGAAAATAAAAAGTCACACCATGAGAAAATGTCTCTGGTTGGCATCGAGGCTTGTGTTTGATTTCATGGGTGACTTCTAATGATTGTTGTTCTATGATGATTCAAAGGGCTGTTTTTCAGCAGAAATTTTACACTTTTGTGTTTTATGCTCTTTGAGTTTTTAAACAACGCATAATGAGTGCACACCGTTTCCTAAGTCACCATTTTCCAAACGTCTGCTTCTGTTTCATAATTTTAAGAAGTGCATAAATCCTAACATCAAAGAACCTTTTTTACACTTAGTTGCTTCACAAAAAGTTAAAGTCTTTGGGATAAGAGGCATAAGAATATCTAAATTTTAAATGGATAAGCTGAAATCTGTCTGAGCACCACAAAATGCCTGTAATGAGCCTCTTACTGCAGGCTGTGCACGTTTGTTGGTTTCACTTTGACTGGAAATACTGGCTTCGCGTCTTAACCTTTATGTACGTTTATGCAAATTTTAAACCTAAAATCTTAATTACAAAGCATTTCTCTCTGAGGTGTTTTCATCTGGTGCACCAACCTTCTGCTGCTCTCCCTCTTCCAACAATCAGCCAAATCAGTCAACATTGTACCATAAATCAGATCCAAAAGATTTTAAGACGTTAAGATATTTTCTACACACTGAGAAAGGATTTTGCATTTACAAAAAAAATCCAAATAAAACAGAAGGTGAGTTTAAGTCAGAAGAGCATCACTTTGCACTAAAATCTGGAGGAACAGCTTTCTCTTTTATTTAACTGGATTAGAGTGTGCACAGCAGTGAGTAAAGGTGTGTTTGTGATGTGATGGCTGTAGTCACATGTATTGTGTGTATAATCCAGTGTGTGATTGCTGTAGTCAGATTAATCATTGATCATCATCTATTTCACACTACAGCCTGTGACAGGGGACAAAGTCTCATCTACCTGCTGCTCTTTTAGTTGCCTGCAAGGAATCATCCATGACACAACAAGCAGTAATAACTTCACTGTTTGTTTTATTCCAAGAAAGATTTACATTCACCATCACATAAACTACACTAAACAGCAACTTCCTGTAACTGGAAAGACTAGGCAGGTACACTTACTGTCAGCCCACACCCACACAAACTCTGCAAGAATCCCCTCCAATCGAACTTCTACTCTTTATCTGTTTCTTAACAAAGTCTCATGTCGTTAATCACATATCTGATGCTGGAGAATGTGTTAAATCACAAAAATGTAATATGTCCTATCATATCTGACCTCTGTGACATTTTATTGTGACCTGTTGTATCTTGTCTGTCAACATTTAAGATAAACATGTATAATTAATGATCATAAATCAGCATGTGCTCCGCAGTGTATTACATTTTTAAAACTTGATGCATTCCCAATATGACAACATAACCCCCCCCACACACACACACACACACACACATACACACACACACACACACACTCACTCCTCTTTCACCTCACCTTACTGCCATGGTAACTCAGATCTCCACTGATCTCAATATCAGAGACTGTGAAAGCCTGGACCTACCCGGACAGACCGGTTCTGCTGGCTGAGACAAAAGATTGACATCCAAAGAGCGAGGAAAAGAGGCGTTACAAAATAACCTGTTTATACAATTCACCTGAGCTCTGAAAACACACACAGTGATTCATAACCTCCTGCACTCTGAAAATCCATCTGAAAATCCTCAATGATTACTTCAGAAACTTTCCATCTGTTTGCTGTAATAAGTCATGAGATTAGGGACTGCTTCCAGAGCTACCTGGTGATTTTGTTGTATTAAAGGCTGTTAAAGCATTTTTTTTAAACATCAGGGAGAATTATCCCTTATAAAGTTTGAAGTTTTCGCTGATCTTCAAAAATAACAATGTAGAACTTCCGTCTGTCCGTGATTTCACTCCGGCTCAGCTGAAACATGACGCAGAGAAGCCTGTGCAGTAGCCGAAACTTTATACGCACTCATTCATACAGCTGGCAATTTACACAGAACTAAATGATACACACTACCGGTCGTAGCCTTTCAAAATAAAACTATTATTGACACCAAATGTGTGTGAAATTTTCAACATGAAGTATCTAGATTGCAAAAAGAGCGAATAAAAGTTAGGATAAATCTCAGGGCCTATGTCAGTGAATAGATAGGGCCAGGGTCATTGGATGTCTGTTGTTAAGTGTTCGAGCTCAGCGTGAATGGGGTCAAAGCCCACACCACGCACCATGTGTCCTATGATACAACTACACTATGAACAGATACGGTCTCACTTATGGTTGTAATCTATATGTTTAACAACTTCCTGACATTTTATGTAAATACCACCAAATTTACACTGTGAAGAATTTTTAGTGATTGTATTTCTCAACTAAAAAGTCACATGGATACCCACTCTTATGATACACAAATAGGAATACATCACAACAGATACCCAGGCCTGAGAAAAAGCTGGCCTGAGAAAAGAAAATAATACTAATTGTTTGAAATTCTGTATGTGGTCTGAGTTGCTTGCCTCTCCAGTGTACATAATAAGAGGTTAGCTGAGCCATTGTCTTAATCATACATAAATCAATATTATAAAACATTACAACCACTGAAAGATCGAGTGTTCTGTTAAGCTGAGTGTCAGAATGGGACATACTGGAGACGTCATGTCAGCGACAAACATCATAGTCAGCTCAAAAGGCCTATAGATACAGGCTTTATACTGTCAATACATGGATTAGGCATGCATTTGAAGTGTGTTTTCTGTTCTGTCTGTTAATGCCATGTATAACTCCAGGCACAAGACTGTTGGAAATTGTTCCAAAATAAACAATTAAGTCCGGAGGAGTGGTTAATATAAACAAGAATCATATACTTTTGGCTGGCAACTAACTATTTATTACAATGTATGGTCTCAGTGCATAACTCGAGTTTTAAGATCATATGTGTCTGGTTCACCTATGGTATGATGATTTCACATACATTTCATAATTTAAACTAATCAATCAATTAATAAATAAATAAATTAATGATGCAAGACAGTCTGCAGTTTATCTTTGAACGTTCCCACTTCAGTGGTGGACATACGACATTCACATCTTTGAAAAAGAATAGAAAAAAACACAAAAACAGTGAATTAACACCTATAAAAACACAAGCATCCAAAATAGTAAGACCTTTGAATATTTCTCACAAGATGAAGCTGAAGTGAGTGTGACCTTTTGTAGTAAGTGTTTTTGCACACTTACTTCATATTCTTATACGTACATTTATTTATTTATTTTTTTAACATATCTTACATATTTACACATGAAACACATCGATTCTCATGACATTTTCAGTAAATAAATTCTTAAACGTGCTCTTATTTTTCTATCCAAAGTCGTCTTACTTCCGGCGCTGCTGCGCTCCTGAGCCGCTGTCTTGCCGCGGCGTCGCCCTGAGCGCATTCTTCCTTCAGAGTTTTCAGCGGACCTCAGAGACTGCACATTCCGCGATAGGCGCGGCGGACTTTCCCGAGTTGCAGGTTGTTTCGTCTGCGCGGAAAAAAAATAATAATAAAAGAAGTGTTTCCATTCCGTGTCAGTGGGCTAATGACGCTGTTTGTACACTTCAGCGACAAGAGCTACTAGCTGTTAGCCGCAGGTACAGTGGAAAGGGGACACGGTGGGAAATGGACCGCGAGGTGACATCAGTGCTGGTTTTTAGAGAGTGTCACGGTCTGCATTAAGGTAAGGAGTCTTTTTATAACTTTTAAACTCGTGTTAAACTCTCTTTTTATTGTCACGGCAGCCTTAGTTATTTAAACTAATTTAAGGTGAAAAGTATACCCTACTAAAATCAACTGAGCTCCTATACTGTGAAAAAAATTAAATACCATTTAAATGTCTGACGTTTTGCGCGTCTTTGGGACCATAAATGTGATAGGTCGTATTAACTAAAGCTGAAATAAATGGGAATCATGTTGACAATGGGCAACTTAATAATATGTTTATTGTCAGTGCTTATCACCTGATAACAGCTGCTTATTCATTAACAGTGTCATTTCAGAGATTTTGAGGCCATGGCGGGCTGCTGGCAGGTGTGTCGGCGCACCTGTATGTGCTGTCTGTCCGAGGACGAGAAGAAGTCCATCGCTGTGGACAAAGAAATCAAGAGGATACTCAAGCAGCAGAAGAAGAAGGAGACAAGGGAAATTAAAATCCTCCTGCTGGGTCAGTGTCTGCACACAGACACACACACACACACACACACACACAGTATCACACAGTTGTTCACCCCTACTTTACATTACATTAATAATGGCACTGCAAATACATTTAGCTGTGAAATAGTGGCTTTGGTTTATAGTGAGTTGTGAGAAGAACCCTACATAGATTTTAAAACTGCTTGGCCTGTTTGGTGACCTACAGTGAGGAGAGAAAACTATGTAAAGCATGTGTCACTGTGTGAGTATGTGAAGAATGAGCTGGATTGAGATTGGTTATACCTGAAAACCACAGTGACACCAGGCATACTTTACAGCTGGTTTGATCACTTTACCTCAACAAAGGAGACTCATTAACATTGTAAGTTAGGTAGTGAATATCTATTTGTGATAAAGCTTAATTAAAAGGATAACCAGCTGAAGTCCTGACTTGAAATATAAGAAAAATAAACCAGAAAATGTATTTACAAATAAAAACGAATATATGCGATATAATGACTTGATTTTGTCTTCACCTGTGTAAGGATTGGCTGCTCCCTGGCTGGCTTTTATTAGTGGTATGAAATTAAATATCTGTTTGTTACAGGAGAAGCAAGTGTAAGACATCCCTTAGTCTCAGGAAAGTTGGCTGGGACAGTTTTAAATGTGTAAATAGATAAATGATAGCCGCTGCCCAACAGAAACTGACACATTTTACCTAAAAAGTTCATGAACCAGAGAGGTTCACTTTATGGTTAAAATACAGGAAACAAGCTCAATTTTTACATTCCAAAACTATAACCAGCTAAAACTTTAATTTTGGTGCATGTTAATTACTTAAATGATTTGTTAACAAAACCAACCAAAACCACCAATACCTGCACTTAGGGAAAAAAAAGAAAATACATTCTGGAAATTCAATTTCACTTTTTCATCATGTAAAAGAAGTACATCTCTCTGGTGAGGCTACACATCAGATATGTAAATGTAAAATTTGTCATGTTTTGTGTTAAAAACACTACATTACACAACTTTCCTGCAGGAAAACCTGCATTTACATGGAGAGGATGAGATCTTATTAAATTATTGCCCCATTTAACTTCCTCTTTTGCTGTGTTGAATAATAAAAACATTCTTTGATGAACGGCCTGTCAAGTATACTAGTTTTCTTCAGCAACTAGGTCAGATTAAGGAGCTGTGTGAGGAGCGATACACAGACAGATTAATAACAATGTTACTCTGATGTGGCTTTGAGGTTTGCAGCTCAAATATGCAACCGCATCAAATAAACTGTACCATTAGACTCACTTTTGATACCATGATTTAACCTCAAACTTTGATCAATAACTGCACGATGCTTACAACATTTTAAGGACACATTTTCAAATGAAATGCACACGTGTTACTAAAAACAATCGCTGCCTGTTGGTGTAAGTTTGATCTTGGTAATTCTTAGAAAACATCAATTTAGTCAAACAACAATTTAGTTGGGTCAATAATTGCAGCAGAATGATGGATTTTTTAAGTGTTGTGCTTATGTGGATGATTAAAAAAATGTTTGCAGACATACAGGCAGTGTTGACAGTGTGTATCTACACACAGTCAATGCTTAATGTAGTTTAATTTAGCTTCTGACACAATTATTAGTCATATAGCATAACCAAATATTTATCAACTTCGAGAATTTATAAAAATCCATAGAAAGCTCATTACTAGCTAAGAAAAATATATTTATTTCATTTTAGTGTGCATGGCATAATGGTTGTTTTTTTTATTTCTCCAAATGCAATAAAAATAACAACAATGATAATGTCAATTGGCCAATGGCCATTGACTGACCAGCTCTCTAATTACTGATGCATCAGCATCATATCTTGAAAGACTGAAATCATGTGATAATATTCAAGATAAGTCTTATTGAAGTAGGCATCTTGGTCATTGATCATATGACTAAGTCTGTGATACGTCCATTGATTTGATTTAAGAGCATGCTGAACCTTCTGGTGCATAGTGGTCACTGCAGAGGACAGCCATTTAACGGTATTTTTCTCCTAAATGCAATAGTTTGTATGGTTGAACTGCATATCAGCCTCTGTCAGAAATTTCTCCTTAAAAGTTTTTATTCTTCTGGGCTTAAAAAAATGATTTCTTCAAAAAGTTACAGAAATGCAACAAAGGGTCAAAGAGCTTATCAGCTATATATCAACCATATACATAGTTAAAATGTGTGAAAACAGGTTAAAATTACTTTCTGCCAAATCATAATTTGGAAAAAAATAGAAATCTTCTTTTTCATTTCCCAAGAAGGAGAAAAACATGTAAAGAAGAAATCTTCTCGCAGGCTTTCATATTTCATGCATCAGAGGGTTTTATCCCCGAGAGTAGTTGACAGTCTTGGAAGTATGAGTTAAATGTTTTACATTGGCCTGTTACTGATAATGCTTTGGGGAGCAGATATTACCTGGAGGTTAAAAACAGAGATAACGTCTGTGTTAGTAAATTTAAGTATATCTAGAGCCTACCTCAGTCCTCAAATTATGAGTTAATGTGCTGATACTCTACCCTACAAATGGCATTGGTCCATCCTTTGTATGATGCTTAAGAGGTAGTACACACATGGTTTGAGATTTTGTCCTGAAAACATCTGGACTGACAAAACATTTCTGATTAGATCAAAGAGTCCGAACAAAAAGCAGCACAGTTATGGACCTGACACCCAAAACAAGAGACCAAAATGTTTGTTATGCAGGCACCGTAGAGTCACTCTTTGTGGGTTCATCTCTTCCACCTGAATGCAGTAACATTTTTAACCACTAGCTGCTCAACTACTGAAGCCCAAATTTAAAAAAACTTGTAAGCTGTAATGTAGTAAAGCATGAGTGCTAACCTCTATGATCATGTATCTACAGAGTGCGCACTGGGCTAATGAATTCAGTAACTGTGATGTCACTTTCTTTTGTCATAGGAACTGGGGAGAGTGGTAAAACCACCTTCATCCGTCAGATGAGGATTATCCATGGACGAGGCTTCTCAGAGGAGGAAAGAAGGGCCTTTGCCAAATGCATCTTTCAGAACATCTTCACAGCCATGAAGGCCATGACAGGAGCCATGACCGCACTCAAAATCCCGTACTCTAACCCAGAGAACGAGGTAAACCCGCATCTGCACTGGTCTGATCTAAAATAAGCACTCACACACAAACATACTTTGCCCACATTAAACAAGAGACATCAAATGCGTCGGTGCAGAAACCCACACAGAATGCTGTGGTCTATAAATAAAGACTGCTTGCATCATCATGAGAACTCACATGTGACAGGATTTTAAAGACAACCTCTAAAAATTTCCTCACTTTAAACCTTTAAAAGACTTTTTATTCCTGAACACCAGAATATCACAGTGAAACAACATCTGAAACTACCTCCCTCTGTCCTCTAGATTTATGCCAAGTGGCTGCAGGATGTAAACACAGTGCAGATCACAACACTGGACCGAGGTTACGTCGATGCAATCCGCCGCCTCTGGGCGGATTCAGGCATCCGGGTCTGTTATGGCCGCCGCTGTGAATACCAGCTCCTGGACTCTACTGAGTAGTGAGTAGTTTATTCCAGATACACAGTGCCACACCCTCTGTCGAGGAATTTATTTTATGTGATAAAACACTGTCACAATGCCATGCTGCTGAAGCTGATATCACAATACAGGAATGTAAAGGAATGGAATGTAATATAAAGAATTTAGCAAGATGGGACATCACAACTTCTGAGTATGTCCTGAGGTTGTTTTCATTTTGTTATAACAGCTGTAACAAACATTTATCATGTTAATAATTTTATTGACAGAACAGGTCTGGGCGATATAGCCTTAAAATGAAATCCCCAATTTTTCCCCCACAACACTCAATTTATGATTTTAATTGAATTTTTCCCTCTCAAAAAAAAAAAAAACACTTCCAGTGATACCAAAATTACATGAATCAAGTTTGGTCTCTATGTTGTCAAAATATTTTGCCAAACCAAACAGAATTTCCCTCTTAGAGTTAAAGTTTGTGTCATAAAATGTTGATTATGCAGTTCAAACATAGGTAGGTTTGACATAAACACTCAATGCTGAATATTTTCAACTTTCTGATCAAGATTTAATTTAATTTAAAAAAAACATATACAAGCCTTTAAAGTCAGCAAAACCTGACAGGGCCTACCATCATGAAAGCTGAACATTTTTTCAAACATTACAATAACTTACAGTTGGACTAAGGCAAGAAAAAACATCTTGATTTTTAATTTTTTTAATCTTTTGTGGAAAATAATTTGATTTAATTGATATATTGCCCAGCCCATGACAGAATAACATTGATTTGTCATAAAATACCGGACATAAAAATTATTATGGAATTTCCACCACCCAGCTAACATATCCCAAGAGAATGTGTGGTGACATATTGTAGTACCGTTTGTTAATGTCATACCTGACCTTTGTACTAAAACTCGCAGGAGGGCTCAATAAAAAAAAAAAAAACTGTCTAGACAAGCCCTTTAAAGCCTCTGCTGATGGAGAATTGTTAGAGAAAATGTGAGGAGGGCTGGAGTATTTTTAAGTTTGTAGAAGGTTTAAAAGGTTTTTGTCCCACTACTTGAGGCATTTAGTTTTATCTTTATCTCAAGGATATCATCATTTGAAATTAACCTGTGATGCTTTTGTTTTCTTGTTGTCTCCTTTATTTTTAACTGTATAAAAAAACATCAAATTCTTATTTACAAGTTTGTCATTTCTGTTATTGCAGTAAAATCAGTACATTCATCTCAAATTTTGTATTTCGTTCTGAGTCCACTGGAGGGGGCTGCTTCTCCACAGTCCGTTCTGTAACGTGCTGTTATTCAGCCATGTTGAAACCACCAGGTGATCAAAGGGTATTTGGGGACAGCAGTCAGATGTTTAGTGAGCTGTTAATCATCTTTATTAAAGTGAAACCACAGGAAAAGATCTCAGCAGAGAGCAGATGTGAAGTCACAGTCATTCGTGTCGTTCGTGTCTCAGAACAAAGACTTGCCTCAGCCCGTCTTTGTTCTCTTTCTTTTCTATTGCTGCTCCGTTCAGTGTTTACCCAGCAGCTCTATCATCGCTGTGTGTGCACGATAAGAGACAGCCAGTCAACATTAGCTAATGACAGCTTGTATCAACATGAGCTGTAAAGCCAGAGTCTTTACACAGGCTGACATGTACCAACTCTGCTCCCTTCTTCTGTTTTAATCACTCCTTTTTGAATGTATGTTTTGTGTCGTTATAGTTTGTTGTAGATAGACGAGACTGTATGTGATGAAAATACTTTTTAAGTTACTTTATCTTTTCCTTTTTAGCTACATGAGTAATCTGGACCGGATCTCTGCCCCAGAGTACATCCCCACAGAGCAAGACGTGCTGCGAGTTCGATTCCCCACAACAGGGATCCATGATTATTCCTTCAGTGTAAAGAACATCACACTAAGGTGAGCGCTCCTCAACCTGTCAGAGGTACGAGTGTATCACCAACATTACTCACACGGCACTGTGAAAAACATATCATTGACCCTCACAGAGGCTTTGTCTGCCTACCCTCACCTGTTGAGACTCTTCAGGGATCAGATTTCTCATGTTTTCTGTACAAAGCCCTTGGCAGGAAGTGAGGTTTTACTCTGTGGGTTTATTTTGAACCGTTGTTGTTTGAATCCACATTTATTCAAAATGAACAGTGTTTTCTCAAATAACATGACAAGTGCTGTTAAATCACACAGCTTCACTCAGAATCAAGACACAAACTAGGAACAAACAGTTTTATATAAACCTCTTGAGAAAAAAAAAAGTTTTGTTTCAAGCCAGTCTTGATTTTTTTGTATTATGGTTGATGTATGTTTCATCTCAACTTAAATGAAACATGTGGAGTTGATTTTCAATCAGCTCTTTCATAAACACACATGAAACGATTTTCTTTCCTGGCATTAATCTGCAGTGGGAGGGTTTTCTTCCTGTGTTTACATTTGGAAAGTAACGTGCTGTTAGTGATGGGTACTGTCTACTTCCTGAACAAGCAGCCTCAGCTTATTATCAGCTTTGTGAGAGACACATGAATATGAGAACTGTGTGTAAATTGTGTCACGCATGCAACCATGTCCCTCCTGAGTGAACTCAACTCAGACAACACCATCATCATCGTTATCTGTTACTGTTTGGCAGTCAATGAAGCATTAGCTATTCCTGAGCAATGCTGAGTTGTCAGGAACAACATACACACCTACATTTTCTTGCCTCTTTGTAACTCTTTCCTCCTTCCTCTGCCCATGGTCTCTCACAGGATTGTTGATGTCGGCGGTCAGAAGTCAGAGCGTCGGAAGTGGATTCACTGCTTTGAAAATGTCACTTCCCTCGTTTTCTTGGCTTCCCTCAGCGAGTATGACCAGGTCCTGGAGGAGAGAGAAACTATTGTAAGTCAAGTAGTTTTTGTGTCAGTTTTAAGACAGTTTTTCCTTGTCTGCTTTGTAAACAAATCCCATCCAAAGGGCGCTTGAATGATGACTTTTTAAGGTGAACGACTTTTTGAATGTTAGCATTTTAATTTCAAGGGTGCCACTGGATGGTATCTGAACTGAGGACACACTTAGTGCAAACTTAACACTTTATAATCTCTTTAAGTAAACTTTTACATCTATTAACAAATATTAGTGCAGCTCAAAAAATATCTGTAAAAAAACGACAGTATTTCCATCAGTTATGTATTCTAGACTCATTGCATGTGATGTAAAATGTTGTACGCATTTTTATTTTTAAATCTAAGTAACTATGGCCTTTAGAAATAAAATAAATAAAAAATAAAATTTTATACTCTCAAAATATTTTTGTTTAGAGTTTGAATAAATCATCACCAACCTTAATCTAACAAAACAAATACTGTGCATCTCTTGGTCAAGGTGAGCACCAAGTGGTTTATAGGCAGACTGCTGGCTTGACCGACAATCATAAACACCCTCATCAAGGAGGTTTAAAAGGTCATCCCTGAAACTGCTGTCTGTTCACAGAGAGCTGTGCTAAATATCAGCTGATATCAATGTGAAGTTGACATGAGGAGGAATGTGTAGTTTCCAAAGGTGCACAAGCAACAAGGATAATCACAGCACAGAGAGGATTTTAAAGAAAGGGGTCCACAGTGCCAAAATACCACCAAATGGTTTGCAAATCATAATAGTAATATGCTTAACTAGCCTGTCAACTTGCCTTACCTGACCCCACAAAGACTTTTTGTCAGGAGGAAAATAAGAAACACCCAACCCAAAAACACTGACGGGCTTCACTTACACCTCAGTGATGTTAAAGGTTCATTTCCTTCGTGCTATGCCACATTGATGCCATTACTCATGATGAAGATGTCCCAACCAAGTCTTTTGTGTAAAATTAATCACATTTTACAGGATTTGGAAATGTATGTATTTTAAATACTGGGAATTAGTTTAGTAATTTGGATACTGACATAAACATCCAGATTTATCATTATTAGCTGTTAAATATTTATGGTGGAGTACAAAGCCAGTTACACATAATTTGAAATAGTTTCATATAGTGAAGATACTGTTGCCTTTTTATCATTCACGAGTCTCCTTTTCTTCCCCTCTTTCTCACCTTTTGTCATAATTTTCTTTCATTTCACTTGTTCACCAGCAGGTTTCACTCTTGCACGAGAATCCCCCCTCCTTCCCCTCTCCTCATCCTCCCCACTTTCACTTTGTCACTAAGCCCTTTATCTCTCCCGGCCACTTTTCAGTCTGCCAACACATTCATTAACCTCCACAGTGGCCCTCCAGACCCCCCATAACACCCCCCACCCCTTTTGAAAACACTGGTGTATTCTCAGTCATCCAAATCTGTCTTACCATCCCTGAAAATTAGTGTTTATCTTTCTTTAAGTCACAATTATCCCTTAAAATCTCTCTCTCTCTTTTTTGTAATCCTTTTATCAATAACAGTATCTTTCTTCTGTGTGAGCTGAGGGGCTCAGACTCGTGTATCTGACTCTGTTTCCTTTTCCAGAACCGGATGTGTGAGAGCCTAGCTCTGTTCTACACCACCATCCACTCTCCGTGGTTCCTCAACACATCCATCATCCTCTTCCTCAACAAGACTGATATCCTGGCTGACAAAATACAAAACTCTGACCTGCAGAAATACTTTCCCAGCTTCACTGGTAAGATATGGATCACTCTGTGTGGAGTGAAGTTTTATTAATCTATTGTGCAATCAGTCATCCTGCTTGAAATGCTGATCCAAAACAAACTTGAGTCAAGGAAGTGTGAGGTAAAGAGGCAGAGTTCAGGCCAGCTGCTAGCCTCTTCACTACAGCTACATTGTGCTGAACTGTTGGTCAAAGCATCTGATTGTGAAGAACTTGTAATCATAATATCTACTCACTTACAGGGTGATAAGAGCTACTCGAGAAAAAAAAACATGATTAAAACATGATTTAACCGTAAAAATTCTGCTTTTTTGAAAGTGTGTGTTTGTGGTTGTTGAAAAATTGCCGTTTTTAACCTGAGAGACATTAAACATTTTAGCACTGTTTTTTTCACCAGTGTTTATGCTGCCTCACAGAGCCATTGCTAACACTGCCAACTCCTGCTTGTTGTTTTGTTTGCTGAACAGTTTTATCTTTGATTTAAAATCTAAAACCTTCGGTACAACATCTTCATCTTTGTTGATCCTCAAAGTAGAGGTGCAGATGCTGATAATGAGAAACTTCAGCAGCATCCAAAGGAAGAATTGGCAGAGAGGAATGGTCAGCTGAAGGTTTCACAGCCACAAACATTTCAGCCTGTTTTGTGCTTTCTCATCACAGCGTGGACGGTCACAGGCCCTTTTTCTTCTGGAAAATTTGATTTTTGCTTGCAGTTTCAGCAGCATCTAATCACATCCTCCTGCCTGGGTAGAAAAGATGTATTATTTTCAAAAAGTATCTGAAAAATGATTTTAGTGTCAGTGTGTCCATGACTCTGTGAAGAGGGTTCCTCTCTTCCACTCTCTTGGCATCTGAAAAAGCTGGTGATCAGAATAGCTTTTTCTGATAGGTTTATTTCTATATGTATTGGACCACACACACACACACACACACACACAGACACACACACACACACGTGCAAATGAGTCACTTCCAGGTACTTGGTGTGCTTAATGATGTGGCTGCAGTTCTGCTGGTGTGAAAGGCTGCAGAACATTACCCTAACAGTCCTCACCTCCTGCAAACCCCCACAAACCTCCATCACCTCCCTCTCTTCCTGTTACCCATGGCAACCACAGAGATACTTTTGCCTCCCACAAGCCGTGCAACCCCCACAAACCTCCAGGGATACATTTGTGAAATGTGTGTGTGTGTGTGTGTGTGTGTGTGTGTGTGTGTGTGTGTGTGTGTGTGTGTGTGTGTGTGTGTGTGTGTGTTTGCGTGTGTGTATGCAGGGTGGAAGTTAGTGACCACAAGCAATTACCTGTGTGTTTACCTTTGTGTGTGTATTGGCGTGTGTGCTGCCTGTGTTTTACCATCAGCATTAGCAGGGTAAAATAATGACTCACACAGTGTCAGGCTCTTTAATGTCAGTTTAACCTTAATGACAACTCAGTAGAGTTTCCACCCTGGCTGCTATTTGTTGCTAACGCTGTTGTGTGCTTTCTTATTAGCCCTTAGTCTTTTGACACAAAACTAATTGTTTCTAAAGGTATAAGATTTATAGTTACAACAAGGAAAATTTGCCAAACACAAACTGCCTTATTTGATGTACTAAGATTCTGAATGAAAAATGAATAAAAACTTCCTAAAATAAGAAAAAAAATACCCAAGATACATAACATCTCCCTTTTTAAGTCATTTTTTTATCTATTACTATAAAGATTGAGTGATTTTCTAAGTGGATGCCGAATCAGTTGATCATTGTTGCTCTTATTTAATTTCATTATACGTGTAGTACTGTTTTCTTGTGGACCAAACAAAACAACTGTAAGGCTTCTGGGCTTCTTATGGTTATTTTTTGACATAACTCTGATCTTATGGTAGTTATGAGAAGTTTTATGCAGTCATGATGAATGCCTGTAACATTAGTGTACAGCACAAAGTTACATCTGCATCATGCTCGTTTTAGCTGTCCACCTCCAGAGAAAACTAGTCTTTTATGACTTTAGAGAACTTGGGATCATGAAGTGTTTGAAGCGGTGCTTAAAAAACAAAGCCATGGTCAAAATTGTTGCTACTTTTTTTAATGGTTTTGTGGCTCCAGTTCCAACCCAAACCAATCTTCTGCTTCTTTGTTGTCCTCACCCATCACTCATGTCCTCTTCCTCCTCTGTCACAGGTAAGAGGAAAGACCCGGAGGATGCACAGAACTACATCCGCAAGCTGTATGAGCAACAGGCCTTCAACCGGGACAAGCGGGAAGAGTGGAAGACTCTGTACCCACACTTCACCTGCGCCACAGACACCAACAACATCCGCAGGGTGTTCAATGATGTCAAGGACACAGTTCTGCTAAAGTCTCTCAAGGACTATGGAGTCATCTGAACTTTTCCCAGGGGTGAAAAAAAGGAGGGAAGTGTCAGTTTTGGCATCTTTTGGACTATTTGATGGTACGAGTGAAGCTTTGATGAAGGCCAAATGTTGCTCCTGTTCCACGTAAAAATGCCAGCTGACAATCCAGCTGCCCCCCCTCTCTCCTCATCCTCCTTTTCTTTCACTAGATTTTAAAAATGAAGCAGGTGTAAAGAAAAAGGATAAGCTTGGACTCAACTCTCACCTTTTCCACCATCACTGCAGCCCTCTGATCTCCTTTCCCACAATTAGAAAACATGACGCTGAGGGAGAGTTGGAGAAGAAACAAGACTGAGTGACCGAAGTGCTGTGTTGCCATTAGCGGAGTAATGACTTTCTCAAGTGGACACAGGGTCATGCTTTGGTATACGACCCTGTCACACTCACTCTGAATGCCTGGTTGGAGCGTAACAGTTACAGATATATTGAATCCTCCCACACAGTAAACACACCATTTGTTTCTTATTAAGATGAGTAACAACATACTGCAGCTTCTCTTCGAGACATGAGATCATCTCTTTTTGTTCAGTGTCACAACAGACGGATCATTTTATAACACTGCCCTCCCATCAGAGTGTAAATCCATATGGATTACAGTTATCTCACACTTAAAACGTTTCTTGCATATGATCCACATTGATCACAAAGAAGACCTGACGTTTACTGCTTTTAAAAATGTGGAAACCACATTATTCTACTCTACTAATGAATATTTATTGCTTGTGTTGATGAGTTTTGGGAAGATAGAGGCAGAGGCATTTTTTTCTGAATATATTTCCCCTACCAATGAACTTCTTAGACAGTTCTTTGTTAGTTGTTTAAATGGCATATTAAAGCAGCTGACCAGTAGGAGTTTTTTGGTTTATTTTTTTTTGCCAAAGTGCCATTATTATGCAACGCACTAAATCCCAACCTTCCACACAGGTGCTTCTATGACAAACAAGTGTGAAGATTTTGTGTGCAAAACAATCATCTTAGAACTATTGCTACCTTTTTTTTTTATACAGATTGTGTAAAAGTTTTGTGGAGGTTTTGTATTACTACTTCTGTTGCTTGTAGTCTATCAGTTTTGCAAGATGTTGCCTTTCAGAGATATCAACTCACGGTGAAGAATTTTTGGCGGAAAACTTTGTTTTTCTTTTTTATGAAGAACAGTAAAAAAAAAAAAAGAGTTAAAAAAAAGAGTTCAAAAACAATCCAGGGTCCAGCTTTGGAAAATGACAGAGCATTTACTCAGGAACATTTGATATTTGTTGGAGACTTAAGAGACTGCACACAAGTCTGCTATAGGAATAAAAAGGGCTAATTTAAGAGTTTTAAAAAATCCTGCTGCCATCAATAAGTCTGTTTAAGCTGTTTGAATGTTTACTTATCAAAATGTTAAAACTACTATAATATAAGCATAAAGCTGATCTCATGAAAAGCATTAAACCAGCAGCAGCAGCCTCTTCACAGATTTGAGGAATTTAGGAAGCTCATTTTAGAAGTCTTCATGAAACCTCCAAGCTGACTCACTGATGTGGTTTAAAAGATTCTGCGCTGTTATTTACAACCTGCTCTTTAATTTCCTGCTCACTGCAATAAATACACTCCTTTTAAATCAATACCACAAATTTGCAGGAAATAATACATTTGAGGATTGGCAAGTTTTAAAGGTCACAAGTGAAGGAAGTGAGACTCGCAAACAGCTCATTTTGAAGAGTATAAATCATTAACTGTAAAACATTATCCCACAGATGATGTGCTGGGCAGAGAGGACATAATGTTAATAAGAGACGGCAGCGTTAACTCTCTGTGTGTTCTATTTATGTCATTATGTGTAGAGAGGGGACGTTTATAATATTGATTAGAAATGTGAGGTTGACCCCCTTGTGCGCCATTGAGTGTTAAATGTGTGTTGAGTGGAAAAAAAACAAATTCATTAAATTAACTGTTAATAGAAAGCTTATTTTCAGCTCACAATGTGATTGTTCTGAGGTTTTCAGCTGCTGTTTCATTAACTGTATATACAGTGTTTGAGATATCTTCCCAGCTTGTGGTTGTTATATTATTAAATCTGATGACTTATTATGTAATGACTGTTTTGCTGTACATTCACATGCTGTTAACAGTTTTTTTTAACTGCTGTATTTTTTTAAGCTTTTTTTCAGCACATACATGTGACTGGAGAGTGAGTTCGCTTGTGAACTTCTTCTCTGCACTGGGAATGGTCCTCTCTCTCAGTGACAGTGATTGATTTTGTGCAGACTCTGGTGTAGGAAGTGGGTTAATAACTTTTTTTTTTTTTTTTTTAGATAAAATTAAAAAAAAACTTTGAACACTTTCAGTCCCATGATCGAGTTTGTTTGTCTTCCCTAACATAATGGCCAGCGTGTCTTTTTGTGTGTCTGTATGTTTTCTTTTCACTGCACTGACAAATTTGATCACGCGGGACTTCTTCACACTCCATTCATTTTTGTAAACCACGAAGTTTATATTATTTTTTAGACTGTCTTGCTCCTCCATCCTAATGGCAGACACCAACTACCATTATAAACAAAGTCAGATAGTTTTCTTGGTGCTGGAATCCACAGCACTGTAACAGCTACTTGTCAGAAAAGTCAAAGATGTATTGACCGAGTGCAGGTGAGCAGGCTTGGTAAATGCCGGAAAAACAGTCCATGTGAACAACCGAAGCAGTGGGAGTGACATCTGCTGTGTTAACTTCTCAGCTTCTGTTGGCAACAAATAACTGCATAAATCAGCGCAAACATTTCATTGCAGGCCAAGAGATAAATCTGCTCGATACTGTGTCGCAAAAATTAATCAGCAATTTGATTTCCAAACTATCTGTTATTTACATCCTTTCTGTTATTTTACATCGAAGGAAGCTGGAGTGAAGCCCCTGTGTAATATATTATCTAACGCTGAAATGAGACCTATCAGAAACAGAGAAATTTAGTTAATATAGACTCTGTGGGATAAAATGATTGTGTTTACTCTTTAAGTGTACACATGCATACATCTTTATCAGTTTACAAAAAGGTGGTGATTGCTCTGGCACCGACAGCGCAGTCTGTGAACGCCACATACCACACTATTATTAGTAATACATACCGTCTAGATAGCAAAAAAAGTGAATCCACCAAACAAACACACACACACACACACACACACGCACACACACACACACACACACACACACACACACACACACACACACACACACACACACACACACACACACACACACACACTAACTGTGGTCAGTAGAAGTTGTCAAGGCAGCACAACACATGATCCTATCCCTCTTCCAGAGGACTTGACATTCTCAAGTAGTGTATGTGTTTGTGTGTGTGCGTGCTTGTGTGTGTATGTGTGTGTGTATACCTCCCAGATATACAATGAAAACATCAGGACAGTCCTTCAGTCAGTCTCTCTGCTCTGCCATTCAGATGTCTTGAGTTATGTTACTATCAGACCCTGAAACTGCCAAAACTGATTAAACTAACCACTAACCTGTGAAAAGGAATGAAGACACACTGAAGATAATTATACACACTCGACATCTCAGAGAGGACAAAATGTATTTTGCTCCGCCGTCATTTTCAGAATTTTTGTCTTGCCTTTAATAACGCTTCATAAGGCATGAAAAAAACCTTTAAAATTTAAAGTATTACCATAAAGTTGTAAAAACTGTTAGTTTACTTCTTACCATAAAGTAACAGAGTTAGTTATTTTGTCCAAAATATACAAATTTAACTCAATGTTTTATAAGAAAGACCAAACTTATTCAAGTCTAGGGCACTAAATACTAATTTCTAATTGCTAAATGTCCTCAGGGCTCATGCTGATGTTTCCATTTTGGGATCATTGTCTCTCTGTGTGATTCATGCAGTTTAACAAACAAATCCTAAGCTCTTTTCTTTCTCTCTCTTTTCTATCTGCAGGGCATGAATGCACCCCTCCAGTTGTTGCTGCGCTTGCGGGATGAAAGGACCTCTGTAGCTACTTTGGAGAGAGTGTGAAAGTTTATCTCTTTCTGCACAATCTGCTCCTATTTATGCTCAAAACAAGTTGGGACAAGTTTTGACGCTTTTCATAAAAGGAGCGACCAAGATGGACGTGAAACCTCTGAATAGACAGAAATCACAGACAGAATCACAGAACAGACTGACGTCCAGGAAAGGACCTAATATTGCATGGCTGGCATTTAGAATGATTGATTCCTCTGTGACCCTCCCTCTCTCTCTTTCTCTCTCTATCTGTGTGTGTGTGTATGGGTAGATGGGTGGGTGGACACACACATGCATTGTCTGTTATGAAGAAGATGAGAGTATCTGACAGCCGGTGGGGAAACAGGCCATGGTGGCCTTTGTTGATAATGAGGGATTATTTTGTATAAGTCTAAAACAACAACCCCCCCATACGATGACTCCCTCAGATTTCACCACTGTGGCAGGTCTTACATGTGCTGGGCTCCCCAAGGTGTAGAGTGAGGGTGAAAGGATCCAGCAGTTTGTATGATCTCCTGAGCTGAGATGTGAAGCAGAGGTTAGCTGGTGGGCTATTTTCAAAACCTGTTTTGCTGCCTGGTTTGTTGCTATGGACTGCCTGACACTGATAAGAGCTGGTCCAAGCTTTTTCCATTTCCACCAGTGTTCCTCAAAGCAGGAAAACACACCTGCTGGGCACTTATCAGACTCCCTATATAGAGATATACGCACAGATTCTTCTGCAGCTGTAAACACAACAATGACCAGTCAAGATTAGAGTACAAAAATAGCTGCAGTAATGTAAACACCTGTGGAACACAAATAAAATCCATACAGAGTCCTGCAGCAAAGCGACTCCTTTAATGGTCAGAAAGGTGAAAATTTAACTGCATGGTGTTTGTCAAAGCCATACTTTGTGATCTTGAATTGGACTGCATCAGTAAGGTTTTTCTGTTATTATGTACCTACCCTGGCTTTGTGGGTGTTTTTTTTTTTTTTTTTTTTTTTTTTTTTTTTTTTTTTTTTGAGGAGTCTCTTTAAAGCTATTGCAGCATCTTTACACGAAGAGAAAGAAGGTGCTCATAAGCCATAGAAATGAATCAATTTGCCAGCATGAATCACCTCTTAGGTTTCCAAAAACAGCTACAGCATTTGTAGAGGCAGCTGGCCCTTTGTAACCCGATTCTCCCCTCGCTGTGTGTCTTTTCTGACTCACATTTCTCAAGTCTGAAGAGGCAAAGATCTGTCTGAAAAAGTCTACGTCAACAACTCCTCAAAATTTTCACTCAAGTCTGAATTAAGATAAAGCCCCATGAACACAACACCACACGTGATGTTTCAACCCTGGTTTTAAAAGAACAATTAGACAGCTAATAAATGAAATGTATGAAGTGATATGAGTGGGAAAATGATGACAGAAAAGAACATATTATTAAGTATCTTCTATGATGTGTTCCGTACTGAGCAGCACCTGCTTCAGACTGCATCTTGTGCATTAATGAGTTTTTGAGGAACTGCTGCAGGGCTTTAGTTTATTAATGCGAGGAAGAGGAGCAACACAAAATGTTCCCAATTAAAATGAGGATGAATTGCAGCAGCCGGTTCCCTGTTGTGGCTCCACTTTTGTCTCTAAATCTCTGCTGCACAGACAGGTCATTAAGCGCTGAAGGCGGCTGTGGTCCCACAGTGCCACAGCCTGAACACATCATACCCCTCAATGAGAGCTCTGTGTACTTTACAGCAGGAAACAAAGCTGAAGAAGAGAAGGCTTGACTACAATAAGCAGCTCGGAGTTAACCCAAATAATTATGCTATCATCATTTACAGAAAGGGATGAAGGCCCTAGAAGAAAGTAAATCTTAAAGGCACACGTCTGTCCATATAGCTCTGAAAGACTCAAAGCTCCCCTGAGTAACTTTCTGTTTATGTCCATGGGACAAAGCAGTTTCACTTATTAATTTGCAAGTTTTGTCCTCTACATGTTAAGAAATATAAAGGCATCAAATATTAGTCTGAGTCTCTTTTGTTCCCATCAGCTGGATATTAAAACTGGTGCTGCAAGTGTTCAGACACCAAAAAAGTAAGAGCTATCTTTACTGAATGGAAGCAGTTTTGTTCATAAACCTCACCTCCTTCATGTAAACAGATGAATCAAATCATGGATCAAACTTTATGGGTTCTGTTACTATATGTTAGGGTGGCCATATTCTGAAAACCCCAAAAGAGGACACCCCACCTGGCCTCTTGGAGATACTGCAAGAATACCAGAAGATACTCAAAGATGACAAAGTACCTATATTTATTTAAAACATTCCTTTTTCTGTTTGACTAAATAAATAAATACATGTAAAACATGAATAATATCTGTGGAAAAAAGTGCTTATCTGTGGTTTTCCAAGTCTCCAGAACCTTTATTTGCAACTGGCAAATAGGTGCCAGCTTTGCAAATAGTCAAGGCCCACCACAACGAAAAGAGGGGGACTTTTTCTGCAGTTCATCTGTAAAGGTGCATTTACTGTACAGTTTGGTTAATTTGGGACTTAATTTGGGAATTTTGGGACAAAATGCAGGCTGTACCAAGATGTTCCGAACTGAACCACTTGGTGGAAACGGGGCTTTATACTTCAGCATTTTCTGTCTAAGAGTGCAGCGCAGGTTGTCAGAGCATGTTTTTGTTTTGATCTGAGAGAAGGAGCGGCCTGGGTCTTTCGTGTCAGGACAAATGTGGTGTACATGCTCTACATCTTGACATGGAGGTATATCAGAATAATTCCTGTGGCCCAGTGTAGCACTTTATTATAAATATTAATGATCTGCAGGACAAGATGAGCAGAACCCGGGCAATTTTGGGAATTAAAAAAAAATCTTCCCAGACATAATTTTACAACCAAAAAGGAGGACACGTCCGGGTAAAAGAGGACTGTCCGTCACCTTATTATTTGTCGCTCTTATCGTGGTGTATTGTTCTTCTACTTTCTTCTTCTTCTTCCCCTGTACATTTTTTGTCACTTTTCAAAGTCTCCACAGTTAGTCCAATTTTCACAGTTAAACTTTTACCAGCATGTTCGAGAGAAGTCTATTTGTATTTTTCATTTTCTAATAACTATACATTTTATAATATTCATAATTTTCCATTTTTTAGTCCCTGTTAAATGAATGGAAGATTTCTGCAGTTCTGCCTAAAACTGCTTCAACTTTAAGATTCTTCAGATTTCGCAAACTTCCACTTATAGACTTCATTTTGGGTTTTAAGTTTTCACCAATCCCTCTACAATTTAAGCTCTATTCAACCTGTTGTTTCCTTTGACAGTTTTTACGACTCCATTGTTTTAGCGACATTAAGTTGTTGGGTTTTACACAAAAAAGTCAGATCTTATAGAGCATAACATCATCAGTTAGAGTGAAGGACCTGCAGATGAAACTAAAGAAATCTCCTGAGCAAGCTGCTACCTGCAATTCACATAAATAAAAGCCAACTTCTCTTTAATGTTAGCTCACTAAAGCTAGCATTATTTGAACCTGTTCTACACACATTAACTAACTGTTGTTGTTTCTCCTGCTGTTTTCCCACAGCAATCTGAGCACAAGCAAAAAAATTCTAATCTCACTTTGCCTCCAGCCTGTGCAGCAGGTCTCAGTGTTGTGTTAAAAAAGAAATCAAGTATTTACAAACAGTTGGATTTGAGCCCACTAGAGGAAAAAAAAAGAATACTACTTTTTCGGCACTTAATCCACTGAGCCATTAACTCGAATTGATGACACCTCATCAACAGGCATCAATAGATTACATCAATGTCTGGGTTACAGCCAGGAATTTTTTTCTTTGGGCTCATCTATAAAAAAACTAGATCTCATGTGTTTATGTCAGGAATGTGTAAGTTTTTTAAATGACTGTCATATATATGACATCATCACATTCTACACCACACTTTATTTTATACCTGTTAAATACCTTAGAACAGAGACATTTTAACCCAGCAATTGTTTTTCCCATGGAGCAATGGAAACACCATTTTCTAAGTCATCAGTCATATTCTGTCAGTTGTGGAAAAAGAAATAGCACAAGTGAAGGAATTAGCCTACTGCATTACAGGCACTTATAGCTTCCACAAATATATGTAAACGCAAACAATAGGGTTAACTCAAACTGTTACAGATTAAAAATCACATGTATGACCCTAATGCCTGCTGTCTGTTCATTATCAGAATCAGAATCAGAAATACTTCATTAATCCAAGAGGGCAATTTAGTAATGCCACAATATGTTGGACTACTATCAGTGATTAATTCTGCAAATTAACATAGAGGTCACATCTTTGTTTGAGTTCGTCTACAACAACTGGTTACCTCATACCTTTGAAATTAGTTGCTGTATTAGTAGCTGCCTCAAACTGTTGACCACAACACACACACACACAGACATACACACACACACACACACACACACACACACACCACTGAACATACTACTTTCCACACTTCGTGCTGTAAATATTTAACTTGGCATTACAACTTGGTCCAATTTGATTTATTTAGGTTAAATAAAGTTGTATTCAAACACTGTACATGGTGTTTGACTCCTTTTTGCTGGGACCTTTAAAGTTTGAATATACAAAGAAACATACAGCACCCGGTATTCCCGGGTGGATAACGAGGCCTGAATTTGCTTATCCTCCAAGATCATGCGTGTTCAGGGTGGTATGGCTGTAAGTGACCGTTGCTTTCTGGTAACTGGCACCTGGTACATGTACATAAAGGTTTTAATTCATTAATAAAATCTGAAATGAAATTGTGATAATTTGTTGGAGAAGTAGCAATCCAAAAATTGTATGGAAGAATAAGAAGAGGAAGACTTCAGCTGGACTTCTATATGTTGGAATGCTGAGTGACAGCGTGTCAACATAATTAAAAGAATAAAGTATACCTGACTTTTTCAAATACATAATTGACTACAATCATCATTACCAGCTGACTCTATCAAAATTGTGGAGTTTTAGTCTTGGCCACACGTCTTTGTATTTAAACAAAAGATCAAGGAAATGACTTTGCTTATTAACTTCCTTTTTAATTAAATCTTAATTAATTAAAACGTGTTTAATTCAGGGAAATAATGAAAGAACGAAGTAGACTTAACAGTGTGTTTTAAAGAAGTTTGATGAGAAGTCCTGCTGTGAGGCACCAGCACCGTGTGGGGCAGTGGTTAATGTTTTTGCCTCACAACATGAAGGTTTCCCGATTCAATTCCAGGCAGATGTGTCTTGAGGTGTTTAACTGCTGGCCTCAGAGAGAGAGAGAGAGAGAGAGAGAGTGAGAGAGAGAGAGAGAGAGAGAGAGAGAGAGAGAGAGAGAGAGAGAGAGAGAGAGAGAGAGAGAGAGAGAGAGAGAGAGACAGTCAAATAGACAGTATTGATGCGGGTGACCTGGTTGTAACCAGCTGGAGATCGGCTCTCCAGCCGCTGCTGTGGGCGACCTGAGGGGTTTGCTGCAGGTTGCCAGACTATTTCTTAATTCTAGATAAAACTCAGAACATTTGTGTAATTTTATATTATGTGGCTCTGTACATTTGAGAGGCAAATCTGTAAGTAGAAGTGAGAAATCTACACAAGTGAATACAGCACAGGCCCTTAAAATGTAACAGGGGTAATTATGGCATTCAGCAGCGCATGTGGAGAATGCAGATAACACCAGCTGTCTGAGAGAGCACTTCAACAGTTGCTTTACCTGCCTGTCTTGCACAATTACAGGCTCTTGAGAACATGACACCTCTTCTGTGAAGCACTTAGACATAGGTAACTATGTCTGTCTCTTCACAGATGAATATTGCGCTTTAATACTCATCTCTTTGTAGATAACAAAAAATTGCAAAAGCAAAACATTCAACTGTCGGTGTACTGTGCAGCCATTTGTGAGAGATCTTCACATTTTAATTTCCCTTCATTGTTTTACTTTAACATCCCAATTAGTGCTTGGTAGTCTTTTTAATTATGCACTCACAAAAGCAGTTAGTATCCTCTTTGGATACACTGCATCACATTCGTTTGGAGCATTTATTGCAATTAAACTAGTGTTACTTTGCTGTCCTTTTTAAACAGCTGATTAGTCTTAAACACTCAAAAGCATACAACACATAATTCATGTTAATCTATGCTCAGGCAGTGTTGGTTCGTGTGGTTACCCAATTAGATGAGGTTTCCTCTCTTTGTGCCTGCAGCATATAGCTTGTTGTTGTACAAGTGCTCAGCTTATTGTGTTGTATTCTGCATGCAGTATGACTGTGTAGCCTTTTACTTCTGCAGTCTCACTAGTTTCTACCAAGGGAACTTGTCACATGTAGGCCAAAGCTTTAACATCCCCTCAACCTTTACTCAAACCATGTTTAATAATGCTTAACAATGTGTAATCTTTGGATTTCAAAACAAAAAAAAAAATCTAAAAAAATTGAAACCTGGTAAGTTCAACTATTCACTATGAGCACAAATCCTTATTTATCAAAATTCTGAAATTTGCAAATCAGTCGGATTATCAGATTAAAGTTTGGGGCTAACCTGACTTGCCACTTAGAAATTTAATGGCCAAGTTGAAGAGTCTTGTTGTTAAAGGGATTATCTTTTTGTCAGGAGTCTTCAGAAATTGCCAAACAAGATAAGTACCCAGAAAATCACTGCCACCTATCTTTAAGGAATCTTTCAGTTTTTATAACTGGGGCAGTCTTGGGAGACTCCAACCCAAGCACTCATGTGGGTTAAGAGTTCACTCCACCAAAAATATGTCCAGCACTTTTCTTTGCCATTAAAAAGCTGTTTTGTTTCGAACAACACAATCATTCTTTTTCACCTTCAGTACACAGATCAGCTGATTGGATTTATGATGTACAAAACCCCAAATCAGTGAAGTTTGCACGTTTTGTAAATCGTAAATAAAAGCAGAATACAATGATTTGCAAATAAGATACTTAACGTTGGAACTGGTAAACTTTGTTATTTTGTTGCAAATATTAGCTCATTTGGAATTTGATGCCTGCAACATGTTTCAAAAAAGCTGGCACAAGTGGCAAAAAAGACTGAGAAAGTTGAGGAATCCCCCATAACTCATCACCCAGATGTATTGTGCATATAGCTTTTTTCTGCCGCGGTCATACTTGAATATGTGCAGTTTTGTTTAGATAATTTCCCCACCTTAACAGAAACCTTCCTTTCAACATGTTTTTATCAGTACAACTACTCCTACCCACAGCATACTGTAAATGGAGATCAGATGTTTTGGTCAGTAGTGAGCAAAAACTTGGATTTTAATGTAGAAATTTGGTTGAAAACAGCGTGATATCAGATCTAAAACCTTTTTTTTTTCCAGCAAATATTCACTCATTTTGAATTTGATGCCTGCAACCCTTTCCAAAAAAGCTGGTACAGGGTCAGCAAAAAACTGAAAAGTTGAGGAATGCTCAAAAAAACACCTGTTTGGAACCTGCTCCACAGGTGAACAGGTTAATTGGAAACAGGTGAGTGTCATGATTGGGTATAAAAGGAGCTCTGAAAGGCTCAGTCATTCACAAGCAAGGATGGGGCGAGGTTCACCACTTTGTGAACAACTGCATGAGAAAATGGTGATCAGAGAATCAGAGAATCTGGAGAAATCTCTGCATGTAAGTGGCAAGGCCGAAAACCAACACTGAATGCCCTTCAAAAAATCATTGTCAGTTAACACAGTTCATCACTACATCTACAAGTGCAAGTTCAAACTCTACCATGCAAAGACAAAGACATATATCAACATCACCCAGAAACACCACCAGCTTCTCTGGGCCTCAGCTCATCTGAGATGGACTGACGCAAAGTGGAAAAGTGTGCTGGGGTCTGACAAGTCAACATTTCAGATTGTTTTTGGAAATCATGGACGTGGTGTCCTCCGGGCCAAAGAGGAAAAGTAGAATCTGGATTGTTATCAGGTCAAAGTGTAAAAGCCAGCATCTGTGATGGTATGGGGGTGTGTTAGTGCCCATGGCATGGCTAACCTGACCATCTGTGAAGGCTCCATTAATGCTGAAAGGTACATACAGGTTTTGCTTCCATCCAAGCCACGTCTTTTTCAGGGACGTCCCTGCTTATTTCAGCAAAACAATGCCAAGACACATTCTTCACGTGTTACAATAGCGTGGCTTTGTAGTAAAAGAGTGCTGGTACTAGACTGGTAAAGCTTCAACGATTAGTGTCCTCAGTTCACAAACACTTACTGAGTGTTGTTAAAAGGAAAGGTGATGGAACACAGTGGTAAGCACGCAAAAAACAAACAAACAAAAAAACAACAAGTTTATCACTTTGAACAGCAAGTATCTTGTTTTTGTAGTGAATTGAATTAAAATATAGGTTAAAAGGATTTTTCCATCATTGTGTTCTGTTCTTATTTATGATTTACACATCATAACTATATTGGAATTGAGTTTGGATATTAGTTTGAGCTGTTATATACTGCATATGAGATGCAACTAAAAATTACATGTTTATATTCATGTGAATATATGAAAAAAATGTGAGAGAGCACATTTCAAACCCAGGTTTAATTATAAGTATTCAGTCAAAGTCTCCAAATTATTTATTGAAAAGATTTCCAATTCAAAACAGTTTTCCATGTCTTATCAACTTTAGTTTAAAACTGTGGTTTCAATTTTTTTTTCCACAAAGGAAAAATGTTGATTGGCAAAGAAAAAAGTTAAATCCGGAAAAAACGGATGCCAACAAAAGGTGAAGAAAGCAGGATAGTGTATTTATGAGTATTTATTTATTTTTTGAGTGATCCGGATCCTAATGGCTCCCAAACACCAGCCTACGACCAAGACAGAATGAGACCTCAACAAGCTCAATGAAACAATTGTAACAAATTGACAAAAGTGAAAAGTATGTGAGTGTAATAGACATGGAGTCAGTCCATTAAAGTTACTGTACAATAAAGATGTATTTTGTGTTCTTCTGAGTTTTTTATGCTATATTATTATTATTGTGACATCTATATATAGTATTAGTATATAAAATTATGTAACGATCACTGTGTAAATAACACACAGTAGTAAAGGAAAGTAAGGTTTTTTCCCTGGTCTCTATAGCCTCCAAGGAGGATGCCTACTCTTGGCCACATGTCATCCTTCAGGATAATAGGTTGCACCCACACACAGCCTTTGTTCTTGGCCTTTTTCCGGGCCCACAGCTGGAGGAGAAAATCGTAGAGGCATTAAGAAATGATGAAGCTCCAGAATGGTGTGACTTCACCCATCAGAGCCAGAGAGCTTCACGCTTGATGACATGTCATAATAGAGATTCCATAATGGTTTTCTAATTGGACTCAGATGGCACAGCAGGAACATTTCATGTCACTCGTCTCTTTTCTGGGGCTCTCTGCCTGTTGCTGCTTTTCTGCCTTCATGAGTAAAAGGATTGTCTTTTTGTTTTAATGTTCTTTTCCTGTTAATCCACATCCGAGTTTCTTAACTGTTATGCCCCTTAACAGTGAATTTGCTTATTAAAAATCTATTAGAATTAAGACTTTTACTGGAACTAAGAGTAAAATTGTCAGTCAAAAATGAGAACAAAGCATCGCAATAATATCAGGGAATGGAGACCAAAGAAAAAAAATGTTCCCCACACTTTACATATACATATAGAACAGTGTTGACATATATTCATATTTACCTAAAATGTGGAAAGATAGTGTGAACCTGTACATTCACCTTTGTAACCATCTGTAACTCTTAAATTATTGTTGAATTTCCTCAGCTTAGCGGCAGCATCAATCAAAAGTTATATCACACAAATTATACCTTTAATGGGTGTCTGGGTTATTGGTGCAGAGATCTGAGTGTCTTTATGTGTTTATATTGTAAAGCAAAAAATAAATAAATAAAATAAACTATTCAGTAATTAACCTTATCACACAGAAAGCTGGCTGCTGATCAAAAAATTAAACCACATCAAAGCTGATCTTCTCCATTGCTAAGACAGTTTAAAGTTGTTTTAAAGAAATGAGACTCTAACAACAAAACAGGTTACAACTGCATGTCTTGACTCACAGTGCAATGAAGCACTTTTTAAAAAAAATTAAAAACAAAAACAAAACAGTTCTATCTCTTATTTCTCACCTCATAATAACATGAGGAACCCATGACCTCTGCTCTGGCAGAGAAATGAAAACATTTGATCCTCTTATTCAGTGTCTCTATGTTTAGCAGCAGGGCACCGGGTGTCCGCTTAGGGTGTAATCACAGAGATGGATGAATATAAGGTTATAATTACCCAGCGGGACAGTTCACTGCAATAGAGCCCCACTGAAGTGTGTGTGTGTGTGTGTGTGTATGTGGCTGAATTAAGGGGTTATAACAGAAGGGCTGTAACCTGCTCTCATCAGTGTTGGTGCTGAGTGGGAGTGGGGCATTTACATATTGTACCGTAATGGGTGGAGGAGACGGACAAGCCCAACCTTTAATTTGCATCAAGAACCCTAATTAGAACAGTGGTTTATTTTGTGAGGTGAATGATAGAAATACAGGAAGAAGTTTTCATGGCTACAGTTTGATATGTCGGTATCATAGACTGTAAAAAAAATGGAAGGTGTAAAAATCCAGAGTGTCAGTCTCATTTTATAAAATGAGTGTTTGCAAACATGAGTGGAGTTGGATTTTATGTCATGACCAAAACAGATGAAAATGCATGCTGTTAGGTAAACAAGACAACAACAGCTGAGATACAGAAGGTGGTTAGCAAAGGAATAATTAGAGTCATACAAACAGGATGATTACACAAATGCTTTTTGAGTGCCCTCAAGGTGACTCGCATCATACGACAAAGTCACAGACATTTGTGCTAAGAAGGCCAATTCTATGATGCTAGTTCTTGTTGTTTATGGATCCAAAATATAATAATAAAGCAAAATGCACTGTAGTCTAACACCAACACCACTACTTCCACCTTCACCTGAAGTGAGTGATATCATAGTTGACACATCTGCAAGTGGTCAATAAGGACTATCTGGTTCTAACTGCTTGTTCATTCTCCGCACTTATTAAATTACCTGATGAGTAAAATGCAACTTACAGATTGAAAAACAGAGCTCCAATTTGAGAAACACACATCAATCTTATCCAAATCACTGCAAGGAAGACAGTTATAGTTTTAGAAAGCTAAATGTGCATTAGCTTAACACTGTTTCCTTATTTGATGCTACAGTAGATGACCCCATCATCCGTTTCACTTTCATTGTACTGCTTTTATTTATTTATTTAGAGGCTATTTTGAATTTTTACGTATGGTTAATTCAATTAATAAGTAATTTTCCATGTATACAAATGTTATCACAACCTTTCACTCAATATATCATGCAGTATTTACCTGTGACGAATAACACCATCAACATTTTCCAGGAAGCTCTGAATGACCTGTGATAGACTGGTGACCAGTCCAGGGTGTACCCCGCCTCTCGCCCTGTGACAGCTGGGATAGGCTCCAGACACCAGCTTCCCTGAACAGGATAAGCTGTGGAAAATTAATCAGTGAGTAAAACTTGAGAATTATGCAATCTAACCATGTAATTATATGTGAAATGTTTTATCTACATTGCTTCTCATAATATTTCTGAGAAGCAAATAAAAAGGCTTGTTTTATTAATAAACGAAGTAGTATTTCCTGTTCCATCGCATTATCACACTCAGGAAACAACTCATAACTGTTAATACAACTTTTTCAACATGCACTAATTGCTCTCTGTTCTAAATTAAAATGTTCCATTCTTAGTTTGGACCAGCAGCACAGAGTGCTAAGTTCGTGTATGATGGATGTATGACACAGTGGGTGCTCTTTGTTTAAAAAATGTTAAATAACTAGGGAGCTTCAGGGGACTTTTTTTTATTTTTGCCATTTACATTTACCAAGTGTTGAAGAAAGGGTTGCAGCTGTCATCTGAACCACCCTGAACCAATAAAAAAAAACCTACAGCATTGTTTAAATGAGCCCAGGTCTACAGAGGCAGACATTAAAAACAAAAGCCGGCTGAAAACTAGACTTTAGAGACACAGTGGGGAGAAATGTTATCCAAGAGTGACCACAAAGGTACCTCATCAATCCAGATATCATCCTCCCTCCAACTTTGCCAGAGGCTGAAGTCTTAACTGTGTTTACCTGGCAGAAGAGGATCAGATAGGCTCCTGTTTCCTGTCCTGCTTATCAGCACCATTACAAACCTATGAGGGTAAAATAAAGCAGCTATTGTGGATCATTAAGCTCTGTTTCAGAGCAAGACAAAATACATCAAGATACATATTAAAACTGTATTTTTAAAAAAGATCAGGTAATAATGCTTTATTATTTTTGCTTTATTTCATAAAAGCTGTCGGTTTCATCTACCTTTGCCTCTTCTGGTGTCTGTCTTAAAAAATAACCTCTCTGTGGAAGGGCAGTAAGACTTCAGAATTATCCAGTGGTAGCAGGTTATTCATTTGCAGTTTTAGCTGAGCAGCAGATTTCACCCATTAATTAGCTCCAAAGTTCTCAGAGCACAGCTGCTTCACTGCAGCTGTCAGGGTCTGAAAAGTTAGATTAAGAGTAAGTAAAAAACACAATCATCGTCACGAAGAGGCTTTTACTGTTTTGTTTTGTTTTTCCTTGCTGACTCAGTGCAAGTATGTATTTAGAAGATGCTTGTCCCATTTATTTGCACACTTTCCACAATCAGCCAACACCAGACCAAATGAAATGCATTTTTTAAGAAAGAATTTGTGGTACAATAAATACCTCCATCTTTCAAATAAGAGTACATTTACATATAAATTCAATGATATCAGGTGCTATTGTTTGTGAATGAACCATTGATTTGAGTGACCCAGAGCCTGTGGAGTAGGGGATGACTCTTTGAGCAATTCACGTACCACTCCTGAAGCTTGGTTTAAACTTATAAAAATCGATGGCCGATCCTAATTTGCACCCCCTAAGTGTTGAAACAACGCAGACCACAAGCCCCATGATTACAATAAAAACAGGATCATTTTTTCTGTTTACAACATTTCCTGTCCTACATTTCATCTCCTCTGATGCTTCTTCTCTATTCTTCCTTATCATATTATGATAAACGGCAACATTCAGCTTCAGTATAACATAACACGCTTAGAATCACGATTATAAAGTCAAGCAGGAAACGTAGTGGAACCAGAAACACTTAATCTAAAGATCATACAGACCAAACTGCCCTCATGTGCTTCTGCAGACCAAAACATTGACGCAAAAGTATGCTAACGACTGCGTCAGCCAACGTAGAAAACAAACCTGGCTTTACACAAGCCAAAACACATATTTAACA
This sequence comes from Labroides dimidiatus, assembly GCA_030710495.1. NCBI lineage: Eukaryota > Metazoa > Chordata > Actinopteri > Labriformes > Labridae > Labroides > Labroides dimidiatus. The sequence continues at coordinate 17,997,875 of CM061146.1, read as the reverse complement.
CCCTAAATGATCCATCGGGTCCTCACTGTACAAAAGAAAACTGTAAACTGGCTGATCTTAACCAAAACAAGCTTCTTGACCTGACTTTGCCTAAGACCTTACGTTACACCCGACTTGTCTTCTTTTTTCTCTCCACTCTTCCTGTGAATGGAGGAACTGAAGATAGGGAAGTTACTGACGTTTGTATTTCAGTAAAGAGGTTGATCCTGAAAGGAAACTCAAGTGCAAATAATGTGCGCTCCAAACTGTTTCTACTTGAAATGTGTTAAGTGTTCATCCTGACTTGTCCTGCTCTGTTACTGTTTATCACTCATGGCATAACTTCAGTTTAAATCAACATCTTCCTGCTTTAATCCTTACATCTTGCTGCTGCTGCTCCACACCAGAATGACATTAAGGCTTTTAGAGATAACAAGATTTTCCCTGCTCCCCTTCATCATCAGAGCTTTAATTAGACAGGTAATGGAGAGGGGAGCAGCTCAGGGCCCATCCTCCCTAATCAAAAGAGTCATATCCATGCTAATAGTGACCCTTTGTTGACTCAGCCGCCTAACCGAGCGATATCAACTTTTAAAGCAGGAGAGAGAAACCAGAGCTCAGCAGCAGAGGAGCTGTGTGATGATACACCCTCTTTAATTTACACACTGAGAAAGTTATGAGACACAGTAGGAATAAAACGGGTAATAAAATTGGAAAGAAGGAAGTAAAGAGTTTTTTTCCCCCCTCTCTTCAACCTCACGCACACTCCTTCAAAGCCTGTCTGCCCACACCTGCTCCCTCCCGAGAAATGGCACGTCTGCCTTTCTCTGTCTTGTCTGTTGTCACCTACGTCTTTGTGCCTTTGCTCTTTCATTTTTTCTTTACCCTTTCCTCCCATCTACCTTTGTCTATCTGTCTACCTCTCGACTCCCTCCACCCCCCTTTACTATCACCCTCACTCTTCCTTAAGAGCCAGAATTAATCTTATCAGACAGGCAGTGAAGGGAAAGCAGCAGGAGGGGTGTGCAGGGCTGTAAAATGTGACTTAAGAGACCACAGAGCTGAGGCTGAGTGACTGCATTAAGGGCTGCAGACTGTAATAAAAAAGTTTATACAGACTTCAGGTCTGCAAATGGGCTCAAAGTGCAACAGAGGAAAAGGTAAATTATCCTATTTCCATATTAAGGTTGAGACTCAATTTTCAGCTTCTTCTAAAATAAAGGTTTGGTGAGGCTGCAATAAATTAAAGTATTAGGTAAAGCTGAAGTGAAGGAAACCCCAAAGTAATCATAGCAGTCATTTTATTTAAAAGTGAGAACTTTTCAACTCATAAACCAAAGTAAGTTTCCCTGTTATTAGATATACAATATACCTTCCAATGTACTATAGATTATTATTGAAATAATGTGATGCTGGTGTTAAAGTCTACATTTTCAAAAAGATAGGATAACTGTTACAGAATTTGTTTCTTTTTATGCCTTTATTTTGAGAGGACAGGACAGTGGATAGAGGAGGAAACAGGGTGAGAGTGGGGAGTGACATGCAGGAAAGATGCAACAGGTCGGACTCAAACCCAGGCTGCCCGCTCAAGGGCTGTTTGCCCATATGGAGCGTGACCTTAACCACTAGGCCATCTGCGCTCCATAGAAGGTGTCTTAAGTTGTGGGTTTTGAGAGAGACAGCTGACAGCCAAGGAAAACTAATGCATGGTAAAGAATTATCTGAAATGTTATACAATTAGACTTCCTTTAGTTGGAGCTTTCTCTGCTTTGTGTCAGGGTCGAGCTCATCCTGTCTGGATTCTTGTGTGGTCTATACATTATCATAAAAGAAAATGACACTTCTGATTCCACAGTAAGTGGTATGCATTTGGTAATAGATTGTCATCAGCCTGTGTGATGGACAAATTGGTATTAATCTTAAACTTTCAACTCTTGGTCATGTAAAAAAACTTGATCATTTCTATTCATCATCATGATCATCATCAACCTTTATTTGAAGTTCTCAGAGAAATCATTGAGGGTGACGTTTATTTACAATCAGCACGTATACATGCAGCTTCAGAAATTGGACTATGAGCTTAGTAAGTGTGAAATCAGACTGTTGAATAAAATAAACAGCTTAGACTGACTGAGAATGGACTGAGCATAGCTCGATTGACACACCTAGGTAATGCTGTTGCTATCAGGCTGTGGGTGGATTTGGCAGGACTCTACAGGTCTTGGTAAGTCTTGGCTTTCAGTCTGAAAAGGAAGTAGGTGACCATGATAAATAGGGTCGCTGCGGTCATACAGTCTATGGCTCCAACACGACAAACAAACACCATGGCACACATAAATAAAAACATGAAGAGCTACAGCTGCATCCATCTCAGCCATCGTCATTAGAATGTTGATTTCTCTTTATGTGAACTGAAACTAGTTCAGTGCTGAGAGTACATATAAAAACTGATAAACAACAACAGTTAAAAATGAGTTATGGCTACCACTGGAATAAAAACAGTAAGAACAAAGAAATATATGAACTTAAATGATTAAAAGTCCAGGATAATTACCATGATTAGCCACAAATAAAATCAAATAAAACAGTTTCATTCTGGTAACCGGTGGTTAAGACTGATATTTCTAAATGTCCATGTGAGATAAGAGTGCTCAAATTCAGGTAGTCTTGCAACGTGTTCCATGATTTTGCAGCACTGATGCTAAAAGCAGCTTTTCCCAGGTTAGTCCTTGCATGAGGAACCTGGAGAACCAGTCTTTCACTTGAGTGGGCTGAAAATGAACCAGGGTTTAGATGTAGCAGAGAGGTGATGTATGATGGAAGCTGTCCAGCAAGTGTTTTACAAATAAATGGATACCAGTGGTCAGCCAACCTTTATCAGATAAAATGCAATGAGGAGTGAAATTATTGATCAGGGTGATCCAGGACACACACTGATTTTTTGTTCCCAACTTGTAATAACATTATGATGGATAATAATTAATAATCAGTTAAGAGTGTAATGATGTTTAAAAAAAAGTTTTGGTCAGTTTATTAATGCTGATTATGAACCATAAACCATAACAGTGATGTGACGACTCACTCTGGGTAAAACTTGATACAATGTGTGCAGCAACAGGACACACTTTTGTTAAGATCTCCTGGTTCTTTGGACAAACACCTCCCAAGAATCACTCGAAGAAGAGCTATTTCTAAGTTCTGCATTTATTCTGGTCACAGGCAAAGTTCACAGCCAGTTCTCAGGAATGTATAAGCAAAGTGTGTGTGTGTGTTGGTCGAGGGCATGTAGCTAGGTGTAGAAGGTCACAGACATGAGCTGGAGACAGAATCTATCTGCTTAGTCATACCAAAGATACTGAGTATATATTGACCATGAGGCTGTACAGGCACACTCCAAGGTAAAATGCCTGAGCTGCATGAGCTTGACAAGTAAGAACAGAACATAAGAAATAATCTGACATTTCATTCTATCCAATGAAAGGATATTGTGATTAGCTCCTCATGTATGACTACATAGCTCCAGCTTCTGTAAATTCTCCCAACTACATGCTTAATATGCCGTAACTATGACAACGACCAGTGAGCAAATGAGAGTATGATGTCATTTCAACACAAGAGAAGCACCTGTTAGCAACGACAAAGTGTGAGGAGGCAGGAGACCACAGTGTGAGAGTGTGTGGTGTATAGGCTTGGATTAATGAAGGAAGAGATTGGAAATAAAGTGTGGAAATGGAAGGTCGTGGTTGACAAACCACAAAGATGATGACGCTCCCTCAAGGGGTAAGAGGTAGTTGAGGGGGATGAGATAATCTGTGTGAGGATGTGAAGAGAGATGAGCATTAGACTGTAATGGAAAATCTGCCTGCAGGTACTCATCTAACCGTATCTTCAGGCGAGAAGGGGGATGGAGGGAGACTGGGACATGTTTTAATTCATAAACTACTGTTTTAAAACATTTTTAAGTACAGTTTGGCCTGCTGCACACAAACTGTAGCAGTTCTATGTTTATATTTCTATTCTTTTTCACAGAATTTTGGGAGGCTTTTTTGTCTTTATTGGATTGGAATGCTGTGTGAGACAGGAAAGTGTAGAGGCTAAAGAAAGGGGGACCAAGTGCGGCAAAGACCTGTGATCAGTGCTATGGCTTCTGTACATGGGGTGCCTGAGCAGCTGCACCGGCTGTGAACATTTAACAAGTTTGTGGCTGTTGACAGAAACAGTACTGATTGAAAAGCTCCCAGAAACAATAACATCTCATTTTGATGTTACTGTTTTAAACTGGTTGCAGGAAAATCTTCAAAAGTAGAGAGCAGGATGCAAGCTTTATTATGTGTTTGTGCTGTGAACAGGAAAAAGGTTTAGACCAACATTGTTTTGAGCAATTTCACAAACTGCTTCTCATTTCCTCAGTGGGTTTGTTGTATTAGGTTATGGGGTTGAGCACTTCTTAGTGGTAGATCTGGGTGCTATTGTTACAGAGAGTGGCAACCCCTTTTTCTACTAGATCTCCTGCCCTCTGTTATAAAACTGAGATCATTCCCGGGTTCATTTCCCACTAATGTGGACATGCACTACCATCGAATCCACTGAAAAGAAGGCACACGCTGGATTTCACCCTGCAGAGACATCGAACAACACATCTGATTTCTCTCCTTTATCTAGAGCACAAAAGCATAGACGCCTCGAATGAGGAACAAAAACACGTAACATTCCCCGCTTTTCAAACACTGGGGGAAAAGCCACGAGGTCAGACTGGACAAACTCTGACACAGCCTGAAGGTTTGTCGTGACATGAAACACGCTTCAAGTTCAGTTGCGTTGTGTAGTTTTAGCGATATGTGTGGAATGGACTCAAAATCGAGTCTGAAACCTGAAGTTGTTTGTTCAGCTCTGTTTATTCCATAAAAACTGCCATTTGAGGTTACAACGTATTGAGTAAGACCTTCATCCTTTTGCAGACATTAAGATACCACTCAGAGACAATAAAAACACTAAAGAGTGATGTGTGCTCTATCTTATACAATCACACTCCTGTATTTAGAATTACTACTACTACTAATCTGGTTCAACATCTGTTTTAGTGGGGTTTCCCTGCTCTTACTCTCTTACTGGCTTCTACCTTTGTAATAATACTGGATGAGGTTAGTTTACACAGAAAGTGTTGTATTTTATTCTTTTCTTGGTAGTAATGAGCTGTTTCTTTTTGTGTTTCACTGGTTCAACCATAGGCCCCATTTATACATCAACGGTATCAGGGTGAAACGCAAAAGTTTTGTTGCAATTCGGCCTCCTGTTTATACAGAAACACCGTTTCAGCCAACCTAAAACACAACTTTTTTGAAACATCCTCCAGAGTGTAATTTGTCTGAAACACTGCAGCCTCCGTTGCCTTATAAACGGCAAGCCGTCACGCTCCTTTTTGCGCAAGCACATTCCACTTTCGTTGTGGGAACAACAACAGTTAAATGGCGGACTTACTGGGTTGTGCTTGTGCTGCTGAATCTGCTGACTGCCTTTCAACAAAATGTTAATCTGTTGCTCCACTTCTGCACTCAGATAAGACGTATTAAATATATACACCAGACAATCAGCCTACTTCTTCTTCAGCAGCAGACTACCAAAAGACTCTACAGTTATATCGCCACCTACAGGCCTTGTATGCATACTACAGCGTTTCCAGTCCCTCAGCGTTTCCGTAAGAACACAGATTTTTTTTCTCTGTGTTTTTTGCGTTTTCGAGTGAAACGCTGTGAAGCGTTGCCGTATAAACAAGTCTATAGATGGCATGAAATATGGATGTAGTCTCAGCAACATCACCCTTCTGTTCCTGATACAGTATAATGAAGCCAATCATTGAGCAGGACCTTCTTGGATGTGACGCGGACTTTGAGCCCCCCCCCCGCCACCCCACCCACACACGCACAGTGAGTGCCGATAGTGAAATTAGCGTTTCAGACCCAAGCCGTTTTATGAACCAGGCTGTAACTTCCGATCTTCCTGCAGCCAGCCTCTAGTGGATTCGCAATGAATTTTTTTTTTCTTACCATTTTGAGTACGCCAGCTGAGAGGTCAAAGTGGACTGTGTTTTCCACACTGTCAGTGTGAATGCACTTATGCACTCAAAATTGTAAGTGTTCGAGCAGAAGTATGTCGTTTTGGATACAGCCAAGGGCTCGCACCGACAAACACCTCAAATCCTGGGAGGACTGGCACAGGGCCATACAAAGGCAAGGAATGCCACAGAGGGCACCCGGTCACAGTCATGCTGCATTTTAGGGCTTATACACTAAGAATAAGTCACACCTGTCACTTCTACTCAGCCTTCATTTAGCCTTAAAGGGGAAGAAGTGGATACTGTATTTCCATCAGTAAAGTGAACGTTAAGAGTAAAATATTTCCTGTCCTTTGTTGTAGGTATTAAGTTGAACAAACTACAGTATGAGGTTATTTTTTGGGTTTAAAATTTTCAAACAGTCTTTTAGAAACATGGGGAGACTGACAATCATCTCAGCATGCTCTGAGGACGCAGATGAGCACAGATTGTGCAGCCATTTGTCTCTGCATGTGGTCAGGATTCTTGTGGATGGCAACACGCTGAGCCAACCTCTCACCGAATCAAGTCCTTCATATGGAGTGTAGGGGCAAATGGGTCTAAAGATGCTCCCTTTCTGCTCCCACTCTCTTTAAGGTTAGTTTCATGCCACCTGGAGTGACAAGTGAGTTCTCTGGAAAATGCTATCAGACCATAACATTTTCACCACTGACACAAGGAATAAGTCTGCAAATGGATGCAGTGATTAATAAGAGAAGAAAAAGACAAGATAAATGTTGCTAAAACCATCATCATCTCCATCTCACCCAGTCCTCAAATGCAGCCGGTCTGATTCCTTTCTGTGCCTCTCACGGCTCTGTGATCAATCAATATGTTTAAGCCCTTCTGCCCTCAGCTCGCGGTTATTGAATAAGCAAAACCTTAGCAAGCAGGCTGTTCATTCTCCGCCTGAAAGAGATGAATCTGGCCTGGCTGTTAGGAGGCATTTCTGACTGACAAGAAGCAGCACATCTTAGAATCGTTCAGTTTGTTATAAATCCATCAGTCTAATGAAAGATTTATCCTCCCCCCAAAAAAGTTAGCTGTGGATCATAAAAGTAAGGTAGGAGATGATAAAAATAATTTAATAATTTCAACAATTGTATCTGAAGATATTGAATGACTTTACTAACAAGGCAAGTATTTGATCTGTTAAAAATGACTGTCACTGCCTTAAAACATGTAATGCTACTGATCCTGCTCCTCTAATATGCAGGTTAGCATCTTTTTCTGTGATCAACGAGCAATGTGAAATCATCTCTTATGTAGTTTTGTAGTTTATAAAAAAAAAAAAAAAAAGATAAATGAATCATGGAAAAAAGCTTTGCCATATTTTTTCAAACTGCTCTTCTCTGAGACAATCAGATGAGCAGCATCTTAGTCACATTCTTAGTCAGCACTGCAACAAAGACACCAGTGCACCAGCCTCTCTCACTGTACGGAGGTAAAAATAGATGTGGAAATTATATTTTCACTTCAGGTGCAGCTACACTAAGCAATGCTATCAGTTTGGAAAAATATCTGGATATCAGGAGTGCCTCGATGTTGCTATTAATAGCCAGAAGCTGCAACCTGCAAATAAATAAATAAAATAAAAATAAATAAAAAAAATCACTTTGGTAAAAAAAACCATGTCATTTCATTGCCTCTCTTTGCTCTGCTATAAAAAACGTCTGAAAGTGATGCAACACATTGTGATAACAGACCTGGAGAGCCTCTGCTCAGTGACTTTGAGAGCAGAGACTGATCAATACAGTGCAGTCCACTTTTACCTCTGTTCACTCAGTGATTATTATCACCTATAATAGGCTCAAGCTGCTAAGCATCAAAGCAAATAGCTTCTATTGACTAAAACCACAACACATACTGAGGAGAATTAACTATTGTGTCACTTTGGAGTGGATAAAAAAGCCCCTTCCAAAGCCTAAAGTAATGTCACAGACGGAACACAGAAGCAAACGTTTCTTTGTTTCAATGTTGTGTGATAATCCCAACTTAATCCCTCAGAATCGGTTGAGTGCTGAATATTTAAAAACTGCTAATGCTGATAATGAATAAAGACAACTATATTAACACTTAAAGTTACATTTAGAGATGAGAACATACAATATTCTACATTTGATGGAACCTTTATATTTGCGTTGATATTGACACCAAAGAATTAGTCCCTCTGTGCAGATGTACAATCTTTACTTCAGTCTTTGTTCTACAGGAAGTGGAAAAACCCAGCCAAGGATATTTTTCAGAAGGTTTTTCTTAATCATACCTTGAGAAACATAACAAGAAAAAAGAGATAGTGTGTAAAAACAATAAACATTGCCCTGTAGTAATGATACATCTCACTTGTTTCACGCTTTTATAATGTAAACACTTTTCAAGATTTCTTATTTATGTTAGGTTTTATCTCTCATAGACAAACCAGTTAGCTGTTTTCAGGTTTGTATTTCAGACTCACTGAGCTGAAGTAGAATAAAATTGTTCCAAAGAAAAAAAAAGCATTGCAGGTTTTATCAAAGTTTCTTTCATTATTTTCAATTTCAACAGCTCCGGATGTCACGAAACCATCGTGTGGAAATAACACTCAGTAATTAATCGCCATCTTTTTCAGCTAGTTCGTTATGCTCACTCTTCAATGTTCATACTACATCACACTGAGTGAGACAAACAAATCCCAACAATTATCATCACCAAACACTTCACTTCTGTCCTCCTGAGAATTTATTGTGGAGCCTTTCTGGACTTTATTTAGAAGCAAAAACATGTTTTTCAGACCTGATTGGTGTAATTTTGCATAAGTTCTAATGTCATACGTCATATGTGTTGATTATAGATGATGAAAGGCGGATGTTGCAGATTTTCTGAAGGATCTATTCACCGTTGCTCCCACAATTAGAGTCTTTGTTGTGGTAATCATGCTCACAGTATAAGGCCTCCTATTATCATCACTGGCTCTCATTTCAGTACAACACTTCATCTTCTTTTCTTGGCTTTCGTCAGGTAGAGCCTGACTCTGAGGATTAATCAACACTGAGGTGTCTGTAAGTTGTGGTAATGGCATTGAATGGACACAGTGAGGTAAGGTTTTAGCCTCAAAATGACTTACATGCCATTGGAAGATCAAGGTAAGGGCTACAACAACTTACAGATTCTTCATGAAAGGTAAAATTAAAGGCAGCAGGGACATTTTCTCGTTAGAAGAGTCCGGGTCTTTGTATGTAGTATGAGTAGCAGTGTCTCTGCAGATTTCGATCCATCATTAGTCATCAAAGGTTCAGGTTAAAGTCTATGAATAAATCTGCTTTTGAATATCTCTCAACACTAACTCAAGTTGCTGGTTGAACTGAAAATCAAACGATGGCAACACACAGAAAAAGGAAGCTTGGCTGGTTGTCCTTTGAACCCTGATGACAGCGGCTGGTAAAAGGCTACACAGACCAACAGAATGGACTACAGCATGGATCTGATACTCAAATATGAACAATAACAAAAAAAATACACTTTGAATACTAACTTACATGTGCCATTGCCTTTAGCCACAATATTATGTACACACAAACACAAACACAGGGATGACTCAGCTCAAAATGTTGTTTTGACCACCAGTATAACTCAATGTGCCATTCCCCTCAGCCCCTCCAACACGACGGACAAATCAGCTGAGAAAGTTTTCAGATGAGGACATAAATGTGCATGATGTAAGATGAAGAAGAAAAAGAGATTGGTTGTTATGCAGGATAGACTGTGTTGATAAATGTCTTTGACTGTATGAACTTCACACACAAAAGGAATTCTTTGGGTGCATTTTATGATTATCTGATGAACTGGGTAGGTTCATATGAGGAGCACAATTTCCAGATGGTCTTGTAAAAAACAAAGGGAAAAAACAAATAGAAAATAGCCCTTTCCATTTCATTGATTTGTGCTTTTTTGTTTTGTTGATTCATTTCAACAACATTCAATTTGTTGTCACTTTGCCCTTAAATCATTTTTCTGAGTCTGTGTGAGGCTTTGCTCAGCTTTTTGAATCAGGATCTACATTTGTCAGATGAAGCCTTCCCCATGTCTTGTAAATGCCTGCTATCAATGTTCCTCTCTCCCTCTTTTGTCAGTCCAGTTACTTCCGTTCAAGTAAATGGCAAGCATGAATTTCCCTTCTTGTGTATTCTGTTTGCATGTCATTTATTGAATGTCAAAGTGGCTTGTTTGGGTTTGTTTTCCTTTTCTAAATCATGATAAATGATTGAGCATCTTGTACCTTGGGAGAATCTGGGATTTCTGATGTTGGACAGACTTCACAAACACACTACATGTACCTCAGGTCAGGGTCTGTCAGTTTATGGTTGTCATTTCTCTCTGAACAGATTCCTTTTGTTCAGTGTCGTTACATCTTTCTATCCTGTTCCCATGTGAACTCTGCAAACATCACTGTCACGCACTGCTCTACTCAGAAACTCGGTACAGTGAGCACACACGCGGTAAGCAAACATTTTACTGCGAATTTGTGTACATTGTAAACAACCTGTCCTGAGGAACAGTTTATTTTGCTGCACCCAAATGATGTTTATTTTACAGTGATCAACTGGGAGGCTGCTTTCACAGTGAGCAAGTGACATCAAACTCGAGAAGAGGGAGCTGGCATTTCTAATGTCAGAAAGTGAACAGAGTAATACAGATTGACGGGGAATGAAATTATTAAATACGTAAATGGGCACACATAAATTAGAAACATGACAGGTGGGCAAGATGCTGCTGTTGGGCAAAATCACTTGGGCAGATCACTTGGCCATCACAACTACAAACATGTTCGAAAAAGAAAATGATTCATTCTTTGCAGTTGACACATCTTTTAGCTAGGGCTGTCAACTGATTAATTTTTATATCTATTTATTTCTGGACCATTACAAAATAATCTCACTTTTTTAAAGCTTTATGTAAATGTATTGTGAATTCTCTTTTTAAGAATCCCTTTTTTAATCCAAAGTCCAAAAACTGAGTGGTCTTAGGACCGTGCATCAATGCGATATTACTGGATAAACTCTGACAGTCTTGCTTTTAAACACACATTAGGCCAATGACAAAACTCGTAACAGTTTTTCTGATGCTAGTACTTACAGCAGAAGCAACACTGTGAAAAAAGAAAACTTAAAATTGTTGGCCTGAAAATGATTTTCTGGTTAAGTGAACAAAAAATGTTCCGTTTATTCTCTGAGTATTCTTTGGCAAAGAACGGGGTCTCAAACTCAAATCTCCAGGGGCCTTCATCTACACGTCAGTTTTTCACATGTGCCAGCGTCTCTCCTGTTCTGCTGTTCTGTGTGGATTTTATCATTATAAAGGTGAATATTTTGGTTTGAGTATTGTATTGAAACTTAAGTTGGTGGACTGATGATGTGTTGGTTACTCTGTGTGTCATGGCTATATGGGGCACCGTAGGCTCAGTTGAAGAGTCATGACTCCCAACCAGCAGGTTGGGGTTCAAGTCCCACTGTCTACAATAACAAAAGCATACCCTCATGTGAAAATGACAGTCAAAGCTAGCAGTTCTATGGTATAAAGATATGTGGGCAGGTGAAAGATATTAAAAAACAGAAGACCTTAATCAGAACAAATAGTAGTTTGTCATTATGTTTACTTTTAAGAATTCTTAGGATGTAGAACTCAAAATTTTAAGTTATCTCAACAAAAACTTAAAAGTTGGTTCAAATGTAAAATTCATAACTCAAAAATCCAGTGCAGATGGTTGCCTTCAACTTGGTGAAGTACTCACCAGCCCTGATACTATGGCATGGATTGCAGGACAGATCTGAATTCCTTGTTTCCCATCAGAGAGGGTTGGAGTCCAAAAGTTCCTCAGGCTGTTTAAACATCTGAGCCCAGTTGCTGTCATTAATTCCCCACTCCCAGGACTGGCCTTAGGCAGGAACTTAAAGTTCTGCCTCTGTTTTGACAAGCAGAGGCAGACTTGATTATTGAAATGCACCCTATTCCAGCATCAGCTAGCTCAACAGCCAAAGGCTGCAGTTAGTTCTAAAGGCTGCTGCCTGGCACGAGCTGTGACCATAGACCACCAGCTCTCCAGTCTCCAGCTACCTGAGAGTTTCAGCATTGACTTTCAGATTTGACTGCTCATCTTCAAAGCATTAAATGTCCATGCTGCAGAGTGTATCTGTGAGCTGCTTGCTCCAGATGAGCCTGACAGATGCCTCAGGTCTTCTTGCAGGGCTCTACTTGTGGTTTCTAAATCTTGACTGGTCACAAGAGTTCAGGTGAGCATTTGCAGTTTAAGCTCCACAGCTTGTGGGTGTCAGACTGACAAACTTCTAAATCTTGTCTTTAGACTCACTTTTAATGCCTGGATTTTTCTTGACTGTTGCCCTTGTTTTATTTGTTTTTCCTCCTTGTGCTAATGAAGTTCTGTATCTTTGTTATTTGTGGTTTTTTGTTATCAAATGCTGAAACATTTACCTTCTGTTATGGGTGCAGTCATCTGCTTTGAGAAGCACTTTGAAACTTGTTTATAGAGTTGACAATAAGCACACATATATACACTCTAAAAAAGACACACTCATTATGGTGTTTTGAAAGTAAATATGATTGCTTATTCATTTTCACACACAGTTGTGTGATAGGTCAGCCTCACATGAGGCCACTCAGTAAGAAATTCTGTTGAAGCACTTTTAAACTTCACATTTATATACATTCAAAGGCCTTTTGTGTCCACTTGCTTCCTTGGAAGTTTTTTTTTTTTTTTCGTCTTTATTTTTTAGAAGTCAAGCATGATGTTCATACACACATTCAGGGGAGGGGGTTTCTGTTTTAAAAAGAAATTAAGGCAAAAGATTCTGTTTTAATGAAGCTTGAGGAAAGACTCAGCTCTTTCTATTTTGTCTCAAACATCAATCGCCTTAATAAGCATCCTTCAGAGTTCCCATAAAAAACTCTGCAAGAGCTTTTTTGCCAGTTATAAAACCCTGTCTCTTTGCTCACTAAAAGAGGTGATAGGCAGAAATTGGGAGCAGGTCTGACATTTCTGAAACAACAAAGCTATTAAAGCGGTAATGATTAATGATGATATGAAGTTTTTAATAATCTCAACTTCTTACTTCAGTTGTCATTGGTCTCCAGTTTATTTTTAAGATGATGATACAGTCATTTCTGTACTAATTTTCAACTATTCCTGCCCCAGTTTTTAGAAACCTTCAGCCCCCACTCAAAGCTAAAGAGCAGCTTTGTCATCCTTAAATATAAATGTCTTACTAGTCACGGGGCCAATTCTGAAAAGTGCCTCCATTAAACACAGGGCTGGTAGTCACTGAAAATTAGCATAGACTTGAATGAAGCATCTCCTCAGGACTACGTTTAGCCCCCGCCCTCCCACACTTCTGAGCTTCTAAAAACAACACCCCTGCTTAAACGGTGTGGTGTTCCCCAAGCACACAGTAGAAAACTTTCATCCTTAATACCACTTATCCTGTTCAGGGTCACGAGTGTCTGGAGTCTATCCCATCTGCGTTAGGGTGAGAGGCAGGGTAGAGCCTGGACTGGTCACCAGTCAGTCACAGGGCTGACACACACAAACAGACAACCTTTCACGCACACACTCATACCTACAGGCAATTAATAATCATTAATAAACAAGATAAGCATGTTTTTGGACAGAGTATCCGAGGGAGAACCCACACATGCACAGGGAGAACATGCAAACTCCACAAAGAAAGGCCAACAAGATTTGATCTTGTGACCTTCTTGCTGTAGGGCTGCAGCACTAACCGTTGTGCCACCGTGCACAGAAAACTAGGAAAAGAAAATAAGCGATATGAAAGCTGCTTTAAGGAACAAGCATCGCAGCAATGTCCCAGTAACTCGATGAAAAAAAAGCCATTTCCCTGGTTTGGGTTTATGTCAACAAGGTGTGAGTGTGCTCCCATTTGGGGCTTGGTTTAAATTTACCATCTTTCAGAAAGTCTGTTGTAACTCCAAGTTAACCACATTGGCGGCTTAGCCATGCAGTAGATCTGACTCATTATTACCTGGACTTTGCTCTCTGCACTTCATTCAAATGTCATCTAACCTCGTCAGACTTTTTCTACCACAGCTATACATTTCAGCTACTTGTTATTCAGAATCCAACACAAGCAGAGACACAACTATTCCCTTCCTCTCCTCACCCCTGCCTTCTCGAATACATCCCTTGGATGTGTATGCAGACTCAAAAATACCATTATGTTTTCTATGTTGGCTGCATATTGTGCTGCCTCCAACCACTCTCTATTTTCAATATGCTTCATCTGCAGTTGATCGTATCCGTCCTCTGCCAGATGCCTCTCACCACTTGCAAATTGATTTATAATGCTGTCTTCTTCCATGTATGGGGGGAGATGGGGACACACAATAAAAGCTGGGATCTGGAGATGGGTGTAAATTCTGAATGTGACGTGGCCACAGCAACAAAACTGATTCTTTATAGGGCAAATTTGATTGGGGGCGATTTTCATCCCCGACTTCAGGGAGGAAAGGTTTAGTGCTGTTATTGGCTTTGGGATTACTATGGCAACCACAGAGTTGAGTGCTCTCTGAGTGAAGGAATGAGATGAGATGAGATGAGATGAGATGAGATGAGTGAGTGTGTGTGTGTGTGTGTGTGTGTGTGTGTGTGTGTGTGTGTGTGTGTGTGTGTGTGTGTGTGTGTGTGTGTGTGTGTGTGTGTGTGTGTGTGTGTGTGTGGTGGGGGGTTGAGTATTACAGTTTATTCTGCCATTCAGTATAATGTTAGCATGATGTTTTTCCTTTCATTGACTGTCCAACAAAAGAGCAGATTTCCCGTGATGTTTCATTAGTGGTCCTTCCAATGTTTGCAGCATTGTGTCTATTCCCAAATACTGAGTGTTTTTCTCTGAGTTGGAAAAAAGTGGGACATAATATGGGTGTATTATTTCTACAGGTGTACTGCTGTTTCATGTGAGATTATAATCAGTGAATCATTTAATACAGTGAGTCAGTTGATAAGAGAGCCATTGCTTGCTTTGGCAGCTGACTGATTCATTCTCTGCCACAGTTGTCTTTTTTCTAAATTCAGTTCAAAATTTCTACTGTGAAAAGAAGAACTAGTTCCAGTGGGATGATGGTTCAACATTTAAGAAAGATGTCTCCTGGACACCTTCCTTTGGAGGTTTTCCTGGTAGTGTTGCTGAGGAGAGGGATGTATGGGTTTGACTATCCTGCCATCTTACCTGAACCAAGTGGAAGAAAGTGCGAGGATGAATTAATGGATGGATGGACAGATGATGGATCAACAGGCTGATGGACTGATGAATGGATGGATGGATAGTAGGGGTGTAAGTGTACACGTACTGGACTGGACCATCTCGCTACAGTACCTTCGGTCCGATCGAGTTCTGTATTTTCCGGACTATAAGTCACACTTTTTTCGTAGTTAAGCTGATCCTGCAACTTATAGTCAGGCACAACTTATATATCAAATAAATGAGGTGATATGGTATTGAATATGTTTATGAAAAAAATCGCTTAGTCATACGTGAGGAATATCGATGAGGAAATATCTCCATGGCTCCAACAGCTCTGCGCACTGACCGAGGCTCTGCATTTTGCTTAGAGAGCCTGACAGCTCCCAGTGTTTAGCGCCTAATCACTCACGTCTTTTTCACTCTCTGTTGTAGACAGTTTTTCAGGATTTGAGGCACAAACTAGTGTCAAATCTCCTGTAACTTTTTAAAAGTGGGTACATTTATTAGAAGGACCTCATTTAGGCTCACACTGCACTGGTCTCACTGCTAACACTCACAGTAGAGCAGGAGAGGAAGGGGAGGGGTGGAGAGCCACACGTTGAAAAGAGAAACAAACTGAACTATGGTCACAGATATAAGGTGCTTTAGGAAAAATATTCAAACCTCCTGATATTCAAATACTTCCTCACCAAAGTTATATGTAAATATTTCTCTCTAGACATACTATAAACATACCAAACCATTCTACATAAATGAACTTATAATCAAGTGTGACTTAAATATGTTTTTATTTTTCCTCTTCATAACTGACTCAACTGTAGATAATACGGTACATGCTGAACAAAAGTGCTTTAATATGTGTTCCCACACGATCCACATAATGGAAAAAATATTTGCATTTATGTCCCTTGCTGTACCGAAAATGTACTGATCCGAAGCTTGAAAACTGAGAACCGTACTGAACTGAAAATTTTGTGTACCGTTACACCCCTGATGGATAGTTGGATATTTGGATGGTAGGAAGAATACATAAGCGATGGATGATTGCTGATTGGATGGATGGATGGACGGATGGACGGATGAGTACTCCCTCCTGCTGTGCTCTGAAATGTCAAAAACATCAAAATCTGCACTGACAAACAAAACTATCACCAGAGCTGTTATGAAATGAACACCAGAGTCCGTATGTGTGGCAGTGGACACATACTAGGAACTTTAGGGAGAGGATCGTGGCCGAGGAGGCGAGGGAGGTGCGCCTGTAACGTCCAGTGAGCTGTTCTGGCAAAAAAGGTGTTTCCATCGCACTTTTGCGCCAGAACAGCAATATCAAAACTTCTGAAAAACCACCCCATGAGAACTTTTTATCGAAGTTTGAGAGGCTTTTCAGAATTTTGGTGTTTCCATTACCATTTTCTTTTTGTGATATTTAGGTTTTGCCCAGTTCTAGGTATAATGGAAATGCAGTTTATGATATAAAATCCCCTTATGCATATATGCACACCCAAAGAATCACAGTAAAAGGTAAAAGGCTTTTGCAAAACTTTTCTTGCATCTGAAATTCCTCATATGACAAAAACAATATTAAAATATTCATAAAATATAACGATTGGGCACAATGTTTATTCATGTTTTAGCAGTAAGTTAACATGAAGATGAACCTGGTTTCAAAGTAAGATCTTTTTGTTTTGGTAGTATGCCTTCTTTGACATTATCTTGGAGTACAATAAGAAGAAGATGTCCATGAGGAGCACTGGTGCTGTATTTGTGACTGTTGGCTGTAGCTATGTTAATGATCAGCTTCTCTTTTGTTGGCCTGATCTCCTGTTACCCCATCAGCCTGCACCCTGTGACCCCGTTCCAATAAAAAGCCTGACCCTTTGCTGCCATCATGCAACTTAACCATGGTGATCACAGACACTTCAGCACAAAACTCAGCGAGTGCTGAGAACAACAGCACCGTCAAACCCTCCGTGTCACTGTTTCCATAACAACCCTGAGAACATTTGTCACAGGTGAGGGGAAATGAAGGTATACTGAAGAAGGAGGGGGGCTATGAAAGGCTATCACTTTTATAAGGCACATCAGGTGGTCAGTGTAGCAGGAATGACACTTTTAGGCACTTAGAGTGAGTTGATGAAGTCAGACACATAGGGAGTGTGTGTGGCGAGCCTCTGGAGGTCCGTCTGTATAGAAAAAAGTGTAAAAATAAGTGAAAGAACTAATCTTGATAAATCTGAGCTAAAACTTCTTCAGAATAAGATCCAGTCATTGTCAGGAGGATCTTACTCTTTATTTTCAGCATTACATTTTGAAAAAATTTTGCAAACCCAACAATTTTCCATTTATAAATCAGGTGTTGGAATTAACATTTTTTTAAATTTCTGATAGTAAAACTAAAATAAAAATTAAAATATATGGAAGAAATGTGAGTGACATTAGAAGGAGGTTATTGATGTCACTGTAATGTGACATAAAACTGTAATGAAATAGTAGAGATATAGACATATACATGTAGACATCTCATTGAGTGAGCTGAACCATTGCACCGATACGTCAGCATGTCCGCCATATTGGATGTTGCAGATCCGCCCTGTAAACTAATGCAAAGAAATGGACCAAACTTTAAAAAGCGTCTTTCTGCAAAATGATTTAAGTTAATGCCTTTTATTCACCAAAACACACACACATAAATGTATTTGGGAAACAAACAGGCATCAAAAACAACGCATGAAACTTTCAATGTGATGACTGTAAATGTTTGCTCCTTAAATATTTAGGACATAGGTAAGCACCAAACCAACATTTGTATTTTTCTATTTTTTTTTTTACAGCTTTTGTTTTTACAGCTACCGGTGTTGTTTTGAGGTCTGAGATGTCCTGGTAGCCACAGACCAAAGTGAAGGATGAAATACAGAAATTAACTCACTGTGTAAAACAAAATCCATCATTGACTCCTTCACATTCAAAAACAGGGGAAAAAAATCAGCACAATGTTGAATTATCTAATCCGTACAGTTCATACACCGTCCCTGTGGAGATGAGCTGGGAAACTGCACTGAAGGAACAGCTCTGTCTCTTATCCTGAGTGTTCTGTCAAAATCCTCCAGTCTGAAGTGCTCACTGTGGAGCATAGATGACAGACGAGCTGAAAACCCTCCTGTCTGACAGCTGTTTCCCACTGCTTACTCAGCTCTTTATCTTTGGGAACTCTACACAGTATGTGAAAAGTTAGCCAAGAAACTAAAAACAATCAGAGAAGTGACTTCAGGCCAATTCAGTTGAATAGGAAAGACTTCTTCATTTTTTGGAAGCTGGTTTCACCGCAAGAATCTACAGTATTATGTGCAGAACTTAATATTTTAGCATCTAAGTCTGCATATTCTGTTTGTAAAATTATAATGGTCAAACACAATCAAAATTATTTTTCAGCCTTAACTATGACAAGTAATCCCATGAGATCTGGTGTGGACTGTAAACTGGTTGGTATAATTCCATATGGCAAATGAATGAGGCATCTTCTCCGTTTATCCCATTGATGTATGGTTTGCTTTTGCCACATCCAATATGGTGGTGATGTCAACGCATGATTCAGAGCGAAATGAGGTACGTGTGTGGTTGATATATCATGAGCAGCATCAGGTGCATTGAGCCCATGGAGCAAAGCTTTACTCTTGCGAAAACTGGCAGCTGGCGGGATGTTGTCAGGGTTCTCAGTGGTGTTGCTAGCACTGACATCCTCATTAGCTCGGCAGCTAGCTCAGCTGTGATGGCAGCAGCTAACTTGGCTCAGAGATAAAGGTGATGTACTGGGTTTAGGAATCGTTGTTTGGATATGAGTTTATGCAGTATGTACCCACCCCCACCCTGTCTCTGATTGGCTAAGTATAGACCAATCCTACTGCTGATTTGTGGGCGCCCCCATAGAGAGCAGCTAACATTAGGTGGAACAGCGTCGACAGCCAGCTGCTGGCTGTGAAAGCAGCAGAGATGTTTGTAATAAAATTTTTTACAGAACCACAAGAGTACTTGAATCAGAGAGCAAAGACTTCAGTTATATTTTACAGATTACGGATTTTACCCACATCAAAAATCTGTTTAAAAAATAACGCAAAAATGAAAAGAGAAATTAGGTCCAGAGTTCACGCCAGACTCTCCTTGCTGACCAGTCTCCAGAAATTCACTCATATACCAATATTGGGCATAAACAACAGTTAACAGCAACAAAACAGACAAAAACACAAACACTGATCCAGTATTATGTCTCACAAGAACAAGGCTGGAACCACTTATTTCAGTACAAAATTCCACCTGAATTCAAGACAATAAAAAACCGAACCAAACCTCAGCCCGAGCTGACCATCCTGACATTACAGCCCATCTTTAACACAGATTACACATGACCTGAAATTTAAAATGACTGAACATGGACATAATTATATCTAATGCCTTTTTATTTGCTTGCAAACTGCATAGACAAGATCATAGAGTATGGTAAACTGCTTCTTATTTGCCTTTTGTTGCATTTCACACATTAAACAATCAGTAGCTTCAGTTAGCAGTTAGCCATAGCTTATTAGCTGTCAGTAGCAGCTTACAGCCACATATCCTCCACACAAAACACCAACAAAAAACTGTATGTTAAAAGAAATATGTTGCTCACCCATTGATAATTTTGGTCCCCATAAGATGACGAATTCAGCTGCAACCGCCATTCCCCCTCATCTTTAAAATCCAGCTGTCATGCTTGAGCCTCACTGTGGAAAGTAAAACCTGTCCTCTGGTACAGTAATAGTTCAGTGTTGTCCTCCGTTTGTTGTTGATTTGAGTGCTGTCCTTTTGTTGTTTATTCCTCCATCAGCTGAAATTTGGTTTTCACTGCTGTGAGCCTGGACTGTTTTGACCTGTGGTGCTAACCAGCTCCTACTTCCTGTTTGTCTCGTGAATATTAGATTAGCCATGTGCTGCTAACCAAGAGCGATAACTTTGGCACTGAACAGGAAGGAGTATCACTACCTGGTAGTCAAACAAAGAACACTGGTTGTATAAAGTATAAATAATATATACAGAATAAAATGTAGAAAATGTAATGTATGTAGTTATAATTTGTCATTAATTAATTAAATAATAATAATAATAATAATAATAATAATAATAATAATAATAATAATAATAATAATAAAAACAAATAAATAAAGCCTTATGCTTAAAACACTCACTTTCTTCAAAAGTTCTAGTTTTCCACTACTGTTATGGCATCCTAAAACAGCACATTTTCTCCCAGATCACCCTGGCATAGTTTTGTACAGTGATTAAACAAAAATACCTCGGTTTCTGTCAATTCCTCTGACCGCTCTCATTGTAGTGGTGTAGGAACTTAAGATGGAATTAAAACTGGACTAAAACATTGAGGCCACTGTCTGGAAAGATACTTTAGGGATACTGAGAAATGAATTCACATGATACTGTTGCCAAAAGCTGCACAAAATATCCACAATTTCTTCGTCTGCCTCCAGAAGCAGAGCTCAAAGCCGTTTTCTACCTGCCAGTCCAGTCTCAGCATTAACACTCATGTTGGCGTTGATCAGCTCAACACAGTCTGAGTAAACAGCCACAGAAGTTAAACCCACAAGGGGCTTACTGTTCTTTCATGAACAAGCCTTTATGGTTTGTTTACTACCCAGAATGCACTTTGAGATCTGACTTTTACCGGAAAGCCGGAATTTCCTGTTCAGGAGAAATCAGCGAGAGCTCGCCTGCGCTACGGCAAGTATTGTTTGCCATCCGGATTACTCAGTCCTGATAAGAGAAAGAGGGGAAAAAATATTTCTGTTCTGGATTAGACAGTGTACCTTGAGGTTGCCATGGTGACTAGCAGGCAGCAGCCACCTGTGAATTAACATTTGTGCTGCAGCATGGGGATCTTAATTAGGGACACAGGGAGAGAGCAGGAGATGGTCAGGCATTGTCCTGGTCCTTTGTCAACTCAGTGCTTCTGTTAGATCAAAAAGATTTAGCCTCTGGATAAACAGGAGTAGTAATCTGGTCCTTCTTAATGTATGTACATAAAAACTTTGATTTTACTTTAGTGTATATGGTCAATAATAGAGGGATTTATGGATTTGTCCACTTAGCTAATAATCTACTTTTCTGTGAAACACTTGAAACCAGCTAAATGACTGTTCTGAAATAACATTATCAAGACCTTTAAAACAATGTTCAATCAGAAGTATCGAAAGCCTTGAAGGACTCTACAAAACACAAAAGGATCTACCTGTACTGCTAGTGATATTTTGTTCCAATGGTGTGTATTTTGTTTTATTGCTGTAAACATATAGCTTTTTTTCTAGTCTTTGTGGTCAACTGATCTGAGAGTTCACTCTCTTTATAGTTCAGTGTGATCTTACTCTGTCTCCTGAGGGGAAAAAAACTAGCTCCTTGTCAGCTTTGAATTTATCAGAGGCGGAAAATAAGTGCAGATTATTTTACTTATCATGATAAATGCATTTGCAAAACAGCTAGAGTCAGGCCTTGGAGTTGGAAAAAAAGCCAATAAAAATGCACAAGCAGTGCAATTGCTTTTCAAGTATCCACTCAAGGCTGGCTTGCCATTCCATTAAACCATCAGTTAACAATGTCCGTTTTGAACAGCAGAGATAAATAAAGAGACTAAGAAATGGTTTTTTTGTCCTTTTATACAACTTTTCATCACAGAGCCTAATTTTACCTTATATTTCAGATTTAACAAAATATAACGAAAACACAGCTCTCTTTTGAGATTATGGTATTAAATGACAAAATATAATGTTGAGTTACTGTATTGTATTATAATGTTGGAATTAGGAATGGTTGCTATAAATGTGTCAGAGTGCTCCCCGGCACTGTGTGTCTCACAGCGTTTGTATTGTCTGTGTGCAGCCTCTCATTCTGACATCTCCCTGTTTGAGTGTATCCTTAACATCCTATTAGTGCATGTGTGTGGCATGTAAGTTAACAGACTGTAAAAGAAATGATTCATCTGGGAATATATGAATGTAGTCTTCTTCTTCTCCGTCTCCTCCTATTGTTTCTTTTCTTGGCTTGTTAGCTCCTTCAGTGTTTATCCAACAGTTTTTCATTAGTTGGTTCGTGATTAAGAGTCTGGATTACTATGCTCTGAGGAGATAATGGCAGACAGGTGTGGTTAGAGGACCAGTTATTTAAAATTATGCTCTATGTGTTTATCACCCACCGCCTTCTCACTGGTGATTCAGGCGAGTGAGCCACAAGCAGAGAGCCTGTTACACTTCACAAGCTCTCTCGGCTCCTCCAGTCTAATGAATAAATGACTGCGGTCACCCAGTACCACAAATACAATCTCACTTTGTGGCTGCACAGGGGTATACTAACTCATCCACTGTCTAAGGAATTAGTCATGGTTGATGACTGTTGAGCTTTCTTTAGTTGGTTCCTCTCCAGCACTTCCATCTTACCCAAATATAACGTCTTAACAGTGTATAAAAGGATGTGTCATCCGCAGCATTAATTGTCATTCATACAGTTTGTTTTCATGAAGGATGTAATATTGTCTCCTTCTGGAGATATTTGTGACTGTAAAGTTTCGTCATCCTGTTAATTAAAAACAATATAGAAGGGATGAGATGTTAGATTGTCTCTTTGTGCATGCTGTTAATTCAGAATACAACAGAGTACACAGATAAGATCAATCAAAGGGGGGAGGGCAAAGAAAGACAGAGAGAGAGAGCGAGAGAGAGAGAGAGAGAGAGAGAGAGAGACGTTTCCCTCTTTGGCACGCTTCAGAGAGGTGTGCTTCTGCATGGTACACTTCATGCACGAGCACTCGGACATGAACGCCGCAACCACTCCTCTCAACAGTCATTTTAAGCAATAACAGGGGTGTTAGAGGGCTATGTTGGACCCAAACAACTTAACATGAGCCAAAAAGTCACTAAAGTGGTAATCCTCTCTCATTGTGCTTACTCTGATGAGGCCGTGCTCCATATTAGCAGACACTTCATGGTGACGTAGGTGGGCCATGTGTGTGCCTAAAGTCTGGTTCATATTGGAGGAGTGTGGCCACGGGCCATTCTGGCTAGCGGAGGAGTATTTATCGTTCACATGAACAAACTGTGATCGATCTGACAGATACGATCTAAGCCAAGCTAAAGCGGTTCCTGTAATGCCAAGAAGATGATCAATGCCATGTGATGATCAATAGTGTTGAAACATGAGCACAGAGAGGAGACACTATCTGAAGCCAAAAGTAAATTGTTGGTCACTTTCAGCAGAGCAGTCTTAGTGCTATGGTTGACCCTAAACCCAAACTGAAAGTCCTCAAAGAGACTTTTACTATGGATAAACTCACAGAGTTGACTGGCAACAACCTTCTTTAAGATTTTAGAAATAAAAGAGAGGTTAGATTTCAGTCTGTAGTTGTCTAAGGAGCCGGAATCAAGAGTAGGATTTTTAAGAAGGGGCTTAATTACCGCAACTTTAAAAAGTTGGGACACATAGCCTGTTAGTAAGGACGCATTAATCATCCTTAGTAAAGAGGAGCAAACCGAGGGAAGGACTTTTTTCAGCAGCCAAGCTGGGACAGGGTCCAAGAGTCAAGTCGATGGTTTTGCTGAAATGACTGCTGAAACCAGTTCTGGCAAGTCCACAGTTAGAAAGCGGTCCAAGAATATATTTGGTCTAAGTGTTGTTTCTTAGATTCCTCCACTGGTCTGAGATTCTACTGCAGTTGAAAGCGAGAGGTTACTAATTTTGTCTCTGTCATCTAAGAGTCCTCTGTCTGAGCAGAGCAATTGAGATGAGAATGGTTTGAAAAGAACTCAACAAGACAGGAAAAGTCCAGACACCTCTGTTGAAGATAGTCAGAGGAGAGTGTGACTTCACTTTGATAAATTAAAGAAATTAGAAAGACAGAAAGGATAGAGGATAGAGGGGTAGCAGTCAGATACAATCAGAAGAAGGTGATTGAGCTTCCATGTGGTATAGGAGGAGGGCCCAAAGATCTTTTTCTTTTCATTTAACTGTAGGAAGTTGTGAGCTAGCCAGTCCTTGATATCACATACCTTTCTTTAAACAGATTATATTTGTTGGGTTATGAGAATTGATATGAGTCTGGATGAACTGATAAGAATTATAAGTATGCTGGGCCCAACTGCTTCTAATGACTGTTTGGGGAGCTTTGATGGAATGATGTCAAGTGTGCAGCTCATGGGCTTTATGCCTGCTGTTATTTCTTTCAGGCTGGGGTAAGGGGGTGAGTTATGGCTGACCTTGAAGGTGATATCTGAGAGGTATTTGGTTTTAATATCTTTGACAGAATATCTGTTTGGAGCTCTTTAAACATTTCATATAAGACATGCAAATGGTCTCTAATTAATTTCTGCTTAGATTTGGAAAAGAGTCTGAGCTTTCTGTGACAAAACATATCCCGATAATATGAGGAGATAATATGTTGACATAGTCAGGCATGTTATGACTTTAGCATGTCACCTTGGGATAGTATTTTTCTGTGATCTGACTTTTATTAAAATTTATGTGACAAAGAAATCCATATTTATTCTTGGTAATTCTATGTTATACTTAAACTAATATCGTGACATAAGAGTGTGCTAATTCAAACACAACACGTGCACTGACAATCATTTTCTTTACTTGCAGTATTTCACACCATTTACAGATTAAGAAACCAATTGACCAAATGGCAGTGGCTTTAGCGTCACAGCAAGAGAAAAAAAAAGCCAGAGAAAAAAAAATGGCATCACCTAAACATGCAGGATGCATACTGTGAACAAAACCAACACACTGAAACAAGCATCCAAAGCTTTATTACATCTATAAATTTAAAGATTTCAGTGTCAAGTAAAGGACGGGCATTTTCTGTCTTTTTTTTTTTTCTCAGAGAAAACCTGTTACGACAGGAAGACATAGGACACACTTACTTAAAAATTAACCTTCAGCATGTTGTATTATAATTAGACACCACCCCTTAAAAGAAAACTGACCCTGTTCTCAGTTTTTTTTAGTCTAAATGTTTTCTGTTAAGCCATTCAACATTTTCTGTTAGTTCAATCAATGCTGCTGTGAGCTTACTCAGTCTGTGATCAACTCGTCTCATCGTTAAACCACAACTTCATCATTTTAAGTCTCACTGTATGCACAGATTAAACAAACAATAATTCAAACAGCTGTAGGGGTGTGTCAACATCACAATACTTTTTTTTCAATCATTAAAACAGGCAAACTGCCCTACATGTTTTCTGTTTTTACAAAAGGCAAAGGCAGTCTTCTTGAAGCTCTTGCTGAAAATTAACCCACAAAACCTTGGCTGAATTCTTTCACTTAAAATGGTAAAAAAAAAAAATCAAAGTTTAAAAAAAGTATTCCTTAAAATGGACATTAATAACCCAAATTATTTAGAAACGGGATCATTTTGAAGTGAACTTATTAGGTTTCATTTCATTTTGATAATGATCAGCAATAAAAGTTATAAAACATGGGAGAAAGAATGTCCAAAAAAATCTCTAGAAGTACGAGATTGTGTTGCAGCAATTTGGAATTTGGTTAGTTTGGGGCAGATAGAGAGGGTCAAATCAAGGATTCATGCTTTACAGTAAGAATACTTCAGGTAACAGATGGGAAAAATCAGGAGGACTTAAAGGTCCAATAACTGGCAGGGCCCCCTTATTTATACATATATATTATCATTTCCATTACTTCTGTCAAGATTGTATGTAACAGTAAGGAGTTTATGTTGATTTTGTTGTGACGCAGAATATATTCACACTTTAGCTAAGGCTGTTTTCACACCTTTGGCTCACTTGCTTTGCCTCATCCTAGTGTCTCATTAAATACACTATGTTGTCTTAAATCATCATCTAGAATCAGGATCCACTGAAATTTCGCAACAGTTTTAAGTTTGTGAGTCATGCAAGAAGAAATCTTTTGAAAGGCTTTGATAACAGCAGGTCTGAGTACAAAAATGCCATAAGTCTACCAGCAGGCACTGTATGTTTGCAACGTGTATTACAACAGATCACTGAGTTTCACACAAAAACAACCAGCAGTGTCACTGAATATAAAGTAGAGAGCATATTAATAGCAGTGCTACAGATGAGCTACAAACACCAGGTGAGAGAAATCCTCCAAAAGTTCAAGTGAAGTTTTTAGGAAAAGTGAGAGACACTTTTGAGTGCGATCCTGTCCATTGTCGTTTTCCTCTGCTGAACACTTGAGGTTGCAGTCACATGCAATTTTTTTTGTAATTCCTCAAAACGACGCCAGAGAACAGCAAAACAGCAGAGAGCTGTCAAAGCACATAAAACAGTCCTCCTTGTCACCTTGTTTCCTCATTTCCTCTTCCCTCAGGCTTTGTTAAGGTTGAAACTGATAAAGATTCACATGCCTCTCATCACACTGCTGCATATTAATGAGTGTCTCACCAGCAACTGTAAAAACTAGAACATATGTGCTGACATACAGTATAAATTTAACACTCATTTCAAAGCATTTGGTGGCATTTTACAAATCACTGCATGTTGTATCTAGAAAATTAACAGCTTTAGACAAAATATCATGCCTATGAAGACATGCCAATTCTACCTCTTACACACACACACACACATATACACACATGCATACACTCACACACACATGTACAAATATTGTAAGGCTTTAGGGTTTCATAAAACTCCGAGTGTGTCATGCAAACACGTTACCATGTTAATGTCATAGAGCTGCAACTCGGCATTGGTCTCTGCTTTTCTATAGAAAACATCTGGTACATTAACATGCATATAAGCACTGCATTTGTCCACTGCCAACAGTGGCTGCATAAATTGAAAACTGTTTTATTCTTTTTTTAATGAATATGTTTAAACTATATGTTTTAATGATTTGTTGCTAGTCTTACTGCCGTCTCAATGAACAGAAAATCGACTAATTGTCTCTTTGTGTCACTGCTCCTTCTTTCAGTACCATTTGTGAATGTCTTCTATTTTTCAAAATCAGTGATCACAAATAGATTTCGAATGAATCCCTGGAAATACCAATATTATTGTCACCACTCCAGTGTTCTCGTTCTGGAGAATCTGCAGAAATAACACTGAGGTAACATCACCACTCTGAACACGGGAGAAACAGGAGTTGGTGTACCTATTTTGGCAAACGCCTGTTGCCTGGTTGCACAAGATTTAATCTAGGTGCCCACACTGGGTGAGACGTGTGACAGACCTCAGCTGAAACGTCCACACGTCTCTTATGAGGCTGTATTCATGATGATTCATGATGTCATTAACCAAGCAGAAAGAGACGATACCTCGTATACTGAGAAACACTTCTTCCATCAAGTCAGGTTTGATAATGTGTACTGTACATCCACTGGATACTCAAGACGTTAAAACAACCTTATGCTGTTTACAATTTTTTTAAAAGAACAAATAACAATAAGTCTGCTACTGCTATGAGAATATCTAACCCTGTTTCCAAAGATATTAACTTGTTTCAAGATGTTTGATTGTACAACAGAATGTAAAAAAAAATACACGTCTTTAGACCTTATTACATTTTAAAAAAAAGGTGAAAACAAGCTGTAACCTTTTTACTAAAGTGGGTCATGGAAGACCTGAAAGCTTAAGTCAAAGAAAAGAGTTGAGCTTTAAAGGGGGAAACTCTAAACACCAAAGTGTAACACCAAAAGGTGCCTTTAATTCACCAAAACCTCAGTGGAATTTACATTTACTGAAACCTTGAAGAATTTGTACATAACAAGGGTTTTACAAACTAATACTAATACATTCAGATTACACAATCACAGGATTTAGTTCCTCTTGCATAATTAGTCTCGTTCCCTTTCTATTTTTGATCTGCATGTAAATGTGTCCATTGTGGCTGTCCGTTAGTCCCTCATTCTCTCCTGTAGTAGGCGGGCCATGGCAACTGAGATCAAAGGTTCATTTGCACATCAGGATGTAGTACCACTTCAAAGACTTCACCAACTCACAAAAGCATCTTTGTACTGCACAAATGGTTCAGCTGATGTAGAATCACATCATCTGCTGTGAATCTATGTCACATTTCAAAAATAATACCATGCCACACATTACGAAGTGCAGGCAAGGACGTAGAGACAGACTGATGCACAGGTGTCTTCAACCTCTGAACAGGACCTGACTGAGGAAGCTGGCAGCCAGATATGTCCAGAAGAAAAAAATGAAGCCTTTTATCTGTGGAATTAATCTGTGGCAGTGGAGTCTGGCTTGGTTTAATGAGCTTTCATTGCATGGAGAATGAGCCTGGCAAGCCTCAGCCGCCTCAAGTCCCTCATCTGTCCATGAATTTTAACAGATTCATCTTATGTGGTGCTTTAATTCTCTGATCTAGAAATTTTACAGAAATTCCATCCCCTTTGTAGATATTTTGTTTTTATCTACAAAAACAAAAAACGCCATTTGTCTAAAAACCAATGCAAACATCAGACTTCTGTCTCGTTCTTTTCTTCTAATTGAAGTGGAGGTCCATAGCCTTAAAGTTCAGAGAGAAGCCTTGTCAGTGGCACCTCTCCCTGTCCCAGCAGTGTGTCTCTCTTCAGGCTGGTGCCTTTGTTCACCACTTTAAACTTCATGGACAAGCTCTTCACCTGTGCTGAACTAATCGCGTCAAAGAAGAAGTCCTCGTTGAAGACCGGGTTGCGGCTGTTCTTGATGATGTTGCTCCTTTGCTTCTGCAGTTTCCCCGGGGTCAGGTAGACAGACACACAGCAGTTGATGCTCTTGATGTCAAAGTGCTTGTCGTAAAGGCTCTCAGCTGCCAGGATTCGGATGAGTAGACGAGAGGTGCTTGAATCATAGTTGGCGCTGATTCTCATCGTCCCACCTTTGTGCAGGCTGATGGTGTGCTCTCGGTAGAGTTTGTTGTCTGACACAGCGCCACCACTGTGGAAGGATGGTGAGTGGAGCCGTCGTTGGACATTGGGACTTGGCTCAGCAGAGCTGCACTCATCTGTGGAGAGTGAGCTGTGACGAGCAAATGTCCGCTTGGCTTTCACCACTTTGGCCTGCGTCTCGTGGGTGAAGATCTTGAGCAGAGAGGCTGAGCGGGAGAGCAACGGGGAGCTGAAAGGAGAGGACTCAGCTGAGGAGCACGTGTCGCTTTCCCCACCACTGAAGTATCGATAAGGATTCATGTGAGAGGTGTTGAAGTCTGCTGGATTTAGGTGGTTCCCCGCTTCACTTACTCTCCCGGGGGTCTTTCTCTGAGTGTTTGGTGACGTGATGGGACTTGTGTGCTCACAGTGGAACAGCGACTCTTTACGGCGAGTGTGGGGGCTTTCCTTTAAAGTTGCAAAGCCATAAGGGGTATGAGTCTTCGGAATATATGGCAAGGACATCGCCGTCTGCGACTGGGGGTCTGCATTGGTGTCTCCAGTCACAACATCGTCTGCACTTTCTATCTGGATGATATGACGGTTTGCTGCTTTCAGCAAGTTCTTGGTGTCTCCTGCGATCTTGGCGACCAGGCGTGGACTTCTTGGGCTGCTGATTTTCCTCCCAGTGCTGATTGTCTGCTCTGAAGTCGCGGGCTGCAGTCCTTCCTTGGGCTTCAAGTTTTGAATCTCAGGTTCAGGGGGTGTGCTGACCAGCTTTGGGGGGATGAAAAAGTCTGGGATCTTGTCAGGGGTGAGGACGTTGCTGTAGGATGGAGTGACATCCTTCTTGTCTCCGTTCTCTCCTTGTCGCAGAACGCTAGTTTCCACCGAGCCACGGATTTTATCCAGAACCCACATGGTCCCACCTGACAGTGGGATGTGTGGGCGTGCGGAGTAGTCGCAGTCAGGCGTGTCTGCAGTTAATAACACACAGAGAGGTAAATGATCAGAGGAGGGTTGCACCACAGGGAACAGAGATTTATAAAGCATCCTTGGTGTTGAGGACAAAAATAGAAAAGCACACAGAACCTCAGCTTAACTTTTGGAGCTATATATTTGCTTCAGCTGCAGTAAAAGCTCTCACAAAGATACTAGAGCTCTAAACACTCCCTACAGAAGGCAGCAGCTCATTAACAGTCTTCATACAGGAGGTCTAACGTTGGGCAATATAACTTAAAATGCAGCAACATGATAGAAAAAAAGACTAAATGAGCCAAAATTCAATTATATTCCTTTTGTTCTTAATAAATGAGTCATTCATAATTTGCTTTTGGACATGGTTGGCCAAGAGTTTGTAAGTGTAAATTTGGAGTAAGTCTATCAATATATCACTCAGACTTGAGGAAAAACATGGCTTTTATGTCACTTTCCGTCGTATTCATCGTAATCAATCAACAACGTACTTATTTTGATTACTCTAAGGCTTCCGTAACCTGAAACCATTTGATCATTTGTTTGAATTCTATTCTCTGCAGAAATAAAAATTTAGTTTTATATCGAGCATTTAGTTTAAAAAAAGAAAATAATTTGACGGATGTCAGGGAAAAAACAAATATTACAGCTGATCCTGCCAAGTTGGAAAATTCATTAGATTGTTTTCAACAAAAACATATTGCCATATGAGTGTTTTTTCGTATAAATGTGCGGTTAAACATGTTTTTAAAGCTTCAAAGGTGTCTGTTCAACAGGTGCTGAGGTCTTCCTCATTTTACCCTCAACTCTGCCTTTCCCAAAACCTCTCACATTCAATAATTCCCATCTTCTAAAGGCTTCACACAGTTTTTTTGTCTTAAAAATAAACTAAAATGACAAATTTTATACTTACAGCACTTTTCAAAAGCCCACGGTCCTCTTTGTCGACTGGTTCCGTCAGTAACAGGTGTTTCTCCTCGGGTGCGCTGCGTGCCTCCCTGCGCCCTCACACAGTGTCGGCTCCGGAACTCTTGGCTCGTGCTTTATACACGGCACAGTGCTGCAGCTGACCAATGAGATCAACCTGATAGATTCTCAGCCGAAGCAACGAGACACACATTATTTACGTATCTTAGGGAGAAGTGTACAACAGGTAGGTCTGTCATTTTGGACAGCGCCGTCCCTGCAACCAGTTGTCTTGTATTAGAAGTTTGTGCCGTGACTTGTCAAACTTATGTTCAAAATGACAAACTTCGCTTAACTTAATTTCGGCTGCTTTTGTACTTTCAAAGAGACACACACATATAACCCGTTTTATAGGTCAAAACAATCTAAATATTGTGGCAGGAGAAGCGCGTGCAGTTAAGCAGAGAGTGCCCAGGTGCTGCAGACAGGAGCACCTGTTCTCTGCGTGGCTTAACTCAGTTTCACAGCAGCCTTTTCTCCCTCTTTCTATATTTCCTATCCTTCTATCTTTGGGCTTAAACCATCCGATCGGTTTCCCTGGAAACTTTGCTATGGCAACAAACGCATCTGTCTTTCTAAAATAGGAAGGGCCCCACTGACTTCATTGATTGCCAGGACAAAAAGCGCCATTTGACAAGATTGCCTGGTTTTAAGTCGAGTGCAATGCAAGTCTGGACTGAGAGTGTTATGTTCACTGCTTTTGAAATGCATGGAGCCATGAGCTACATTAATCTAACAGGGGGAATTCAGGAAATGTGAGCGAGTTAAAAAAGCTGTGAGTGTGGGCTTTTGTTACACTGAAGCAGAAAAAGCTTTACGAGCAGCTTGGTAAGAGAAATATAGTCCAAAAATTGCTCTCCTGCTCAGTTAGTGTGAGCAGAGCTGCACAGTAAAACAGGCAACAGTATATATAGACTTTGGGAATGAGCTTTAATTTGTACTTAAATCGTGTTCTGTCAAGTTTTTATACTGATAGTTTTTTTTTTTTTTTTTCAAATGTTAAAACTTTAGACTGCAAGTAGATTTCTCACCTTCAACACTTACTGAGAGTTCTGTATCTGGATCAAAGTTATGGACCAACCAGCCAACATGGAGCTAGCTGCAAGCCTAAAAACTCATTTTTTGGGGTGGTCAGTATCGATGCACAGGGCCTGGTGAACACAAAAGGGAAGAAATCCTCCACAATTACAGTGTAATGCCAGTTGGGGTTTTTAAACAGCAGTTTTTAGCATCTTCATCAGCAGCTCTAATCACAAAAGCATTTAAAATGAACTGTAAACAGTCATTTGGAGGGAAAACGTTCAAATGTGGATCACATACAGAGCAAAATCTCATAATTAATTAAGAAAACATGTCAGGGTCAGTGAAATCACAGAAAGATCTGCCTGCACCCTAATGTTGAGTTACATAACATGTCTACCACACAAAGATACATTAGCATCTAACATTTACCAACCCTATTGCAAACAAATCCATGTCTGTTTACATGTGCATTTGTTCAAATATGAAAACCGGATCCAGAGAGGAGGATAAACCTGAAACATGACGTTCTTCACCTGACGGTGAAAGTGAGCCCAGGTGGATCAGGTTTCAGCCTAACAGAGTGAGGACCAACACATCAGGACAATCTTTGGCTGTCCTGTGATGTGAAACATGTCAGCTATTCCACTCTGAGTGGAGATAATTACATGTCGTGTCTTCTGAGGTCCTGTGTGAGGTCACTGTCTGATGTAATCAACCTGTGAAAGGAGCCACTTACTATGCAGATTGCAGAGGCACACGAGTCCTCATCAGCCACTGCTGTGTGTCATTCAAAGGCGACAGTCTCCACTTTGTTTGAACACAGATGCTTGACCAGCTACACTTGACAAAAAAACAGGTTTCTTAGAGTTGGAACAATCTCAACAATTATGTGATTCAGACCATTTAAGAAGGGTTGCAGCCGATGACCATGTCCACTATTACCACGATACCTATAAGTATTCTTTGACATCTGATAGTGTGACCCACGAAAATCTGAAAAATCCTCATCACATTTTTTCAATCTCTAAATTTTTCCTTAATGTCCCCATGTGTATGAAACCCCTAAAAAACATCTGTTTTTAAAAATGAAACGAAGAAATTGTCTGCTCTTTATCTTAATCACTCAGGGCAGGGCACTCAGAGTAGTTGAACAATGTTTAATGTGGTTCTACAGAATACATTCTTCAAATTGTATAAAAAGTCATTGTACATAAAATTTGAAAAATTTGACTTTTTTTTCTTTTCTATTTTTTTTTTTTAAATTGGAAGAAGTTCTGCTAAGGAATCATCTGGATATCGCAGCACCCCTTGCTCCCGCTTGCTAACAGTTTCCTTTAGCGAAATAATGAGATGGGTACAAAGGAGTGTGTGAATCTTCAGCATGGAGGACAGACTACAGCCTGTGAAAAGGTTAATGTGTCTGTTGTGCTCTCATTAAGAGGCCAGCTGTATATCTCTGTCAGTCCAACCTGTTACACAGCCCAAAAGTAGAGAAGTGTGCTTGCTGCTGCACAGAGCTGCATGTTTCTCCTACTGGTGAGACAGGTGTACCTACACACTGAGAGAGGGGAGGAAAATTATACATGTAGAGAAGCAGCCTGAGGAGTCAGTGTACAGACCACTGCACCAGTGTTGAGCAACTTCTCTTCTGATGAGGTCTTGTTGACTTACTGGAAAGAGAGGACACAGAAACAAGCAGCAATAAAAAGCTCTGCAGGAGGTCTTCTGCACCCCGAGGTTGGCTGTAAACACTCTCAGGACACACGGCCAGTTATTAGACACGTCACAGGCTCCATTTTTACCCTGCTACGTCTTATTGTTGCCATCCATTTTTCCTCCTTCCTGTCAACCAGTTTCCACACACCTTCTGTTGCCTTGGTGACATCTCATACCCTGACATATAAATCAATCCAATCTCATTGACCAACCCTCCACTCTCCTCCTTTTATCTCACCTTTCTTCACGTCTTTGCTCTTTAACAACTCAAACAGGTTGTTCATTCCTCTGGACGACCAGCTTGTTGCAGGTCAACCAGGGTTCTGATTGAGAGGAGCCAAGGAGCCAAAGCCAGCTGGAGCAGGGAAATGTTACCCTCAGGTTGTAGCATCTGGCGCCGATCAAGCAGTTTGAACAAAGTGTTCTTCTTTTCCAGACAAAAACAGCGAGCGAGTGAGAAAGGCACCACAGGCAGAGAGGCAATTTCGTAAATGCCACAACAGTTTTCAAGGTCTAACCTGTTCTGGTCTGCTGAACTGGCATTTTGGATTGGACACAAGCAGGACAAAAGGTCAGACCTGCTTCAGGAAACAAATTTGATGGAGTCTGAACAAATATCGCCATATTTCTGTTAGGGCAGACTGATAGGATTCACTTCATTTATTTATTTATTGAGTTAGGACAATGCACATTAATCAACATTGCTGCATTGAGCATCACTGTAAATGACCCAGCATCTGAGAGGATAATTATTTAGACTAGGATGCTAATTGAAATAATACGCTTCTACACTGCAAAAAACTGAAATCTTAGGAAGTGCTTTTGTCTTATTTTTAGTGAACCTGTCTTTTTAGACTTAATATGAGCCTCATTCAACAGACCACTCCAGAAACATGTCTCATTTAAAGATATTTAAAGACAAAAATCAGGTCTGAATTGTTTGTAACAAGTAAAAAAAATCTGCCAGTGGAGTAAGTAAAAGTTTCTTGTATTTAGACATTATTCTAAACTTGACAAGTAAATTTTTCTTACCCCACTGGCAGATTTGTTTTACTTGCTGCAGGTAATTCAGACCTTATTTTTGTCTTTTAATATCTTGAGACACATTCATATACTTGTCTGTTGAATGTGGCTCATATCAAGTATAATAAGGCATTTCTTACTTTAAATAAGAGAAAAATACACTTGCTTAGATGTCAGTTTCTGCAGTGTACTGAAAAGTGACCCTAAAATACCAACTCCAGCACATTGATCTGCATATTAAAAGTGACTTTCACCTTGTTACTTACTTTACAAATGGGTGGTAAAGGGGAAAAAAACAAGACTGTGGACAGAATACTGTCCAAGAGCGCTGCATGTGTGATAAACATGCAGTTTACAAATTGTAAGTGTGGAGATAAAAGTGTAAAACCACAGGATGCTCCTCCATTCTGGGCCCACTCTCCTCTATACGTCTTTGTAGAAAGAATGGCAGCACCCCCAACTGGAGGACAAGGGCAGGGACGTCTTCCTGGTTTCAGCTTGAGCTTTTGATTGCAGAAACACCCAAGTTTAAGCTGAAACTAAACAAAGACAAACATTTTTATCAACCAGATCCTTGGAAGAAGTGAACTGTAAAACTCATGTGAGAGACTCTGAAGACTCAAATCTCAATCACTAGGATCTTCTAAACGGTTTGCGCATGACTTCTATGTGATTATCAGTCTGTTGCTGCCCTCTAGAGGAATGAAGCAGTCAATAAATCAATCATTGGAAAAACTACAGCAGGCGTTTGGTACAAGCGCATCAAGGTTCATCCTTAAAGTCTCCACCACCCACACATGAAGGACAAACATCGTTTGAACTCACCAAACCACAGATGCACCAAGCTGTAATCCAAGACAAAGTATGCACAAGGATTCCCTCTGGCTGCATACACTAGGAGCTCGTTTGTCTTCACTAAAAGAAATGATTGTGTAGCTTCTCAGGAAGCAACAAACACTGTTACCTCAGTTGATTTGCAGGATCCTTGGAGCATCTATAGAACACACTGTAGTAAAAAAAAAAAAAAGTATTGACTTTAAATTATCCATATTTTACTAAGTCTAATTTATTAAGCCTTAATACATAATAAATGACTTAATTTTCCTTATGAACAAACTAGATTTATATGAAAATGTTTCAGTATTTGTCTGTCTATATTATTGCAGTAAAATAGTTTGTCTAACACAATGTAATGCAGAAAGTGTCCAGACCTACAGGTGCATCATTAAAAAAAATAGAACATCATGGAAGAAGTTAAATATTTCCTGACAGGTATTCCAGAAGGTGAAAAAAATAATACAAGCATTGTTCTGTTTATTTTTTAATAAGTATAACCTACTAAAGAAAGAAACTCAGAGGTCACTGCTGAAAAGGCTGGCTATTTGCAGAAAGCTGTGGAAGCACATTAGTGGAATGCTGACTGGAAGAGAAAAGTGTGACAAGTACACAAGCAACAGGGATGACACTGTGCAGCCTGAGTAAATTGCAGAGAAAGTTGATTCAAGATTTTGGAACTCTTCAGACTTCACTCTGCTGACTAGCTTTATGGAGATGCTGCTTTTCCAGTAGGACGTAGCACCTGCCCACAGAGCCAAAACTACTAACAAATAGTTTCCTGACCATTGAGTTATGTATTATATCACATGTCAGGTTACCTGACCTGAAGCCCTTGGAAAAATGATGGGATACACTTTAATAACACCTCAGCAATACAACAGGCTGAGCACCTCCACGTCATACCACATGGATGCAGTGATTCTTGGTAAAGGATCCTCGACTTAATTTCTAGATCATGCTTGGATTTAATCAAAAACAGAATTTGTGAAATTTATATGGTTATTGATTATTTGTAAAATCTGTATTTTTAAACCCTGATAGACTTGAATTACATGCATTCTATTAAGATGCAATTGTGATCATAAGAGAATTCTGGGCAGTCAAAATTGACAAACTTCACAAGAGGAAGATCAGGGCTGTATGTTTGAGCATGTCTTCATCCATTTCACCAGACGCTGAACAGAGATGATTGTCTTTTTCACATGCAAGGCTGAGTGAAGGTGAGTAATGAGACAGTCATAGCACAAAACATACAAAAAATGTCTTACCATGTCTCCAAAACATTGGATTTTCTGGAGCAAAGAAGAAAACAAAGCAAAACAAACAAAAAAAAAGAAACCACATGTATTTAGAAAAGATATTTCCTTGATTGATGCTTGTTACAGATGAAAGCATTGAAAGCATCAGGAAATCCTTTAAGTCTCCACCACCCTCTGACTGTAGCAGGGTGACAACAGGGTACACATCTCATCATGTACTTTCCTCCCACTAGAGTTTCTCTAACACATGAGAAAAGGAAAACCTAGTGACACAAGGCTTACCTCTCAGAGTATGGCCTGTTCTGAGTTTCACTCATATTTCAATGCACGTTGTTCCAGTGTCTACGAGAGAACACAGACACCAATGAGATTGTGAAAATCTCAAATAAACCAATCACCCCAAAATGAATAAACATCAAAAAATTCTAATAAAGATCTTTATTTCAGATTTTAAATAGATTTACAACCATAAGAAAAAAAGAAAATATCAACAAGAAAAAAAAAAAAACATCAAGTGATCGTCAAATATCCACATGTGCATAATAAGGTAGAGATTGTAAACAGTCCTTTGAAGCCGAAAGGTGAGACTCCCCAGGGCTTAAGTTCACGCAGATGGAAAATAATGTTTGTTTGTTTGGTGGTCGGTAGATTTTCTCTTTCCTGAGGTTCTTGCAGCTTTCCGTAATTATCTGCTGGGGTTTCCCTCAGTGATGCTTCCACCAATCAGAGCTCAGAGAATGGGGAGACACTAAAAAACAAAAGTAGTTTGACAAAAATAAACCCATTCACTCTAAAACACTAAACAGAAGAAGGAGGATCACACATAGGCTGCGTTACAGATATGTGTTTATCACTGAGAATTCATAACTCATTCCTGCACACTGGGCTTTAAAAAAGATGTAAATAATGCTCTGTGTTGGTGGTGCTGTGTGAACTTTGTTTTTTTAAAATTTTAAGATTTCATTTGAAAAACCCTGTATTAATTCACAATCAGGTCAATATTAGCAGAACTTAATAACATATAAGGTTGAAAATATTGCAGCCCACACCATGTTTTGGAAATCAAAGATTACATCAGTAAAGTAAATGAAGCCAGTCCTCCCAGAAACAAAAACACAGACAACCCTCAGCCCATTCATAAATCCATACTTTTAGATACAATTGAGAAGAGGACTTAAGTCCTCTGACACAATCCCCACCCTTTATAGCAGTTCTAACACCACAAACACATCATATCAGCATGCCAGGGAAGAACCACAATCTCCTTTTCATGCTCATAGGACCACCTGATCCCCATGCCTTCCTATTTCGGCGCTTCTTCTCAATACTTCTCAGCACGTCTTTTTAACACACAACGGAAACATGGTTACAACAGAAATACTGCAGGGTGGAGGTACAGAGCCTCTAGAGGGTACTGACTGAAAACAACACCCATCAGTCGGCAGTTATCATACGTTTTAATCACTCACACTGCTACCTCTTCTGCTCTGAGGTTACAGGGTTCATTTATCCAGGTGAGTCACGATGGCTGCAGCCCAGTCAAGCATTTCATAAGAGGGAGGGGGGTAAAAATGCCTGCACACAGAGCCACCACTAGGGGGTGAGCTCTGATGGAGGGCCTGTGTGCAAATTCACTCTTTTCCCTGCTCTGAGCACTTAAAGATTCACATCCATCTCTAGCTGAGAATGTTTTCAGCCCGGCACCCTCACAGGGTCAGTGCTGGCTTTCAAAACTCAAGATGTTGTGCAGGTTGGACTGTAGAAAGGCTCAGCTTCACTGCCACATGTAAAGCACTGCAAGTATGTTCAAGCACTGTGTGCATAGTTTCTTTTTTTTTTTCTTAAATACAGTACATTGGATTTCATGAAGAGCAGCAGGCTCTGCTAGCTGTTTCTGAATGCATCCAGGCCATGAGTAGCACGTGCTTGCACAATGAAGGCTACGTGGCGGGCAGTAGAGGACGTTGGTAGGATTCTGATCTACATTCCACTCATTAGTTCAGCTGTTGGATCTCACCTTTCTCACTCCATCCTCAACAAATCTGACAGGTGCTGCTATAAATAACTTATTCCATCAGGAGGGTGCTATTTGCACAGTATCCCCACATGGGATCCTGTGAGCCTGAAAATCTCCTGCTGTGTGCACAGTCTGCCCCATGACTCATTCAGATTTGTGATATCAGGGAGGGAGGGAAGGCACAAGAGAATGTGA
The DNA here is from genome assembly GCA_030710495.1 of Labroides dimidiatus. Lineage (NCBI taxonomy): Eukaryota > Metazoa > Chordata > Actinopteri > Labriformes > Labridae > Labroides > Labroides dimidiatus. The sequence continues at coordinate 17,958,679 of CM061146.1, read as the reverse complement.
GCGGGTTTTTGAAATGGAGAACTTCCCTGTTTGAAGCAGCGGAAGCCCAGAGGGCTCAAAGTGTAAGAGGTGAAGCGGAGCGTACTTTTTTCAACGCAGCCTTCTAATCAGGAGTCCCACACGCACATGGCTCAGAGAAAGAGTGACTCTGCTTCTCCCAAACATGCATGCAGCGCACAAACTTTGCAGCTTTGCACATGCTTTCAACTTGTTTGACACTGATCTGACCTGACCTGTGACGTTGCATTCCACCCTGCTGATGCTGGAGTCAAGAAAAGGCGTGACCGTTTCTCAGCCAAATTTTGGACAGAAAACTCAGCTCTGTCATAGGCTCTGTTCCACTCACAGCCAAAAGGAAGCAAAAGAGTCTCAGAAATTTAAACCACTTCTCAATTAGGTAAGTTGTGCTCCTGCCTCTGTGTGTGTGTGTGTGTGTGTGTGTGTGTGTGTGTGTGTGTCATGAGTGCATTTCTACTCCGACAAATTTAAAAAATAAACACGAAAAAAGGAAAGAAACTGTAGCTTTCTTCTCTTGAATGCATCATGTTTTAGTGTGCACACCGTGGCTGCACATGTGACAGACAATGGACAAAGGGGCGGTGGTAAGTGAGTAGGACAGAAAAAAGAGGGGAATTAAAGTTTAGTTCCTGACAAGAGGAGGAGTAGTGGTAGGGGGCCTGGGCGAGGGGGTGGTGAAATGACAAGGAGGTGAGGTCAGGAGTCCTCGGTGCCAGAGTCATCATCATCATAGCAACAGTCCTCATTATCATCCTCGTCATCATCGTCCAGTTCCTCATCGTCATAGTAGTCATCATACAAAAGGTTAGAGCCGTCGTCTGTGGGCGGGACTTGGGTGCGAACGCAGTATTCATCCAAAGTGGTAGGAACCTTGACTCCGTCCCGCTCTGCGTCAGCTTTGGTAGCCAGCACCTGCTTCCTGTGAGACAGAGTGGGAGAAGAGAGAGGAGGAAAAAGAAACATCAGAAGAAGCTCGACCGCAGTGGTGCCAACACACGATGACTGTGTTACATCATTAAGCTCCCATTTGAGGTGCGGGTTTCCTTTTCTTACCTGATGATTTCGATGTATTCTCTGTCCTTGCCCTTGCTGTCCCTCCACTTGCGGTACATGACGGAGGCATCGACGTTGGCTGGTGAGAAGGTGTTGGGCTCGTTTAGGAGGGAGATCACACTGAGCAGGATGGTTCTGAGGAACAGAAAGAGATGAGAATACAGGAGAAAGAGGAGATGGAAAAAGAGGAACAACAGGGGGTGGAATGGAAGATGGAAGTAAGACGAGACAAGACACATTGTGAGCGCAGGACAAAGACGTGTAAAGAGATGGAAAGAAAGGGAATCATCCATTTATCTCTGCTGTCATCTGTTGAATTCAGCCTCCAGTAGCCTCCCATTAAAACTTACAATGTTCATACAATATTTATACTTTAATTCAACAGAGGTGAATCAAATAGAGTGCATGTTTTTTATGTCACTTTTCACCAGCGCTCCTCTTTCCTGAAGACAAGATGTGAGACTGTTTTTGTTTATTTTGCTATGATCAGCAGCAGCTCAGGGGCTGCAGGGGGCCCATTATTGGGAACACAGTTATTTCCAGCTGTGAGTGTTTGCATCTAATGCATTAAAAGAAACAGCTACAGAAAACACAGCGAGGAATTCAGTAGGAAGCAGCAAGGTTAAAATAAATAAGTCTGTCAAAAGCAGTATGAATAATGCATGCATTTCAGAACATGGAATAAAAAAACATTCAGCAAGATGGTTGGAAATTTACAAGATATTTTTTCTTAGCTTTAAATTATATTTATTAGACAATATTCATAATCTTAAATATAACCTCTGGTGTCAGTGTTTTTAAAATGACCATGAGCTGATGGATTGTTTCAAGTAAAACCATTGATTTCCATGTTGACGTCATGATGTAATCAGCAATTTTCAAATCACATTAAAAATATTTTAACGTCTGAGCTAAAAAGTACATTATTATGTATTAACCACCAAAAAAAAACTTTAAAAAAATCAAAAAGGGAGGACAAACTGAAAGTTACACTTCTTTGCATGTTAGTTATCATGTGACAACAGCTGCTGAGAGCTGCCAGCAACATAGAGCCATGTGTCCAATACATCCTGAAAACTAGTCCGGATTTCTTTTCTTCAACACAAATGTGAAACTTTCAGATCAAACATGCAAACTTCTATGTAAGGTCTTTGTGTAGTGTTCACTCGATGGATAATTGAGTGATGGATGTTATAGAAGAAATGTGACATGGTGCTAATGTGCAAAGCTGCTCACCACAACAGACGACTCATGCATGCAATGCTTATTTCTGATTTAATGACAGAGACACTGTAGAACACAACAAAATCTGAAATCTAAGTCAGTAAGTGTGTCTTAATTCTAGTAAAAATTGTCCTTTAATGAGTCCAGGACGAGTCCAGAAAAATGTTTTGATTCAATGCAACAAACAACAAATATGACGCCTGTACTGCTTATAAAGAGTAAAAGGATCATTTGCTAAGTTTCTTATTTTAAGACCAGAACATTTCTTACCCCATTAGTACATTTCTTTACAAACAATTCTGGCCTTCATTTGTCTAATATACACAATATCTGGAAAAATAGGTGAATGTGGCCCCTTTGAAATCTAATTCGACAAGTTCAACTACAAATAACATCCTAACAATCAGCAGTAAAATGTGGATAATGATTAATCAGAAAGCTGACGGTATTACTAAAGTCCTGTTTCCACCAAGCGGTCCGGTATGGATCAGTTCAGCTTGGTACGGGTCAGATCGGTAGAACCTGATCCTGTTTGTGTTTCCACAGCCAACTGTGGCCTTCTTGGTAGTTGGCGTGTAAGCTGGATGCCTATAGCTGCATTATCCAGTTCCCTCTGCACCTCCTCTTCCTCGTTAATACCGAGGAAGATCTGCACCTCCATGGTCAACCATGGAACACTGTTTTGTGGTGCCATTTACTTCTTGTTCTTTATTACTGCTGTTGCACGGGAAGTGACGATTCTTTCGATCCATCAACTGACTGCAGTGTTTCTAGCTTAACCTTCTGGGACCCCAACAGATGGGTACCAAAAAGTGGGGCGGTACGGGTCTGTAATTTGGCGACACATCCCAGTTTTAGTCAAAGGAAAACGCCACAAAATGCATGCTGTACTGAGACGAACTGAACTGAACCTCTTGGTGGAAACGAGGCTCAAACGATAAAAGGCAGGGTTTGGGGGAAGCTCATCATTCGCTGTCGAATCTTTTACAAATTTATGACAAATCATAAAAGTTAGAGCACAGTTTTGTGTACCTGACATTCTGTGTAGGGTTCCACCTCTCCGATGGCAATTCCCCGCTCTGTGGGTCGTCCACTGGTGGGTGAAGGATTGAGATGCATACATCTCCATTCTGGGAAAAACAGTGAATACATCAGAACAGTATTTTTCCTCGTATTAGCTGATCTTTCCTCCTAAAAATTTACACAGCAGGCTATGTCCAAGATTTGACACAGATTGGAGTTACCTCATAAATGTTGGGGTGCCACATTTTGGTGAGGAAGCGGAAGGCAGGTGGAGAGTATGGGTAGTCGACAGGGAACTTGATGCGAGCCTAAAGGCAGGAGGAGACATGTTAGCAGTGTGAGAGGTAAGTGGTTCATGTGCACACTTCCCAACAGAAAAGTCATAACTTCCCTAAAAGCTGACTGGGGAAACTGTTTTTGGATGTGCACACAAACCATACTGAGGTGATATTGTTGGTGCGCTGCGTGTAATTTCAGCACATGGGTTGTTTTGCTTGCTAAAGGAAAACCTTGCCAAATATACTGCTACTTTTGCTTAAAAGTACTGAGCTGGTTGACACAATCTCTCACGGGAGTCCAGAAAGCAAGTCCGTACAATGCTGTGGAACCCACACACACATACACAGACAGGCACAAACAGAGAGGCAGCTGCTGGGGATACAGGGGCTTCATTCTGCATGTTTTTCCTCATTTTAGCACATTGATGTCAGCGCCCGGCTGCTCACTGAAGATCTCTACAATCATGCTGATCTGCTTCAGTAGTGACTGAAAGAAAGCTAAAAATAGCAGCTGGAGAGTCATGGCAAACCCTTCTGAGGTGGCTGAGCATGGAGGAGCTAATGACAGTGAAATGTAATATAGTGGGGAGGGAGGGAGGGAGGCAGGCTGGCGGTGCATTCAGCTGCTCAGAGCGTGGAGCTTTTGAGAAACACCAGTGGGTGAGGGGAGCTGCTGGTATACATTGAGGGGGTCTGTCCTCTCCAGCTGTCGCTGCAACCCAAGACAATCCACAACTCGCACTCGTACTCTGCTATTATGTCCACCCACCGAAACCACACCCACTCACACACAAACACTGACTGTATATAAATCCTGCTGCGTGGCGGACCCCTCCTCCAGTTCCACAAGAAGTGGTTTGGGAGGGTGGGGGATACCAAGTCCACTGATAACACACTCGCACGTCACTCACAGCATGGAACCTTCTGCTTATCCCCCGTCGTACACACACTTGCTCACATTTGCTGATTCGGCATGGTCAGCTGGTCCTCGCCACAGTGAAGCAGGAGGCTGCATGGGAGCAGGGAGGAGGTGGAGAGGGGGTGGGGTGGGGGGATTTGCTTAGAATAAAGGAGGTTTTGCTCCATATAATACTTCTGCTCTATATTAGCACCTCATCCCCCCTCTGCCTGCACCGCAGCATTAAAACCAGGCTGGACGCAGCAGAAACACACACTAAGTGCTCAACAAATCAGAAAACACTTTAAAACGTGTGGAAGTTTTGCCCTTAACTATGAGTCAAGGTATTATGTGTCTTAACAGCTCCAGATTTGCAACGAGCAGAACATAACTACTCTCACTAAAGTGGGGAGGAAAAAGTGACACAGTTCAGAGAGAGCGCCACTCACACACAAAATCCCAGGGTCTGACTGACCCTGCTGGAAAGCTGGCGGCCCTTCAGAGTGCAGGGTTCAAGCCAACATTGCACACATTACAAGATGGCAAGAGTGCAACACATTGCAGCCAGCTCAGAGGAGGGGGGTGGGGTGGGGAGGCAGCAGCGGCAGCAGCAGCAGTGAGAGCTTGGGTTGTCTTTCAAAACAATAAGCATCAAGATCATATCTGCCCACTCGCTGAGAAACTGGCAGAAAAAACATCTCATTCAGTAGATTTGGCCCTGCCTCCACATCAGACCCAACTGACGGCTGATGTCTGTTTTGGTTTACACAATGTAATGCCGGTTCCTTTGTTGACCCCAATAGGATGAACAGACAGCAACAACATCTGGCAGGGAGGACGCTTTAAACAAACCACATCAGGGATCATTTAGTTAAATGCAAAAGGGGATGGATGTGGTGTTAAGATAACTGGAGGGTATTTGACTAAGAGCTCTGGCTGTAATTCCTCTGGAAGAAGTGATAAAAAAAAAATGTGGAAATACATCCACATCATCCTGACTTCAGAAATTCTCTGAGGTCTTTCATTTACATGCAAAAACCAAAGAGTTGCGTTCAATCGTACTGATGATATAAAATGCTTCGTTTATTAAGTTAAGTAATAAAAAAGTGATTTGACTGTGTATCCTGTTGCTTGGAGACCCGAGCATCAACCCATTAAATGGCTTCATTCATCACAATCCTGGGAATGCAAGCTACAAATAAAGCAAGGATGTGGGGATATGCATTAAGGGTAAGCACGAGCATTGATCCCTGTAAGAAGGTAAGAGCATGATTTCACAATGCAGCTTACCAGGAGGCTTTAAATCACAACTGCACAAGCAAAGAATATGAGTTTTATTTAGAGTGCTGGAACACAACAGAATGATAGCAGTTTACCCTGTGAGCAATCAGGCCCACACAGCTGACACTGAACCCTTGACTGACGCAGGGCAGGTGGATGGATGGATGGATGGATGGAGGTAGAGAAGTATGACAGAGCTGGGCTGAACACAGAAAGCCTGCTTGGATTGCTTGTTTACTCTGCAGCAGCAGCAGCAGCAGCAGCAGCAGCAGCAGCAGAGAGGAGCTCGTCTCCAGTCTCATCAGCAGTGAGCTGATGGGAGGTGAAATCCACAGAGGAGGGAGAAGAGAAAGGAGGATGCTACACCTGAATACTTCAGATCCTTCCTTATTCTTGTTCTTTTGACATAATTTCCCGTTTGATTCTTTACTCTGGGACAGTTTTCTTTGAATAAAATGAGATCTCTTTCCCACTTGCTGAAACTTGCTACTTGCTGACTTGCATGTCATGTCCCAGAATTAACAGCACTCAGGGTCAAAAGGTGACTCACTCATTTGAAGGCTGTTTTCTGCAGAGCATGCACAAAAATAAAAACTTAGAGAGGGCTTGCTACGGAGAATACAGAGTATGAGTTCATTATCTCATTGCTATGAAATACTGCTTGGGATTGTGAGCTAACAAGCTGCCTTGAAGAGAGAGTGATTGTGAACACGCCCACCGGCTGGTAGAGGAAGGCAGGGCAAAGTAAATTAGGTCAATGTGAAGACCCTGAACAGAACAAATCATGCTGTTCTCCCTGAGCTCCTCTTTACCTTCACTGCAGAGGAAAAAGTCCCTGTGTGGAGCAAATACCCCAGCACTAGTACAGATCTGCATACAGCGCTAAGAGATGATCGCGTTCATACCCTGCAGCTCCCTGATGCATTAACTGGATTCAGAATGAGGAGTTTAAAAGATAAAAAAGGATGTCACAAGGCGATCACTGAACATGGAAGTTTTAGTTTCAGAGAAACATTTATTGCACTTGTGGCTAGCACAAGAAGAGAAAAATAACACGCAGCTGGGCTTCAGGGGACGGCTGTAACTGTCTACAGGGGCCTCACGCTCACTTCTATTAACTGCAGGGTCCCCTTTCAAAGAAGCACCATGGAGGAAGGGCTCTGCCTGCTCTTGATCTGGCTCTGTCTGTACGTCTTCCCACTGCCCTGCTCTCATATCTCTCTGACACAGAGCGGGGAAACATGACTCCAGCACACTCAACCAGGCCAGGCCCAAGTCAGGACCTTCTGTTGCCTGGGTTGGGTACCCTTCACTTCATTGCCGAGGAAGAAAAAAAAGCAGGAAGGAAGGAAGGCACAAACACTGAGTCAGCTGCTCAATAGAACGAGACAGACAGACAGGCCCAGGCCGAAACCAAACATCAACACCCCTCTTTCTTTTTTCCTTTCACGGCTGCTGTGAAGAAGTGGTCTGTCAGTGTTTGGTGAGCCACTCTGGGAAAACCGCGTGACTGAGATATGAAAGATGTTTTGTTTCACGGTATATTTAGAGCTGCCAGGATCAAATTTACAGCATAATTGCACGCAACAGAAATGACAATTAAAGCTGCCAGGTGCTGACACAGCAGCACTTCAGACACGGTCGTCTTCTTTTAAAAGATCTTCTACAGCAGCGTAGATCCTGCTGCTGCCCATCGAGGAGACGAACCCCTCTGTGAAAAAGAAAGCAAATGACCTCACAGTTGTAGACAGAGAGAGCAACACCCTGTTCTGCTGCTCTGTTGCATGACACAAAACGGAGCAGGAAGAGGTCACAGCTGCTAATTGTGAACAGAGAGGCTCTGGTGTCACAGAAAAAGCAATTTCGCTGTTTTCAAGTAGGCCTGCTGAAGTCTTTGTGGATTTATTAACCCAGTAAGCTGATAAACAGTAAGATTCAGGGTAACTCCAACTTCCAGGTGCCTATTAATGTCATTCCTATTTATTAAGCTTTCTTAAAAATGAAAATGCACATCGATTTGAGTCAAAAAAAAGCAGATTTTAGTTAAGAGCTAAACTAATCCACAGTTTCAGGTATGCTGCACTCTTGTGCCATGTAAGGTAAAGCCTATTGGGTCAGCCTTTTAGGGGCCTCTTGGAGAGAAAAGTGATTACTTTAGGCTCGAGAAAGGAGATCCCAGAAAGTGAAAAGAACACATCGAGTTTGGGCTATTATGCAAACAAATTCAGTTTATCCATTACACTTAAACATCACTAGTTCTGTTTGACAAACAGAAAAAGGAGGTGTTGTAGCTGTGCTTGCTTAGTTTGACATTTCTTGATGTAATGTCGAACAGAGACAAAAATTTGAAGGTTGTACAGCGACATAAAGAGGAGCGTGATCAAATCATTATACAGGACACTGACATGAGATCTTCAAAACAGAAAAAAGAGAATTAAAAGAGTCATGAAACAAAGATCTATAGTGACATTTTGTTACTCTAAAGAGTGAAGAATGATTTTTGAGGGTCTTCAATTCCAAGATTTCTTTATTCAAGCCTCTGATCACCATTAATCTACAGGTGAATTCTAAGACCCTCGAGGATTAATGTAAATATTTTGTCATTGTCTGTGCAGAAACTGCAGTTAGCCGCATCACGGCAGCTGTCAAGACAAAGTTAGCACTTTGTCTTATGCAGATCTCATCATTCTGCATTTCACATTCTGTATCCCACTGTAAATCTTAATGAAGTAAAACAGCTCAAAATACATAATAATAATGATGTGAAATTGATTTATTTAAATACTATGAATTAATATAAAGTCCATCTAAAAAATCTTGCTGGTTCACATAAACCTGGTTATTAGATTGTCATGTGTGTAGAATAATGGCTGTAATTCTTAATAAGTAATATCAGCTGTTTCCTATCAAACGATATTGGTTCACCACTTTTTTTGTGGCGTTCTTTCTTTCTCCTCGTCCTTCACTCCTCTGTGACAGCAACCGTTTTATCTTAGGTTTAAAGATTTCATGAGAAATTCAACGAAGTCTTCTCAAACTTTGGGAAATATTGATTATTGTTTTTTTTAACCATTTTATGGACCCCTAAAAAAAATCCCTGCATCAATTAAAGAACATCATCAATCCACAGACAGACTAAATGTCTACAATGACAACACACAGTGGAAGTGACTGGCCCTCTTTCAGTGATCCTCAGAACCTTGGAGCCTGGAGTGATGACTCACATGACAGAGATGAAGGTTTACAAACAAAGATCCTTCAGCTTGGGAACATCTCAGAACTAGTGAAAGAACATCAGTGTCAGGGCTGAGCAATTAATGAAATTTAAACCGATATCGCAATGTAACAGAATGCAATTTTTAAACCGCAAAGGCTGCAATTAAAAAAGAAATTCATGTACACAAACGCAACCTTCCACGGTGTGCAAGCAGTGGTTGGCAGAAATGCACCTTTCAGCTGGTTTGTCAACGGCCAAAAATTTCCAAATAAGAACGAGGCATGTGTGAGTGGGGGGATGAAGAAAACAACTTCAGCCATACAAAGTTTTGATTTGTTGTGTTGTTGTTGTCGACATTTTAAAAAATGGCCTCAGCAGAATAACTGAGAGAGGACGCAGAAGAGGTGACTTTGGTGTCAGAGGAATAGCATGTTGGTTGTCTGGACCTATTTCAGATTTAAGAAAGATAGCATGCTAAATCGCAATCGCAATATTGGTCAAACAAACAAAAAAAAAAGAATTAGATTATTTTCCAAAATCGCTGAGCCCTAATCAGTGCTACAGCTTCACACTGACAGTCATTAAAAAAAGTTATTAAAAACAGGTTATGATGTGTTGACTGACTCAGGACAGACATCTGATGTTTTTTGAATTGCATTTCAACATGTCTCAGTCTATTATGTGCCCCCAGTCATGACTTATTACTCACGATGTGACTCTTGGAGAGCAACACCCATGTGAAATGAATGCCTGACTCAGCCAGGCTTCCCGTGACGTCATTATCTGCCCTGTTTTGGTAGAACAGGTGGTGGCAGCATGTCATAACTGTTTGTTTGCTTGGGTTACCTGGTCTGAAAAAGGGTGTTTTTTTTTCTTTTAGAATAAGGCAAACTGGTTGGATGGAAACCAAGCACAGAACAATGAGTCACAACCATGCGGTGGATTTCACAGCCAGGCTGTGCATTCCTGGCCCGACAAAGGAATCCTGTACACAACAGAGCACCCACATAGACACACTGTCAGAACACTGTCTACAGTAGCCTGGTCAGGGCCCTATCGGTTGTGTTCAGAGAATTGAGAAAGACCAGAAACAAAAGTTAACATGCTTCAACAGGAACTGGGTTCATAGAGCACAGTACAGGAACTGTGTGTGTTTAAATATTCTGGATTTCTAAGTAATATGAACACAGTTGGAGCCTCACTGGTTAGCTTAAAAAATGACAACTGTCTAATGCTGGACTTGGTACTATGATCTCAAGACAAAAATACAGTATATCTTTACACTGTGTAATTAAACTACAATAATCTCTGACATAACTGCCTTGGTAAAGTACATGACTTAAAAATTGGATAAACAGCAATGTAAATAGTGTTTCGCAATTCCTAATGTTGGTTTTCATCCACAAATTCAAATCTGAGATCTGTATGCTAAAGCTTATTCCTGCGACACAAGTGTAAATAAATGCGATATAAAAGAAGAATTTAGGTCAGTGTGACACTTAATGTGAATCACTAAAGCTGACACTTTTGGGCTACAGTCATATTTGACAACTTTAAGGTCACAGAAATGATGCCATAAAAATAATTTTAATGTGGTTACTCTAAAAAAATGTCCTGTAAACAAGGATTCGTTTCAACAACACACTCAGTTGTTACCAACTCAGTTTAAGACTGCCATCCCTCTTTGTCAATAACACAGTGAAAAACAGGAACAACAGAGCTGAGAAACCAACAAATCTTCACTCTCAAGAGAGGAAGTGTGCTAGCAGGTCACACATATTTACATTAAAATTTGTTGAAAGAAAAAAAACTACAATTACAGTTGTTTAAATGTCCATAGCAAGGTAACCATGTATTTTTAAAGAACTGAACTAAATACAAAATAACTTTTCCAAACAAAAGTTGTTGTATAGTCAAACAAACAGGAACTGATTGACACAGTTTTACTACTCATATTAATGTCAAAGCTTGAGGCAGCTATGCTTACAACAATTTGTTTAATGTTGACACAAAAGTTACTCCGTCAAACATAAATATGTAATTATTGCCACTTATTGGGCAGCCAGTGGAGTTCCATTTAAAAAAAGGAAAAGGGGGTATAGAAAAAAAAATAATTTAAAGCAATTAGCTGGCCTCAATAAAATATAATAATATAAACAGAACAAAGTTGGTTGTAAGTTCAACAAAGCAGAGAGGAGAATTTTTATTTTAAAGAGTAAGTTTTAGAAGGAAACAAGCTGCCAACTGGTGAAGTTGATGTTATTAACTGTTACTATTGTTGAAGACGTTAACTCGAAGGTTAACCGTTGGACTGTCCTCTATGAGTAAATTACTCAAATCAAGGTTTAATCTTCCACCTACAGAACAATAGATCGACTGCTAGCTAACATTAGCCACTCACCTTAAAATAACCACCCTCGTAGTGTGTGTTTGGGGGTCCGAATATCGCTACTTCCCAGTTGTACATGTCCGACTCGTCCACCAAAGTTATTTTGAACCCTTCGACTGGCTCATCTTGGAGACTTTTCATCTCCAGCATCAGTGCTTTTTGGGAACTGGCTACATGATGTCCATGCTGAGCCATATTCCACTAGGATTTGTATAAATATATCAGCAACCCACCACAGCTATGACTGCAAAGAAGGACAAAGCTAGCTCGGCATCAAACAAAAGCTATCAGTGGAAGTACGAAGGTCTTTCGGTGAGGAACGCGCCAACGTTTGTTTGCGATTGTGTGGTTTCAAACGGAATAAAAAAAATCGCGACTGGGTTTTTATCTGGTCAGAGCAGACGCGGCTTCCTCTGTTGTTGTGAACAATCCCAGGGAGCCCCAGGTATTAACGACCATGTAACCTACCCATATCAATTTCAACATGTTATGAACTGATTTCCCGTTACAGTTTTCAAAATAAAGTTACAGTCAATAGTTACGCTTATTTCTAACCCATGTCTACTTTAATTCCCCACCAATGTGGATTTTATTATATTCATATTAAATGTATCTTAGATTATTCTCCCGAGAATGCATTTCGGCTGAGAAGCATATCTCCTAATTCATACTTAAGTCTATAGTAACACTTGAAAACATACCTGGTGTGAAGTTGTGTATCAAAATAGGTGGTAATACAACAAGCACTTGCTTAGCGAAGAAAAACATCTGAGAATAACAAAACTTTTACCAGAACCGTGTCTTATCTTGAAACCCCGAACAGGAAACAGTTCTCGTCTGTTCAGTGCACAGGGATGCTAACGAAAACTAGCTTGTCTTTCCCATGAGCTGTGAGGTTATATCCTTTTCTAAATAAAGTGGGCGCATGTGTGACCTTAGCGTTCGAAGAAAATAAGTTTAATCATATCATCAAGTCCAAAACCTCCGGCTTTATCTTTTGACATTTGACTAACCAAACTAGTCGCTGTCATTCAGTAAAAAGGTCTCATTACTTCTTTTATCCGGAGGGCTTTCTGGGAAATGAAGTTCTACTAATACAACTTGCTGCGCTAAGCAATAATACTAGTATCATTGTATCCACAGCATAGGAAGTAAGTCAAGCAAAGGAAGGGAATCAAAAAGTAAATATCACAGTCACACACCTGAAGTCACTTACCCAGAAAAGATATTGACCACATGTTAGTAAGTTCGGGTTCACAAATATCAGACAACAGCAGCGTTTTACAGCCTTTATTTTAATTCAGTGGACTTTCTTCAAAGGGAATGTAGATACTTCAGGTTGTCCCCTTTAAAACATTTTACATTGTACAGTTCGATAATTGAATATGGAGAAATAAAAAGACAGGACTTTTAAAAGTCAGTCATTTGAGAGTATATTTCAATGTCACAAGCCAAACTTGGTAAAAGAACTCACCACAACTGAACCAAGAATTAAGACAGAATGGGTTGCCGCTCAGTACACTGCTTCTCTTGATCTGTTCTACTCATGTTTTTGAAGCCCCACGCCCTCAGTGTCATGACACCAAATAAAAACCCCTTCCTTCCCCTGTGAAGAATAATTTAAAACATTCAATAATATCTTTTTTTATATTGTTTGAACTTAGAAGAAGTGAAAAACACATTACCATCAAAAGTAGAGAATGGTCAAGTAAACTTCATTAAAAAAAAGTTATAAAGACAAAGGACAAACGGAATGACAAGTTCTTGTTTGTGTAAGAATGTGAAACAGAAATAAGGAAATTAAAAGTGTACATTCCTAATCATGCAATATACAAATTTTAATCAATTATTATGCACACGAAAAATGATCAGAATTCAGACAATGTATGATTGGGGGATTCATTTTTGCAGTTTCACTTATATCAGTCATTTCCAGGAACAGGGAATACATACATGTTTTCTATAAACATTCCTGAAATACACCTCTTCATTTATACTCTACTACTGGACAGAAGATCTCATGGAATGGCTGACCTGCACTTCAGGTCACAAACATCATAATCTTGGTTATCTACAATAGCAGACAGATGTAGAGATGGCCTTACCAGAAAATATGATCGGAGACGCTACCAAGTCAGTTTAATCTTGCTACTACTAGGTGAAGTCGTGCTGGACTGGGAAGTGACTTCAGACATAAATGACAAACTAAAACATCACGTACCTCGGAGCGAGTTCTAAAATGAGGTCAGTCTTTACAAAATGGCCATTTATGTTCATCATTACATGTCAAAGCACAAAAAAGACTAAAGGCAAGGCAGTTTTTGAAGGGAAAAGGAACACAGAGGTTGATCTAGATTCACACCAACTGGGTGTCAGCCAGCGCGAGTGCAGCTACTGGTCGAGTGGCACAGATGTTATTGTTTTATGATTTCACAAAAACTAGAGAGATGCCTCATTAAACAGTAGAAGCCGCGTCACCTAATACTGAATTAAACAGGAACTTTATACCACTAACTATTTATAGTCTCTGCGTCCAACTTGAGTACCCTGATATGCAGAGCAGTTCTAAACATGGACAGATAGTGTAACATTTGTTGTCCTTCGGTCAGACTTCTACTTCTTGTTTTTTAACAGGAGGCAGGACAGTGATGTGTCAAGGCCAAGCCTTCTTTGTGCCGAATCATCTTGTCATTAAACTGACTGATCAAATAAGGGACATCAGAAACAGCAAATTCATATTAAGTTTCTTTTCCACAAAACATCTTCTACAAACCAACCAAGCCATTTGAAAGTGCTGATGAAAGGTGGCACTGGCCTGAAAGACAGCTGCTCTGAGGTGAAATATAAATGTTGTATTACTGTGAAGAATTCCTCTCTGGTGCCACAGATTCATGATCGCCTCTCTTTGAAACTACTTGATTCATAAAGGTAATGATATGTTGGAAGTTACTTAAAGGGTGAGTCAAACTGCAGTTTAGCACAGTTGATCTGGGAGTGGGTATCTCAGGGATGGAGGTGGGGCTCTACAAGACTCATGATGCACTGGAGTAGGTCAGACTGCACAGCTAAGGCATAGAGCAAAACCACTGATCTACTGTACAAATCACCCGTAGTGCCACATAAGGATTCTGTTTAACTAACACCAGCAGATCTGCTCTGAGCCCTGCCAGGAGGCAAGTAGGGCAACGGCTTGGAAAGAAGTCTAAAACCCATGCCTTATATGTAGCTTTGGTTTCATCTCTGCACTATGCTTTACTGCAGTCGCTCAGTGTCTGGCCGTCTCCAGGCACCCAGTCAGTGATGGGTGAGAAGGTTAAAGTCCCAATTTTTCCAGCAAGGACCTACCAGTCTGAAAAAGAGACCGTCAAATGCTTTTTTTTCCAGGCCTAAACAGACAATAGCACGCACACTGATGGTAAGTGAGTGGAATTAAGGGGGCAAGACAAAGGCGCAGAAAGGCTTCAGACAAAAAAAAAAAAAGAAAGAAAAGAAACAAACCAAAAGACAAAAAAACCTTCCAAACATTAAAAAACACAATCCAACCATAAACAGCAAAAGTCCAGTTGTCAACATTACATTACGTGACTGTCACAGACTGAATTGCAGACAGAGTGAAGGGCAGAGAGGGGAACACAGCAAGGAGCAGAGGAAGCAGAGCATCCAGGAACCGGAGCTCTATACAGAGTCAAGTTAGGGAGGAACAGCATGGCTGCTGGGGCTGGAAAACCAAGAGGTTGAAATGAAGATGCATCGCAAAGCAGACAGTGCATGTAGACAGTGAGTCTGTAAAACATCAAGTTTTGGGGAGTGACCACAGAGCTCAGAGTGCAGAGGAACAAGAGTTTGGGGACACTGAAGAAGAAGAGAAGAAGGGAAAGAAGTCTTGCGAATCTGAGGACTAATAAATAGGACGAAACTGGAGGTGCCAGCCGAAGTGTTTCGTAACATGATTATGTTGTGTTTCAGCGAGGGAGGGGGTGGCGTGGAAGGGTCGAGAAGGAGGCACCCTGGGGCTGTCGCACACAATCAGCACTGAGAGAAGGTCTGCTTGATCTCATCCAGCACATTCCCAAGCAGCGTCGGCTCATCACATTTAGCGTCAATGGACACCGTCTCACCCGACTGGGAGAAAAGAGAAAGAGACAAGACAAACCCAAATCAAGGTCACATTCTGAGTGTCAGATAAATGATAATAACAATAATAAACTTTTAGTTGTAAGACATCAGCGAGGGTAAGGCAGGGGTTCGAAGTGTACTCACAGTTTTGACCAGCAGACAAACATGGTGACCCTGGATAGACCTGCTGTACATGGAGGCACAGGAGTCGATCCTCTCCACAACTAATCCCACAAAACAAAAACAAGCAACAAAGAATAACTCCAAGTGAAAAGTGAAAGTTGCTTACTTGTCTTTTTTTAGCTTACTGCATTTAAAATTGGCAAATGAATCTGAACCGGTGTCCAGAAATTGTCCCAATATTATTGTACGTTGTTAGTATTTCATACCTGTACTGTGTGTGTTTTGTTTTAAAGTCCCCTTACTCCGCTTTAATCAATTCTGTTAGTTGTGAACATGCTTCTCTTCTTAATGTTTCTGTTAGTAATTGGTGGGATGTGTACATACCAGAAAAATGGTGGTGGAAGCAGATCCTTGCCAGTAGATGGTGGAAAGGCATACTGACCCCCTCCAGTCTGATAGAGTTGCCCTTCAGCTCACCTGATTCCAACAGCTTTGCAAATGCATCACTGACCAAACAAAACAGAAAAAAAGGGTTGTTTTAATTACTTTCTTATCCTTAAATGACAAAAAGCTAGAAAGGCACAAAGAGTAAGAGCGTGGTCTGGCTGTAGACCTCCTCTGTGAGGCAGTGACGTGGGAAGTACCTTGTTTTTGAGACTATGCAGAAAGACGAAGGTAAGTAACTATTTTTCATTATCAAAAGTGACACATGAAGTCTAAATACACCGGAGAAAGCATTTGTTCATGATCTTACTTTGTCACTGCCCTTTAGATTTGAATCAAACCACTAAATGTTACCTGTGTGTTAAGAGTGATGGATTTGTTGTTTTAAAGGTAGTCATGCTGATGGTTGTTAGTGTTAGCTACGCATGTTTCATTGTTCAGTGTGCTTTTTTTCTGTACGTGTAAAATGTGGTCTTCTTAATTGTTTTTCAGGACAGTTTTTGAAAGTACATCAGCCTAAGAGCTCATCAAAATATTAACTTGGTCAGTCAGGTTTGATTCACATTTAGTCTTATATAAAAAGCTAATATTTTTGAGACTAACACACCAGCTTTGTAGAACTGCTGGTTAGTTTTTCTTATGGAAAATATTGACCACAGACAACAGAACCACACCTGTCCTTTTTCATTTTTTTAACTTGGAATTGGCAAACATCATCAACTCTGTATTTATATTATGTACTATAATTGTACTTGCAGTGTTTAACTCTTCTTGTTTTTGGCCTAAGCTGGTTCCTTGTTCGCTGGACAGGGACACTGAAAGCTCACTTGTGACATCAGGAGCTCCCAATGTTCAGACAAAGATTTATAGAAAAACAAGGTAAATGCTGGATGGGTCATCAAATAACAACTGGGTTCCCAACATATCCTAGAACATATGGTGACCTTGAATAAAATGATAGTTCTATGAATGGACTAATATGTTTCATAAAATATGATTGAGGATATAACCTTTTTTATGGTGTTTTTCCCCCCTTTGTTTTTCTTCTTTTTTATTAGTTTGTTTCTTAAAGGCAGGGTTGGTAGTCATGGAAAACAAGCATGAATTTGAATGTTGCATCTCCTCGGGACTCCGTTTAGCCCCTGCCCTCCCACACTCAGAGCTCCTCCAAAACAACGCCCCCGCTCACATGCACGAGTGCCACTGATTTGTGATCATATGACTGATTCAAAACCAGAGACTCTAACTGGTCCTCAGCACATAGTTTTTGTTTGCTCTACGTTACCAGTGATCAGGGTATAGGTAGTTTTTCTGGCGTTCTCCAGTGTACTTGGATCCCTCTTGTTTATACACATTGAATCAGAGCTAGTGCACGCCAGCAAAATGTACACGCAGGCAGTGGGCAGAAAAGCAAGACGGGATTTGATTGGTTTAATAAATTGGATCCTAAATGCCAGGATTGGCCGGTGTTTTCCCAGGTTTACTCCTGCTGTAGACAGCAGATATTTTTCACTCTATTCTAAGAAAACATCATGGATTGATTGCCATCAGGACATAAAGATCATTTTAACTAGAATAACTACAGCATTTCTAAATCTGATTATACTCTGCCTTTAAATGATGAATTTAACAGTTCCCTTAGAGGTAGACATTAAAATGAATAATGGTACCACTATCACTGCACATTTGGATTTTGCATGGAGAACACTTGAACCCCATGGACAGATGGAAATTAATTTACTGAATCCATTTCCAATGTCCGAGGGATGACACATTTTGTTTCTTAACACTCAAGTGTTTTCTTCTTAAACAGTCCAAAGACCTGACTGTCAGTACGCCCATTCTGTTAAAAACAAGCTATAATCAGAACATTGTCATCAAATTTTCCCAGCGCTGTCATGGTCTCAGGGGAAGAAGCATTTTGAATTTGAAATCTATCAAGAAATGACAAAACTGTCAGTATGCACCTTCCCCGCGCTTAAATGGGTTGTTATGTTGTGAGAAAGTATTCAAACTAACCTGTAGCATGGAGTAGTGATTAGGTAGGAGGTGCAGGTAAAGTGCAGTTTAAAGTCCAGTTTCTCATGAGTGGAGGAGTCTTCATTCTGTGGAAACAACAACACATACAGATATAATCAATAAAGCATTGCTTTGCTCCTGCAGACTGTCAAACATCTGGGTGAAGGGTTAAGTACAAAAATCAGAACTGTGCTTTATCTCACTTGAGCACGTGGCAGCTTCTTTACTAAGCCACCCTGCAGCTCTGAACATGTTTTAACATACTAGCAGATCATATGAGGAGCTAAAAATGTAAAAACATGCCCTACATGTTCTGGAAGCTTTGACAGGCTGACTTGTTTTTGTGTAAGAGTGTATGTGTACAGCATGTGTGTGTGTTTGTCTACAGACCTTAACTATGAAGGTGAGGGTTCCCTTAAGTTTTTGTGGCATCACGATGCTCTGCACAGTGAAGACAAATCGGGCCTCATTGGACACTCCTGAATGAAACAGATGGAACAAAACTGAGTTCAAAGAATCTGAATGATGTTTGATGTCCTGATTATTATTTCTTTTCAACGAAATGCATTTTGCAAGCATCACTTACCAGGTGGAAGTTGGAAAGGAACAGTGAGGCCGTCATGCGGACCTGACCCCTCTGGCCTCTGAAGCTTGGAGTTGAGTGAATCCAGGACATTGAACTCCATGGATTTGAGAAAGCTTTCACACTTGTTTTCAAATATAACAGACACAACCACCTGACTGCCATCCTGCAGGTTTCCCTGGATGTCATTCACCTTCATGGGTTAGAGTGAAAGAAAGAGAGGATTTAGTTATCTAATAGACTATTTTGCAAGAGGAATAAACAAACTCAAGATGTATGAACTCACTCTTTGTATTAAAAAAAACTTGAATGAAATTCTCAATCAATTTGAAATTAGATTTGCTGTTCGTCCTCTTAAAATAAGCAAACAACAAACAGAGCACAAGAATTAACCCAACACCAGAGCACATATCACTGTTTCTAAGAAACCCTCTGAGCACAGTCAGCTATCACAAAGGCAGAATTATTCCACACAAAGAAAACAGTTTGCCTCAGAGTTCAGCCTGTGAGAGCAGAGAGAAACACATCTAGAAGAGTTTTAACCACAACTGTCTCAGACAGAAGTTCAGCCAGTACCTCATCAGCATCCTCCATCATCTTTGAAGAGAAGGAGAGAAAAGGAGAGATCTGCATATATTGTTTTTTTTTTTCTTTTTTTTTAACGGCTGTTGTTGTCTGATGATGTAAATAACAAATAGTAATAGCATAAAGTGTGAAGATAAGCATTATCACATCACATCTCCCCACAAAGAGGGACCAGTAAATGGATTAATAGTAAAAAGGAGATTCAGGGTTATGGTTATTGGTTATGACATTTTGCAGGGGCCACGGCTATCCTCAGACACATCACCATGAAAACAATGGAGTCAACTGAGGGCAAACATCACATGGTCAATCAGATGATCCAAATCTAGTTCATCCTTTTCAGAAAACAGAGTAATTTGTGCGCTTTTTCACTATCAAGAGAATGTAAACACGATTATACCAGTTAAAAAGAGTTTGCATCAACACGCTGAAATGCACAGAACAAGGTGCTCTATTTTTGTGACAGCCCTGTAGCAAGACGTACCTATAATTTCAGTAACTTAATGTGTGAATTCAATTACTTTACCCTACAATAATGTACATACTCCAAAAATAATAAAGCATCCCAATCCTCATCACTCACCATCTTGATGTAGGAGTTTTCAGCCAGCAGGCAGTAATTGGACATGGGCTGAAAGGAGAGAGCTCAGGTCAGATCAGGCGTTCTCTGTCACTCAGTATGCTAACTAGGCAACAGGAGCTGGTTTCACATAACTGATGCATAACAAGCAAGGCAGTGTATGTCAGTGTGTGCAGCAGTCATAGGGTTCAGACAGAGGAACTGAGTTGGAATTTTAGCTTCCAGCATATTTCTTTTGGAAACAAACAGGACTGTGTGATCCAAATCACTGAATTCATCTAAAATCAAAATGCAGAATGACAGAACTGATGGATGGATTGACTGTCACTCATCTGCTTTTAAATCTAATCATTAATGACAAACACTGACCGGCAGCGGCTCTTCCTCCTCCACAGTGCCATTTTGCACGGACTCCTCTCCTCCTCCGTCACTATGATGGTGATGGTGATGATGCTTCTTCTTCTTTTTCTTCTCCTTCTCTTCTTTCTCCCTTTTCTGCTTTTTCTTCTTGTGTTTGGAGGACTTCTAGTGATTGGAAACATGAAGGGAAAATACATAGAATTAATTCACCAGGATAAAAACTGATCTATGAAGAATTGCTACGAGGTCTATGTGAGAGCTAGCAGGTCTCTGGTACATCATTTACACAGAGGTGCGAGAAAAAGAGTTGCTGATGTGCTGAATCCTGTCAGGTCACTGTGAACTCGAATCTATCAAACTGCAGCCACACTTTTTTTTCTTTTATTTTGCAATTATCACATCAGTGCTGGTGACTCACCGACTCCTCCAGCTCGTTGTCTTTGGGCTCATCGGGCTCCGAGTCTGGTGCCATACCAGGAGCCACCTCAGGCACAGAGGCTGCTTCTGCTTCTGCTGCTACTGTTGCTGCTTCCTGCTTACACACACACCACAAAACCACATGTAGCCATTAGCAATGAGCCACTTCGGTATCAAGGATATATAGGCTGTGTTGGTCAGATCTGTGCTGATCGGGTAAGTTGGTGAGTTCATCCAGTCACTCATGAAACGGTCATTCATACTCAACTGCAGGCTCAAGCTCTGTGATAACACTGAAATAAACCTGCAATTTTACAAAAGTCAGCTACCTAATCGTCCAAATGTGCACAAATACAGATGAGGCTAAAACAGTAACCAACATGTATATGTGTAGGTTTCTGGAAACATGCAGCAGTTTGGGTTTCTTCAGGATCTGAACTAACCAGCTACACTTGATAACAGTTACACGATTCAAGTGAAAGTCTAAATCTAATGTTTGCCTCAGGTAAAAAAAACACAGATCTGTTATTCCGGTGCAGTAGTCTCGAGTACAAATGTTCCACATGAACATGCAGAGGCACGTAAAAGGTCATGTTTTGTTTTGTTTTTTTAAAGGTAGGAAGGCTTTTTCTTCAGTGTCGACAACTCACAGGTTTGAAAATGCAGAAATTTGAGAGAAAAAAGAAAAGCTGAGTAAACTAATTCAGTTCTTTCCTAAGGGAGCATAAAGAAAATTCATGTACAAAAGTAGCATTTACTGTGAAGGTGGCAAAGGAGTCTAAGAACGGAATTTCTCATAAGAACGGTAAAGAAAAGTAATATTTAAACATTTCAAAATTAAGAGGAAAAGGGATCTTTTTAAAATAAATATATAAACAAATGAGGATTGTAGGTTTTGATGATGTAAGTGACACCATTGACCTTTAATATGAATGTTACATTTAAAAAAAAAGGTCTGACATCTAACAAGTTCTTCGCCAACTTTGGTTTTGTAATTTTTTTGTGTAAGCTCTTATCCTGATTTATTTCCATTTTCTTTTTATTTGCTCCAAAGTTTAATGTTAATGAGCTGCTTGATGGAAAAAAGGTAATAAATGAGTAACATCAATATTAACAGATGTGGCTCATGATGTGCTGTGTGCATCAGACTTGCAGAGGAGAGGGGCAATGGTAAGGGAACATGCAACAATAATGAACACAGGAGTCTGTGAATTCTCCATAACAGCGAGTGTCCGTCTTCCTGTGAGCTTCTAACTTCCAAAAGTTGCCTCAAACTTTATCAGACTTTAGTTCATTTCAGATGTTTTTGCTGAACAGATTTTTGCGACTGTGTGCAGTTTTGGAAATTAACAGGTCAAACACAAACAGCAGGCAGGATCCCACGTGTGATCGTGAAGGAAGCAGCCAGGAGACACACGTGGTGACAGGAGGGACAAAATGAACTGATCCCAAGGGCAGTTTCCAGGGATCCTCAGACAACCTTCACTCACTTGTCAACACCAACAACAAAACAACAACAACTTCTATTTTGACCTCAAGACTGACATGACACCAAGTGAGCAAAACAAAAGCTGAAGTAGGAAACCAATGGCACTGTGAAACGAACACCAACAAACATACATACACACACACATGCTGGAAAAGAAAAGAAGGCTGGAGAGTGAGAGAGGAAAGTGTTATGTGACCTGTGAAAGAGAGGAAATCCTGTCAGAATGGTGAACTGTGGGAAACGTAAAAGTAATCCAAATCAATTAATGGGAGAACAAATGGCAAACACCAATATATAAGGACATGATAACAGAAGGGATGGGTGATCTGGAGAGATGAAGGGAGAATGAGAGAAAACAAGAGAGAGAGGGGGAGGTGACTCAACCTGGGTGTTAGGGGGCACTGGAGCGTTTGAGAGCCAGAAATCCAGATCCGAAACCTAGAGGAGGGAGGGAGGCAGAGGGGTGCGAGGAGGTGAGAGGGGTGAGGGCCAAACAGGTTCTCTATCTTTCTACTATTCATGAAAATGGATCCAGAGATTACACTCTTTTATTTCATGAATAAATCAAGTATCTGGTAAGAGTCTGCACCATCAGCTACAAGGAAACTGACACTTGATCTCTAAAGCTGATTGAAGAACGCACTGGGAGGAAGCAATGGAAGCATAGAGTCAATGAAAATGATCAAATATACTTCTGTTCATGTAATTATTCAGCTGAAATTGCTGATAACATTCACAGCAGCAAAAAAAAAAGTAGAATTCTTTGTATTCTGAAGTATCACTTTTTTGGATACTCTTTAGCAGAAATCTGGACTGGATCAGATTTTAGATGTAAACTCTGTTGCTTGGTAGAAAAACAGCCAGCTCCACCTGTTTGGTAAAACATACCTCAGCACTTGTGGAAGTGGGCGGTGCAGCCACCTCACTGGCTTCTTCTGATTGGATCACAGGCTCGTCTGCCTGACCTCCAAGAAGATCCTCCTCCTTTTCTTCATGTTTATGTTTCTTCTTCTTCTTCTCTTCTTTGCTCTTCTGCGGAAAACAAAATTAAAAGCCAGGGTTTCATCACATTGCAACAAAGTTTGGAACTGCAACTACAAATGTTTCCAGAAAATGTAGCAGAAGAGGTCATAAGGATTAAACAGAAAGTAAAACTTTTTAACCTCACCTTCCTATCCCTCTCTTTATCCTTTTTTTTCTCTCTCTTTTCTTTGCTGGTCTTCTTTTTGGGCTCTTGTGAAGCAGCATTCTCGACATCTCCATCTTCTGTCGGGCTCTTTAGAGCCTCAGCTGCACGGTGTGACCTGACTGGAAGCTTCTCACTGTCTGCAAGTGGCCTAGACGAACAGATATGCAGAAATATGAGTTTGAATTTGTTCAGATGATGAATCATGTGGTGTTTATGGTCCATCTGGAGTCAGTACCAGCATCTGAAAAACCTTTAATCATAGTCGCTGCTCTTTAGTAAGCAATAATGTGTCAGAAAAAAGCTAAAGATGGGTTACAAAATGCAGCAATCCCTCAACTTGGGGGACATTTTCTGCAGCAGCTGGATCTTATTCAAAGCAGTGAGTAAGCCATTCCTCTGGCAAAGCTTCCAGCATTGGAAATTCCCTCAAAGCTTAAGACTAAACAAATAAGTTTTTCCATTGAACTGATAGGAACTGTCAACAATATTACTTCCACTCTAACTCTTTAAAGCAGTTATAACAGGTAATGTAGCCCCCTGCTGGTAATTCTCTGTAAAGAAACAACAAAACCCTTTCTTAAAGGGTGGAACATGGTTTTTTAAAATCTTTTTTAATATTTTTCACTTTTCATAATTTCGAAGGTCTATCAAATATTATTATTTTTTTTTTTAAATTTGAAAATGGTCCAAATTTGTATGTGCATACCCAAGAAGCCCAAACAACGATATTTACCAAGACAGCAGCTGTTTTCTAAGGGTATATATGCCTGTTGTTTCCATAAAGAGAAAGACGACAGAGTAGATGGAGTATTTACTTTAAAAAAATGCATCACTTCAAAGTTAAAAAGCAAGGCTTGTCTATGGAACTTTGGAGAAAATTGGAAATGTAAGCATTTTCCATCCTAGAAGAATATTGATAAAAATGATATTTTCCATGAGAAGTGCCAAAATGCTTTTAGGAGCTTTTTCTATGAGGGCAGGCTGGGAAAGGTCAAGTCCTGAGAACATCAGCAGCATCTTGTTCTTTAAACTGTGAATTTCTGAGAGAAAAATCCTCTTTTAATATAAAAAACATTTTTGGTTGAGAACAAATAAATCATGGAAGAGGTTAAGCTGCTGATATTGTCAAACTTGAATTCAAGAAGCAGGCTGAGAGAAAATGTAGTCTCTATATTATACCAGGCTACAAGATTTATTGGAAACACATGGAGTATAGAGCAAAAAAAGAGGAAGCAGATACTGCAAACTTCAAATGAGGAAAGAAAGGAGAGCTACGTTAGTAAGAGGAGCAAGACAGCTATTCTGAGAGAGTCAAAGAGAGGCAATCCATGTACAGTTGGAGCCCAGGTCCTGTGGCCGGGGTGTAACTCACCTGCGCCTAGCTGTCTCCAACAAGCTGCCCATACAAAGAGGCAGTAATGGATGTGTGTAGGCATAGAAAAGAGGAAGCAGAAAGCAGAACGCCGTGATAAGGAATGAGAGGAGAGAAAGGGCCCGAGTCACACTGACTGTGATAAATACAGCCAGGATCAGAAATAAAATGTCCACATTAAAACAAGAAAAAAAAACAAATGAGACTTCACTTAAGTCTAATTTAGATTAACATCTAATAATAAAATCAAAGTGTGAAATATAAGTTATTCAGCAAGGTTCAATACTTAAACTACTGGTTTCAACTAACTGTAACATTGTGTGTTTAAATGAAGGGTTAATTAACATGTGGGTAGTTTGGTCATAGTGTTGACTCACTTGTCCAGGTCGATGTCCAGGGCTCTATGAGGGTCATTTGGGTCTTTTTCATCATCATCGCTGGGTAAGGCATTCTGAAGGAATGAATAAGAAATCATAACCTCCACGATAAAATCTATGTCCAGAGGAATTCTGCTGACATTGACTTACACTTGGATTGATTCTAAGGTCATTCATACACAGTATTAAATCCTATCTATGAGATATCCTATGGTGTACACTAAGTTCTTGTTTTACACGGCTCCAGTGTACCTCTGGCATCTCTTCTGTAACAATGTCCACCATGTGCGCAGGTGTGATGTCCTCCTCGCTCTCCGGACCAGAATCATGTTTCCTCCCTCGGCCGCTACGTTTTTCTTTCCTCTTCTTCTTCTCTTTTTTCTTCTTCTCTGCTCTCTCTTTCTGCCGGCGCTCCTCCTCTAGTTTCACATACTGGTCAGACATGGGCAGACCTGAGGGGCAGAAGACAGCAACGTGTGATATGTGCTTATCCAAAAGTCAAATATTAAAATAAAACGACCGCAAAGCTGGCAAAAATATGTAAAGGGCTAATGTACAGTGAGTTAGTAGACATGCCAAAGTCAAAACATTATCCTTCTGTGCTGATATAAAATCATATTAACTTGAACATTTTCAACACCAGTCAAGTCAAAACATTCGTGTTTTTCTGTTTGCATGTAAGAATTTTCTTCTCATTGAACCACAACTTATTGTTTGCTTTGTGTCTGTATTCCTCAGTTTGGTCGATATCTCTGACACCGCTTCTTGTGTGTTTTAACATTTCTAATCACTGCTCTGCTTTACCACTTCTTGTCTTCTTTTCTCTGCTGGTAATGGTCTGCCATTAAGCACCAATCAAAGGTTTTGCTCTAATACACTGACATGTTGTTTGGAGATGCTATCTGAGGTGGTGTTTCTGTCAGATTGTAAACTGTCCTTTTCATGGGTTGATTTGTGGATTGACAGCTGAGTGATGAGTAAGAAAGTCAGGTAAGGTAAAAAAAAGATAAAAAAGGATGATTTTAAAAAAAGACATCCTGACATTTTTTTTGGTTATCTAACAGAGTGATTTCCAGTATGATGGCAGTAAAGCCAGCCTTTTATGTATTTTCAGAAACTTTTAAAAGCTTTGAGAGTTGGGGGGGTGTTCTGTGGTT
The DNA here is from genome assembly GCA_030710495.1 of Labroides dimidiatus. NCBI lineage: Eukaryota > Metazoa > Chordata > Actinopteri > Labriformes > Labridae > Labroides > Labroides dimidiatus. The sequence goes on along the minus strand of CM061146.1, from coordinate 17,932,487 downwards.
ATTTCCTACCTGGGACTTTGAGAGGCACACTGAGGTCAATCTGCACAACGGGGATGTGCTCCACACCAGGGGCTTCCTGGTAAACCTACACAGAAAATATATCAATTTATAACATGACTTACACTTGACACACGATTAATTTAAAGTCTATTGTGTTGTGCTGTCATATCATTACAAATCATATAAACTGAATTCAGTATATGGAATGTGTGTAGTATATAAAGCCAGTGAGCACACCTTCTGAGAGGATGGTGATGCCTTGATGTAGAACGGGTTGTTGGCTTGTTCCTGCTTTCTTGCTTCTCTCCTCTGTGAATGTGAAAACCAATAGAGGTGCATGAATTAATCAAAGACTGCAACGGCTGCCACGGATGTAGCATTCGAGAGCAGTCACACAGACGGCCAGATTCACCGTAGAGATAAAACAATTCAGATTATTAATACTGATTAAAACTGTATACTCCGGGCTGGATTAAACACACTGCAATGCAGTTTTTGTCCCATATATGAGTTTCCAGTGCTTTTTCAGAAGCAATTGTTGAACAAGCTAATATCATACAAGGTATAAATACACTAAAATGTAAAAGTGAAGACAAAGAAGTGATTTTAATGCTGCTAACAAAGCAGAAACAATCAAACGTTCTGTTCCTTGGGATGACTTAAAATAATTCTAGTGAATTAATTGTGGTCCCTTTTGATGTTTATTACTGTACTCATTAAGACTATTCATGAAACAGTACTGCTTGTGCAAATCAGCAATGTTGCTATCAATTCTCAAAAAGTGTACCCTTGCCAGCTCCTTCTCATCCACCTCTGTGTGGCGGGGGCGGGAGTGTTTGGGTTCCTCCTTGGCAAAAATAGCCTTGGGCTGCTCGTCCTCAGACTCGCTTTCAGAGGGAGGCTCATTGATCCATGCATCCAAGTCCAGACTGCACAAACAAAACAATCCTGCTTCATCAGAAAAGCTTATTTCCGATTCAGATAATCTTGCTGCTGTACCATAATATCATGAGCAAATGCTCTTGGCTTTTTTTTCTGATCCTATGTAATAATGTTGTAATTTTATTATCTACTGTTGCAGCATGTTTCGTAAAACTCACCCTTCAGGAACAGGCACTTTCTTCTGTGCCTTGGGGGCCACAGGATTGAGCTCTCCAGCAAACAGAGCGCTGACCTCTTCTGCTACTTCTACATCTTTCTGCTGCAGCTTCTGTATGTACTTCACCAGCTGCAGAATGCAAGATGCCTGAGGACATCACAGAAAGGGAGGAAGACATGATGACGAGTCACAAAAGGTAGAGTGCACCAGTTTCACAGATAGTGGGAAACCTTGAGGTGTGAATGATAGCAAAGCAGACATCTTCTTGATGGTATTTTATAGCTATTTCTGTCTTACCCTTTCCTGCACCTCCAGGTTGGCGCTCTGGACAAACAATGGCAGCCTGTCAATCATCAGTTGGCTGGTTTCCTGGGCTGCTGTGCTGTCAGTGTTTCCCTCCTGGCTCTTCAGCACAGTGGCAAACAGCTTGGCTGCATTCTGCACATACACAGCCTGTATGTGGCCTGGTAGGGTGGCTACCTTTGGTCGAAGCATGGCCTCCAGTGTCTGCATTGGGTTCTCCAGATGCCTTAGAAAAAAGAGGAGTCATTTAACAAAAGCTCTGCCAGGAAACAAGCTTAAAACACACTTTCAATACACATTTAAGAACGACACTGATGTGACATAACCCAACGCTACTAAAATCACTGTTAGTGCTGGTGTCTCTTGCCAAAGATGTTTGAAAGTGTCTGTACCAACCAAAATCACCCACACAGGATAACAAATACAGATATGTCAGTTAGTAATCAGTTACAAGTCATCTTAGTGTCAAAAATGGGAGATCTGTTACTCTTGACAGGTTAAATGATAAAACAAGTGACAATATGTTTCCTGTAGAGTCCTGGGAGCTGCAGTTGTTAGATATCAAATTTTCAAGGCAATTGACATTTTTTCATGCATTATTGTCAAATAAGTTAGCTGTCCCTATTGTTAATGTTTACAAAATAGAAAGCAGTTTCACCTCCTTCCAAAGCTCATGATTCTTTTGATGCTTATGTACATTTATATGTGTGTTTAAGATTGCATCCCAGTGAGAAAAATCAACCTACTCTGAGAATTCACCGCAGATCCAGGCTGCAGCATACAACACTTCACAGATGCCCTTTCGCTGCATGTTGCCTGTCAACAGGTGGGCATTGTCCAGCAGTGTTGCCATCTGGGCAACAGCGAAGACCCGGATGGCTTTGACTCGAATAGCAACATCCAGCATCTGAGAGGCAATGAGGTGGCCGTGTCGGGTGCCCTCTAATCGGGTCAGCTCCACCAGGATACTGATGTACCTGTGAAGAAGATATGAAGAGTTGCAGATACTCATCATGCTATACAGCGAAAGTAAGAATGCATACAATAAGGAAGACTTGGGGTAGGAGGCTGCAAGACTGACCATTCAAAGTTTGTAATGTACTGGTAGTTGCTCTGGCTGCAGATGTCGATAATCTTTGTGAGCAGTTCATCTCTGTAGGTGGTTCCCTCTGCTTTGTCAACATGCAGCATCAGCTTCTTTACGATCTCCATCAAGTTCTTTTTGGAGACCTGGGAGGGGGAGGTACAGAGGTTCACTTAGTATCAAGTTAAAAAGCATGAATCAAGATCATCTTTGACAGAAAGAGGAAGAAATTCTTCAAACCGGCTTTAGAATAAAGAAGGCACTAGCCACTGAAATACATCAGAGTTGCAAGTGTCATAAATTACCATCCAGTGGTATTGAATACACACCAGCTGCTGGGCTGGGCAAAATATCAATTAAATTGATTTATTCAAATTATTTTCTGCAAAGCTTTAAAAAATAAAAAAATTGAGATTTTGTCTTTTTTGCCCAATCGTAAGTTTTTGCAATGTTTGAAAAAAAAAAAAGTATAGTTTTCATGATGGTAGGCCCTGTCAGGTTTTGCACAAGGATTTTTAAAGGCTTGTAATTGTTTTTAAATGAGATTAAATATTGATCAGAGAGTTTCATGTTGATATACTTTGAAAATACTCAGCCTTGAGTGTTCACGTCAAACCTGCCTACGTTTGAACGACATTTTATGACACACACTTTAACTTTAAGTTAAATTCTTTGTGGTTTGGGAAAATATCCCCCAGTCCTAGCCGCTGCCCATAAAAGTGGCAGGGGAATACATTATACACCAAAAATCTATGTGTGCTAAATCATTTAACATGAAAAAGAACAGATTCACTAATTTAAGCTGATGTTTAAAGCAAATAAATTGATGAGTAAGGCTAATAATCATCATACCATGCCGTACAGCAGGTCAAGAGCTCTCAGGCGGATGGACTCGTCCTTATCATCCAGACATTGAAGGATGAGGTCTTTGTGAGACTGCACTGACTTTGGGTGGGTCTTCAGGATCTTGGACATGGCCAGAAGGCCCAGGTACTTCACTGCAAAGATATACACACAAGGCCTGAGTACACTTCAGAACATACTTAAAGTGACTTTTGCTTCCTGCACCCCCTAAAGAAAGGTCGTATTCTTTTATCTTCTCTCAGCTAACCTGAGTGTTAGTAATAATTTATGATTAACTAGACTAAATTCTGGATGTAGATTAAGTACTTTTTGGGGACTCATGGATTCCACTCATGTATTCTACACTTTTCTATATCTTCCCTGCATCAGCTCTAATTGAATGAACAGAAAACATTTCTATCTTATTACAACCTTAGCAAATGACTGATGTGTGAACTTACAAAGGATAATTCCTAAGAATCATATGAAAAAACACCAAAGACTAAATATTAAAAAAGGAAAGAAACACAAAACATACATGACGATGGAAAGGACACACAAGCACTCTCACACAGTACAACACACACACTGGACATAGTAGTTTTGTTTTGCCTTCTCCTCTGTTGTCTTCCTGGCAGCTTTTCCCACCTGTCAGGTGGACTTTTAAAGATTCGGAAATATGCTGAATCACACGCTTCTGTCCATCACGGAATCTGGCAGAGACAAATGCTTCTCAGATTCTTGGATCAATAAGCATGTGCGTGAGGTCAGGCTGGTCACTGAAGTGCGTACAGTGCAGAAATGACTGGGGACAAGCCCTGAGGGCGGCTGCTGCGGACAGTGAATCTAGCTCTGCAGTGGAAAAGTGAAGGCAGCAGCTGTAGGAACATCCTGCATCTAAACAATAAATCAATGGTTATTGTAGTTCATTAGCATTTCATTTAGTGCACTTATAATGCTGCTGCTTTTATATGATCCCTTTGTCCTGATATAAATAAACTTCTTTAAACTGTGTTTATAATGTGCTCTGTCAGTCTCATGCTTTCTTACTTTCCTTTACAGTGAAGATGTTTTGCTGGTGAAATCGGTAAATGTCTGATCACTTACCGACTTAACTCATCATGTATTGTTACATGTCACATAAAAAGCATGAGGCGTGGTAAAAGGGTAAACAAAACCTGACACCACAAGTTCACAGTCTGTTCTATAAACATCAGCGTCTACAGTCTACATCAAACACAACTATCTATGTATGGGTGACCAGATAACTCGAAAGTCTGGATTTAGTACACTCGGCTCCACTCAGATGTTTGCAAGAGTGTGTATTTACAAACCCAAGCCTTGTGTTTGGACAGAGGAAATGTTTCCTCGTTTTTCTCAGACTGAATGAACAAATAGTCGATGTGGTTTAAGTGAACTGGCATTCGAAGCAGGCCAGCCAATTAAGAGTGAGAAGGTAACAGTGTTCGAGTTATCCAGAGTCAGGGGCTCTATGGTGTTGTCGTCTAAAAGGGTTGACTGTTCCACAGTCAGAAACACGCAGACAATGAGAAAATGACACACTGCAGGCATTGACAGAGGGCTCACAGTTCTGGTCCGAGTCTTCAATCAGGATTCGCAGTTTCTGCACACAGAGCTGAGAGAGCAAGAGAAAAAAAAGGGGGAAGATGTTAACACCTTTGAAAACCTTTCCACACCAGTTTCAGTCTTTTGATACACGCACATTTCAAACGACTTAAATGAGACAAAAAAAGAACATGGGGGAAATGAGGCTTATTTAGGACAGTTCTATGAGTCTATAATAGTTGTTGCGTTGATGGAGAAAGCATGCATTGTGGATCAACTGGAGTGAAAAGGGTTATGATCAACATCTGATGACTAGAAAGTACAGGTGGATAATAAGACCTCATCCTTACCTGGATACTAGCACTGTGATTAGGCATCCCAGAGGACAAGGAAATCAACACTGCAATGAGGGAAAGAGATAATATTAGAATCGACAGAGAAAAACAATACAAATTTCAAGACTTTGCTTAAAAATAGAATAAAACAGGAGAATTTATGAAGGAGGAAGTTATCAAAATACCTTAGAGCTACATTCAAATCATAGAACTGATGTTCCGTCATTGAAGTGAAACTACTAATAACACATAAACTGTACTAGACTGCCACATTGCATGCCAGTACTGACCTGCAATTACAGTGTTGACACATTCATACAGCAGAGACATGGCAGAGGTACTGTAGGAGACGAAGACAGGCAGAGAAACACAAATTATTATCAGCATTTATCCAACAGATCAACATTTTTTTACATTGGAAAAGTTAATCATGAAGGGACTTCATCTCACCTGTGGATAAGGTTAGTCAGAGGTTCAATCAGCTTCTTTCCCAACCGTGGCTCAAGAGGTGTGAGAGCACCAAACTGTAGAACAAACACAAAGTGGCATTACGTACAGAAGATAATCACTCCTGTTCACAATCATTGTTTAAAGCTTTTACTAAAATTGTAGTTGTCTTGCAATACTTTACACAAAAAGGTACAGAGCCAGCAATGAAATAGAAGAAGTTGTGTGATTTCATTTCATTCTGGCGGTAGAACTAGTATCATTTCCTTTTCCCCCCGGCTGATTCATCATCAATCATGTTGTGGTTCAAAAAACGCATGTGCAATTTTTTCATTACCAAAACTGAATGTGTAAAAAGTCAGTTCTCCGTTTCCTGTCCACTCACCAGCTTAATGATCTTTATGAGCACCCAGTTGTTAGTAGAGGATGTCATGAGTTTGAAGAATAGAGGGGCTAGAGACAGATAGTTCTTGGGATTTCTCCGTGCCAGCTCACAGATTACATTTACTGCTGCAGACTGGACACCTGAAAACAAACAAACAAAAAACATTCAACAGGAGTAAAGACCATCAGAAAATATCAAGAAATAAGAGAAAAAAGATAATGTGAAACAGCAGGGCTCCTGGATTTACTGTCACCATACATCTCTTTTAAAACATCTTTTGAACAACAGTTGAAAGCAGCTTTTTGAGAATCTAAAGCACTGAATAATGGCACACTAACACACATTCAATTAATGTGACATCACTCATTAGTCATTACATGTTGTAAAGTTGGATAAACATCATATCAGATGTTTTTGTCTGTGCAACAGTAAAAGTCCTGTAAAGGGCTGCATATTCCCAGACGCTCCTGGCAGGATAACAAATGAGCCTAGCTTAATCTCATATTCTTAGCTGCTGAATAATTCATAGGGTTCAGGTGACAGAGAACGCCTGTCTCCACAAGCACCAGCAGTCTAACACTTAACCACCTCAAATAGGGAGAAAGCCTATTTGGCAACAGTATGATTTCCAGAGGAAATAGCAAACAATCCTCTCCTCTTTCAAAACATTGCTGGTGCTGTGAGCAAAAGCACACATATCAGACAGAGTTGGGTATGTTGGCTGATACCTGGATCTGGATCCTCCAGTTTCTCCTTGAGTCTGGGGAAAGCAGGCCGCAGGGACTCCGGGTACTTCAAAAACACCTTGTACATAATCAGCACGGCTTTCTTTCTGATGTAGGGTTTAGTGTGAGACATCTAAGGATAGGGGGAAAATTGTAAACAAGAGGAAGAGATATGATTAAACTATAATTAAAAACTTGTTACTTCATGAAAAGTGTCTAGGTAAACAACGATACATGAAACAGCTGCAGAGAAAAATGAAAAAATCACAACATACAATATTCCCCTTGACTCACCAGTGTCATGATGTCATTAGCCAGGTCCCGAGCCAGGTCAGGGGTCACAAAACAAGAGAGGCCAGTCAGAGCAACACCTGTGTCATACTGGTTAGGACTGCTGAGATCCTGGGAGAGAGGAACAGATCAGATAGACCATGAGAAAAATACATCAGAAAAAGTTGGCTGACTGGTAAATAAAGCAAAATTAATGAGGCGCACAGGTTAAAAAAAAAACAAAAAAAAACTGACCTTTCGGATCTGATTGGTTGTCAACATGATGACATCTGTGCTCTCATGAAAGCACTGTGAGGCTGCCAGGTAGCCAATTCTCTGTCAGAAGAGGAACAAAGAGAGAGAAAAGCCAAATCAGACATTGTTATCTCTTTATAAATCTATGATTATCACAAAGAATAAAGTCAATAAGGTCAGAGGCGTGTGCTGATGTTGTCTGTCTTTTTCATTATATCATAATGTTGTATGTCTGCTACCTTGACTCTCATGAAAGAACTTTAAATTTTGGTGGGACTCCTATTTTAAATAAAGGCTAAACTATCTATTATCGATGTAAAAAAAAGACACTTTAACACTGTGCATTTCACTACAATCGTATCATTACATTACATTAATTTAACACTTAGCATGGAGTTAAATCCTAAAATTTAATGTAATGTTATCTCTGGGTGAATAACTTTGAGTAAGAATGAACTTCAGTGATAAAAAGAAAAAAAGTTTTCTGACAAGTCGATATTCTGTTGTTGAGGAAAGTTTTAACATTGTCTCGCAGTCTTAACATCAACATGTTTTGTGAACACTCTCATACCTTGTATGTGAACTTGGAGGAGCTCATGACTTCAACAATGTTGAAAGCTGCCCAGCTGACGTCGTAACCCAGCATCTGAAGCTGTAACCCAAAAAAGAAAAGAGACAAGGGGAGATGTGATTGTATAAATGGAGGAGAGAGGCCCTGAGCTGTCCCTGTGGTGCACACAGAGGCTAAATGATTTGAGCTGAAAGCTCTCAAAGAGCAGAGCAATGCCAGATATAAATAGAAAGAGTGTACTACGTTTTGTGAAAACGTATGAAGTGGTTTCAAACTAATTTAATAATGTGCAAAGAACAAAGCCTGTTCACAATTCGACCTCGTTGTCTTGTTAGGTAACTGTTTTGTTAAATTTTGGGTGTTCAGTACAGAGCAGATGATCATACAAGTGCTAGAAAGGCTTTGGCAGTGCAGGGATTAAAGCAAAAATAAACAAATAAATAAGTAAAGAGACTGAAAACTGTCAATGTGTAAACAGCAGAGGTATTTACTATTTTGGGTATAAAACTGACTTTTTTTTTTTTTTTTTTAATCTTTTTTAAAGCTAAAGCTTGCCTCTTTGTAACACAGTTGACCTGGAGTCAGAGTTAATTTTATGCCTACATAGAGTAACAGATGCAACAGGTGTTCTGCATTAAACTTTAAATTAGCTAAAGTATAAAAAAAATTAATAAATTCAGGGCGTCTGGGGGAATGTCCCCCACACAAAAATGTAGCTATTCTAACATTGAAATTAAGCTTTTTGAAGCGTTTTGAGATTAGATTATGAGAAATGAAGACCTCTTTTATATTAATTAGGACAGTGAAATAAGAAGCCTCCTCTGTACCCGACATTAAGCAGCCTAAAGTAACAACAACACAGACAAAACCTCAAAAGAGTTACTGACGCTAGAGTGTAAACACATAAGACTTTAGTCTGTAATAACAAATGAAAAACTTATTTTTGACAAATAGTATATTTATCCTATTTAACAGTGTGAATCTGAATCTGAGAAATGACTAGCAAACAAACTTAAGATTTTCTATAAATTCAGTGCAGTAGAAATTATATTTTCATCAAGTACAAGGTTTTTGAACATTTGGACATAACTTATGCAGAACTGTGTTTTACAACAGTAAACTAGTGCTAGCTTGTTAAGCTAATATACCATGTAAGAACTGTGTTGTCAAACAGTCTAGTTTAAAGCTGTTCCAGGTTGTGGTACTGTGTGGGTGATGTGTTGTATCAACTGTTGCCCTGACGCGTGTCCCTAACAGAGTGTGTCTGTGACTGTCTGCACTTGATAAAACTTAAACTGTAAACTCTGTCATGTTAAGGATTCATAATTCCCTGGTATTTTATTTTCTTTGGTTGGGTAAATAAATTGCTCACCAGAGCCCAAAATCAAAGTCCGAACATGACATGCAGTACACACTGATGCTCTCTAAAAGCCTCCTACCCAAAGTGGACTTCACATAACAGATAAAAGTTCCGTCTCTAGCCTACATTGAAATGTCACACAGATGCAAAACTACACTTGTTTTACAGGATTAAGATAAATACAACATTTAAAACAGCAAGTCTGCTTGACTTTTTTGTTTGACTGACACTGACTAAAAATATAATAATTCAGAAATTGACGTAAATCTGTCATAGTGATGGAGAATTTTAAACCCTGATAGTGTGTGTAGTTAAGCAGCGACACAGTCTGTATGTATCTTTCCAAAGAAACGCGGGTAGTCTCTCTCTGTGAACCACACACAGAGTTAATCTCAATGTTTATCAGTCCCTCTGTATCACCTTGAAGTGAAAGACGGAGAGTGTCAGTGCATTAGTGGAAGATGTTGAGAGATCTTACATAGGTGAGCTTGCACACGGCATTGGCTTTGACGGCGATGTTGTCCTGCTTGAGCTCCTGTTTGATCTCATCGATGCATGTGGAGATGTACTTAGCCTGAGGGGAGACAGAGGGGAGGACAAACAACAGACATCAGATCAGATTAGGTGAGGCAGTGATATCCGGCGTGGAAGGCTGCTACCAAGCACACGAAACCAGCCAGAAAACAGTACTGGTGTTTTTGTTGTGTTATTGTTCCTATTTAAGATATCAGCCAGCAAAGGTGGAGCTGAGGGATTGTTTTGCTCATTCCAAATTAAGTCAGGCAACTTGTAAAGTTCCTCTTTGACTTTACTGAGGCAAAGTGGAGGTTTCATCTTGTAATACTTTAAATTCTTCTATAATGGGAAAATTCGAAAAATAAGTCAATCTCAAGTCACATGTTACACACAGAGTGACAGACACTAAATTCTACCTTATTCCAACATTTTTGGCCTGATGGCTGCAACAAACAATTATTAGCTCGCAATTCACAATTCTTACGCACAGGTTGTTTTCTGCACTTAGAGTTTTTTTTTTTTTTTTTTAATTATTATTTCCTGGAAGAAACCCCTTGACTGGATGACTAAAAAAAGCGTCTTTGACCATAATCCCAACTAAACTACACGAGATTCCTTTAGATAGAGTCAACAGAAGGTGTATTTGACTGAAGAGTGGAGGATTAGCTTAGATACATGTCCAGATAGAGTAATCAGTCAGCCATTGTTGAGAGGCACAACCTTGCGAAATAAACACATATGGCTCTGTAGAGTGAGTGTGTGTGCTGGTCATGTGTGCGCAGTCATGAGACAGCACAGTGACAAGAGGAGGAGGAGGAGGAGGAGGAGGAGGAAGGGGGGGGGGCTCTAAGGCTACTACTGCCCAGCAGGGCTGGAGGGATTCAACACATGATCACTAGACACACACTTCACCATCTTACTCGTTCTTCCTCAATGAACAATTCAGACTCCAGTGAAATAACTGACATAGTTGTCAAAGGGCCACCAGGGACAATCTTTCTGCAACTAATGCAGACTAAGCTGGAGGTGAACTTCAAGGTTTTAAACTTCTCAAGGCTCAGCGTCAGCTGAGGCTAACAAGAGGCACATTTTTTTAAAACTTTATTTTGTCTTAAAACTTAAACTGTACAGAATCTGCCTTCAATATCACTGAATTACACTTCAATATACCGGCTGTTCAAGAATTTGGGAGCGAATGAATGAAGTGTGCACAGATCCAGCACACACGTGAGAAGCAAAGACGGTGAACGAGAACCTGTGGGCTGGCCAGGAAAAAGTCCACACACTTCAGTATGCACACACGCATAGCGTATTAATATTTTAGCTAACTGTCCACTGTTGACTGGGCAACCACCACATTATCTAGCCAGCCGAGGTTGGGTTACTACTGGTGCACAGCTTACCCTATACACCGAATCAAGAGATCAAGGATCACTGGCCTCAACCAAATGAGTTTTATATTCTCTTCAGCAATGAAACGCACAATTATTAAAAAATACTTTTTAAAAAAGGTGTTTCCAGCTGGTTAAATCTTTGGCTTTGGTGCCTCGCTATATTCTTTCAAATGACACGATATGCAGGGCAAAACTGCCACGTTGAGAGAGAAATCAAGCCACTCTGCTGCCCTCAGGTTTAACATCCTCTCTCTACATTTCACATCAGATCTCCAGCTGGAGACAGGTGTGCACAGCGCCAAAGCTCCCTGCAACAACGATCTGTGGGTGTCGCATTTAACCTGTACTTTTGAAAACCTAACACTGCATTTTTACAAAAAAAAAAGGGGGCAATGTTAGACAGCAAATCTATTAAAAAAAAAAAAAAAAAGACAACAGGCAGAAGTGAAAGAAAGAACAGTGTCTTCCCCAAACAGTGCCCTCTAATGGCCCATCCCACCCTTCTCCCACCCAGGTCAGGATGCTGCTGTGATAAGTCTGTCATTACCCACAGAGCTGTGACAGAGATGACATCACCTTCAGTAACTGATAGAGATGTTAAAATGGGTAAGGGGAACTTGCTGACTCATTTCACATATTTTTCAAGTACTAACGTCCTGAAAGTTTATCAGTCCATTTCTGTTTTATTTAGTTTATCAGGCCTTCAGAACACTGTCCATAACATCAGAGCATCACATCATCCAATCAGCAGAGAAGTGACTCCGCTGTCCTCAGCCTATATACAACTCGAACACCTCCTTAATTATCTTTCAGAACACCATGTCACTAATGGCTAATAATAGGTAAAGTTGGCAGTATTTGAAAGACAGTTCATATTAACTGTATGTTTGGGTCTATTTTCTTGTTAAGAGTAATTTCGTGCTACTGGGTGACAGTTAACTGGGTTAGCCAACTGTCATTAACATCGTTTCATTAAGCCTCTTTTCTTAAAACCAGACCGGCAATATTTACCAATAAGGTGGCACTAAAATAAACACCCAAACCTGTTACTTTGCCAACGTCAGCGCAGAATTCTGACGGTTTTACCAGCCTCTGGAGAATGCTGTTGTGAATAAGAGTTAGCGGCTGAAATGACTGGACAAGCTAACGTTAGCTGACCAACCTAACGCTAACGTTCATTTATCGAGCGTTAGCTATTAACGTTAGCTAGCTGGTCAATGATAACGGTAATGTTAATATGAATGGAGCTAAAACAGTAAATTAATGCGAGGATAAAAATGTTGAGGGTGACAACGTTTGCACAGTGGTCTCTTTACCTCATCCTCCTTGTGATTCCTAATGCCACGTACTAAATCCTGAAGATTTTTATCGAACATCCGATCGATGCTCCCTTTGACAATCTTCAAAGCCATGGCTGCCTGTGACTTGTGCCGCTTCTGTCTCGCGGGGCCAAGCGCCTTCCTGGGGTCTAATGGGAGCCGAGCGACCCGCTACACTGTGTCTCATCCACCCGGGACCGTGTGTGCAGGATCGGCTGCTGTTTACCAAGCCCGGGCTGATGAAGCTGAGGCCAGACGGGGCGTCCTGTGCTGTGCAGAGACGCTGGCAATGGATCAGTGTAGGAAATGGCTGACAAAATGGCGTCTAAAGTCAGCTGACTTGAGTATTATGCGAGACTCTCATATGGGAATCAGAGGAATTAAAGGTCTAGTTCCCCCCGATGAGAACAGCAAGCTGTTGAAGTGACACCGCCAGTTGAAAATGTGAACAAAATTTATTGAAATAAAAATGCTAAATTAAAGGTTCTGTGATTATACCTTTTAAAATTGTTAAACACGTATATAAACAAGACACATTTCAACCATTCACAAGTGTGGAGCAAGTTTTTAAGTGCATTAAGCTGAGTTGCATACAAAAAGAGAGACTATTTAAGACCAAAATCCTCCAATATCCAACAAACTGGTGATGAGCAAAACACCTGATTTCAACACAGACCTGGAAGACAATTTTAGGGAAAGAATTAGAAACAAAACCATGCTGAGATTTTTATTCAAGTCTCAACTCAGTGATAGAAATGCTATACCAATTTACATCGCACTAAAAACACCTGTTGTATGCATATGACGTAAAATGGCAAAATATGCTGCAGCTACATGAGATCTCAATAGCTTTCAAGGGCAGATTTAATCTGTACAGTTACTCCATATATTAAGCAAGCTACCGAAAGCAGACACTATGAGGAGACAAGAGTGCAATGTGTTCAAATCCACTGCAATTATTATTTTAGACAACTGTGGATGCAAATATTTGCAAACAAGGCTATAAAAGTGGGTGGAGTTCAGTTGAAAAACAGTTTTAAGAGTGACTCAATTAATGGCTTTACATTTCAGACTGGATTAATTTGAAGAAGACCAGATAATTAAAAAAAATACTTAACATAAAAGACTGACAAATATTACTTTACCACTCTCACAATGCCATACACACAGTCAAGAGGCCTTTGTGATGTTCTATAAGCTTTACAAAACAAGTTGAAGGGGCAGCACAAAATTCTCAAGTGAAAAATGAATGTCATGGCTTTTTTCTGCCCAATTTCCCAAACAAATATCATCCAAGTTTCATTTCATACTCCCCCCTGCGTATATTCTGGATAGAAATGCTAAAAATGTAATCATTCAATATACATAAGGTATGAAAGACCAAAGTAGGAGTTCATGTGGTACAAAGACAAAGTAGCCAAGAGCAGGGAGGTACAGGGTGAGGATCCAGGACAGGCCAAGTGTCGTATAAAAGGAAAAGTACATCTCAGAAACAAAGGGGTTCACACGGCGCCACAATCTATCAACCTAGTAAGCTTTTCCTTTTAGTTGGGATAAATAATGGACCAAACTTTTGAAGCAGCCAGGCCTTCTTGTATGATATATTCGTACTACAAAAAAAGTCCAAAACATCGACATTGGTGTAACAGGTACAGTAGGAAATGCTAGGTGTGTGAAGCACTGTTTCTGGGTCAGGGATACTGTGAGACTTCAAACAAAGAGGCCACCGTCTTTAGCACTTGGTCCACTGCAGAGTGGTTAAAGGTCTTTCATTCAGCTTTCTATAGCAGGGGGCTCTGCAGAGATGGAATTTTCTGTGTCTTCATACGTGTGAGTGTGTTCAGCGGGGCTGCCTGGGCTTAGTCTAAAGAGAAAAACATTATTTGTGTAAACTTTACATTGAAACAAGCAGTATGCTCATATTTTCTTCGTCATAATTAGCAAATAGACTTCATGTTTACAAATAGTTGCTATAATGTCACATGTTATATTCACCTGTTTGGACTTGAAGCACTTTCATCATTATTCTCCTCTTGGGCAGGAGATTTTGGTTTTTCTTCTACATCCATGTCATCTTTTTTCTCTTCGGATTCCCCGTTTACTGGAGTGGAGTCTGGAAAATGAAATATTAGATAAACACAAGAGAAAATCTTTTTTTTTTTTTTTAAAGAAAAAAGGGATCCAGGATCAAGACAGGATCCAAGGTTTAGCTGTGTTTCTCCTTTTACCCGTGTTTTCTGTCTGCTTCTCATCCTCTTCTTGTTCCATGTTGTCTGATTTAGGTTTAGCTGCCACCACAGGCTTGCCAACAAAGCGAAGTTTTAACTTGTTGTAGACTTCACTGGCTTTCTCCATGACTGCATTGCTGGCTTTATATCGCCGAATCTATATGATAATTAAAAAAAAAAAAAAAAAAAAAAACATTAAGAAAAGTTGAGAATGATTGTTCACATTAATTGTTTGTTTGGCTAATTGAAACACAATGTGTAACATCTTGTAAATGAATTTTTTAATAATTGCCTGTCACAGTAAACAAACCCACCTTTTTAAGTGTGGCGATAACTTCAGCATTTTTATGGAGAATTTGGCTGGTAACAGGCACAGTCTCAAGTTCTTCCAGGGCTTGTAGACACCGCTCTATGTCCTAAAAAGCGACAACAAACATTAACAAAAAGTTTTCATGCTCACATATTAAATAAAATTCTTTATACTTAAACACTTAATGTTACTCACTGGGTTGTCCACCTTTAGTGCAAACTTAATATCTGTGTGGAGTTTCTGTAGCTTCTCTTCTGGCGATGGCTCTGCATGTGAAAGGGAATGTGTTCTTCTAAATAACCTTCACCATTCACAAAAACACTCAGTTCAACTAACCTTTGTGTGCTAACTTTTGTATTGGGAAAGTACAAGCAACGTCTTCTAATCTGCTGCACTGTCCAAGTGCAGCATGAGTAGAATTGAGTGTGACTGTACAAAACACTGACCTTTTTTCTTTTCCACTTTCTTTTCTGGCTGCCTCTCTGGTTTGCGTTTTGGTTTTTCAGGCTTGGATCTGAAAGAGAGAGAGAGAGGGTGTGTGTGAGAGAGAGAGGCACCCCTTTGATCTGTGTTTATTAATTCTTAATGAAGTTCTTCTAATGAGGTTTGCATACCGTAGTGAATTTCCCATTGTGCACTTACCTGGCTCTGGACTTCTCCTCTGACCGTCTGGCTTTCTTCTCTTTAAGTTCCTTTTCCTTTCTTTCCTTCCTCTCCTTTTCCTTCTTTATTCTTGCCTTCTTCTGTTGATCAGGCTTCTTAGATGGTTTCTTTGCCTTTATAAAACAAGACACAAAACTTAGTGGCACTTTCACTAAACAGCAGTCCTGTTAATCAGAATGAGGCAGAAAGTATGTTAAACTATGTACATGTTGAATTATGTGACTGTACCTCAGCTAGTGGTGGAGAATCAGAGTCTGAGGGCGCAGGGATTGGGGGTGGAGGGGGTTTCTTTGACTTCTTCAACGGATGATCATCTACACCTTCGTCTGAGCTACTGTTGTCACTGTCGCTCCCTTTCCTACCCTTATCCTTGTCTCTTTTCTTTTTCTCTTCTTCCTCCTTCTCTCTCTCGCGTAACCTGCGGAGCTCCTCTGCCTCCTCTTTTTTCCGGCGCTCTTCCAGTTCTCGTCTGCGCTCTTCGTCTCGCTTCTTCCATTCACTGATGTGGTCGGTTTCACTGTCACTTTAAGGACAATAACAAAGAAGCCTTTTAATAACTTTTCTTCATTGCTCACACTGTTGAGTTTATTGTTAAATAAAAATGAAGAATGTCTTTAGAGAAAGCTAACCTGTCGCTGTCGGAGGATGAGGAAGGTGCTCGTTTTGCCGGGGCTGGTTTGGGTTTCCGTGCACGAGGCTTTGGTGCAGGCTTTTCTGTAGATGTGGGAGGAATTAAACTAAGTCCATCTACAATTTCAAACAACTTTTTTTTTCTAAAATTCTGCTGGAATTCATCAAACCAAGCTTGAATGAGATTGACTGCACACCTTTCTTGCGTGCTTGTGGACCCTTCTTGGGAGGTGGATCTGAGTCTGAATCGGACTTTGAACCAGACTGGGATTCAGAGCCTGACAGAGCCGGCCGCGGCTTCTCATCCTCTGAGTCGCTGTCTGCTGCTTTCTTTTCTGAGCCTGATCCCGATTCGGAGTCTGACCCAGAGGAAGCTTTCTGCAAAGTCAAAAGAAAAAAGAAACAAAGTTGGAGATAAAAGAAGAACTTCAATTTGAAAAGTTTAATCATTTTGGCTCTTCGGTCACCTTCTTCTTCCCTCTTCCCCCTGATTTCTTCCCACCCCGTCCACCAGATTTCTTCTCAGGAGTAAAATCCTGTTGGGAGAAAAAAAAGTGCAAAATTATTAGCCGTTAAGTTTCACATTGCTCTGCAATAACAGGCTGTGTGTAGGTGTGTGTGTATACCTGGTCACTGTTCTTTCCAGAGTCAGAATCTGAGGGGGTGGGTTCTGATTCAGAGGGGGATCCGCTCTCTTCATCTCGGTCACTGGAGGAGCCACGAGCCTTTTTTGGAGGCGGGGGTCGCTAAGACAGAAAAACACAAACTTTCAAACTGCAAAATAGAACAGTATTAACAATTCTACTTCAGCTCTGTTGAAACAGAGATCCATTAATCACTGCCTGTTGTACTGTTTTTGTCAGTATCTTGATAAGTGCTACACTGAATTAGTCAAATAAAAAACGATGAAAGAAAAAAACGGTTGCAGGTTTGCAGTAATAGGTGGATGCTGCAAGATGAGTTTGGAGGTCAGGAGTCTGGAGGTCAAGGTATAATTTTATTTGACAATAATTTTATTATAAAAAATACTGAATAAGGTTATGAGTATTGTGTTTGACAAATCAAACAGAAATTGAAGTTGTGCATTGAAACTAAATCTAACCAAATGTGAGCATCAGTATTTCTGTTTAATACCATAGAAATAAAAATAACAGTTAATAAGTTATAGGGCTATTTATCTCAGTTAATAAACATCAATATGTAGCCTCTAAGGTGAGCTTTAAGGCTTTCAGTTGAATGATGGCTCTGGTGATGGGCAGATTTTCACTGATTCCCCTATCAGTCTCTTAAAAGAGGATTTTTTTTCTTTTTGAGGACTGTGGTAAGAACTTTTTAGGCTCCCTATCTTCAGAAATTATACTCTGTGGCACTACATTTACTGTATGTTTGAAAGTAGCCGAGTATTACTGCTGCATTTGTAACTATTATCTTACATTCTGCATCATAACTACCTATGAGGTCGTAAAAAACTTGGCTGACTGTTTGAGGCATTCTGCTCTCACTGATAACTGTCTCTCCATCCATCAACCCCCCTTGCACAATTGCTAAGTGTAAGGGCTGGTGTCAGTCATATGAAAAATGTAGATCCACAAAAATAGACATTTTTTCAGATGGATTTCAATCTTTAAAGTTTAGTAATTAAACGTTGAGGGGAGCAGGGAAGATGTGGGGCAGAGAGAGGTATTTCTGTGTTGTGCGATTTGGATAGGATCGTATGAAGAGTAGAAATAAAGCATAGTGTAGACGACGATTGCTGAATAAATGTCCTGAGAGAATGTCCTGGTTCTAGTCTTATTATCACAAACCCGAAGTAAATATCAGAGGATTGTTTATTAGGTGGGTAACCTAAGTGCTGCTGATAGAATCTGATTGAGTGAAAATGTCTTTCAGTTAGACATTTTCAAATCCAAAATGTAATGAGTTTGTGAATTGTTAATCAAATTAAATGAGTTATTTCCTTCAAGAGTGAAATAAAACATCAATTACCTTAGCAGGTGGTGGCTTTCGCTTCACTGCTGCTCCCCTTCCTTGGTCGTCACTCCCAGAATCCGAGTCTACCTCACTTCCTGACTCTGCTTTCTGAGGCATTGGGGGTTCTTCCTCTTCCTCCTCATCATCACTACCTCCCCTTGCACTGTTGCCCTCGCTGTCAGAGGAGCTGGCTGGCTGCAGATGACCAGTGATAAAAGACAAAATATTAGAACAGGTGTTTTGCGAATACACACAGTAGTCAGTCCACAGATAGAGGTGAGGATAATGTTGAATCTAGCTGTTAAATATGATTTTTTTTTATTAGGAAAACCCACCACCGGGGGAGCACTGTAGGAGGCATGTGGATTGTTCTGTATCTCCCATAAACCTTCATTAAATCCCTTCCGTTTGTTGGGTTTCCCATAGCGTTCTCTGTACTTTTCGTAGGCAAAAAGGTCCTTTGGTGCTAGGAATGCTCTAAGAAAAAAAGATACAACAGAAAAAATGATCAGTGTTACTACCTAAATAAAACTGCCACTGTGTTTTCAGCAACAGGTTTGCACTGAGGGAAGGACACGCTGCTGACTTGGGTGTGAAGAGCAGAATGTGCCCCCTAGTGATGAATTAATATACAGCAGGTGCCATCTTGTCAAACGGATGGTGTCTGATGCCAGAGCAGGCATATCAACATATCTCTGAAAACATTGCACACCCTAACTCCTTCACTAAAAACCATAACTTGACGATGGACATTAAGAACGAAGACCAGTGTGGTATCAAACTAGTTATTGTTCTGAGGATCACGCCATTGATTTCAAAGAGGATGTGTGACTTACAAATAAATGAGAAAATGACTAAATGTGTAATTTGCTTAAGCTTATCGTGTATGGAAAAGCAACCAAAGAAGACATGTGATCGGGTTGGTGAATTTTAAAGAAGTCTCCATTTCAAAAGCATCTGCGATCAGTCATGTGTACGAAACCAGTAAAAGTGCTAGCAGTACAATGTTTACTCACGTTTCATGAGTCCCAAAAAAGAAAATCGGGATTTTATTTGGCGGTGGTTTCACTGCCCCATCGGCGACATCTTCAATCTGAAAGCAAACAACATATATATAAAACTTAGGTGGCAAATGACGATTTGTAATCATACTTTAGCCTAGTTAACTTGAACACAAACGTGGAAAAACGAAGCACCGTGGATGTATTTTGCACTGTCTGATATCAAACTGAAGTGTTGTGCATTAGACATTATTATTTTACAGAGAGGGCTGAAAACCGAATTGACTCAGACGTCAGTCAATAATATAACGTTAGCATCGCCGCTTAACGTCTCTTTGCAGATTAACGTTAGGCCAACATCATTTCATTCAAATTATGGAGCTCAGACGCCGACTGTTGGGTTGACAGGAAGCATGTCATCTTAGTAATAAACAGGCAGCGGTATGTATGTCTGCCGTGTATCCATGTTCCGTTTGTGTGGAGATACACAGAACCTTCTCCAGCGTCCCATGCAGTGCCGCTCATCCCCTCCGCCCCTTCGGCTGCTGCTAACGATACTTGCTTACCCTGGCTGGCCAGTGGGGGTACCCCTTCATTTTAGCGAAGACCAGGTCTCCGGCCTGGAAGTTGTGCGGCATTGTCCCGCTCCTCGGTGCAGCCTGGATTTAAAAAGTGTTCAGCTGCGTACTCTGTGTCCCTCCTCGTTTGCCTTTTCAGGACGACACGAAACCTGGAAACGATGGGGCTAGCTCACAAGCTAACAGTATACCAACGATACCGCGAGAAGAGCTAACAGAGTGAAGGTAGCAAAAATGGACTCAACACTTCCGTTACTTAGCCGTGTTCAGTTTTCAAAACAAAGAACTTCACACTAAATCCCTGCATTCACCTCGAAAGTTTCCTTTACTGCATATTCAAGTGTTCGGCATTGTGTAAAATCCAGTCACTTTCTTTGTGTGGAATTTCTTTAAAATACAGTCATAAAATTACAAAAAAGTCAAGCTGAATAAAAAAAAACTTTAATGATGAACTTTTTACTCAGTCATGGAAATGGGTGTCTCTTGGACATCATCATTTAAAAAAACTGATAAGATGTTGGACCTCTATGGGTTTTTTTTTAAGAATACACAAGGCAATAACTGTGAATACACACATTCTAGACTGTGGGAAAGTGTCGGGTCCAGGGGTCTGCAACCTCCACAAGTGACTCTTCAGCCTCCTTGCAGTGGCTCCCTCAAGCCTTGACAAACAAAGAAAAAATATCAATAAAACCAGTAAAAGTTATTTGTTGATTAATTTATTCTTTGTTTTTTGTTTGTTTTGTTGCACAGTTATTTTGGAGAACAAGGCTGTCAACTAAATCTGTCAACTAAAATGTGCATACATGTTGTGAGAAATTGGCAAACAAAAAACATAATGTTAAAACACATTTTCAAAACAAACATCGCATTTGTGTTGCATTTACTGAAAATTATCAAACTGAAGAGATTTCTCTTTAGATCGATCAGAAAAAACTGCTGCTGAAAATTAAGTTCAAAGTCACATCTTACATAAGCACTGAAAAGATTCCACATCACACTGAAATGGACTTTAGTTACAAATATATCTAGTTATATCTTTGCTTTCTTTTAAGCTGCGAAATTAATTTCAAAGTTGGTCTACACATGCAAACTACACTTCTGTTCGGGGTTTTCCTTTGTTATAACAGTTTTTAAAAAGAGAAAGAATAAAACTTACAAACTTAACAAGCTGTGTTATATTTTGCTGCCCAGATTACTCCTCTGTGGTGGAAGAGGGGGCAAAATGGCTCTTTTGTTAGTAAAGATTGTAGATCCTTGGTTTAATCAAATATTATGCAAAAATGGTGAACTTTAAAGTACACTTACTCTGCATTTTCTTGACAAAATTTTGCAATTGCAATTTTTAAAGAAATTTTCAGTATGCATAAAAACTGTATTATTCTGAAACTTAAGGATGTAGTAAATGCCCAAGTAACACAAGAATTAGGGAAAAATAATTATGTTTTGGTCTTAAAAATGCCACTCATAAACGTTCAAATGCGAACTTTCAGTGTAAAAGGCTGATGTGAATATCTGTTAAATGCTGGTTGCTGAGGGGGGGGTGCATATTTTTGACGAATAAATTATGTAATAAAACGGACTTTTATCTTATAACCGAGTTTGTCCTTGCTTTACACACCGGAAATAAAATGTTTCATTGTCGTGAGTAACTTTATCAATCAGGATGAGGGTCCTGATCATCTCCACGCGATTCGACAACTACAGCGGAAGTCCCGCCTTCGTTCCCATATTATTGGCTTACGCTCAATCAGTTTCCTCTCTACCCAATGACAGATTACAATGTGTACGGGTGTGTTGACCTCCCCCTGATTCACCTCTAATGGGAACCATGTTTCGGTCTCTGAGTCGCGTTCAGCAGTTTAACTGCAACATCTTGACTTTACAAAGACTTGGCGTTAACCCAAAACTCCCTTTCTCTACGTCCAGAATGGCCAGCTCGGAGTTCAGGCTCGAGCGCGACACTTTCGGTGAGCTCAAGGTCCCAGCTGACAAGTACTACGGTGCTCAGACTGTCAGATCAACCATGAACTTCAAAATAGGGGGACCGAGCGAGAGAATGCCTATCCAAGTGATTAAGGCCTTCGGTGTTCTGAAGAGAGCAGCTGCAGAAGTCAACAAGGACTACGGACTGGACCCAAAGATAGCAGACGCGATCATTGCGGCTGCAGATGAGGTGTCGGCGGGTAAACTGGACGATCATTTCCCTCTGGTGGTGTGGCAGACTGGATCTGGGACTCAGAGCAACATGAACGTCAATGAGGTGATCAGCAACAGAGCTATTGAGATCCTAGGAGGGAAGCTAGGCTCCAAGGATCCTGTCCACCCTAATGATCACGTGAACAAGAGTCAGAGCTCCAATGACACCTTCCCCACTGCCATGCACATTGCTGCAGCTACAGAAGTCCACCACGTCCTGCTGCCAGGCCTGCAGACTTTGCATGACGCTTTGGCTGCTAAAGCTGAAGAGTTCAAAGACATCATCAAGATTGGACGCACACACACTCAGGATGCTGTCCCTCTCTCGCTGGGACAAGAGTTTGGTGGTTACGTCCAGCAGGTGAAGTACAGCATTGAGAGGGTGAAGGCTGCCATGCCAAGAGTGTATGAGCTGGCAGCAGGGGGCACAGCAGTCGGAACAGGACTCAATACCCGTATTGGCTTCGCAGAGAAAGTAGCCTCCACTGTGTCTTCTCTCACAGGCCTGCCATTTGTGACAGCCGCCAACAAGTTTGAAGCTCTGGCAGCCCATGATGCTCTAGTGGAGCTGAGCGGAGCCCTGAACACTGTGGCTGTAAGCATGATGAAGATCGCAAATGACATCCGCTTTCTGGGGTCAGGACCTCGCTCAGGACTGGGTGAGCTCATTCTGCCAGAGAATGAACCAGGGAGCAGCATCATGCCAGGCAAGGTCAACCCCACCCAGTGTGAGGCCATGACCATGGTGGCTGCCCAGGTGATGGGGAACCATGTTGCCGTCACTATCGGAGGCAGCAATGGACACTTTGAGCTCAATGTCTTCAAACCCATGATGATCAAGAATGTGTTGAACTCAGCCCGGCTCCTTGGTGATGCCTCCG
Organism: Labroides dimidiatus; assembly: GCA_030710495.1. Classification (NCBI taxonomy): domain Eukaryota; kingdom Metazoa; phylum Chordata; class Actinopteri; order Labriformes; family Labridae; genus Labroides; species Labroides dimidiatus. The sequence continues at coordinate 17,909,554 of CM061146.1, read as the reverse complement.
TGTCCTTCACCAACAACTGTGTGGTAGGCATCGAAGCAAACACGGAGAGAATCAACAAGCTCATGAACGAGTCCCTCATGTTGGTCACCGCACTCAATCCACACATTGGTTATGACAAGGCTGCAACTATCGCCAAGACTGCTCACAAGAAAGGCTCTACGCTGAAGGCCGTGGCTGTGGAGTTGGGCTACCTGACCGAGGAGCAGTTTGATCAGTGGGTGAAGCCAAGTGAGATGCTGGGGCCAAAGTAAACTCCTGGAACATTAATCACTACCAAACTTAGAAACACCTTTTCCAGTGTGAGAAATGAGTATTCTCATAAAAATAAATGAAGTTGGACTGTCGTAAAAACAAGGAAAAAGAACATCTTATCTCTAATAACTGAGAATCTTGTGCTGTTTGGTGCAGCTTTTTATGCAGTGTATTTTCCACCAGGTTCAGCTACAGTTAAAAAAAAAATCCATTTGTTAAGAAAAAAATGTCTCAGTTACACATTTGCAACATCCAGTGTTAAGCAATTCTGTCTATACCTAAGCATCAAAAGCATTTTGTCTTTATACCAACTGTTTTGTGGAATTGTCTTATATACTTTTTTTTACAATAAGTTTGTACCTTCAGGTGTCCACTCCATATCATAGCAAACGGTTAAACACAAAACATTGTACCTGTTATTCTGGTTTTTCTGACGTGCTGCCTTTTCAGAACTGCAGTTCAATTAAATGTTTATTCTTCAACCAAGCACATGAGGGTCTGACATTTCCTCACCTTCTATTTCAATCTGAACTCTTACTTATATAATCTTGTTAAATTCAGCTAACACACTCGGTGAATTAAGAAAAAAGCACGGCCTTTAATGTGTTTAATAAAAGCCTTTATTGCATACATCAGAACTTACAACAAAAATGAATGCCAGCTGAACAAATTTAAATAGTAAATGTATAAAGAAAACAACAGATGTTTGAAGGGATAAATGAAATTCTCCTCCTTTATTTGGTCCAGCTGACTTTGGGAATATCATAATGTTCTGTCAGGTTGTCCAGATGGCGATTGAAATCCTGAAAATAATTAAACAATGATAGAAATGTTATTTATATATCTGTAGATTTGAAATTCTTAGGTAGCATGTTTTCAACAGAAGTTAACGCTCATTCTATTATCAAACATAAGATGTGTTGAAAACAACAACAACAAAAAAAGAAGCTTATGCCGCTGTATGACTTCACTGAATGCGTCTACAACAGGTGTAACATGACTTACCTCGACTCTGTGTTTGTGTGTTTTTGATGCTTTATTCAAAATCCTCTCCATTTGCTGTAGGGAAAGAAAGCAAGAGTTAAGAAATTAAAAAGCTGTATGATCTATTCTCAAGAAAGAATTCATAGTGATCTAAGTTTTACTGAACTACCCTTGCAATAAATTACAATAGGCAGTAGATGTGGATAGATTAGTAGGAAGACACTGTGTTCCTGTTATGGTGCATCACCGTCTGTATGCTAACATGATCTTTGTACTTTGAGTTGAAAAGGGCTGAAAAACATTATGAGAGGATTTGAACTTTGAAAGACTCTGACCATGAAGCATCATTTACTGTAGTGCTCAGCTAATGAAGTCTTTCTAAGGGTGGTATTATTCTACCCAGAGTCTAAAGAAATCATCAAGTCTCTAAGGGGAATAAAATCAGGACGGTTAAAAAAACAAAACAACAGCAAGCAGGGTTGTACAGATTCACCGATCTAAATCAGCCACTTTCCCTCACATTAAAGATCTGAGTGCACCAGTCAGCAGCTTCCAAAGATAAAGAAGTAACACAACAATGCCTCAATGAACTGGATCAGAACTTTGAAATCAATTAGACAATTTTCACTTGTAAAGCTGCCATGATACACTCAATGCTATGATGCTGGCATTAACAAACAGCAGGGGTTTTCAATATTTACCACTTTTCAGGCACAACACAGAGAAAGGCAGAGAAATCTAGGTTTATCAGGACATCTATGGACAATTTTGTTACAAAGGTTTTACAGTGAAGTTCCCAGTCACAGCTCAGTGACATGGTTTCTTTTTTTGGATCAGCGTTAAACAGAGCATAAACAAAATATTTCTCAAACTATTAACTAATTGTGCAGAAAAGGCAAGATTTCAGTGTTGGTTTAAACATGTTTCATATTTCTCCACCCAATTACCTGTCATAGTGAGACACCTGGGCATGGGTGAGGGTGAAAGACATATATTATGCACTATTAATTTAGTCTATAAGGTAAGTATGGTACTTTCTAATTAAAATAATGAGATGTCATATTGTCTCTAATTTTTACCCACTCATATAAAGTAAGAATTAAGGATTCAACTAGCAATTTGCATCAGACTTTCACACCAAATAATTCTTTATTCTAATTCATGTTTGTATCAGATCAAAGCCAACAAAGTTTGAATCATTCATTCATTCATCTTCTATATTGCTTATCCTGCGCAGGGATGTGGGTGGCTGTAGCTTATCCCAGTCTTAGGGTGGAGTGGTGTACAATCTGGACTGATTGACAGTTAATCACAGGACTTACACATACACACACCTACAGGCAATTTAGAATCACCAGTCAAACTGATGAGCATGTTTTTGGACTTTGGGAGGAAGTTGGAGTACCTGTGAGAGAACCCACACATACATGGAAAGAACATGCAAACTCCACATATAAAGGCCTACTGGGTGAACCAGGATTCAAACTGGTGACCTTCTTGCTGTGACGCTGCAGCGCTATTCGTTGCACCACTGTGCAGCCCATTTTGGTATCTTTGAGGCTCTCAAATAATTCATGTAGGCGACCCTCTTTCTTATCCATTTATTACAAGTCTCTACATTTGAACCCTCACACCCTGACATATAGACCTATTATTAGAAAATCAGAGGTTAAAAGATTTCAAATCCTGGAAAATATCAGGCTATAATACAAAATTGTTTTCCAGAGGATCTGGAGCTTAACTTCAAGATGAAACAAAACTTGAAGAAAAAAAAGTTGCAAGCACACTTGTCAAGAGACTAGACACTCTCCTCAAAAAAAAATTCAGTGGTGTTGTGGTTGCTTTAGGGCTTTAAGGAGCAACACAGCCCGAAAACTTATTGTCCCATTACTAAGGACAATGAACAGCTCAGTGGTCCAGTGAAGCCAGAGCAAACCCATTTAACAGGCTCATGTACTATTTGGTTGTTGTTGGTAAATTTAGTAAAGCGTTTATATGATAAGAGCATTTGGCTTATAAAGTTAATACATAACTTACAGTTTATTTATGAGTCTCAGATTACAAATCGATCACTGGGGAAGTAGAACTCACCCTTTTCTCCTGCATCTTGTCAAAAGCAACTTGTGCTGGGGTCCTTTTGTCGAGGTATACTTTCTTGGTTTTCACCTCCTCATCATTTTGGTTGGTCACGACCTGCTCCAAGCGATGCTTGCTCTCTTTATCCTTCTTCTTCTTCCTGAAAACAAAGGAGATGTCGATGTACGGGCATCGAGTCAATAACAACATTTCAATCATCATCTGACTTCTTTTACGCCATTTTATCTAATCATGGTGAGTATGTCCTATTTTTCCTTTATATTATCAAAATCTTAACAATTGTCAACATAACACTTCGATTAGCCCCAGTAGGCAAACAAGCTAACAATAGCTTCGCCTTCATTCTAGAAAGGTGACTTTCTCTTTTTGCTCAGTAGTTTATTCAGTTTCCACACTCTGAATACAGATTAGTCACAGATATGTCCAGACTTACTTTTTTCCAGCTGAAATTTCCCCTAAACCTTTCAATTTCAGGACACTCTTCTGAGCCGTCGCGTATTCAGACATCTTGAGGAAAGGAATAGTCTTCTTCTCTGTTGTTATTATAATACGCTTCATTTTCGTATGTGCTGCCACCTGTTGGATTAAAATGGAACGACTCTAACGTTGCTCGTTCCCTTGACTCGCTTGTTTTGCAGTGTCCTCCCCCGTCCACAAGGGGCAGTACATTGTTTTCACAGCGCCAAAGAAAGACCAGTAAACGGAAGTTGTTAAGGAATTGTGAATGTCATCTGTAACATGCTGCACTGAACCAGCTAACCTTCGATAAAGAAAAAATGTTAGGAAACAGTTTAGTAAGGATAGCTACGTTAACTAAATGCATCAACTCCAACTCAGCGACGTTGCTGGACAGGACATACTCATTAAACAGAGTACAGATATGTGGATATGCTAAGAAAGTTGGTAAGTAAAGATGAATCTTCGTTCATTCGATAGTGTTTTCCTGTGGATGCTTCTTTTGTTACTTGTTGGCATACTGCATTTTCTCTTAACATTACTTCGATAGTTACAATCATTGTTTTGATTTTTAATGAACATTTGACCTCATACACATTCAGCATGTGATGCAAACGTTAAATAGATGTTTGTATGGTCCTTTACAGCGGCTAAAGGGAAAGCTAAAGGCGGCGTTAAAGAAGAGCTGAAAGGTCCGGAGGTGTGCAAAGACCCTGTGAAACTGACCTCTTATGCGGTAGGCGTCAACATCTTCAAACAAGGAGAAGACCCAAAGCTGAAGCCTCCTGAGCAATATCCAGAGTGGTGAGAGCATGTTTCTCCTCTGAAGTCTACTTTTTGCTTGCACTATTTCGAGTTTGTCATTAAAAATGCAGGTTAAGATGAAAAATCTGTGTCGGATCTCTTCTTCTTCTTCTTCTTCTTCTTCTTCTTCTTCTTCTTCTTCTTCTTCTTCTTCTTCTTCTTCTTCTTCTTATTATTATTATTATTATTATTATTATTATTATTATTATTATTATTTTAAATCCTATGTCTATTTGCTTCGCTTAAGATCTTTTTCTTTTTCACTCTGTTTGAAAAGGCATTTAAAGCAGCCCCTGTTATTTTAATCTAATCCATATGGCTTAACAACATGCTATTTAGTCTTTATTGTTTTTTCGCTCAACTGATGGTTTTCTCCTTTCCTCTCAGGTTGTTCCAGTTGAACCTAGGAGAGCCAAAAAAGCTGCATGAGCTAGATTTGGACACCTGGGAGTACTGGAAGCGTTTGAGGAAGGAAAACATTTGGCGTCACAACAGACTTCACAAGGGGAAGAAATTTTAAGACTGGACTGAATGTGTCTTCCAGTACGCTGGGTTTGGGCACAATCTGTGAACAACATCACCTCACACAATGCATTTTCAGTGGTAGACTTTGAAACGAATTTTCACCTTCATGCTGACTCTTTGCCACATCCACATGAAAGACTACCTGTTGAACATACTCAAACAAAAATTAAATAATGCCTGATGTTTATGTTTAAAAATGTAATAAAATGGATTCCAACATATATCCAGAATAATGTTGTCTTAAAAATAATCACATCTATCCACCTTACTCTTGACTTTGCAAGTTTACCCATGGTTCATAGTAGTCAGTCAGTTTTGCTCTACTGGTTAAGCTCTCAGTTTATGTTAGCCTAGCTGTCAGACTTGTTCTAATAACTGGCTTTTAACTGCAAGAAAGTGACAAAATGAACAAAAGTCTGAGGTGGATTCATAGTACAGATGTTATAAAAAGTTGTGAGGACAGTTCTGTAACAGTGCCTCACCCTTCAGTTCTCATGGGATGGGTAGATGACATGAAGCAATGGCCCGAAGTTAGCTACATCGACATTGAGTTGATGATCTAATATTTTCTGAAGATGTTGACGGCAAAGAATTACGTAATTACAAAAGCACAGAAGCATACAACAGTCTGCATAGTAACAAAATAGGATAGTACCATTGAATTAACACTAAGAGTTTAAGAGAGCAAGCATAGACATAAAATATAGATGTAAATGCTGCAACGTAACCCGTCTGTCCTGATACAATTAAATGTGGCAAATCATTGGACAGGGCCATCTTGGCTATGATGCAGACTTTGAGCTTCCTTTCTAACAGCAATAGGGCGCCCGTCAGTCATGTGAGGTGAGCTAAGCCTACGACTGGACAAACCCGTAATCCTTATATCTAATAAACCACTGGGTTAGAAAAAAAATCACCCCTGTACAGTGTGTGCTGATAACACAATTAACATTTCAAACACGAGTCATTTTTTTTTTAACCAGGCTGTAAATTTGTGTTTTAATGCCATAAAAGTTGTTTTTTTTCCCCTGGGCTTTCTGCAGCCAGCCTCTAGAGGATTCTTGATGAACAACAACTTTTAGCACTTCCGCATGGGCTTCATTTTTCTCTACCAGATGTTGTCCCTTGGTTGCAAGGCAACCGGAAACAGATAATCACTGGCAAATGTAGTTATCTGTCACCCATAGGCTTCTGAGGAAATGGGGGGATACATGTATCTTTTACAGACAACAATATTCGCATAGATATAATAGAAATTTAAGCTTTCAAATTTAAAAGCTGTTGTGATGGGATTTAATTCTATTTTCAACAACCAAATAAAATATATAATAATGCTTTGTTTTAAGATATAATCAATTTCAGGAGATGGACTTGTACTTGTAGCATCTCTCTCTCTCTCTTCTGACCACTCAAAGTGCTTTAGATTGCAGGTCCTGTTCACCCCTTTCACACCATCGTGTTCACACACTGATGGCAGAGACTGCTGTAATGGTGGTGGTGGTGGTAGGGCATTTTTCTTTTTGCTAACTCATTCATACCCATCCAAACAGCTGACCACCAACAACAAACCAACCAACAGCTAGAGCAATGTTATTATTTTGCTGTCTTGCTCAAGGATACTTCAGCATGTCACAGGAGGAGCTGGGGTTGAGCTCCCGACCTTTCACTTAAGAGACAATGACTCTACCTCTGAGCCCCAGCTGTCAGACAAAATTCATTTCATGGAAACCATTCTTTGAGATCATGTTTGGTTTTATCCAAGACAAATTTATACTTCTTATGACTTTCACTATTTTGTTATTTTACAGACTGATTAAAAGAAATGCAAAGATCATATGTTCCACATTTTCTTATTATTTTTCAAGACTTCCTTACATACCTGTTGAAGTATTGTATTCAGTAATTGGTGATTGGAAAGTTATTCAGGTAAGGCAAGTTAAAAAAAAAACACATCAGCAAAATCAGATAATGAAAGTCAAGGATGTTTTAAAAATCCTTAAAATGAGTTTATTCTAATTTTAGAAAAGGAAGCTGAAGGTAAGTGACGCATCATCCTCTTTACAAATCCAGAGGTCAGTTAACCTGATCATTTTTCGCTCAATGTTGCTGTGACAATGCTCTATGCAAATAATGATGGCCAAAATGAGGAACCAAAATGAGAAGCAAATCATCAGGGGAACAAAATCATGCAAGAGTGGAAGTCTGGTGGGGTGTAAAATTAACCGGACAACACTTAACATGTGAAAGACTCTAAATCGTTCTGCCTAGTGAGTGGATTTCTGAAGACGATCGCTTTTCACTCCGGTGAGTCCAGACTTTGAATGTATTATATTCATGGCGGAAGCGGCTTTAGTAGCTTCGTGTGATTTCACAGCGTGTGGCATTTCATGTCATTTTCTGACTCCGTGAACACGCAACTTAGTCCTTGACGAAGATACAAACACATTTTGTACATGTGTACTTGTACAGTAAGACTACGCGGATATTTTTGTGGAGTAGACTCAGTATAACTCTCCGTTGTTTACATCATGTATTTTTTTTTTTTTTTTACCAGTCACGGAGACGAACAGGTACACGGTTATTTCAGTAGTAACTCTGTTTTTGCGTAGTTAATCTGTACGGGTCACTCTCTGTGTTGTGTTTAATGTCTGAAAGGTGATTTAAACTCCTTCTCTTTGGTATGTAGTGGCCGTAAACGAGAAGTTGTATTTGAAAATGAGTATCAGTACTTTAAATGAAGAAGTCCTGAAGAGGTTGTCAAAGATGTTAGACAACGGAACTTGTGGATGGAAACAACTGGCCAAGGCTGTGTCTGAGCAACCAAGATTCTCCTGCAGGTAGGACAAGAGTGGTCACAATGGTATGTGTTAGCATGATAGCCCATTTGAGCCATTTTATCACTGTGTACGGTGCAATAATGATTCATATATTAGTGGGACTTTTTAAAACGGGTGATCAACTTGTCCCTCCACAATCCCGGACGGTTCTGAAAGTACTTTTGGGATTTCCCCATGCACCTGACTGTCATCACCCGTACTGACACTTCCACTGTCCCCTTCCTGCAGTGAGCGGGAACTGACCACCTGCTCACTTCAGGTGCTGAGCGCTGCAGGCAGCCCAGGACGCACCCTCCTGGCTTGGCTGGCCGATCGCTCCTGTTCCCTTGACTTCTTGCTCCATTGCCTGCGGAAGATTGACCACCAGGAAGCTGTGCAGTTTCTCACCTCTATTGGTAAAGATGGAGGGATTGGCGCAAGTTCAGATGCTTTACAAGACATGCCCCTTTAAATATAAATCATATTATGCCTAAAATGAACGTGTATCTCACCAATGTTCTTTGCTGAGTAACAACAGAATTACTTTGATGTAACTTGACCTTGATCTGAGCTCTTTAATCTGCAGGATGAAAGTGATAGTGATATTGTCTGTAACATGAGTACCTTGGTGGGAATACCACAGCCTCCAATGTTCACATCCTTATAATCACATGACAAGAAAAGGACATGTGTTGAAGCATTAGAAGTCATCATGTACAGGTTCAGATTCATGGTTTGCTTTAAATGGCATACAGTCATTGTCGATCATGTCTTTACTAGCTTTCAAATGGTCTCACTCAATCATTTTTTTTTATCATCATCCACATGTTCAAGCTTGTAAAAGCGCTGTGGATGACTGTTGACATTTTTGTTATGGCATGTACTTGCATGGTCTCTCTCTCTCTCTCCCTCTCTCTCTCTCTGTGCAGTGGCAGAGCTGATACAGATCACAGTGCAGCCTCAGTCTCAGCAGACCACAGTAGGAGGCAGAGTGGTACTGACCTGCAGAGCCTCAGGTCCACCTGGACTCAGCTACCAGTGGTTCAGAGGAAAAGATGAGGTCAGTCAAACATCTATTGGTTATGTTATGTAAAGAGCAACCATTTACCCTTGTATGATGTCTTTTTATTTGTTGAATCTACCTGTTTACTCTGTTTTAAGTTGTGATGGGATTTAGGCAAACAGTTCCTAGCGTAAATAGTCATTGTCAAAGGCCAGCTAATTTTTTTATTTGTTTCATGTTTTAGATATTGGATGAGACAGGATCCACTCCAGAGTTGATTCTTTGTCCGTTAGCTCAGGTCCAACAGGGTCACTACATCTGTAGGGTCAGCCATGGAGAAAAATTTGTCTTCTCCCAGTGGGCTCAAGTTCGCAGCGTCCTCTCTGCTGGTACATCCATCTGTCACTTTATAATGTTTGAATTTGGTTTTTATCAGTTGATTCAATGTCACACTAATCCTTCAAATCTCAGGGTGCAGCAGCAGTCTATTTCCAGGCTCAGTGAGTGGGCTGTGTATCACCCATCAGCCTCAGTCTCAGGCTATGTCTGAGGGCGACACTCTTGCTTTGGTGTGTAAAGTAGAGGCCAACCCTCCACCCCAGTATCAGTGGTATCACAACACTGTGCCCATGAAAGAACAAAAGTCACGAACACTCAAGGTAAGTGTTTTATAGAGTCTGCTGTTGCCCGCTTATAAATAGATAAAAACTATAATAATGTTTAAAAAAGCCTTTAAAGTCAAAATAGAGACAAATACTTGACAATTTGACAATACTGGTCAAATTCTTACTGATTTACTGATCTCTAAAAGATTGTTTGCCATACCGGAACTAGCTGAGCTTCAATTTTGTTGAAACAAATCAATTATCACATTATAACATGATTATTTATATTGTTGATTTGTTTAAATTGTATTTTATGCTTGGGTTAAGACATGGGGTGATTCTGTTGTATTATTAAATACTGGATGATTTAATGATAAGTATGCCTTTCACTACAATAACATCATATCACATTAATTCGTGATACTCATTTTTTGTAAAAACATTTATTAATTTAGTTTTTTCATGGTGTGGCAGTAATACACTGCTGTAGTTTTGAGTACTTCCAGGTACTTAACAGAATTTTCCAATAATTCAAGTCCAGCAAAGAAAAGGTTAAGATCATCTTAAAAAATTGTTCATAGTTGTCAATTATAACTGATTTAGTTGAGGTTAACATGGCCTGTCTTTATTTTCATAGTTTCCTAGATGTTTTGTGTTTTAGCTTCTAGAAGCAACTCTTTTGCATCTCTCAATAAACAATCTGTTTAAGTGCTCTGGAATCTCTGAAGTGAGTTGAAACATGATTAAAATATCATATCAAGAAAAGCAAAAACAACCCCACAAACATTAAATTTAAAAGATGTTTAATAATCACAACATTTTGCTATAATGGACTTCTTCAGTTGATTGTATTTTGGTATTTGTCTTTTTTGGCTTCTGTTTTAAACCTGCCATTCACCACTGTAACATGAATATAACCAGAATTTAAAAGAAACCTATGCAGGAATGTCATGTGCAGTTCACCTGTAGTGTTTCATGTGTTTCCTGTAGATCCCATGTGTGACCACAGAAAACAGAGGACAGTACAGATGTAAGGTGTTCAATTTGTATCATGAGGCCTGGAGTGACACAGCAACAGTCACCATTGGTGAGGCTCAGGCTCATTATTTTTTCCAAATTTAATCAAAGATCTTAAAAAATTAGCACTAACACAGTACATTTCAGGACTGAGCCATGCTCGGGTAAAAGAGCACTTCTGCACAGTGAATGAACTTCCTGTTTTGCACTTCTATGCAGGCCCAAGCTCTATCACTGAGGCATCCTGGGTAGAAGTTGATCGTGGGCCAGGTATTTTTTTAAACATTCTGTTTGCATATTCAGTGGGAAATAGGAGGAACTTCATGATGATAAAGATAGTTCTTTTGTCCTTTTTGTTCCGTGGTTTTACATTTTTATTCCTTTTTAGTACATATAGTGATGGATATGATAAAGATTTTCATGTCGTCCTACCTTGTTTTTTCTTTTTGTTTTTTTTTGTCAAGGCATTCGTTGGACTGGTGTATTCTTTTGCATTCTGTTCACATGTGTGGTTCTCATCAGTGGAGAAATGAAATGTTTAAAACGATGTAAGATCAAACTGCACAAGATTATTTATAATTATTATTAATATTTGTTAACTGTGCTGACAGACTCACAAGAAGTCCACAGGTCAGGAGCAGGAATATATCCACTACAGCAGATGACAAAACCACCCACATCAGTCAAACAATTTTATGGTGAGTTTTGCCCCATAATAACATTGTCACAATACAGTAAATGTGGATTAAAGCGTTCTCTGAAATTAGATGTAGTTTTTCTGCATTAATAACACTTAGTCTCCCTCCACAGCAACAGACAAAGTTGCTCTTCTGATTGGTAACATGAACTATGTCTACCACACTCAGCTGTGTGCACCCATTGCTGATGTCCACGAGTTGACCAACTTCCTCAGACAGATGAATTTTAAGGTGGTTTCTCTGCTCGACCTCAACTGTCAGGAAATGCACAGCGCCGTAACAGAGTTCCTCTTGCTTCTCGACAAGGGGGTCTATGGTCAGTGTCCTGTCCGATTAGACTATATGTTTGATTTCTTTAAAAGTTGTTTTATATTTAATACATTCTTCAAATATTAAGCCTCTACAAGATTGTGAATAGTAATGAATGTAAAATAAGATAAGATACTCCTTTATTTGTCCCACAATGGGGAAATTTACAGTTACACTCATTCATGTTAAGCTAATGACACTCGTTAACTTTTCCCTAGGCTTGCTTTATTTTGCTGGTCATGGTTACGAGAATTTTGGCAACAGTTTCATGGTCCCCATTGATGCGCCGACCTCTTACACATCAGAGCATTGTTTGTGTGTCCAGAACATACTGACCAGAATGCAGGAGAAAGAGACGGGGCTTAACGTATTTCTGCTGGACATGTGCCGCAAAAGGTCTGAGAGTTTCTTTGAAGTGGTGAATTGATGAAAGAATATCATTTTACATTATGCACGCATATTTATGTCCCATGATTTCTTTTTAGAAACCTAAATGATGATGTCATTGTACAGCCAGGACTGCTGAAGGTTACAGCTAATATAGTGTTTGGATATGCCACGTAAGTTCCCTCTGAGATGACACATGCAGCTACATTGGCCTTCTCGCTCCTGTTATTCTGCTTTGATTTTAAACAGAGTTAGAAACAGATGAAACCCATATCTGCATGATTTTTTTTCTAGATGCGTGGATGCAGAGGCATATGAAGTGAAAAGAAAAGACGTGTCAAATGGCATTTTCATCAGTTTCCTCAAGCGAAGAGTCTGTGAAGATGAGAAAGTCACAGTCATGCTGGACAGAGTGGCTGAAGGTATGTGGAGCACACAGCTGAAGTACGATCGCTCTGATTTTGGCCTTGCATATTTACATTAATTGGTTCTGCAAAAAGCCATATATGTTGTAAGGAAGTTATGGCTGCAACTGACATTTCAATGTTAAATGACCCAGCGTATTCAAAAGAGTAGGGGAATTCCCTTTCAGCATTTTGTACTGCTTAATTACATCGAGATTGTACCTGCATTATCAGATGGCTTTCAAGTTACTTATATCGGAATTAGTGATCTACTTTAACTTCATCTGATATTGTTAAAGTTAATTTGACTCTTTTTTAGTCAAAGGTTTTGTTTCAAGTCATTCTAACCAACTACTCGGGCACTGTTCTCTCTAATTAAAAGGGTTTAGTCTTACACTTCCAGCACATCCTTAATAAATTTGTGTTACTGAAACACCTAGCAACATCGTTTTGATTTTTGTTCCACCCTTGCTCACCCTGTTATGACAGTCCTATTATCATTGTGAGGAAATATTGATGAACTACCTGTTACAGTGCCAACCACATACCACTCATGTCTTGTTTGAGTATTGGCAGGCAATCAGACACACCTGTTGCAATGACACTCTTTAAATTCTAATCATAATCAACATACTTGAACAGAACTTAATTATGAGTACTTTATATTTAAGTCTTTTATTTCTCACCAGATATGGGTCATTGTAAGATCACTAAGGGGAGGCAGGCTCTTGAGCTGCGCAGTAATCTCTCAGAACGACGTTCCCTCACCGACCAGATACAGGCCTCTGACTGTTCTGCCTCCCAGTCAGCCCGAAACCTGCAGTGGACTGTTGCTCATGGTACTTACTTCTAGAAAACATAAGGCAAAATTAGTTAAACTTGCAACCAACTCAGTTATTTTTCATCACAGAGCTCCCTAAGAGCCGTCACCTGGAGTTTGACTGCGGAGTAAAGGTGCAGCTTGGATTTGCTGCAGAGTTCTCTAACATCATGGTCATCTACACTAGGATTCTTGAGCAACCCAAAGAAATTGTCTCCTGTTCTGCTCAGCTTACTGACTTCCCTGAGGTGAGTAAATAGATTAAAAAAAGGTACAAAAGCACATTTGATTTGTAAATAAGAGCTGGCACACTTGTGAAATGGAAGCTCATAATACACCACCTTTTCAATAGTTACTTCTCACTGTGGATTTATGTTCACTTTATTCTTTTCCCTTTGACAGGATGTTGACATTGATCTGAAGAAAAGTAACCAGGAGACTCTACTTGAAGCTGGCAGTTTTATGCTGATTGAAGAAAATCTTCCTGTAACTGAGACCCAGAGTCTCTTCACACGTGTCCGAAGCCTGCAGAGACTCCAGGTCAGACACTTCTCCTATTTCTGTCAGAGGAGAGATCTGTTAATGGTATTAATACATCAGTAGTATTTGGGTAGTTGAACTAAAAAATGTCAAAAGTTTAACCAAGTGTCAGTTAAAACGTGTATTATGTGGGTTGGTGCTTGTTTGAGAAGTATCTTTGATTGAGAAACCTCTCTTTTTTGTCCTTCATTCAAAAACATAGTACAATTTTCACTGTCTTTACAGAGGGAACTCACATTCACCATCTGCCTCCATTACACCTATTCTAACATGGATGATGAAGTACAGGAAAGGCAGCCAGTGTCGATTGGTAAACCACTGGTGTCTAAACTCAACCTGCATGAACCACGTCCACCTTGTGCTTCTCACTCCTCATCCTTCAGCCTCAGCTCCTTAGACCTTCCTGCATGCTCTTCCGTGACTGAGGCCTATGCCTCTGTTGGTTCATCAAATGCATGGTCTTATGCACAAAATGAAACACAGTATCGCACAACTGGATCTTCCCGTCCACCTAGAGATGCTAATGTACCAGAGGAGACTGACAGTTCTGAATTTTTGGATTCACCTAAACCTCTTGTTGCAAGCAAAAGTTTGCCTATTGGCCAAGTTAGTGAAAGAAATTACAAATTCAGTGACTTGTATGATTTTCATTCCCACTAAGCACTATAAAACCTTCAACGACCATAGCTGATACACCAGAACACAGCACCCATTAAGGAGTACAATGAGAAAGTAAGTTACTATGCTGGTGCCATAAAGCCATTGCTTGATACAGGTTTTCTCAACTGAGATTTTGTGATGTTTAATCATAGTGTTTAATACACATTTTTGTACATGTCAATGCAATCTAAACGTTTTACACTCCTGATCAAGTGTCATATGCTCTGGTTAAGAAAAAAACACAGTCTTACTTACTGTAAAGAACGACTTGTTGACCAATAAATGCATTTTTTTTTAAATTCCACATAATAAAGAACATCTGAAGAATTTTCTGACCATCACTTTTGACCTGTTATTAAGCCATGAGAGAAAACCGTTAAGTTCCACACTGCTCAAATGATCTGCGCATGCGCCTCATTGTGGCCTCCATTTTGCAAAAGCGCGCTAGCATCCTGTTTCCTTACGAGGAGCTGCATCAGTTCATAGTGTGCAATAAATAATTTTTCAAGCTAAGGCGATATTTTCACGAGCTTAACGATGGCTGACCCATCAGCAGACATTGAGGTCCTGGAGGGCGCAGAGGTCCGCAAACTGTCCGAGCTGAGGGTTATTGACCTGAAGGCCGAGCTGAAGAAACGAAACCTGGACACCACAGGCGTCAAGAGCGTGCTATCGGAGCGATTGAAAAAGGTTCTAACTTCTCAGTTGTTGAACTCTTTAACACAAATGATTTATAACCACGTTTAGTACAGATCCGTGTTGTTCGTCACCCTGTTAGAGCCCTATAAACTTAAAGCCACGTTGGTATGATAGGCCCAGTCACCCATAGTGCTGGCTAGCGTTAGCAGTTAGCTAACAGTTGCCGCAGTCAGCCAATGTTACGTGCTCTTTCCCCCTTTATTTCAAATTTTACTGAATTATATTAAAAATTTTCAACATTCTCTCTCTCTCTCTCTCTCTCTCTCTCTCTCTCTCTCTCTCTCTCTCACACTCTCTCTCACACACACACACACACACACGCATTCATTCGTTCGTGTTTGTCTTCATTAATAGGCCATTGAAGAAGAAGGTGGGAACCCTGATGAGATTATCCTCACTCCGGATCTAACCTCAAAGAAACCCACCCCTAAACGAACTGTCAAAGGTAAAGTTAGCTTAAAACTTGGAGAAAATAACATGTTCGCTGTAAATGTAATTTGATAACTGTAACGAAACTCGGTATGAAATGTTTTTCTTTTTTTTTTTTTAATTTATCAGGCAAGTTTCTCATTCTCTTGAACAGTCTTGCATTAGGAAATATGATCTTTGTGTTACAGACTGTCACCTTATTGTGGTTGAATTTTCATATCATGATATTTTTAGCAGCCTACTAAATATAAGAAATGTTTAAGTTTTAAGATGCTGCACCATATAATCTTAATCACATAATTTATGGTAAAAAAAAGGGTTGGTGGTGGTGTTAGGGTTATAGTTTACTATCAACAGAAGGTTAAGTAATTGTTAGGTGCAACAAGCGTTTGTGGAAATTATGCAATATACATGGTCGCCATTGATTTTAAAACAAAAAAGTCATACTGCATTTCTCTAAACTCAAAATATATTCTAGAAAAAAACAAGAGGTAGACAGTAGCTGTGTTATTGAAGAACAATGTTTGTAGCAATTATAGTTCATACATACCAGTTAAAGCACCTCTACCACAAGAATACTTACAAAGGAATGTAGGAGGAAGCAAACACACACAGGTGTTTCACTTGGATGAAGTTACAAGTCATGCCTCTCAAGCTGACCGACTCGGCAGCAGCATTCCTTCTTTTAGAGTTCTCCGCCTGATTTTAGTCCAATCATTAGCATCCATTACAGCAGGTGGTGCAACAGCTGGGTGTGGGCTGTAAGGTTTGCATAATAATACAGAGAGGAGTCTGCCACGTCAATACGTTGAACCACATTCAGACATTAACCTCTTGATAAGTCTGACGTCTAATAGCTTACTTTGAAACCTTAAAAATAAAAACCTGAATGAAGACCTGATCTAAATTGCAGCATGTGCTTTACAGACACAAAGCAAGAGACCGATGAACCAGAGGACAACACTATGGAGGAGGATTCCCGTGATGACCACGTGAGTTTACTTATTACTACATGTTCAAGAAGTGCCGTAATAACTCGTTTTAAAGATCCTCTTGAGTGGATTGATTGGTAGACATATTCTGATCCCATGTTTCATTAACCAATACCTAATCTACCAAACAGCTGATACAGAGAATTAATGCATCATTAACCTGAGACTAAAAAAAATGACAGGTGCAGATGCAGCCTACCATCCCTGTATGGGTAATATTTGTTGTCATTTTAATCAGGCTCCAAGGTTGTGATGGAGAACTTTTAGTCATGACTGAAAACCAGTATCAAGGAATTGTTTCATGTTGTTCTTCTATTTTCCTTGGATATATTTCCTTATAAGCTCAAGGCAGAAGGATATAGTATGTATTGAAAAGATTTCTATTATGACTGTGCCGCTTGTGTTTATCTAATTGAATTCTCTATAACAATTATTGGTGACAGACTCTTAGATATAGATTTAGTGCTGGGTATTTATTTATTCTGGTTTTCCCTCTTTTTAAAGGAGGATCATCAAGATGATCATGACAACATGCAGGAAATGGACATCTTGGACATGAATGTCCTTGATGAGACGGAGAATGACAATGGAATACCAGCTGAGGATGATGAGTTTGAAGCTGAGAATTTAGATGAAGATACATTGTTGAACGAAGAGCATGACAACAGGGTGTTTGAGTTGGAAGACGAGGAAAAGGTTCCAGAGGTGAGGAAGTACTCAGGAAATGTGTCTTAAATATTAAACTTTAAACTGTCTTTTTTTTAATTTATTTGTCTTTTTTTAAATGTAACCGTTTTTGTTTCTACTCATCAGATGGATGATCCAGAGATGTCAGAAAGGGATGACTTAATGACAGGCTCGTCGGATAATATGGTATGCTCCCTCTAACATCTCCAAGTATATGAATCAACAGTAAGTCCTAACACCATAAGAGGATACATTCTTAACGACGACATGCATTTCCTTTCAGCCTCAAGATCCAGATGCTGATGACGCAAAAGAAGATAAAGGTACTGTCAAAAATGGTTATTAAAAAGGTGGAGAGGTCTTTTTGCAGTGTTGAGCTTGGATTGAAGACACTTTGTTTAGTTTCCATCAGGTGAAGAGACTGGAAGCCCAAAGGGAATTGCTGGCTATGTGTTAAAATTTTGGTAACCACAATTGATAATTCACTGGTAAATATATGAATTAAATGTCCCGCTGTGTTCTTTGAGTAGTGAAACAGCAGTGGTTAACAATTTGATGCACATTGACAGCAATTAGGTTTAAGGTCAGGGTGGTGTGAGCTCTTGCAGGTGATTGTAGTGTTTCTAGGTTGCCACGTGAAGTTGAAGACAGAGAAGACTCAAGAACTATTGCACATTTTTAAAAACATGGACTCAGCTGGATATGACATTTCTGGACTTTTGTGCATCACCTCTGGACTCTGGGATCGTCAAAAGCCGAAAGAAGATGAACTACAGTGAGAACATCCTGCAGCACTGCAGATCTTGTGGCTCTCTTCAGCCCTCTGAAGTCTTTGTCTGCTTGGGATCAGGTGAACAGTGGTTCAACTTGAGAAATGAGCCAGAGTAGCAAAGTTGTCTCCTAGCCTTTGGGTTCTTTTCCAGTCTCTCGTTAGGGTCTGCTTCATCATTTTAATACATTGATACAAAACACAGGCCAGTGGTCATGACGTTCCTAATCCAGGCCTTGCCAGTTCCTCGTTAACCATTGCTGTGTTTCAGAAGTGATTAAACTCTGTGCCATTCTATTCCTGTTAAATCCGTAGAAAATGACAAAGTAGCCGGGTCTTGTTTATCTGAGCCACTTAACGAAGATCAGCACCAGAGCCACGAGACGAGCCCTGAAGAAGAGCAAGCTGCCACCACTGCCGCAGGGGAAGAAAATCTGTCCGACACCTGCGCCAAGTCCGACAAGGCTGCCCCCGGAGACATGGAGAGCAACAGGGATGTTGTGGAGACTGACGCCCAAGATGCTGGGGATGCGCAGACCGTTCCAGAAGAAGAGACATTTGACTCTGAAAGCAAAAGCTTGCAGGCTGTTAGTGTAAGCGAACAGGGCACTGTGGGTGATGAAACTGTTGGTTCAGAAATGGGGTCTAAGGGTGAGGAGGATGAGAAGACAGAAGAGAAAGCTGCTGCGGATTCAGCCTCGACTGTGAAAGAGTCCTCTTCTGTAGAGGGCGATGATCAGAAAAAGAGGTTTGTTGCTTTCTGTCTACTAGAAACCCAAATGGCTATCTCTGTTGCATTGGCTCCTTTGTGCTAGAACAAATTGGATGCTCTTTTGGAGGTAAAAATGTTTTGTGCATATGTGTGTTTCATTTGTCATTCCTTGCACCCACCTGTCCCACTTTATTACCCATTAACAGTAACATTTGGGCTTTTCAAAGGGTACAAAGTCATTAATCACTGTTAAACCACCGCACTATGGTACATGATGGGCTGATCACTGTCAGATCTGTATGATGCCATTAAAAAAACACAAGTGTATACATCTGCATCTCTTCTCATAGCTGAATGTTTATAGAATCGTTTTCTTTTTTCTCTAGCTCTGAGGAGAAAGATGACAAGGCTGAGTCTAAAGATGCAAAGAGTGAGTTGAATTCATGTTTTAAGTCTTTGTTTAATTTCAGTGGATGATTGCTAATTAGTTCATCTTGCATTTATGTGCAGCTGCTGGAAGTGGTGCTGCAGCAAGCAGTAGCAGGAATCTGTGGGTGAGTGGTCTCTCCTCCACGACCAGAGCGACCGATCTGAAGACCCTTTTCAGCAAATACGGCAAGGTCAGTCTAAGATGTGCGTCAAGATGTGCCGACTTTATAAATCATTTCAATTTATTCTGAGAAATGGAAGTTTTACATTTGTCCTCTTTGCCTTTGTTCCTAATTCTGTCTTTGCAGGTTGTTGGAGCCAAGGTAGTGACCAATGCTAAGAGCCCTGGGGCTCGCTGCTACGGCTTTGTCACTATGTCGTCCACAGAGGAGGCCACAAAATGCATCAGCCACCTTCACAGAACCGAGCTGCATGGCAGGATGATCTCTGTGGAGCGGGTGAGGGTTCCTGGGGAAAAAAAATACATATATATTATTCAACAGTATCTTTTAATTCAGATTTTTAAATAAACCTCTAATATGTAACATTGCAGGCAAAAAATGAGCCTGTGGGGAAGAAGCCAGCAGACAAGAACGAAGCCAAGAAATCCGGTGGTGACAGGAGACACTCCTCTGACTCCAAGTAAGATCACTTACAAGCAACTTCGTGTTTGACTAAAGTCTCTCTAAACACCAGCATAGTATTTTGATTCAGTTTGCTTTAAATATGACGGGGGGACTATATTTTTTAGCATGGCTTGTACAAGTGGTAAAGTATAACGGTTGCAGTTTGAATCCTGAGCTATAAAACTAGAAGCCATCAACAGAATGAAAGGGGAAATAAACTAGTTGTCAAAATATGGTGTAATTTATTTTAATTCCTAAACAGCTCACACCGTTTTTTCTTAAAGGTCTGATGGAAAGGATGAGAAGTCTGAGGGAGAAGGAAAAGATGGAAAAGGTGATTAATGTGGTTTAATTTCCAACTTTGGTGTCCAAACAAAAGATGAAAAGAGTCGGACTTCTTAAACATTTTCCTTTAATGAACAATCTTTTTTCGTTTCTCTCAGGTCGAAATGAGAGGACTGTAGTTATGGACAAGTCCAAAGGAGAGCCTGTCATCAGTGTCAAAACCAAAAGCAAGGAACGGGTAAGTTCACACTGACCAGCAAACCAAGCTATTCCCTTAATTTATCACAGTATCTGACCGCTTGTCACTTTGTCTTTATTCTGTTTCTCTTCTGTTCTATATTTTTCATTTCAGAGCACAAAGAGTCGAGACCGGAAGTCACCCAGTAAGGAGAAGAAAGACATCCTGTCATTTGACCAGATTAAGGAGCAGAGAGAGCGAGAGAGGCAGAGACAACGAGAAAGAGAGATCAGAGAGGTGGAGAGACGCAGAGTGACGTAAGGAATTATATCAGGAGAACTAACTCCTACACTCGGAGCTACCCATAGAGATTTGTTTTAAAAACTAAGATCCCCTATAGTTTGATTTACATACTTTTTATATATTTTGTCAAATCACAGCCTTGTCTGTTTTGTGTTTCTGTGTGGAATAAAAATAATCATAATTCCAAAAAGTTTCTAATATAAAAACAGATACTTCAAAGCTGCTTGAACCTCAGCCTTTCCTCTAAACACAGTACATTAGTAGCAGAAAGATTCATCTTTGCATTTGTCTTTTAGGGACCGAGATCGGGATCGTGACAACCGCCCCGACAGAGAGCGAGAGAGAATCCGTCTGTTCAGGGAGAGAGAGGAGAGGAACCACCTGATGAGGAAGAGACACTGGCTGGAGGTAATACCAGAAAAGTTTAATTTTCTAAGGAAACGGACAATTTTTTTCCCTTAAAAATATAGATTGGTTTAATTTGTAAACCCATTTCTGTAAATTCATGACAGGCTGAAAAGCAGCGCCTGGAGGATGATCGGATGGAGCGGCAGTTCTTGGAACGGGAGAGACTGCGAATTGAGTACGAGAGGCGGCGTGAGCAGGAGAGGATCCTCAGGGAGCGTGATGAGCTGCGACGGCAACAGGAGCAGCTGCGTTATGACCAAGAACGGCGGCCCATGAAGAGACCTTATGACATGGACGGCAGGTAATGAGCAGAAATTATGTCATGATGCTGACAGTGAGGGGATCGTTCACTTTGGTTTTAAGTTATTCTGACTTGCAGCATTTCACTTTTGATACCAGTAATTAAGAGAGAAGATTGAGAATGGATGAGCTTCATTCTGGACTTTGTCTGCTCTTTCCAGGAAAGATGACTGGTCTGATAAGCGCATGGCCATGGATGACCGTTATGGCCGCTCAGATTTCGGTCGACAGGATCGTTATCAGGACTTTGATCACAGGGACAGGGGCCGTTACCAAGACAACATGATGATGGACAGACGGGACAATCCTCGTGGTGATAGCCAGGTGAGACACCGCAACTCTGAGCCAACAGGCTACAGGTAGTCAATATCAGACCTATAGGCACCTCTTGTCTCTGCAGTTATAATCATGTTTATGAAGGTTTGAATCCTAATATTGTTTGGTTGTCACATCAGAATGATACTGGCACACTGGTAAAATAAAAGTGTTGATACAAAAAAAGTTAGTTTCTGCAGCATCCTTACTTGAAGCCAGTTTAGAATCCTTCTGCTGTAATAATTGCTTTGATGTCACTGCTTAATAAAACAAAAACACGGATAATTGTTGCTCAAAATTTGTAACTCCTTTCCTGGAATCTGTGTGAGCAACTAACTCTCCTGTTACTCTGCTCGCAGCACTTTTCTGACCGATCGGACCGACATGGTAGAGATGGTCGAGACTCTTGGAGTGGAGGATATGACAAACGCATGAACCCGAGGTGAGCTTCACACTGAGCTGGAGCTTGCTCTTGCAAAAGCTTTGTAACCATTAAACAGAATTAAATCCCAAAATTTCCCCTTAAAAAGGAAAATATCAAACTATTTGTCTTTTTTTTTAAGGGAAGGAAGTCGCGACTGGGACTCAAGTCGTAAAGTGGATGGAGACAGATCATGGCAAAGTAAACAGTTTTTTCCTTTTTATTATGCGATGACCCCCTGTTTGCTACGCCGAATGATTTATCCTCTAGGATTTGGAGCTTTTTAACTCTAATATTTGCTTTTTGTTTCAGGTAGAGATGGTGCCATCCCAGGCCAGAGCCACATGGCCCGTGGAGGAATGACTGGGTGAGAAGAATCTGTGAAACAAACAAATTTTAATTCACATGAATTCCTGATGTGAGCACTGTTTGTAATCAGTCATTGTATGTTTCTTGTCTTCTAGCAGCCGTGGAGGCTACATGAACACAGGAACATCTCAGTCCCTCTCTGGAGCTCTGAACAGACAGAACCAGTTGATGCAGGGCAGCGGGCTACAGGGCGGAGCTTTTGGTCGACGTTACTGATGTCTGTCTAAAACCCTTTCATGAGTTCACGTTATGAAGGATGTGACCATCTTGGTCTTGTACATGTTTTAAAAAGGAAATCCTTTTTTAAATTTGTTTCTTTGACACAATTCAAATCTTTTTTGATGGAGACTTTTTTATTTTTCAGGTTGCTACCAGTAAATATATATATATTGTTTAATTTTGTTGTGTGTGTATGTGTGAGTGTGTGTGTGTATGACAGTGATTCCCTGCCTTGTATTGCCCATCATCTCTGCATCAGAAAATGTATTTTACACGGTTTGTCCTGTGGTGAGGAGCTCTGTATTGTAACTTCATGTTTTTCAACATCTGGGTTAATGGACCTAACCTCACCAGTCTTCCCAGTTTGTGTCTGGAACATTTTGCAAGTTTTTCCATTCTTATTCAAAACTTTTTTGGGTATTTTTTTTTTGATATAACTAGTTGGCCGGTACAGTTGAGCTTCTAAGGATTTTAAGCTTAATGTCACATTCTGACAAACATTTCATTTTGTTTCAATCTGAGTTTCTTGTAAATAGAATTTAATGTGTGATTGTTGACTTATGCAAATAAATTTCCCTGAAGTCTACTTGTCTTCATAATGCTTTCATTCTCTAATCAGATCACACCTTTTCATTCTGTTTCTATTTTCCAGTTTTTTTTCGCTCAGTGTTTAGACACAAGGATTTTTTTTTCAGACTAAGAATATATCCTGCTGATTTCAAATTTTATAGCAGAATACAATAGATATCCTCAGACAACTAAAAATGGTTGCACAAATTCTCCTTGAACAATTCAGCAGTCAAAATATGAAAAGGGAATCAGATGATCAATTTTTCTTAAAGGTGCAGAGCGTATAAACCATTACAGCCTGCTATCTGAATTTAGTTTCTCACCTTAAATGAAGGAAATATGCTAATGAGCATTTTTGGATCTTGAATTACTAAAATGAATAATACATTAGTTAACAAACTCGAGTCTGATCACACCGTTTTCTGTCCATGCAGCGATCATCCCATGATCCTGCTGTGGGTGCAGCTGAGAACAAAACAAACTTCAAGTTGAGTGGTTGGATCAGTTGCAACTAAAACTGTGATTAATCCTGATCAGCTATTGAAATTAACTACATTTAAAAGTCTGACAGACAGTCCTGCTTATGTTGGAAAAGTCAGGAGCTTTGGAATGATTTAGTTTTAGCATACTTAATAGAACTTTTGATGTAAATAGATTGAGTAGCAAAACAATATAAGACAAAGTGTCTCCTACCCTCTACTATAAAGATAATTAACTGTAGGACTCACAGTGGGCATCTGGACTCATCATCTGTCTCTGTTTCTCAGAGGAATTGTTACCCAGAGTCTTGTGGGGAGGATGGATGTCTTAAACATGGTTTTATTATGTCAAAATACCAAAAGGACAGCCCTGATTTGTGTTGTTAGTGCATAAACTTGAAATGCTTAACTGTGTGTTGCCATATTGACCTCTGTCCTTCACTCTCATCTGAAAGTCATAAGTACACAAACCAGATATAGCTCCATCTTTACTTTTACTTCCCTTATCATATTTATTACTGGCTCTAAGTTACTTTGCTTCAAATAAACTTTCTTCTTCACACACACAGCAGCTCATGTCTCCTGGAGCGTGAATGATGACTCATCATGCGTGCTTATGAGGAAGTTGAGGGATGTAAACTGCTGAACATGCATCTGTGCTTTTCACTGCATGATGCACACTTCTTGCACACTTATCCAGTAGTTTAATCCAAAAATAGTGACTTTTTACTATAGATTCTGTGTCAATACAGGTGACCCATAGCAGGATTTAAGGATCCAGAGATCTTTATAGAACTCCCAATTTCAATGATTTGGGTTGTTGTGTAAAACGTGAATAAAACAGAATATAATGATTTGCAAATCTTGTTTAACTTATATTCAATTGAATACGCTACAAAGATAAGATTGTTGTTTTTTTTGTTTTTTTTTGTGAACTGAGGACACTAATTGTTGAAGCTTTGTTGGCAGAATTATTTCCCATTCTTGCTTGATGTATGACTGCAGTTACTCAACAGTCCGGGGTCTCTGTTATCGTATTTTGTGCTTAAAAATGTGCCACATGTTTTCAGTAGGAGACAGGTCTGGACTGCAGGCAGGCCAGTCTAGTACCTGCACTCTTTTACTACAAAGCCACGCTGTTGTAACAGGTGCAGAATGTGTCTTGGCATTGTCTTGCTGAAATAAGCAGGGACATCCCTGAAAAAGACGTGGCTTGGATGGCAGCATATGTTGCTCCAAAACCTGTATGTACCTTTCAGCATTAATGGAGCCTTCACAGATGGTCAAGTTAGCCATGCCATGGACACTAACACACCCCCATACCATCACAGATGCTGGCTTTTCAACTTTGACCTGATAACAATCCAGATTGTTCTTTCCCTCTTTGGCCCGGAGGACACCACGTCCATGATTTCCAAAAACAATTTGAAATGTGGACTCGTCAGACCACAGCACACTTTTCCACTTTGTGTCAGTCCATCTCAGATGAGCTCGGGTCCAGAGAAGCTGGAGGTGTTTCCGGGTGTTGTTGATATATGTCTTTGTCTTTGCATGGTAGAGTTTGAACTTGCACTTGTAGATGTAGTGATGAACTGTGTTAACTGACAATGGTTTTCTGAAGTGTTCCTGAGCCCATGTGGTAATATCCTTTACACAATGATGTTGGTTTTTAATGCAGTGCTGCCTGAGGGGTCAAAGGTCACGGACATTCAATGTTGGTTTTTTGCTTTACTGCTTACATGCAGAGATTTCTCCAGATTCTCTGAATCTTTGGCCAGGCAGTTAAACAAGAAAACTCAATGATACTAGGTACTTCAGTTCTGGTAAAAATGTAGTCAATAATATTGAAAAGAGAAATACAGAACAACGACTCTGAGAAGGAGAAAATATTAACTGTTTAAAACAGGATGACAAATAAAAAACACTTTTTTATATATAGCTTTACTTTATATATGAATAATTTCAAGGCAGGATACCACAGAGGACCTGACAGAGGATTAGAGCGGCCATAAATTTTTCTTTTTTTTATGCACTGTTATCTCGTGATAATGACGTATTATTTTTGTTATCTTGATATAACAAATATTGTTTTCTTGTTATAAGGTTTTTTTTTTGTTCTCTCAACATAACATACGTATTAAAACACTTTTATCTTTCCTTTTATCTTAAACAGAGCAAAGTTAGAACCAAGAAATTTTTCCTGCATGTGTTCCTTTTTGTCCACTAGGGGGAGTCATTTACTACCAAAAACACACCACTTTGCTGAGAGGTTATAAGTTCAGAATCAACAACAGAAGAACTGAAGAATCAACTTCATCATGATAAGTTATAACATTAAAAACAACTGTGGGCTGTATGTTTTTGTTGTCTCATTTTCACCATGAGTGCATGCCACATTCAGGCAGATGTTTAAAAACTAGTGACAAAAGATAAGAGCATAATGGACAAGACTTGATTGAGAGACAGCTATGATGTATGCTAGCATCCCTGCAGCTGGCTCACCTCCTTTCTTTCCATCACCCTAAATGACCACCACAAGAGGCTCACCAGATGTAAATGAACAACTTGAAGGTTAACAGTCGCTGGGGGAGAGGAGCACCTGGAGTGAGAGCAGAGGAGGGTCTCACTTTAAGTGGACACACACATTTAAAGGCAGAAAAATCTGCATGTATTCACACACATTTCGGTCTATGCAGAAGGAATGCACACACTCAAACTCACACACAGACATCAGTGTTCTCTGGTGTCACCCCTCACTGTGCAACATCACTTACCCAGATTCCTGGCCTGTGTTTATTTTCTCTCATGTCTGCTCTGATGAATTGTCTCATTGAAGTTTTTGTTTTACTACTGGTTCCTTTCTCCTGACTCTCTGTACCCACAACCCAAATATTAGTTTTGCATATCAGATAGTTCTGACCTTTGGATCTGACATCTCAGCCTACATGTGACTGTTTTTCCTCATTTCAAAACAACCTTTCCCTCTCCTTTTATATATGGAGGAGAAGACCATGCCAGAGCCCAACCTGTGTTCAGCACGTGAGAAAAGCATAAACATGGACTTCACATCATATCACACAGCAGGTTAGTGGTGCTGTGTTCAGGCTTTTAGTGGTGTATGCGTACGAATCATCTGCAGTGCTTGTGAGTGTGAGATGCTGCAGCAGGGGAGCTGAGGCAGTGTCTTAAGTTGCATGTTTGCATTTGATGGTACTCTTATGTGCATACCTTCCTCTGTGTAAGTCTGCAAGTCACTGGCTTTGAGACCACCTCAGGTCCAGTGAGAGGCGATCCACCAGAAGTTTCCTTTGTAAGCTGAAGGAAAACAAAGCTGAGACAACATCTTTGTTATGTTTCTAGAGAACTGATGCTTGAAAAAGGAGTCTGACCTGTATGGGAGCACAATTTATAACAGAGACTCTTCCATCAAAAAAGAAATGGATACAGCCAAGGAGAAGACATTTTTTTCTTACTTTTTTCATCTTTTACAGGGATTTTGGATTTTGAGTGTGCTTTTATAATCTTTCTGCTCTGCAGAGGATCAGCTCAAGAGTATTCAGGTCAAACCCCACACCACAGTTTTAATAAAACAACAGAACAACCTAGACAGTTTGGAAAATCTCTCATCTGGTGGCTCTTTACTGCCAGAACTCAAATCCAGAACTTCCTCTGGTCCTTCATGATGGACCTTAAGACTTCATGTTAGGCTGCTGGGCAGCAGCAGTAAACAAATGATGCAAAATGTGTGTTGACCGCCAGAGAAAACAAACTCAGAGAGCACCAGACTGAGGAAAAGAAAGTAAAAGCCAAAACCTTAGTCAAACCAGGTTGTTACTGCCTCAAACCTCATCATGGAGTGAAACAAGTGGGAAGTTAAAGTCTGTCTCCTGTCACTCAGGGCTGTAGGAGGGATACAAGGCATTAAAAGCAAATTCTAACCAAATGCTTTCCTGTTTTTGACCTGAAAATAATCATTTTATGATCCTGTCGGACTTCAGTTTTATACGTCTGACTGCAAAAGGAACAACACTTCTTACTAATTTAGAGACCTGAGGTGGGTTTAATCTTGAAGCAGCAGAACAGTTAAAGTTTATTGGTTTATTTAACAAAAGCTGGGTCAACAAAAGTCAAGTCAAGACAAAAATTGAAATGACCAAAGCACTGTCTGTCAACACCCTCAGTCCAGACACTCTGACTCTCTGAAGCTTTTGAAATCAAACACTTATGAAATCTCCTCTTTCTTCTGACCTGACATCAGTAAGTTGTGTAAATCGTGTCTGACCAGACTGCTGTTGATCGCTGCATGCACACTGAGAAGTCTCCTATCACTCTACAGCCTGACCAGCTGTCTTTATGGACTGAACACGGGAATCATTGTCCCTGGTCTGCCGCATTCCTCCCATATCATTCAGATAAAATCAGCAGCAAACAGGAGGGGAAGAGCTTATGTAATAAACTGATGGTAACTTAACACACATCATTCTCTTTAATGTCTTTAATGTCATTGTTCATAGTGCTGTATAAATAAAGTTTATCATTATTATTTTCTTTATGTATGTTGTCTTGCAATATGTGTTCATGTCCCTGTGTGGACTTGCATTAATCTGTGTCTAATGTGTGTAAGCATTTGTGTGCCAGTCATAGTGGACAGGACAGTGGGAGCTCTGTGTGAACTGACTTACAGAGGACATGCAGCGACAGATGCAAACTTGCTGACCCATATGGTGTGCGTGTGTGTGTGTGTGTGTGTGTGTGTGCGCGTGGATACGTGTGTGTGTAATTTGATGTCATTTATTTGCCACTCATGCTTCATGCATCCTTCTGCAGGCACAGAGTAAGTCTGCAGACACACTGCCTCAGTGCATTACGTCTGTGTAGAGTAACTTTCTGGGGTCTCCTGTTTCAGAGAGGTTGAACATGCAGCCGCTGTGTCCAGGCTGGAGCTTCGGTTAATGAGCTGTATACACACAATGAGCAATTGTAAACCTGCACCCTAGTTTTAAATATTCTCATGTCAAACATCAATCAAAGGCTGGGTTGGATTTTCTACTTTCTGCTGATCTCATGATGCTGCCCTGCTGTACTCTCAGCTCACACATAGTGAAGGCAGATCAATACACATCCAATTAAACACAAATGATAGTTACTGTGTGGATATTTTTTATAAATACATCATATTTTGCTGATTATCTGTCCACATAATCCATGCTCACCTAAATTAGTCACTTTTCTTAAGAAGCACGTTAAAGATTCCTTCCTGTGAAGCTCTGTGTTTGTTGTTCTACAGGTTTGCTTACTGGAAAGTGAGGACTGACAGGTTCAAAAAGGGGGCAAACCTCAGTTTACAGTCAGAGTTGATACAAACAAGAGACCTACTCGGTGTAGGGTACACATAAACAGCCAAATGACGAACAAACACGTGCACGTGCAGCCCACGCATCATTGAGTTTTCTTGTTTAACTGCCTGCACAAGCTTTCAATACAAGCTCTTCATGTCAGCCTTGAATAGGGGTATAAAATACTGGCTCCTTCACACACACACATACACACAACTCCCTCTTGAATCTTTCTGTGGCTCTTTTACGACCATACTTTATTCACCAAGAGACTCATAAAAGACTGAACTCTCAGCGAGAGGCTTTTCTTCTATCACCAAATCTTCTCCTCACCTAACAGATTACTGAATGGGCAATTAAAAACCTGCTGGAGTTGCTCAATTAGAGCTTTTTCTAAGGCCTTGGTAGCACAAGTGAAATGAACCTCACTGTACTGCCGGTGAAACCGTGATTCATGACTTTTTCCCTCATCTTTATTTGACATTTTTTACTCTCCAGCTGGCTTCAAGGTCTCTGCAGAAATTCTTGAAGATACTTTCATCTCTTGATGTGTCTGGAAGGCAATGGCAATGAGAGTGAATGGAAACATTGAGATTATAAAGAACACAATGTGATGAGTGAGAATGAAAAACAAGTAGTAGGATGGCCTTACACAAGCAGGAATGAGTAAGGAATACAGTCTGTTAAATGGAGGAGCCCAACATCAGAGTCAGGTCACAGTTGGGGGGCAGGCTCGGTTATCACGAGGTGCAGCGGCCACATCTCCTGTTTCTGGCTGCAGATCAAACAGCACATCTAGAGTGAAGCCACATATTGTACACATATGGTGCAACCCCCCTGAAACACAGGGGGTCCTGTGAAATTGGGGCTCCTAGAAAATTTATGCTGCATAGAAAAAAACCCATTTCTGTCTCAGTGAGTCATCAGAATGGATGTTGAGGATTTTGTTTGTGCATGGGGGTGTGTTTGCGTGACTGCTCAGAAGCTTGTTTATGTCTTACTTTCAGAGATTTGGAAAGAGCATGGTTGACTATTATTTCTTGAATTTAAGTTGCACCTGTGTAGCATGCACCTGAAAAACACAGAAGCAACAGATGGAGTGTGTTTCTATCAGTTTAAATATTTGCAATCAGTTTTGATACACAAGCACCTGAAACATCTGTAAGAGCCTGCGCTTCAAAGTGCCGCTCTGCAGGCTGCAGCCGACGTAATCGGTCAGTTGTGCAAACAGAAGAATGTGAAACAAATGTGCGGCCTTTTAAGTTCCCAATGTTCCACAAGAAAAAAGAAAAGAGAAAGAAGAAGCAACAGGAAAGAGAAGGAATTCCTTCTCAGCAGGAAATAAATGTTCTCTCTGCAGTGATCTTTTAATTTCCTCAGCAGGCCTCAGGGGTCAAATCTAAACAAATTCATCCTCAAAGAGACTATGACAGTTACGTGTGACATGTTAGATCAGTACACAGAACTAAACACTGCCAGTGGTCTCTTCGCCTATTTTTCAACCATTCATTTTCTCTCTGCATCTGTGTTGCTCTTCTTTTCATCTCCTTATTTTCCAATAATTATGCTAGTTGGATCATTATTTGTGCTTTTGAGGAAATGTCACTCTTATTTTGAGGATTCCTGGGTGTAACTTTTACAGGATACAACATTTCAGCCCTGTTGTTTATCTGTGCATCTCTATCTGGTTTCAAACTCAGCGACTGTTGTGAACACAGATTAAGAAAAGGATAAGAGCCTCAGGGTTAGGCGTTGCTCCTCTCTCTAATCACTGGGTTGGTCCTCCTGGTCTCCCATAAGCATCACCTCCTAACAATCACTGGCACATGCACACATATTCACACACACAGACATCTGAACATGCATACAAATACATGCGTACATGTAAAGGAGATGGAAGAAACAGCAGGCTGTATTTAAAGACGATAAACACAGAGCTGTAATAAATGAGTGAGGATGGTCTGGACACAGCATTGGACCCTGAAATGTTTTACATACAGCTGACAAAGATTATTTTGATCTCTGTGACTTCTTACCTGACATGGATTTCTGTAACTAGTGGTTTCAAGCAGTTAGTGGATAAAAGATCTGCAGCTCTGTCAAGATGTCAATTTGCTCATCACCTGTCATTTATCCAAAAAAAAAAAATAAAAGGATTTACTTTTCTAAATTTTTCAGTAAAAGAAAAAGTGTTACATTCTGAATACATACAATATTCACATTTCCTTTGAAAGTTAATATTCATATATCTTTTTCAGTTTCTTTGAGTGGCTGATTGTTTCTAGGAAAAGGGAAGACTTAAACCATAATTGTTGACAAATAAAAAAGACTGTTAACAGAAATCCATTTTTTAATAAAAATATTTTTACCACAAAGGTTTTCTTAAAGAGACAGAAACTAAGGTTTCAGTAAATGCAACACTTTTTTTCTTGCAAAGGCAACTTCTAAGAAGGGAAACCTTTCCCCATCAACTAAATGGTTTTGTGTTTTTTTGGATCCCCCCTGCGGAGTCGTACCCCCTATTTTTTTTGCTGACTTTTCCATTGTATGTGAATCTAGACAAACAGTGTCATTCTATGATTTTTAATACCCACATACTTCATTAAGTAAGAATCTTAGTTGAATCAAACGTTCAAAAGGCTTTCTTCTGTCTAACACTGACCCTGCTGCAACCTTCCAACATGGAAAATAACTATATTTATGTGGAAATCATTGGTTTGAACGATGATGGTTGTTTTCTAGCTCCTGTAGTGACATTACTATTAATTTAAGTTTGTTTTTAAACAAGCTTGAAACTCCATACAATGGTTTGAATGTGTCTGTGCCACATCATTTTTTTCAGGCCACACAGAACAATGGAAACAACAGGCTTTGCTATGTGTCATATCTTAATCTGAATCTCATTTTCTGTTGGTTTGTTTAGATTTTTTTTACAGGTTTTGGAAATCTAATATTTCTGTTAGGAAGAATCTCACATAGAACTAATTTTCTGCTGAATCTTCACATTTAAAAACACAAACCTGTATCTCTTAATACCAAAAAGTAGCTGGTGTGATATTAAGGTGTGAAATCAGAGGGCATACTGTTCACTTATGTTATGCTTGGGGAATATCTGGGTAATAGGTCAGCCTGCTTTTTTTGCCCTCTTTTTATATAGGTGTAACATTTTCTCAGGCAGATGTTTTGGCCTGGAAATGATCATAAAACTCCCACACATGTGCTTAGACACATTTCTCTTATGCCGCCTCTCATCCCCCATGTGTTTCTGATTTCTCCACACTTTTTTTTTTTGGAGCTCCTCTGGTGCCCCTGAGGGCCATACGAGTATCTAACATCTTGTTTCAATTTTTCAAGATGTGATATGAGGCGGGAATGTTCTCTTCTTAATTTATTCTTTTTTGAATACTTCCCTGCTTCTCTTTTACATGCAACCGGAGGATATGGGACAAGACAACATGGCTTTACTTGTTACCCACTGGGACTTTGTCATTGTTTCAGAGTTTCACGTTCACCAGTGTTCCACCAATGAGAGAAGGGGCTTTAAAATACACTCCCCCCAAAATACCCCCCACCCCCTCCCTGCTCAGGAGATGCATCAGATTGTCACAGAGGACTTGACTGACGAAGAGTCAACAGAATCTGAGAGAGCTTTTCAAATCACACGAAGACCTCGTTTCACACATTTTCAGAGAACTGAAAATGTTCAGAAACTGATCAGAATACCAACAAATACTAGTTATCATGAGGATTTTACACAGTCTGATATGTAGCACATCTGATATTTACATATTTAGGTGCTTTTAGATATTAGCTAATGTTCTTCCATTACATCTCTATTGATTTGATAAACATAACATGATTTTTATTGAATTTCTTAACCAGCGAGCTCATAGCTTTTCAAGTTGTTGTGGCACTGGTTCTGCCTAGTGGTTGAGTTGTGTGCCCCATGTACTTAGGCTGTGACCCTAAGCCGTACATTGATGCCAACCTGTTGGCCCTTCCTCGCATGATTCTACCATAGCATAGAGTAACTACAGTTTAGCATGCAAAGCACACCGTAAAATATAAATAAATCAAATCATGATGAATTTCTCAAGTTAGTTTAAATGCTGTGATAACACAGAATGACGTTTATGTTAACTCAAATAAGAATAATGGTTGTTTATTTTTTTATTAAAAAACAAACAAAACAGAACAAAACAACAACAACAACAACAACAAAAAACAATCAGTTGGGTAAACCTCTTCATAAGTTGGTCCACATATATAATCAAAGTGATGATACACACTAATAATATAAGCAGTGGATACCACTGTCACCAAATGCCGGAATACATGGGGTATTATCTGACACTGGTTACTTATATAATGTTACCTTGAAATGCGTGTATGTTCAAAACAAGTCTATTGAAAATTTGTTGTTGAACCAGAAAATTATACGTAATAATGCGTGATTTCATCCTCTTCAATTCTTTTAAATGGCTAAAAATGTGTCCAACAGAACATACCTGCATTTTTTTATTAAATCTACAGCCACAGTGAATCTGTTTCACACTTGCTGTCTTCATATTGTGCTCTGCAGTGTTTCAGCCTCGGTGTTAAGAGATTGTGAATGAGTTCCCCAAAGAGCTGGTACAAAGTTCTGACTCCGCCCACTCACCTCCAGCCAATCGTGTGTGAATATTTAAATGAGCCACACATAAAGATGACTTGTAGCGGCATCTGTGACAGACCATAAGAAACTTTACGCCTGAACCACAAGCCCAGACCACTTTCTGACCGGTGCTTTGATTTTGAAAATAGAAGACTGGATTTAAAAGTGGTCGAGTGACGTTAGGAGAACTTTTTATCAAGGAAATTTTTGAGGGGAAAAAAATTCAATAATATGGGAAAAGAAAATATATGTTTTTTAACTGTTTGGATATTTTTGGGAAAAATCTTTGCGACTTTCTCCACTGACCCTGAACTCAAAACCACTGCTGTGTATGGTAAGACTTAGCCTACCTGTTGCAGTTCTTGTCTTGTGATAACTTGTTTTGCAGGATTTCATCTTCGTGATTCATCCGTTGTCTTGATGGAGTCAGTAAATGAATAGAGCAGGTAAATTAATGCATGCTGTTCAGCTCTGACCGCGAGTAACCCCGGGTAAAGCTTTTAGACTGCAGGTCTGCATCCCATTTCATACCATTCATGTCCATGTGTGCATGAAGAAAAAGCCGCTGTTGCAGGCCTTTGTCTGAAGAGAGGGAGAGAAAAGCTGTCATTGAAAAAATAACATTAAATTAAACAACTTGCAAAAATGGTCTTCTAGATTGACGTCTGCACGTTTTCCCTTAAACACATTTAGCCTAATTAAACATTTAAAAACAGTTTTTAGTGATAAATCCGGCCAACTTAATGATTTAAAGCAGTTGGTATTTATTTTTGTTCAGTTTTGATCTCATCCTCAGAACTATTCTGCTTTGAAAACTCAGAGGTGCTTCATATTTTGATATTTTAATCACCTTTATGTTAGCAGAAATAAGGAGTAGACAAAAGGGGGCGACAGTGCCATAGTATATATTCAGATTGAGTTGCAAAGGAGAGATGATGGTCTCTGCTTCTAAGAAGAGAACTGATTGAAAAAGTTTTGTAATGTCATCATATTTTTTTCCTCCCCTGTGTACTTAACATTTTAAATCATAATTAGCGCATGCAAACCTCTACATTTCTCTCACCTTTATCTTTATTGTGTGTCACAGTAAACAGCACGGTCACTGCTACTCCGCTGCCCACCACTGCTGAATGGATCTCAGACTACACTGACATTGTGTCCAAGTTCTCCCTGCGCACTGCAGAAGTCCCAGATGATGACATGTGCTACCTTGTGGCTGGCCAGCCCGAAACCATTGAAGAGTGTGAATTCAACAGAGAAGCACAGACTTTCATTGTGATTCATGGCTGGACGGTATGTCAAGAATATATAGAAAACAAACATCACTCAGGTTTTGTAGGTGTTGGCTCTGAGAGTTTTATTTAGTAGTTACATTTCTACTTGTTTTATGTGCAAGAAATGCTACCACTAGCTAGAATACTCTGACTGTGATGAAAGCTGGGATGAATTATGATTTATACATTGCATATACAATAGATTTGGACTCAAATGACCAAACACCTGACCTCAAATCTTTGGCCGAGCCCTTATTGATGAGTCTCCACAGTATAATGAGATAACTGAAGCAATAAATAGACAGTTCAGGCTGAGAGAAGAGCGCTTGTTTTACAAACGGTGCATGGATCTTCTCCTCTGATGTGATTTAGAACTAGTCATGCAGTAAGATCTGACCCCTGGCTTCTCTCCTGGCTACAGAATGAGGCTACGGCCCGAGTAAATCACGCCATCCTCCAGCTGACCCCACAAATGTGTGTGACCATGTGTATGTGTGTGTGTTGCTGTAGGTCACAGGGATGTTTGAGAGCTGGGTGCCCAAGCTGGTGTCCGCTCTTTACGACCGGGTGCCCACTGCCAATGTGATCGTGGTGGACTGGCTGACCCGTGCCAGCCAGCACTACACCACTTCTGCTGCCTACACCAAACTGGTGGGCAGGGATGTCGCCAAGTTTGTGAGCTGGATACAAGTAAGTTTTCTCAACTGAACAGTTTCCCACCTGGTTGACAGCTGGATCTGATTTACCCCAACCTCTAACAAGTGCATTTGTCTTGCTGCCTTTTGGACAACCAAATTATCAACGCATTCTACATCAAAATTCCAGCAAAGAAAAGAAAGGAGCCGCTGAATCTGTGACAAATTGTTGCTTGTGATGTTATGTTTTTGAACCCAGTAGGGCTGCTGTCGATGCGTTTGCTTACTGGTTATCATTTTTAACGCCCTATAAAAGTATTTTATGGCTGTGGCCACTGAGGCTCAGATTTAGATGGGCCTCCTTCTTTGTTTGAGCAAGGCCATTGGCACATTTAATGCCCTTATTTGTTTTTTTTCCCACTGTTTACATAGGTTCAAAGTTTAACGGTTACAAAATCAGGCAAACATAAAATGACACAAATCAACTGAAGTCCTGGATTAAATCCCAAATTCAGCAAATCTGCAGGATTCACCTCAAACTGTTTCAGGCATCTCGACATGTTCTGTAAAATCTCAACTATCACCTGCCTTCCAGAAAGAGCTGCAGCTGCCCTGGGAGAGGATTCATCTGCTGGGTTACAGTCTGGGAGCACATGTGGCTGGAATCGCCGGCGACCTCACAGACCATAAAATCAGCAGGATTACAGGTAAGGAGCCATCACCATCCACTCCCACTGTACATCACCATCAACAACAGTAAATACTATTCTGTGTAATATTTGAGGAGGCCCACTTTATATACACTTCTAAAGACTACAACCAGGCTGTTGACCAATGAATTTCATGTCTGCACATATGCTATACTTTTATCTATCCTACTAATGTATAGACATTAATGTTAATCATAAAAACATAGCAGCATACCACTGAATTACAATCTGCTATCCATTATAGTCTTATTTTTAACTATGAAGTTTTTGTTAAGAAAAAATCTGATACAACAACAACCCATCATCTTTACTTCTCATCGTCCTAAAAGTTCTTCTCTCTCTTATCACTTTTGTCCCACTGTCCTTCTTCTCTCCAGGTCTGGATCCGGCTGGTCCCACTTTTGAGCATGCAGACAACCAGAACACCCTGTCCAGAGATGACGCCCAATTTGTGGATGTCCTACACACCTACACCAGGGGCTCTCCAGACCGCAGCATCGGTATCCAGAGACCTGTGGGCCATGTTGACATTTATCCCAATGGAGGAACTTTCCAGCCGGGCTGCAACATCCAGAGTACCCTGCTTGGGATTGCATCTGCAGGTCTAAAGGGCCTCCAAAGTATGTAACACAGATACTTCCCACCCTTGTTTCCTGCATACAGCTTGAACTAATACTTATTGTTGAGCTTCAGTTTAGATATGTAAATGAAGGTGTAGAGTCTGCAGTAGATGGTCTCAGGTTTGAGTGCATCTTCCCTTTTTGTAAGACTCCAGTGGATCAGACCTGCTGGTACCAATCATGTCTGTCTGTGTGTAACACTGCATACCATAAATACACATCTCTGCCCACATTAAAAAGAATTATTTTCAACTACAGTGCTCTTATAAATCATTAAGACAGACTTGTGTTAATTAACATGGTGTCAACAGACACTTTGGCTCCATTAAAGCTTTCAGGGCTGCAATTAAAATGTGTTTGCCTGCAGTCATAACAAACTGCAGAGCGTCACAGTCATGTTCTGTCCTGTGTAAAGATGAAAGTCATACTCGATGTTGTGTTGCACACTTCCTCGGCTGTCGCATGAACAGCGTGATTGAGGACTAAGTGAGGAATGCCATCTGGAGAAACATTTAGTCTGACATGTCAAAGCTCATAAACACCACTCACAAGAAAGATGTCTCTCTACTGCATGGCGTCGTTTCTCACAGTTTCTGTATTTTGATCCCGGCAGATATGGACCAACTCGTCAAATGTTCCCATGAGCGGTCCATCCACCTGTTCATTGACTCCCTGCTGAACACCCAGCAGCAGAGCATGGCGTTCCGCTGCACCTCCAAAGACGCCTTTAATAAAGGCCAGTGTCTGAGCTGCAGGAAGAACCGCTGCAATAACCTCGGCTACAATGTCAACAAAGTCCGCACAGCCCGCAGCACCAAAATGTACCTCAAGACCCGGGATATGATGCCCTACAAACGTAGGAAAAAAACTTCTTCTTTAATATATATTTTAAGGTAAAGTTAAGCTAAACTATGCACAATCTTTAAGCTCCATTGGTTGAGCTACTGTTCATAATTTTCCTAGAATGCAGTTAGCTGCATTTTTAGCTATGATTACTTATACCATCAACGTCAGTGCTGGTACAAATAGACTACACACACTAAACACAGCCAAATGTGTGCAACAAGTAGTAATTATTCAAGAGAGGACGTGAAGAAGAGGTCATGGGTATTTTAGTTGCTTGGGCTATGCCAAGGTAATGCAACACCTCTGCATGTGCAATGGAAAAGTTTATTTGAGATTTACTGTTTGGCACTAGCTAACTTTGAGAATGATTCTCGCATGCTACAGGTGCAAAGGAGTGTGGTAATATGTTTATATAACAGTAATAAATACATATATATATGTTTACATGTGAGGGGACGCAAACAGGATTTAGCACAAATCTGTGTTTGAATGCAGCACCGTGACAGTCACATGCAGACAGAGAAATACAAGCTTACATAAGGGCTTTTCATGTGTGTAACTAACCTAAGAGATGGGATGTTGGAGCATAGCTGCTTAAGTGTGTGCATTTAAAGAGCACAACATGTCTGCTTCTTTTACAGTTTTTCACTATCAAGTGAAGGCGCATTTCTTCAGTAAGGACACACTAAGCTTCACTGAGCAGCCGATGAAGATTTCTTTGTTTGGAACCCACGGGGAGAAGGAGGACATTCCCTTTGTCATGTACGTACTATAAAACCAGAAGAGCAGCTGTCATGAAACAACACAAACACAAACACGTGGAACTATAAAGATCTCAGATGGTAACAACAGTGTTTGCATTCAGCCTGACACTAAATAAAGACCTAAAGGCACTCATGTTGCTTACATCACTCACATGCACTCACACATAGACTCATACATACCACAGATGCCTTCACTGTTTCCAATCCTTACAAATGACCTTTGACCTTTGCCCCCCCTTTCACTCTGCAGACCAGTCCTAAACAGCAACACCACTTTGTCTTTCCTCATCACTACGGATGTGGACATTGGGGACCTGATGATCGTGAAGCTGCGCTGGGAGAAGGATACAATCATTAGCTGGTCCTTTTGGAGCAGCAGCCAGTTCCACCTTCGCAAACTGCGCATCAAGTCAGGAGAGCACCAGTCTAAGTAATAAGATGACTTTAACTCTTACAAAAATAAGACAGTTAAAACTACTGAAACGGTTTCCTTTGAATACAGTAGACATGTCATTTCATAAATTGAATTCAGAGGAGGAAAACTTAAAGATCCTGTTTGATTTCAGGATGATCTTCAGTGCAAAGGAGGGAGAGTTTGCCTACCTGGTCAGAGGAGGAGAAGAGGCAATCTTTGTCAAGTCAAAGGAAGACATTCAGAGTCGTAAAGAGAAACAGTGAGTTAATAAAAAGCTTTCTTCACCTATCAAAAATCTTAAAATGCAGTCCATGCGAAACCTTTTCCTATGTAAACAGCTTAAGATCATGAATGAATGCACTGATATTGTACGAGAACTCCTGTCAGACCTAATATGTATTTCCAGAATCTCTGAAATTCACTGTTGTCTCGTCTTCTTTCCAGAATGCACAGACTGAAAACAAAAGGCAGTTCTTTTGGGCAGAACGATGCTTGAAGTTGCACTTATACATCCATCCTCATCGTGCACAACATCCTCCTTCACATTCATAGCCAAAGATAGAGAGCACACAGACAATGGGAAAGCCTTTGCAAGTAACTGACTTTAACTGAATGCTTCTGATTTACTTCCTGCTGTGCCTCGCGACTTCAGCTCTCAGTGCTTCCAACACAACCTCGTCCACAGAGCCGGAAATCGGTTTTCTCAGCATCTCTTTCTCCTGTCTCTCCAAAATCTACGCTGTTGAAATATGTTACCATTGTTCTTTGTTATGTTGTGCTCAAATGTGACAGATTTCCAGTAGTCTTCCCTGCATGTATTTTTAATCACATGTTTATGTTTTTGCAGCCTTTGTATACTGTTGATCAGGATTCTGGTGTATTTTAGAGTGGTGTTTTTTTCGCCCATGTGAACTTGGATTTTTGTTCTTGTACAAATGATTCTGAGTGAAAGGCACAATTAAGACACATCTCATGTTCATTTTTTAAAAATCTTTTTAATGTACACAATAATCTTTCAACCCTTGGGTTTCTCTGTACCTAACCACTAATTGCCAACAATCAACAGAGACCAAAGAAGTATACTGAACATAGAATAACAGCAGCCCTTGTAAATATCTACTTTAATCAGTATTATATATGTTTTAAATATGAGTTATGTGTTGATGTCTGATTCTTTGAAGCCTTGCTTGTTCTTTGATTGTGTTTTGGTTATTGTGTCACTGGTCACTTTAGGGTTATTTGTCCCCTGTTGACATTCAGATATTAAAAAGTCATTAAGATTGGACATATGTTGTACATTTAGCCACTGATTTTTACAAAAGCCAGCTGAAGTCACTTTTTTATCCCCAGTTTTGGTTCTTATTTATTACTCTAAAATTAGCATTGTCCAACTTCCCACAGTTTACCCTATTGGCTCAGTGAAAAAAACATGCTCTTATTTTGAAAGGTCAAACATTGCACAGAAGTAAAGGTAAACATGCAGGTAAATCCTGCTGGCCTGGCCTACATAACAGCCATAATACATCTCGAGAATACTTCATGCTGTATTTATTAAATGTACATTTATATATTTGTATATTAAGCTGTAAAATATTTTTTTTCTGCAGGCTTCCATTGTTATCTGTATTTTATCAATGATGTATCTTGTAATTCCATGCACAGGCCTCAGAGGGATCAATCAAATTGGTCCACTTGCCAGCTGTCCAGTGCATTTACTTTGCATAACTGAGTTGTAATGCACTGTATAAATGAAGTGCCCAGGATGGTTTAATAAAGAGATAACTCATATATTTCTATACGCCTGACTGCTCAAGTTGCTTTTGAATACTAGTACTAGAATAAAGTCATCATTATTTATGGTACAGGGTTAGGGTTGAATTTGCCACTCAGAAATTTAAGATTGAAAAGCAACTGCTTTGAAAGTGAATAAACATTGAAATGTAATTACAATCTCACTTTCAAGCAAAATATGCTAAAATACCCTCACATGTATGTTGATGCAAACAATTGTATAACAAAGCAGTCATTAAACAGACAAACAAATATTGCTTCCTTAGATTATCATGGGTAAATATTATTTTTTGCACTTGCGTGTTTTGTCCTTGTGTGACTGAACTGTTTCAGCTTCACTAAAACAGTGGGGAAAAAAATGCAAGCATATGAGAAACAAACCACAATTTATTCTGATTGAGAAATAAAAGACAAAACTATAGGGTTTATTTAGCAATTTTCCTCTAATAAAAGTATTCAATAAGATTACAAACATCAGAACTCCAAAATAGGATCAAGGTTTTGGTTTCAGTTGCGTCTC
This sequence comes from Labroides dimidiatus, assembly GCA_030710495.1. Classification (NCBI taxonomy): domain Eukaryota; kingdom Metazoa; phylum Chordata; class Actinopteri; order Labriformes; family Labridae; genus Labroides; species Labroides dimidiatus. The sequence goes on along the minus strand of CM061146.1, from coordinate 17,868,422 downwards.
ACAATAAATAAATACCTTGAAATACAGTCTCATCCTCAAACATTTGGAATAAAAACACAGCTATTCAAAGAGGACAAGCTGTTTTTTTTTTGTATAGCTTAAACAAGCCAACAGTAGAAAAAACAGAACTAAATTAACAATAAGAATAAAGTGTTGGTGGTATGCTGGTTTGAACTGAACTCTAACAGTGACTTGGACCTGAAAATTATATTTCTTGCTAGTTCAGTGGTATTTCCCCTTCATTCACTGAGCTCACCTCTCCATGCATGATCATTAACATCTCCTGTTGTCATAACAGATTGGCAGCACACTTTCATTGCTAGCCCTTGTTCATTTGTTTCACCTCCCCACGTCTTGTTCTATAAATTAAAGCCTCTTAAAAAAAACATTTTTTTCTTCTGTTTGTTTGTCAGTTTGGCTTTCTTTATTGCAAACAATTAGAAAATACCGACAACTTCCCACCAAGATCCTGCCATTAGCTCCAACATTTGAGAGTGAACCAATTGTTGCTGTTTTAATTTTCTTAGAGTCCCCAGTGGTGACTGACCCCACAGTGTTCCTGTAAGCAGCTTGTTTTTTTATGTTGTGGGGTTTACCTCCTTCTCCTGGCTGAAAACTAACTTATAATTTCGGCCAGCAAGCACAGATGTCATCGAAGATCAGCCAACATTGGAAGCCACTTATAGTCCTCATCCAACATGTTTTTATTGAACTGGATTACAGCTGGTTGTTATCCCCAAGCAAGCTTTGTGGAAAAATTCAAAACAAATCATGCAGTGCTGAACCAAATCACTGGATGACTGGGAGAAAATAAGCTTGCATCTAAGTTGTATTTAGTCTGTGGATTAGCTCCTCCAAAACTGATTACCAGCTGTTCAAAAGAAAGACAAGCATTGATCAACACCTGGATTCTGCTTGAAGTCAATTACAGAAGGATTTGCATGAAAGATTAATTAAATATGTCTGGAACTACTGGCTGCAGAAAATAGATTTTAAAACTGGGATATTGAGAAAATAATGATATATAAGAATCAAGAGTTGTGTGTGACAGATCTGTGCAGTGTCTGTGCAGTCCTATTTTCCCTCTTTCTGTTGTCACAATGGAAAGTTTCCCTCATGACTTTGTGGTGTTTGTTAAAAGTGACTTTTAAAACGGGTTCAGTAGCCTGCACAGACCTGTCTGCCTCTGACCTGTGGCCTGACTTAGCAGATCTTAAAAGAATAATACAAGAAGGAATTTGTGCTTCAGTATGTTCAAGACATTTTACAGATAATACAGATGCACAAAATTATACAGAAAATGTTTTAGATCAACAAGAAACAGAAAACTCTGGAATCTTTATTTCTGACTGAGCTATGAAATGTTTTCATAGAAAGTCACCGGGAAATTTAGTCCTGGAAGAATAAAAACTTTTGTTTTTGCCAAACTCTTGGAAAGTGCTCTACTCATTGTTTTAAAGGAGGTCTAACATTTGGGTCACTCTGTTCTGACCTCATCGTAACATCACCCCTTGCAGAGAAATGCATAACAGGATCTGAAGTGCAGTGGCAGCAGTGGGAAAAACAAATGCAGTCATATTTTCGAGGAAAACATTAAAACATGGAAGAACACAAACATGAAGCCAGCTGGTCTGCTGTGGGAGCAAAGTCTTCTGTGTTTGGATGTGGGTCTGTGTATGTGTACGCAGGATAGAAAAAGAACTTCCATTACAATTTGTGTGCCGCACCATTACATGTATTATCTCAGAGGTCAATTTTTGTTCCCTTGATTATTTTTTAATGTGTGTGACACATTTTGATATGCCGATAATGCTTTGTTCTGAGTCTTTGATGGTTCAATCCTGTTTCCTTAAACTGCAAAATACAGCAAAACTAAGACAATTTATTTATTTAAAAATAAACTACTGTTTAAAATACTGTCCTGACGTATAGTCCCTGCTGGCCTGGCCTACAACCTCTGAGGCCAATCAACCACAATAAATCATGTACAAAAATTAAATAAATTGTTTGCTCTCCTAATGAACTCAGCTCCTCTGCCATTAAATAACTGAAATAACTCCAAAAATTAAACATACTTAAATATGTGTTGAAGTTTTGGATGCTTCGTATGTCTTTTTCTCTGTTGTATGTTGGTAACAATGCTTAGAGGCATCTCCACTGTCGTCATATCTTGAAACTTCTGAACTGATACGGAGCAGAGTCTAAGTGTCCCAGTCTGTCACTCACACACTCAGGTGTGCCCACACATGTCACAGGTCTGCTCATGCCTGCTTGTCTGATTCCCAGTGATGCTGCCTTGCCTCTCGAGCACTTCTGTTACCTCCTCTGATGGGAGCACAGCAGTGGCAACACTTAGTGCCATCATCTAGTCTCTGACATTTATAATGAAGGCACAGGGGCGTGTCATTGTGCCTGTACACAGGCAATATGAAAAATGTTACTACTGTGAGTGTTTCTGTATCAGTCAGATCACTTTTTGGAGCCCAGTTTGGTATTTCTAATTTCTCTCATTTTGGATATTTTCTTACAATGACACTGTTTCTATTTGATTGGAAAATTGCTGTAAATAAAAAAAAGATCAAATGTCCACCTATGAGTCTTCTAGCTGTGTATCCAAAAATGTTCTGTATTTAAATATGACTATTCTGATCTATTTTAAGAGCACTGTGGTGAAACAAGTTGTATGCTTTAAGATCTTGGTGTCGAAATCTGTGTTTTTCATGCTAACAGCTGCATCAGAGACAATGCTAGCATGCCGATGTCATAAAGAGAACCATGTTAAACATTATTAGTGTCTTGACATGCTAGCCTGCTAATCTGATTGCCCAAAATGCACAGTCATCATTATGGCAGTTACCGATCACTGTGTTACTGTGATTTACAAAAAGCTCTCAGCTCTCATAATGTTGTTCTGTAGATATCATGGATGTACTTTTTCAGCTTTTACAAACATAACAACAAGTCTGTGCGATAGATCAGAAAACTTGCGCATTTTTAGTTTAAATTTGGGCCACAAGTGGCCCCTTTAAAGTTTCATGTTTTACACTCTGTTGAATTGTCACACTGTTCGCAATGAGCTGGTTCAATGTCAGTGGTATGTTGTCAAGTGTTGCCATGCTCATGAACTTCACTGTTTAATTGACCTTCACAGAAAAGGGCTTGTAACTTTTCAGCCACCACACCATCAGTGTCATGCTCAGTTTCTCTTGGCATCTCCTCTCAGTTTGAGCAACAAATCAGCCACTGTGCAGTCAATTACTCTCCCCCTCCAAATCTTAGCACATAATCCCCAGATGGCATGCTTCAACATTTTTACCCAGTTAGCTAATGAAGCGCTGTATTTAGGAGGTCAATGGTCGAATGCTTAAAGTAATGGAAACTAAGACAAAGCAGCGTGTGGCTGTAAGGCTCTTGGGAACTTGAATGTTAATCAAATATTTCAGTCTTTCTTTTATGATTTTTGGAAGATTGTGCATAACAATGAGTTATACCAAGGCACGGGACCAAGTCCTATAATCATGAATTTTCTGGTTTTTGTTTGTGTGTTAAGTATCAAGCAAAAGGAGCAGGATGCAATCTGCTGTAATGTAATCCAGAAACCCATCAATAGATATAAATCAAGCTGAGCTGATATTCTACAATAATACAGGCCCACATTTGATATGGACTAAGAATGATCAAAATAAAAACAGGATGTCTGTCTTTTTTATCCTCAAATTTTTAGCCTCAGGTCTGTGTCTGCTCTGTATTCCCTGCCTTACCTGCTCCCTGATGCCATGACAACGCTGGACCAGGGAAAAGGGGCCCAGAGTGTCCTTAGGAGGCCCCTTACTCCGAGCCAAGCTGCCAGCGCCCAGGAATGTGTGGGAGAGCCCACCATGAAAGTAAGTGGTGACTAAGATGGTATGTGTGTCCTCTGTGGAGACACTAATGACCCGATGTCAAATGACACAAAATTAAAGCAGTGGTTTCAAAAAATTGATCAATAATGGCCTCAAAAATACACTTTAATTAATTCAGTTAAACTCTTTTTAAACATACACATCGGGAATATTTACAACATACTATATCATATTTGTGTTTTGATCAGGTGTTCTTCTTTTAAAGGTTTCCATTCCCTGTATTGGAGTTTTGTTATAATCTCTTAATAGAAGGGCACTGAGCGCGTTGATAATTAAGTGCAGACCTGCTGACTTTTCTGCAAGATTTATGGTTTTGTGTTGCATTTTGTTGTTTCACCAAAAGTATGAAATGTGTTTGCATTTAAAAAGATCAAATTACTTTGCAATAAAAGAATAATCATTTAAACAATTACCAAATCACCATAACCAAAGAGTGATCAGCCTGACATACAATCATACTATGATTAAATCCACAACTTTGGCCTATTTGATGGTAGAAACCCACATTTTATTGAGTTAAAAATATTTGTAGAGCATTCTGCTGGTTTTCGCGGGGAAGTTGACTTGCCAGCCACAGTTGTAAAGCCGTCTAATGATTTACTTTACTCAGAGTTTTCCATTCCCCGCCCGGGGGTCAGCAGCCAATGGATTGTCAGAGAGCTATTTAAGAAGCGGACAGTTCAAGGTGGTTCAGATATCAGCGCACTGTGCGCAACAGGACGCACTCTCTGAGCAGGAACCTACACACTCTTCTCTTTGACTCCGTTCATTATCAAAGACGTTTTCTCCGACGGACAACTCTGTGAAAGAAATGAAAGCGTGGCGGGTTCGGTTGCTGTTCTTTCTGGTATTGAACGCAGCTGTGCAGTATGTGACGTCCCTGGAGGAACAGCTCTCCAATCCTATTTCTGGTGAGTTGCCAAGTTTACACCGCATCCACTTTAAACTTAAAACACATCGTGGTACTTTTTTTTTTTTTTTTTTTTTTTGAAACTTGAAGGTTTTGGTGATAATGTATGCGTATGAACACGGTGGGAAAAAAATGTGTCTTATTGGCGCACGGTGCTTGTGAAATGTGTGAGCCGGATGCGTGTGTCGTTTGGACCCTGATAATAACATTAAGGTTTCAAAGAGAAACTATATCACGTGTCTGTGACTAAACTTGTCTTTGTTTTGGCAAATACTCAACTTCTGTGCTCTCTTACTGAATTTGAGGGACAGGCTGTTGGGTTTAAACTGTCAGAGATCTAAGAGTGGTGAAAAGAATTTAAGGTTGATAAATAAAACATGAATTCAGTTTTAAAGTTTGATGCTGATCATTGACTCAAACTATATGTCTCTATATGGGCTGCTTCAACCATTTGCAGTGCAACCCTTGTAAATATGTGAGAAGCTCATTCATCCACCTCCCCACCCCCCACTCTAGAAAACAGCACCACCCCCAGTTGAGTTGAGTCAGCTGACTGCATCAGAACCTCTGAAAGTTTGTGCAGATTATAGTGGATGAGATGGCAGGAACAAAGCTGGGAAAACTCTTGTTGGTTTCTATGGAGCTCAGTCTGACCAAGTGAACTCCTGTAACCCCAGAGGACTGATCTTGTCTAAGGTGGAAGCTCATTTTCTGAGGGGCCTCAAAGGGGCCTGGGCTTATTAGAACCAGTCACTCACTTAGCCACTCATGCATCTTAGCCTGCACAGCTAAAACATTAGACCAGATTTAAACACCAGAAAAAAGAAAAAAAGATCTTGACCCTGAGAGATAAATAGGATCTTTTTTTGTCATGCCTCTTTCAGGAAGCCTCCTTGACCCTCTGAGAGACTTGTTCGACTTCAAAGATGACAAAAATCAAAGTGTTGCCAAATTCTCCCTCCGCAAACCCTCCCATCCTGAAGATGACCTGTGCTACATTGTTCCGGGTCAACCTGACTCCCTGGCCGCCTGTACCTTCAACAGAACCTCTAAAACCTTCCTCGTGATCCATGGATGGACGGTGAGCGGAGATGCTTTAACCTGTTGTGACAGGCTCCCCATCATTAAAACACCTGAGGCTTTTGTTCACTTAACTCTGGTGTGGTTGACACAGAAAACCACCTGTGACTAGCCATGCGTCATTATTCTTTCACCAAATTGAGGTGCCTTCAAGTCTGGCCAAATGACATCTTTCCTCACAAGTAAAAACTTGTTCAAGTGAAAGCTAAAGAACAATCCTGCACTGATGGTTTCTAACACCCTCATCAGGAGGATTCTTGCCAATAGTCTTGGAAATGTAATAAATTTCTGATTTGGGCTAATGAGGTGAATTTCATTTCAACAGGTTAGTGGTTTGTTTGAAAGCTGGGTGGCGAAGCTAGTGTCTGCGCTGTACGAGAGGGAACAGACAGCCAATGTGATCGTGGTGGACTGGCTCTACTCAGCACAGAACCACTATGGAGTGGCAGCTCAGAACACCAAGGCAGTGGGGCAGGAGGTCGCCCGCTTCATCGACTGGATCGAGGTGAGTTGGATCAAAATTGAGCTGCTTTGTCTCGAGAATGCCTCACTATTCATCTCAAGGAGTGGATCAATTTTAACAGTAATAATGCACAGTAATGCATTCATTTCTATGCATTCATTTAAATTTATATTAAACAGGGTGTAGGACTTGGAAAAGATCTGTTATAGAATCAGTTCTGAATATCAAGGAAGCTTTTTTTCCTCGTTTTTCTATGCTTCAAAGGAAACAACCAACATGCCCCTCGAGAACCTCCACCTGATTGGCTACAGCCTCGGGGCTCATGTTGCAGGATTTGCTGGAAGCCACGTAACCAATAAAGTTGGGAGAATAACTGGTAAAGTAAACAGAGTATCCATACACATGGCTTGATGTTTTATTTTTTAAAAGTCTGGTGCATTGTGAGTTGATTGGGTTGTCTCTGTCTGCAGGTCTGGACCCTGCCGGTCCTGACTTTGAGGGTGAGCACGCTCATGGGCGTCTCTCCCCAGATGACGCTGACTTTGTGGATGTCCTTCACACCTTCACAAGGGGCACGCTGGGTTTCAGCATTGGGATCCAGCAACCTGTAGGCCACGTTGACATTTACCCCAACGGTGGAAGCTTCCAGCCAGGCTGCAACCTCAGAGGGGCCCTGGAGAAGATCGCTAACTTTGGGATTCTTGGTGAGCACAACCAAGTATTGGATGACAACATAACCATGATGAATTGTCTTATGGTGTGTTTGTTAAAGGAATCTCTTCCCTCTTCTCCTCCAGCAATCACTGATGCAGTAAAGTGTGAACACGAGCGCTCTGTTCACCTCTTCATCGACTCTCTGCTGAATGAGCAGGAAGCAGGAAAAGCATACAGGTGCAGCAACAGTGACACATTCAACCGTGGTATGTGTCTGAACTGTCGTAAAAGCCGCTGTAACACAGTCGGCTACGACATCAGCAAGGTTCGCAAGGCTCGCAACGTCCAGATGTTCACTAATACTCGAGCATCCATGCCCTTCAGAGGTCAGTGGACTCAGAATTTCAGTTTCAGTTGCACTTGAAAGGACAGTCTTGAGCTTGTTTTTTTTAATTTCTGGTTTCTGTTATCTTGTGACGACACAGCTTGAAGTCAGCAGATAGAGCATGTTTTGAAGTTTTCCAAATGCTCTTCTTCTATACAGTGTACCACTATCAGCTGAAGATCCACTTCCTCAGTCAAGTTAATCGTTCAGAAATGGAGCCGTCGCTCACAGTCTCACTGTATGGGACAAAGGCAGAGGCCGAAAACCTGGAGCTGAAGCTGTGAGTGGCTCACTTAATAACCTTCATAAAAAAAGAGAGTTACACCACAGTGACTTGTATCTTGGAAGTTATACGAGTTGTTTTGTAACAGCTGCACAACATGCAGAAGAAACATAAGAAACAGTGATGTAACCACAGACTTGGCAGTGAGTTCATGGCTTTGCGGTTATGTTGGGGTTTATAGCGCAAAGTTTATGAAGCTAAGCTAAGTGGAATTCTCTTTCTGGCTACAAACAGAGCTTTACTTAATGTTTTATTTCTGTCTTACAGAAAAGAAAAAATAGCTGTGAACAAGACACATTCATTCCTGCTGTCCACAGAGACAGACATCGGAGATCTGTTGATGGTGAAGTTTAAATGGCAGGAGACAAGCGGGTGGTTGGCCTCTGACATGATGAAGATGGTTTCTTCTTTGTGGTCCAGTGACTCTGAGAGTGCTGATGTAAAAGTTCACAAAATACGCATTCGGGCGGGGGAAACCCAACAAAAGTAAGTTATGCTAGAGTAGAAAAAAAGACTTACACAGGGTATAGAAAAGACAGTTACTATATTAACTTTACTTTTCAAATTAGACGAACCAGTTATAACATGATAAGTCAACCTGCTATTATTTTGTTAATACATGGAAAGCTACATGTTAATTAAATCTGCTTTATGATTTTGATTTCCAGGATGGTGTTTTGTGTTAAAGATCCTGAAAACCAAGACTTAACACAAGAAGTCACATTTGTTAAATGTAAGGATGCATGGAGGACAAACTCAAAACAATTTCCAAAAAGGTAAGTTACCCTCCACAGTTTCCCAAGAGAAAGGGACAGTCCTGCAAATGTTTTCAAATAACATAATCTGTCTTTGTCTGTAGAGTCACTTTGGAGAACCACTGACTTTCAAGACCGAGCTCGAACACTGAAAGCCCTTCAGTCCATTTCAGCACTTCATGAATAACTTATAAACCTGTAACTTATTTTATTTCAACAATAATACAAAAGTCTCAGAAGAGTGTTTGCTATTTAATGTAATATGTATATGAATAATGTAAAATATTTTGTAATAAGCTGTTTTTATGACACGTAAATGCAACTTTGTTGTTGTATATAAAGTGAATTTTTGTAATCTTTGGTTCACCGTTTGTGTTTAAAGCTCCCAGATGTGACAATTACTTTTGTGTTGAAAGAGGCAGTGTTGGTATGTCCAAAGTCTTTTAAGTCAATTTTTATAGTTCTAGCAACCACTGTGAAGACAAATGTCCTTTTGGAGGTCTGCAGATTTCAGAAAAGAGGCAGAATCAGCCGTCACCATGAATGTTATTAGTTGTTTAATGCAATTATGTGCAGTTTGTTTTGTATTTTCTAAATGACGTATAACCTAACAGAGCATTCACCACTGTGGCTCTCAGCACTGTACGTGACTGTGGGACTGTACCACTGTGCCTTACTGTTGCCAGAAGTAAGCTGTTGCAAGCACAGCCTGACTCTGAACTTTGTGTCTTCTTGTTTCACTCCTTCGTGTGCTTTTATTTCATTGCTCCTTAAACTTTGTGACTTTTACTGAATCATCTAAACATGCTTAAATTGTTGTTTTAGACAATTTTGCATCCTATTTTTAAAACTTCTGAACCACTGCAAAATTAAGTGTTACTTTGAGGCTGTTTCCTCAAAGATGTGTCATCAATATTTCATCCGTTGTTGTTCTGTTAATGTGGCTGAGATAAATGAGGTACATAATGCTCACTATGACAAGGAATGCACAGTTTATATTCCTGTTGGCGTTTTGTTGCACTCCCTGTGTTGAGTCTCTCTTGGCTGCAGCTCTCTGTGCATGTGATTTATCGAGTCTCAACTGTATTGCTCTTTTATCCACACTTACATTTCCAGTTCTGAAAGCAGTGTCTTAGCCATGGCCTTTCAGAAATCGGTACTGTAATCATTGTGACTTCATTTTTGTTTTTGCACTGAAAACAGAGGGAGAGAATGCTAAACTGAGTTACTTTTAGAGTTTTGTAAAACAAAACACACCAAAACACAACTAAAGGATTTTTTAGTATGAAAAACTTTTAGCTTTATATGTTTTAAACTGTTAAATTCTTACTCCTGTTATCTTTGTACAAATGTGTAAATATTTACTGTACTGTATAAATTTCTCTAATAAAACAAAACTAGACGATATCATGAGTTTGACATTTATTTTAGGGTCATGACCTTGAAAACTGATTGTTTTTATCCTCACCCTCTAAGTCAGCATACATCACCATTTATTATCCACCATTTTTATCAGCTCAAGGTTGATACCATTTTACATTTGATAATAAATTATGGTACTTTTTTTATCATAACCAAGGAAGCTCTCATGTCCCTGAAAGTGTAAGGCCATTGTGTTTCCCTGACTTTGTCTGTGTGACCTGAGAGATCGATTTAGATAAGTACAGAGTCAACCCAAGAGTGATCTCCAAATATAACTACAAATTGAGTTTTCATTTATTGTCTCTTTGTTGACACTTTCATGAAGCAATAACAAATCATAAATATTATATTTGATGTATATATGTCATTAAAACAAAGTTGAACTATTAATTTCCAGTTTGACTGTAACCAAACTGTGGTTTGGTAGTTCATTCACTGGTTTCAAGCTTTAGCTTTTAGTCCTTTCTAAAGAGTCAACACAGAGATCTTGTTGAGTGGTTGCTGCTGAAGAATATGTGAAAACAAATGTAATTGAAGCCAGACTCTCATCTGTGATGCTCTGTGAAATATTGCATAATTCTACATTTTGGACCATAACAATGTCAACAACTATTTTGGAAGGAATTGTTGACAGAAAATGTGAGAATGCACATTAAAAAAATAAATATAATATATATATATATATATATATATATATATATATATATATATATATATATATATATATATATATATATATATATATATATATAAATTCAGTTGTTTCTGTAAAGTACAACACCTGAGTACATGTGTAAAGTAACTTAAAATGATGACAAACCACTAAAAACGAACTTTTATTTTTGGAAATGACAGAAATGTCAAATCTCCCTTTATTGAATAACAGAGATCAGCATCTTTCTCCCATGTAAACATTTTAGTTAACAGAGCTCAAATGTCCTTACAGAAGAACCACCAACCTCTTCCTCTTATCTCGCGCAACTGCGATGGTATTATAGCTGACACCGTCTCTTTGAGATGGAAAGTTGGGTGGACATCAAGGCTGAATTTAGCTCTTAGCTACAAATACATCAGCGAGGGCACTTAAGGCTGTCGCTGTCGTGTGTGATGCTGAGAGGTGACCCACATTTTGACCCACACTCGCCAGCCGTTGACTTATTGAACAAGCACCACAAAGAAAGAGATGACAGATGCAAAAGGATGTAGATATAATCTGCAAACAAGCAAGCAAGAGGCACTGTGCAGGTCAATATCTCAATAAAGTCGTACACAGATGACACATTGCTTTGCAAAGTTCTCCTGCTTCGGTGTTACCATCACACTTTGAAATTTCAGTGGGTTATTTCTGAAAAATGTGTCCCTCATTGAGGTGTTATTTGTGTTCCAAGAAGGATCAAAAGTTAGACGTTAATCCAGGTCATCGGTGACCAGGGTGCGGCCGCAGAGGCAGACAGTGCAACCCATGACTCCTGAAAAAGTCAGGATAGCAAGCAGGATGGCCCACCAATGAGCCTGCAGAAGAGAGACATAGACATATCATTACATTTTAATTCTCTAGAAATCTTTTTTCTCTTTAAACCTGATCTCTGTTCTGTCCACAGAATCTAAACCACTAAACTAAAGGAAGCTAAGAGGCAAAATATGAAGGAAAGCCGAACATCTGGGAAGGTTTACAACAACAAGGAGCCGAGCAGGATATGATCTCACCTCACTGCACCTTACGTTACTAATCACAAAAATAATTTCATACTAGTTTTATAAAGGACTGGGATTAGTGACGTTTATTTGTAAATTGGAAAAAGACCTCCCATACTGATTGAAGCACTAATCAAACAAATAAGTCTAAATCAATAAATTAGAAAAAAGTTGTGTAGTAAATAAATTCAGATGGCTCGATACATTTTGGAATAATACCTTTTAATGTGATTAGATGTACATCTCTTCCATCTGTTTTATCAGATTAATGATAAAAAAAATCTTTACCTTCATCCATTCTCCTAAGTCATCAAAGTCATCCAAATGTAGAAATGAGTTTTTTAGTCTTGCTATGGGACCATCTGCATCCAGCAGACGACACACTTGGAATTTGTCACAGTATCCTTGGTTTCCTGAACACGGAGCTCCACCAACCAAGGGTAAGGTCTTTTTCTGGAAGTAACGGGACAGCACGGAGGAGGAGGTGCTGGCACATGTCTCAGGCTTATCTGTCATTGATACAAAGAAAATCAGATTAAGCACATCATGTGGCTACTTAAATCATCTTTGTATGGAATTTAAAAAAAATCTGACTCAGTGCCCCCACTCAGCTTCATGTTATGCTCCCTCAGGCCAACCATTGTGTTGGATGTTGGATGATGAAAAGTTTTTAGAAAGTTTAATGGAAAAAACTCATGTGCGAGGGTAACCCCTGTACAAATTGACACAAGCTGATGTGTTCAAGCTAAAGTGTAAACACATTCCTCTGTGGTGTACGACACATGAACGATGGTTACCGGGTTGCTGGCAGCACAGGTGGCATTTCTCCTTCATTTCTCCTGGACAGTCACACTGCTGCAGGTTGTGCCTCACACACACGGACTCAGCACACACCTGCACAGAGACCCACAAAGGATCTTTTAGAGAAACTTTAGAACAGGAGTCTCAAACTCACGGCCCGCGGGCCAATTGCGGCCCCCAGAACAATATTTTGTGGCCCCCTGCCTGAAATCAAAACTTTGTGTTAGTGCGGCCCGTGTGTTTTTTCTCACATGCATCTGGGTGTTTTATATTTTTTAACACTTGTGGGCTACTGTAGCTCAGGCTCATGACAACAACACAAATTAGCAGTTGGTCACTTGTAACATGTTTGGGTCACCAAGTGGAGGGAAAATATATCCTGTTATCTAGTGCTATACGGTGTTTGTTGGTGTTTAAATCATGTGCCATTTTGGCAGCACCTATCTGTGTGAAAAGCTCTTCTCCACAATGAACTTTAATAAGTCCAAACTGAAAGATGAGCATCTTAAAGCCATACTGAAGGTCTCAGTTGCTTCCTCCCTCGAGCCAAATGTTCTGAAGAACTGTTCATGTTCAGCATGTTTTAACCAAGCGGCAACCTCCGGTCTGAAATTATGAGACAACGCGGAAGTGCTAAAGTCTGCTGTTCCTCAAGTGTCCGCTTGAGGCTGGCTCAGGTAGTACCGCAAATCACGTACACACCAAGCCAAAAAAAGCCATTTTCACAGCCAAAATAAGCACATTTACAGCCTGGTACAAGGAATGCCTCCCGTCTGAATCGCTAATTTCACAAACGGCACGCACTGTACGGGGGGTGAATTTTTTTTCTAACTCGTAAGATTCGACAATATTAAGATTGCCACTTCATGCAATCAGAGGCACAGCTCAGATCATGTGACTGTGGGGCATCCTATGGCTTTTACTGTGGAGACTCACAGCCCGCCTCATTTCCAATATGGCCGCGCCAGCCGTTTTACTTCAAAACTCAAATTCAGAAACAGATGGGTGACGTCTCGGAGACTACGTCCATTAATTATACAGTCTGTGGTTTTAACCTGCTAAGACTGAGATGATTGGATCAGTTGTAGTTTTTTTTTTTTTTGAATACTTGAAGCCCTTTTTTGTGGAACACTTGATGCAGCCCAGCCTCACTACCTCCGGCGGCCCCTAAGTTGAGTTAGTTGAGTTTGAGACCCCTAATTTAGAGGGAATGAAGAGAGTGAAAACATGAGGGGAAGTGAGGAATGCAAAAATTAAAGTTAGAGACAAACAACTGGTAGTTAGAGAGGTCATGCCACAATAACGCATGGCTTTGTTAGACTTCATCATTGCCTGGATTAGTCAGCTGGACTTTAACATGTCTGTGGTTGTAAAACAAACTTGTTCACGTTTTCTTGTTTCACCTTCCCAGATTTTGGATTAAGTGGAGATACTTATTTATTTAGGCCCTTTAAAACCTTAACAAAGTGAAAACTGTTTTTTAAGATGAACAAAAATTAAACGGCACATTGCCTTTTAGTTTTGTGAACCTTTATTTCCATTAACCTCTGGAAAGTTGTAAAAACTACATTAAAATGTAATGTAATTTCATACGATCGATGAAAGGAAACAAAAAATCAGAGCACACCTCTGAGAATTCATCTGAAACAGACTTGAAGAGCTGATCCCATGACCCTGCTGTTAAATTATGAATTATGACTTTAATCAGATGATTATGGTGTTAGTTTTTTCCCGTATGCCTTCCAACATTAAATCTATGGTCACAGTTAATTTACACTGTCTTTCAAAAATACATTAGACAAAGTTAAAAGAGACCTCTGGTTTCATGGAGCTACAAGATAAATAGGTTATTATATCTAGATGTTTGTGCTCACATGTGAATAGTCTGATCTTTAATCTAAAGCCAACACTTAGCCAAGCACTGTGAGTAATGTGCTGTGTGCCTGTGGTTCATGCAGCCTCTTTAAAAAGCTGACCTTAAATGCATAAATGTCTTAAAAACTAACCCTGAACCAACATTTGATTTGACTCTGTTTAGTCAGAAGAGTCAGTTTGCTGTTTTCTGAGAACAATTGGAGTTGTCATAGAAGAAAATGTGAGCATGAATTATTCGTCGGTTGTAACTCTTAATAGCAGATTGAAACTCTAAAGTCATCACTCCATTGTTTTCCACATTCCTACGTCCCCCTAACAGATTTTATCAACTTGCAACGCTCTGTGTTCTTGGATAAGCTCTCAGAGGTTTAAACCCTGGACACTACATTAAGCAACATTTTCAGCTGGAATAACTTCTCTGCCTCTCCTGCTCAGACAATAGTATCATTAGGGGACATTTACTGGTGGAGGATGTTTGGATGAATGTTTTATAGATCTATGCATTTTTTTTATCCTGTGAGCTATGTTGTTATAGTTCCTTTGTTCACAAATAAAGTCACCAGTGAGCACTACTGTTGAGCAATAAGGATTCTGAATAGATCCAAAGTTTTTCAGTAAACTCTTTACAAAGCAGTCAACCTAGATCACAGTATCTCATTAACAATTATCTGCAAAATATCAAAAAATAAGAGCAAAATGACCTCACAGTAAACACAGAAATTTAGTTTAAAGTTTATATAAACCGTCTGCATGTCCTTAGTTCACAATGCGTACTCTGCAGTGTGCTGTATTGTTCCTGTAAGCACACACAGCAGTCACAGATGCACCCTGCAGTATAGCTTCAGATCACTGCTGAAGGGGGAAAAGCCCAACCACAACCGCTCTTCTGCAAATCATATACAATAACTATTGGCTGTCAGTAAGACACGTTTTTGGAGCTTGGAAACCCTTTTTCCTTTACTTTCAATATGACACCTGTATCAGTCATAAGAGGTGTGAAACTTGCTTGACTTGTGTGATCTACCAGAGTGAACATGTTGTTCTCTAAAATGATCCTTGTTTTTGAGTCTAAAATACTAATAATAAATAAATAAATAAATAAATAAATAAATAAATAAATAAATAAATAAATAAATAAATAAATAAATAAATAAATAATCCATGAATCAGGATTAATGTATAATCTTAAGGGATCAAGGATCAACTCTGGAATTTAAGTTTCAAGCTAACATAGATCAGACGTCCTTCACTTTTATACAAGTTAAAGTCACGTCTGAAACTACCCTATAAAGATCACAAGATACCACTGAATGCTACAAACAACCACTAATTTGCACTAATTTGCAAAGCAAAGGTGATGTCATTCACTGATGGGGGGTAATAACAATGCAACCACTGGTTAGTCTTTAACCTTAAATCTTTTTTCTAGTTATTTTTAGGGCTGTTTCTGCCTTCATTGGATAAATCATCTAAAATGAGACAGAAAATGACAGTTTGGGATGATATGCAGCAAAGAGGTGAAATTAAGAGTCACAGTCTCTCTGTAACATCTGCTATAGCTAGCTTTGGTAACAGGTGCATCTTCAAACAGGTTCAGATGGAACAGCTGTCCCTTCAGGGCTAAACATGACAGTTTTCAGGT